>JAJJWW010000721.1:0-636047 GCA_023531295.1 Papaver armeniacum | reverse complement strand
AGACTAGAGTATATTTGATTGAGAAAGATTGGGAAAATGGGATTTAAGACAAAAAAAAAACAAGAAAAGAACAATGAAAATTTTGAATTGTTGTGGTTTTGTTGTGTGTTTTCTCTATCTCAACCCCTTCTGTATTTATAATATGAAGAGATATATCCATTTTTTCCTTGTCTCATTGATTAGACACGGTGTGGACCGATTCAACTCTTTTCTTCCTGACCCGTGTTCCGGAAGTTTTCTCAAGTCAACACCTCTCATGGTGACCTAAAAAATATTCTCTAATCTAATAATCGAAGAACCAACTAAAAAAATATATATTTAAACATGGTGATAGATACTACACACAAAAGGGAGTCCAGAACAATTTAAGATTAATTTGTTTTGCATATGTTTAATTATCTACTAATTTTGCCAGTCAGTTTGGTATCCCGTTCATACAAGACTGAACTAAATTGGAAAGAGGCTTGACATGCTTCAGTAATTCAGTGACATTTTTAGGCTCAGGCTAAGGCTTAAGTAGTAGTTTTTTTTTTGATCCGTCAAGAGGAGAATTCATTGAAAATAAGGTACTTAAGGGGTACCTTAACCCAATAAATACAACCGAAACAAAAAAAAAAAAAAAACCGACATGGGAGTCGATCACCAAAAAGGACGAAAAAAATTACAAGAGCAAGAGTAGATGATATAACACACACTCTTGCTACTCCATGCCCTCTCAAATAGGACGATAAAAATTTGAATCACACAAACAAACTACCATATTAGCCGTTAAACCTAGCATCTTAGTGTTTGATTCGGCCCAAAAATAATCTTGAATCTTGATATCTCCAATTATGCTTGCTAAATTTCTCTTTTTGTTGTTGAAGATTCTTGCATTCCGTTCCTTCCAAATGCACCACCATATCGCAGCCAGAAGATTGTTCCAAATACGGTTGAGCCGCTCATCACCCCAATCATAACTCCAAGTTTGAATAGTAGTGGCAATGTGAGTATTGTAGTTCCAATGGAAATTGCATCCTTCAACAAAGTAAGTCCAAATTCTTTTAGTTCTCCAACAATCATAAAACAAATGAGAACTCGTTTCATCTTCTTCTTCGCAAAACCGACAAGATCTATCCACATCCATACCTCTTCTAGTAAGATTATCGGTCGTCATCAACTTATCGTGGGAGAGAAGCCATAGAAAGAAATTGACTTTATAAGGATATAACCGACTCCATATAATCTCGTTTGGAAAATTTATATCACCCGACTCACTTTGAGAGATAACTCCATACTTTACCGTGTATGCCTCCAACTTGCCATTATCCCCAACCATCCATAATCTAGAATCTACAACTCCTTGGATATTTACCAATTCTAAAAAAGATTTTATAGAATCAACCTCCATCATTATAGCTTGTGAGTATCTTTCGCGGGACATAAATTTCCATTTGATGCCATCACTTGATATCTCATACAACCGAGCCACTACACACCCTTTAGTTCTTGAAGCTTCAAAAGCTAACGGAAATCTATAGCATAAGACAACATCTCCAATCCAAAAGTCTTCCCAAAATCTAGTTTCGTTACCCGCCCTAATCTTGAATCTTACATGTTTATTGAAGTCTTCAAGCTCATTATAAATATTATGCCACAAACTACACCCCTTTGGCCCTTTTGGTTTAAGAGTTTCCCATCCCGTCGAAATTTCACCAAATTTCTCCACAATTATTTTTTTCCAAAAAGCATCTTTTTCCGTACCGAATCTCCACCACCATTTTTTGAGAAGAGCCGAATTTACATGTTTAGACACTCGGATTCCAAGACCTCCATTTTTCTTAGACCTCACAACCGTGGACCAACCAATATTATGAATTTTCTTCTTGTTTGAGTCGTCATCCCATAAGAAATTTCTTACTATTCTATCAAGTTTGTAAGTTATGGAGCATGGAGCAAGAAATATTGATAGATAATATATGGGCAAACTAGCCAAAACACTTTTTATAAGAGTCAACTTACCTCCTCTTGATATGGACCGCCCTTTCCATGAAGAAAGTCTAGAAGCACAAGATTCCAAAATCTTCTCCCACTTTAGTGATCCACTAACCTTGTCACCCAAAGGAAGACCAAGGTATATACTTGGGAAATTAGATCTTTTACACCCTAGCATACTCACAAACCCATCAATATCATCATTAAGAGCGACACCGAACAAACAACTTTTAGTGAAGAGGAAATGCTTAGATTTTTCTTTTTTTTTTTTGAAGCAAGAAAATGGTTAGATAGTTTCAATCCTCGGTGATTGGCAAAAAAAAATGGTTGAAAGGATATTCTAGCTAGATTTAATTGCGCCTGGGTCTATTTTCTTGACTGAAGCAGTAAATTTTCAGTTGGTTTTATACGTTAACCTTTTAATGTGATCAATGACTTCAGTATTTGGTGTAGGGTGGGTAGCATCTTTGATGGATGTAGTAGGGTTTGTTTTGGTCTTTGCTAGACTTCGGACTTTCCTAGGATAATTACTACCAGAGTGGTAGACTTGTTGATCAATGAGCACTTCTTGATAGCTTGAGTATATTATAACGTGTTTGATGGTTCATAACCTCTAAACAATCATCAATGATAAATTTTAGATAAACTATCGAGATTAGTCCTGTTAATTGTTTGATTAGCTGTGTTTCTTAATTACTTTATATGTACCAAATCTTGATAAGAGACTTGGGGATCAAGGAGTGAGTGATTTTTGAAATTTAATAAGTACTCCCAAATAAACGGAATCGAATTTTATATTCAGTCCAGCTCTATGAGAGAACAGTTCAACTGAAACGTTCAAAAATTGCTTGATCCCCACGGATCATTTTGATAACACGATAAAAATTAAGCTAAAACGTTCAAGATATGCTTTATCCCAACGGATCATTTTATGTTTTGGGTTTTCTTAATGGGGTTCTTAGTGAACACAGTTACACAACTATATTCTGCTTCCATATTCATACCATTTAGCTACCAGGTCTATTCTGAGAACCTTTTAGCTACCAAGTCTATTCTGAGAACCCCGAGATGAGTATACCAGCTCAAAAGCAATTCTAGATGAGTATAGGGAAACCAAAAAATTACACTTTCCACAATCTAGTGTATTTCTTTCATTTATCCAGTCCATGGATGACAATGTCAGGCTGTTCATTCATACACAGTTCATATAGGGGATATAGATACCACACTACTAGAGAAGACTCAACATGTGTGTGGTATCTATATCCCCCTATACGAACTGAATCTCATGTTTGAGATTAGTAGTGTAATTGTTCATAACTACATAAACAACCAAGTGTAATTGTTCATAACTACATAAACAACCAGTTCATTCGCAGTTTGAAGCTACGCAGCCAACCCCAATTCGAGGTTTAACTAATGTTTTGCTACATAGTTTTGTTCTAGCAAAAGATTTAGACTTGCTAATTTCATTCAATGGATAACAAAAATATGGCCACTAATGTAACAATATCACAATTCTACAAGTAACTACCATGGCAGATGTACAACATTGTGCATTCATCAAAAGTTCACCCAATTTGATAAACAAAACTGCATACAGTATGTAGAAAACAAGATCTCTAGAAACCCCAAATGTTGCAATTACAGGATTTATAATTTATCAGATGGTATACATTGTTATAGAAACCCCAAATTTACACAGTTAACACAACCATGAGTGTAATTTGATCATAGGCCATTTTTATACTACAATGATTCTTGATTTTTGTTTCGCCCTAATGCAATATGATATGATCATTAGCAGATTGATGTTAAAAATTCTAAGAGACTGAAAACCAAAAAGTAGAGCCTAAATTATAAACAAAAACAGACCTCAAGGCCTCAATCGCTCCAAACCCTCACGAGCCAACTCGGAACTAGGTTCAATCTTCTTTGCACTTTCATAAGCCACTCTGGCTTCATCAACCATCTCTTTCTGTTCATAACACTCACCTAAAATACAATAGGCTTTAGAATTCTCTGAACTCAGTTTAACCGATTCAATCAAATCAGCAATAGCTGAATCAACTCTTCTTCTCCGATTAATATCTATATGTAACTCAGCACGTTTAAACAACGCATCACCACGTTCACGATCTGATAAAGATTTAACTGCTGGTAATGAAAGAGCAGAATCAAGTGATTTTAAAGCAGATGTTTTATGACCTTGTAGATCTAAAACTAAGGCTTTTAATATATGAGCTGCTGCATCTTTTGGATCTAATGATAAAGCTTTATCAGCTTCGTTAATAGCTTCTTTAGCCAAATTTGATGATGTTGTTTTGTTCTGAGTAAATCTTGCTCGAGCTAAGAGCTGTGCGCCTAATACGAAATGGCGTTTTGCTTGTACAGTTGCTTTGTTTCTGAATCTCATGTTTGAGATTAGTTTTCTGGGGTAATTGTTCATTACTAAGAACATTATTACTCCCAATAGAAGGAGAAGAGCTTGGATCATAATATCTGAATTCATCCTTTCTTCTCTCTACTGGAATTTGGCGATCTAATTGATTTTGACTGAAATTTGGCTCGAGTTAGTTACGGTGGGTTTGTTTGTAGAATTGGATGCTGGGAATTGGATTTTGACTGAAAAAGGTTTTGTTTTCGTAAAGTCTCGAAGTTAGTTTATTGTTTTTGTGCATCATTCCACCAAATCCTATGAACCCATAAATCCCACCTTTAAAATTCTACATCCAAACCCACCATTATTGACTCGACGTTGTCGTGATAGAGAGGATGGCTAGTAACGGGACGGACCAACGATAGGGAACCAGTAGGTTAGTTCTGCATGATCCAGATTGCCGTCGTCTACAGACTCTACACTCAACACACAGTACTGTAGTCCTTATTTATTAGTCGTAGTTGGGTTCTCCAATATAATGAAACTTGTAATATATTGTCGGCATTTGAAAGCGTGGCTGACCACGAGAATGTTCGAGGGGATAAATATCTAATTAATAGTGATAAGATTCACTTGGTTAAGTTAATCTAAACTTGACCTTGCAATGACACGTCAACATGCAGGTGGCATGTTCATATTCATTTGTAAAGCCTATATATAGGCGTGATGTACTCGAACAAAGTTTTGAAGAGAAGAAATGAAACCCACTTTCTGCTTTGCTACTTACTTAGTTTTTCTCGCACATAGTAAATAGTATTAACCTACATTAATTAGTACTTGTATACTACTGCATTCTATGCATGTTTACTAAGAGAGACATGCATGTAGTCGAACGTGGTCATCTCTTATCATAGCAGAATTATATAACGTTATCAACACGAGTTGCTCTGCGGCAATCGAGTAGGGCTGACGATACGAAAAAGGATAATTCTCTTCAACTCTTACATATTTTATTTAACTATCGTTTAGTAGTTTTATGCATATAATTTTTGTAGTGTCTAATTTTGTTTCCTATTTTGATTAGGACTTGTTAAAGAGAAAATTAGACACCTTACCGTGTCTTGTATGTGCTATTTGGAGCACAAGCAATTATACGGTATATGAAGAGATATCCAAATAGGTACGTATGGCGACGACTCATATTTGTCGAATTATTCGATTTTTCGAATTCAGCCAAATATTTGAGTTTTGTAGCGTTTTGCTATTTTCGCTTTAGCCAACCAGCAGAAGGTTTTTCCGCGTCCTTTTGCATAGCGTAGAGAATAAAATTTCCTTTGTTGGTACACCAGTGATTTTTTT
The DNA here is from genome assembly GCA_023531295.1 of Papaver armeniacum. Lineage (NCBI taxonomy): Eukaryota > Viridiplantae > Streptophyta > Magnoliopsida > Ranunculales > Papaveraceae > Papaver > Papaver armeniacum. The sequence continues at coordinate 630,334 of JAJJWW010000721.1, read as the reverse complement.
GGTGTTAATGGTTTTATACCGGCAGAGCGAGGAATTGTTGCATCCTAGGGGATAGCAAAATTTTAATATTCCTTTGCTATAATAATCTCCGGAATTCAAAGTCATTCCACCAAAAGACTGGAATGCGATGAAAATGGACACTGGGTTAACATGGTTAGCCTGTCTCTGTCAGCGGTCTTTGAAATGACCTACAGTTGATATCGAGACGATTTCTTTTAAGATAAAGAATGTGTTCATATTTCAACTTTGATAAATTCATATTTCGTCGACCCTAATAGACGAAGTTGGAGATTTGTCGGTATTACATTTTGAGGGTTTTCTTGCTTATTTCACCAATGATTTTTGTAGTAAATAGTTCGGCTTGATTTTGGAGAAGATAAATGCACCGTATAAAATGTTGCAGTGAGCAATAAGGAGAGCCGCATATTTTGCGCCCTTATGTGTTCCCGCTAGCTTTACGGCGTGCATTATATGCGCCCATTATATGCGTCGACAAGCTTTAAAGAGCTAGTGCTTAATTTTCACTTTGTATATGTTGTGTCAACAACAACGAGTGCTACAAATGTTAACTGCGCCTCGTAGATATACAAACGTCGAGCGATAATGAGTGTTGCATTTTTGAAAATGATATTTAGAGTTAATATCATGTCTTCTCGTCTTTGAAGCTATTACTTAAAGTTCTGAATTTGGTGAATTAAATTTGCAGCAGTTCTATGCAAATAAGTTTATCTTTGGCAAAGAAGGAAAATACAATTGTGGTAGGCATATTTGAATATGGGAACCACAATAGTTATCAGGTCTGAGAATCTGGTACCACCAAAAGTGGAGTAATACGGGACGGTGGCAAAAGGATTGGTTGAATAAGCCGTCTTTGAGCTTAGTAAAGCTCTGCCATCGTTGTGACAGACACGTTATGTGCATCTGAAATGCCATTCGTTATTGTTGATCTCTATCGGTCGTCTTGGCACGACTGGTACTGATATTGAGATAGTGTTTATGGTCACAAAATTCCTTTACAGTTTACTGTGAATTTTACATGACAATGTAAATTCTTAAAATTATTTCCAGCTGGACAGTAAACGAGAGAGGAAACCTGATCAGTTACCTCTCCTAGGTTGCGTGTTATTATTGTTTTCTGCACCCATTTGCTCCCTTGATAGGTTGAGTAATGCGGAACTGAAGGTTCTGTTGATGAGGCAGTCCCGCTTGAGGATCAGGGGGAGCATCGTCGACGATATTGGTTAACTCCAATTGTGTCTCATCTAAATTCTCACACCAAGAAATGCCTGAGGTGTTGGAGATTACTATGTTGCTAGATTTAGCAAGAGTACGCTTGCTTGATTCGGCATATACTAAAGTCCTTGCAAGGCTTGCCATGTAATCGCATCGATTTTTTCGTCTGTAAACATGCTTACAAGCATAGACGAAAACCTCTTGTACGAGGTATGCCAATCTAATTAGATAACGCCCATATTCTCTTTGAGTTATGAGTTGATATCTCTCCTGACGAGGAGTACATCCAAATAAATTGCGTTGATATATCTCACGGAGACGAATATCCGCATATTGAAGTTTGGTACCAATGGATTAGAATATCCTCTTACTCGAGAGAATGATGTGAGATTGTTATTAGTTGATTGTTATCCGGTTGTCGATAATGTTCAGAGTAGCTACTGAAATCACTGTGGATGTGTATCCTCCTTTGCAAAGGAATTATCGACAAAGTTTATGTGATTGGCAAATATGGATCTTAGTCCATATTGAACTGTTTTCTCACTTGAATGCGCTTTAGGACCCAGTCCTAGCATTGATTGCATATTCGATGCTTATCAAAAGGCGTGATGAGAAAATTAAGGTCGCATGTTATGCAGCGCCACCCCTTGACAACGAGTTTCCACAGACACTAACCAGGTTGATGGAAGTATGCTCTGGTAGTCATAAATGACTCGACATATCACCTGGATGAACTGTGTGTGTATCTATACTCATATAGATTTTAAATGAAACTCTCGCTTGTCAGTATTTGATGTTGTATCATCCTAGTAATGCTTTGGGCATTAATGGTGAGTACTTATTATTCTATTGCATTTATTGAATGGTTTTAGTTAATTCATTCATAAAACATTTTGAACTTATTACTCATGTAATCATTGTCGTGTTTTCTGTTTGAAATGTGCTATGTTCCACTGCTTATGATACTACAACAAGATTTGCAAAATTTGATGAGAAAGTCTTCCCACCGTTTGGGGGAAGAAAGGTTGTCTCCTGAAAAACGACGTGAAGTATCCTGGTTTGTATAAATATAAACCAGGACGTATCTCATCTGGATGTTTTCAGCAATGAAAGACATACCGAAGATTTGATATCTTCAGAAATTGCAAATCAAGTTGCTTCATTCAGAAGCTTTGAATGTAGTAGCTAGTGTGTCATTTAAGACACACCTTGAGCATGGAAAACTAGTTGATTTAAAATATTCTGCACCTCCTAAAGGAAAAACCAGTCACAATTATTGAAAGATAGTGCTCTCAAAGAGACTATCAGTGGATGATCTAATTTCTCTAAGTATAGTTCTCCTAATAAGAGAATGTTTCTTCAAAGGCTGTGGAACCTCGAAATGAGAGGATTTCCTTAAGGCATCCATGCAATAGAGAAATTTCCGATCGTAATTCAATGATTGTTGATGACATAGTCAAAGTATCCACTGATACTGCCATAAGTGTTGTTGGTTTTCAACCACTCTCTATTGGAATGTCATGAAAGGTATGATTGGTTAAACTAGGAGAGATCGAAGCAGAATAACAGCTTTCTTGCAAAATGCATAACATTGGTACTGCGGCCCGAACACTCGAAAATGTGAGCCACTCTTAGCCGCATGTGAGTGTTTGCAGTTCTGACATCCGATAATGTATCCCCTAGTGGCTACATGTGGATGTATGTGCATAGTAAGAAAAATAAAGTCAACTAATGGCACAAAGTCTTTTACAGAAACCTGAGATGGATTACTTTGTAACATATTCCCTGTTATGGATGCAACTACCTTTTTGGTATTAGTCTGGCAGTCTCTAAGGACCCGGCGTGCATCTAATGGATGTGGTTATTGCGAATCTGTATAAAAGACTAGATATAGATAACTTCCTACAAATTCCTGAAGGTTTTTCTCCCATCAGTAGAATTACCATGTCATCTGCATTTTCTTAGTAAGGACGAAAGTGGTTAATCGTCTAAGTGAATGCTTATATTATCCAGTGATATGTGAACCATATTATATGCTCATAAACTGTGCATTTACTAGATTTGATTTATGCAACATCTACTTGATTGGAACTCCTGAAGAATTCTCCAAAGCACAAAATGCTTAAAGCAGGAGTTCGAGATAAAATTCTCGGTAAAACAAGGTCTCAATCTGTTGGTTGAGCATTGTAGATGGAAGTCCATTAATTTCGTCAACCTTAAAGGTTTAAACATGTTTAAATGGACAAGATAGCACGATTACAGTCATTCGATCTCTTACTTTTAAGATTGATCGGTTTACATCTCAATAAGGAAGATGTATCACTCTGTGGTTTGTACACAAATATGTGCAAATGGTACATTAGCTGAAACATGCTATAGATACTTGATATTGGATTTGTAGTAAACATGTAAGTCTGGGTCTACCACCAATATCGAGACATTGGTCCGAAGAAAGTCCTCCCCTCATCTTCGTGGTACCATTAAGCTTGACCTTCTGCATGAAAGATCGCTATATGTCTCCCACAGAGAAAGGCTAATCAGACTGTTTGAGTTTTTGATTTTTAGCAGGTTTGTTGAAGCAGCTAAACATTTTCCTAGCTAAATGTCTAATAGTAGAGGATACTTGGTTATCATCCGATCAATTATGATTGTTCAAACAAAGCTAGTAGAGAATAGAGGCTGGAACAACCAGATGATCATTAAGAAATTGCACAGAGTAGAATTGGACCAAGTTTCTCAAGCAAAAGAAGCCGCTGAAGACATTAAAGGATGGCTCGTGATCTCTATGCAATACTGTCGAACAAAATGATCAACTAAGATGCCTACTCATCAGGGGGAGTAAAGCCACAGAATACTATATCGATATTGGGTATGTTGGACATTACGCCGTGTACTCTTTTTCCTTAGTCAAGGTTTTGTCCCATTGGGTTTTCCTTGCCAAGGTTTTAATGAGGCATGCGAGTCCACTACTATCCGCAGTTCGTCATGTTGTACTCTTTTTCCTTCGTCCTGGTTTTTGTCCCTATGGGTTTTTCCGGTCAAGGTTTTAACGAGGCAACATCTGCGGGTTTATCATTGTTCTGAGAACTCATGTTTTCCTACGTTCAGGTTTTGTCCCTCTGGATTTTTCCTGATGAGGTTTTTAATGAGATAAGAATCTTAGAACGGTGATCACCATCTAACGAGATGTATATCCATAGAGTTTCTTAAAAAGCGTTTAATCTTTGTCCAAGTGGTTTTCGTTGTGCAATCTTGACGGAGGAAGTATGTCATAGCGGCGACCAACCTCATTCTAAGCTCAGGTTTTTTCCTAAATAGTTTTCCTGACGTAGCTCAAAAATGGAGAATGTTAGTGATGGCCGCCGGCACTCTAAAGACAACTTCACCATTGCAATCGTGGTCATCCAAGGGGGAGTGTAATATATTGTCGGCATTTGAAAGCGTGGCTGACCACGAGAATGTTCGAGGGGATAAATATCTAATTAATAGTGATAAGATTCACTTGGTTAAGTTAATCTAAACTTGACCTTGCAATGACACGTCAACATGCAGGTGGCATGTTCATATTCATTTGTAAAGCCTATATATAGGCGTGATGTACTCGAACAAAGTTTTGAAGAGAAGAAATGAAACCCACTTTCTGCTTTGCTACTTACTTAGTTTTTCTCGCACATAGTAAATAGTATTAACCTACATTAATTAGTACTTGTATACTACTGCATTCTATGCATGTTTACTGAGAGAGACATGCATGTAGTCGAACGTGGTCATCTCTTATCATAGCAGAATTATATAAAAACTAGACAAGTATTCTCCACAATCTACTGTCTACCCCACTATCCACGCCATAATACAGATGTAACCAAACAACAAGATCCGTCAAATTTTGCGAAGAAACAAAGCAGGGTTGGTGGGATTGCGATGGGCTAAAGCAAGGAGCTGGACAAAACTCACATAGCAGCATATGCTGAAGTTGTTGCCAACTCCATTAATAATAACACAGTGCTTGTGAGATGGGATTCATGGGAAAATAGGAAGTTCATAAGATCCATAAAGTTTATGTTAGGTTCTTTTGCTTTGTCAAAAATTAGTTATGTGAGAAGGAATGTTAATCACATTAATGAATAAAATTCTCTAGTTATCTAAAGAAGAAAAGAAAACGTCAAATCTTGCGAAGAAGCAAGATTCGAGGTTAGTGGTAATTCGAGGTTACAATGAGTTTAAGATAAGAGAATACGAAGAAATAAGAACATGCCAAGAAATCTAACAAGAGAAAGATAAAGATTATTTGAGTAGGACAAAAACTAGTATGAATAAGATCCAATTAAATCAAAGGAAAAATGGTTCTTCTCGGAATTATATTCCAACCATTTTGTTTATTTTTTTTCTTTAGGAAGATGTGTTCCCAGAATATGAGTGATTTGCTCAAATCTCTTGTTACTAGGGATGAAAATCCATCGTCAAAGAAATAACCAATGAAGATTCCATCGTCGGATAATAATGAAGACTCTGGTGAAGATTTCGTCGCCACAGACAACAAATATGAAAATTTTGTCATTAGAGAGCATCAATATTGATCTTAAAACACAAGCTAATAACCAAGAACCGCTATTAAAGCGAGGTAAACCTTCAAAGAGGATATAAAACCACCATGATGGTGTAGATAAGTAGAAAACATGATAACAACTAAACCAAAGTAACTAACTAAACTAGAAAGCAAGAAAAGTGAAGAAACCTGCTTAGATCTAGCCCAAACGGAACTACATCTGAGCAGAGGAAGAGTTTTCAGTAATGTGTTTTGTTGGAAAAGAAAAATGAGTGAGAGAGAGAAGAAATAATGAGAAGCAAAGAAAGCAACATTTCATCTAACGCACCTCTAATGAAAATAGAGTTTTGGGGGATTTTTTTTTAAGATAATAATAGAGGTATTAAACCTGAAATTACAGGACAACACAAAGTAAATGCAATAAGACTGACTATAAGTGACTTTCAAAACAGAACCAAGTGACAAAGCTTTAGTAACATAATCTCAATTAACAGAATAATGTATACCAAAATTCAGTAACACTAGAGACCAATAGTGGTAACAATAACACTCGCTTATGTACTGGAGAGTTTGGATTATTGAGTACATGATTCACAACCTTAAAGAACATTTTAAAAAAATTCTGAAAACCATATAAACTTCCAAGGGAGGTTTATCAGAATCTTTGTCAGTCGAAAAATGAAGATTTTGTCAGAATGATCGTTGGAGGCGGAGGTTCCTACCGAAAAATTCATCACCAAACTTGGTACTAGAGATCATATGGTGACCCAACATAAGAACCCTATTACCAAGAAGAACACAAGATTAATCACTGAAAAAACCATACCGGACCTACTAAAACTAACAGCTGGAACAAAACACGATCTAACCGAACTTATATCTAAGAAAAACCCTAAAAGAGTAATCATAGGATATGTAAAGTTGTCAAAACAAAGCCAATCTAAACATAAACGCTGAATTTGTCGTTAAAGATGCGATTTGCTTGTAGATTCGAGTTGAATATGGTAGCATGTATTGGTCTCTTTTCTTCTTCAAATCCCAACCCATAGTCGCACTAACAACCCACAACTCAAACAAACAAAACCAAGAAAACTCGGCAACAAAAACCAAAACGTAAGCAATAACAAAAGTTAAAACACAATATAAATAAGAACTAAAGCTAGAAACGAATATTAAACGAGGTTGGAGTTCAAAACAGTCACATGGCAGCTTAGATCTTCTCCAAGGGAGTCAATGTGAGCAGGCGGCGACGGCTAGGGATTTTAGGTTTTTGGTTTAGAGATGAAGGATAAAGTTTAGGTTTTCTTTAGTGAGGTTTTGGAAATCAATCTTATGCATTCTCTTTTAAATAAGGTTTTTATTTATTTATTGGAAGTTTCATTTAGTTGATTAGATAGTTAATAATTGACCCATTTTCATGCATGCTTATAATCTTATCCCTTATTACATAACTACCAAAAATAAGTAATCAAATAAAGTGAAATTTTCCGTGAACACTTAGAGCTTCTCCAATGGTAATTGTGTGTGCTTCCTATGTGGCAACACAAATAAGACATTCTCGATCTATTTTTCCTTAAAATTAGGGAGAAAAAACAATCCATCTCCAACGGTATTGCATGTAACCTCTTCATTTAATTAGTATAATTTTTATTTTTCATTATTAAGATTTTGCTAGAGCTAAAAATGGTTAGTTAATATATTAAAGTCAATTCAATTAATTAAAATGCTGACTAGGATGGTAGACAATGTCAAGGGGAATGTCTAAAACTTGACATTGTCTACCCAAAGTCATCTATACATTGGTTTAAGACATCATGGTTGGAGAATGATTTTAGAGAAAATGGATGTGGATCCTAGGTGGATTTTGACATTTATCTCCACACACATGCCATTGGAGAAACTCTTATTCTAGAGTGTACACATAGTTGGATTGTCTCTCATTTTGTTATATCTATCTCTCCTTCACACATGGCGATGATGAGTTGGTAATACTTAACTAGCTCCTACATATCTATAATATATGATCAATTGTGTGCACACTTTTTCTTTTGTATATATGCGTAAAGGCCTACACCAACACCACTAATTTTTTTCGTTTGGACCTATAAGACAAAACCTAATACAATTGCAATTAGACAAACTTAATGATCCTTAAACAATATGTATATACGGTTTATCTTTCTTGTACAATCAGTAGTTTAGATCAGAGATCCGTGAACCTCTTTGTATACAAGAACTCTAGACGATCTCAAAAATCAATATCCAAGATCAACCTAGTATGTAGCGGAACAGTACACGAACCAAATTCCAACAAGAAAAAGTCTTGTAAACTGTATCTAAAGATACAAATTCTCAATAACAAGTATTGTAGGTTCCATATAGTTTTAGATAGAAATTATCTAGGTTGTTTATTGAATCATTTGCTTTTACTTTAATTATATCAAACACAAATATATTGCAGAAGTAAAAAAGTAAAGCAAAACACGAAGAAATTTTGTTAACAAGGAAAAATACACCTGCAGAAAAACCTCGGGACCTCGTCCAAATTTGAACACTAAATAGTATTAATCTGCTACAGACACCAGCCTACTACCAGACCTCAAACTGAAATATAGTTGAGGCCTCCAAGCAATTCAGTTACAGTCGCGCTCCTTACATCTCTTGAACCTCGCAAGGCTGTACGCAATTGATTGCCTTAGTTGACGTCTGTTACATTCTAAGAGTTGCTTTGACCCAAGTGAATACTTTTTGATATTCTGATTTCACAAAACACCGGTTTGATTTCCCTTTAGATGTGAATAAAGTTTTCGGAAATCTTGTGTTTGTATTGAACAGAAAACTTGAGAATCAAGCAAACACTCTCTCTGTATAGATGAAGCTCTAATTAGGGTTTCAAGTAAGCATGTGAGAAATTGTCTTGAAAATACAATAGAAGAATATACACTATGGTTCTCTAACAGAACCGTGTATACTGGCCATACTATTTTTGGCAAATATGCCTTTTGAACTATAAGAAAATTAATGTTCATTCAAACATCCAAGAGTTTAATCATGATGCACACACATAAGTGTTTTAGTAATCAATAATAGCAATATTAAACATATTTTAAAAAAATAAGTCTTTGAGCATATGCTGAATTTTACTGGGACCACTGGTGAAATGGTTCGTTAACCACGCGTAAGGCTAAAGTTCACGACTCAGGGAGCTACGGTTCGTGAACAGGGTTCGCCAACCCTACGCGGCTCGAAAACTCAGATGTCTGCGGTTCGTAAACCGGGTTCGCCAATAGCTAGCCTATTCTACAACATTAAAAAATCAGTTCACCACAGTTCGTGATCTGCCCCCAACTGAACTTACGGCTTGCGAACTGGATTCGCCAACCTTCCTTGTATTTATGAAACTCATGTATCTATGGTTTGCAAACTGGTTCGCTAACCTACCGTTATCAGAAATTCTAAATTTCTCTCTTATGATGTTTGAAACATTCCCAAATGATAAAATCAATTGTATGACCGATTTTCAGTTGATCTGCAAATTACTTCTCGAACAACAAATTATTTCAAAATCAATTGTTAAGGACCTTTGAATATTTATGTTTGAATCATATTTCTATATTTTTTAAAAGGCAAGCTTGACTCGAAATTTCATCTTTGTAAATCTACTAGAAGTCATACGACATAGTCTCAAATGATATAATGGTAGGATAATGAGTAAAATAGAATGGTTCAATCCTCATATACCTGATAAAAAAACTACTCTAAATGTCTTCGCCGATCTTCAGTCTTCAAAGGTGATGTCTGATACTCAACCTAGTCCGAGACTTGACTTAGTAGACTAGCGTAGATGGGGAAAAACGATTATGTAGATGGGGAAAAATAATTTGCTAGTTTTTCAGGGAAGTGAAGAGATGACGGTTCGGGCGAGACTCCTCCACCGAGCAAACTGCTTAACCTCACACAGATGCACTGCACGGGAGTGCTTTGAGTTCGAGAGATCAATCTGTAGGACTCCGACCTAAACCAAGTCAATGGTCGATCCAGAGTCAATTCGATCACAAAGAGGGAAATGGGTTGATCTGTAGGAGGGAAGCTGAGAATTGTGGAATCAATGATGATCAAGGATTGTGGATGTGTTAAAGGTTTCTGCAAGTATGTGTAAATAAGTTTGACCGAGAGAACTTGTGTGTATACAATTGTTCCTTCATTCATCGATTTTAGACTTGCTTATATTGTCTGAATAGTAAACACCTTGATCCCAGTAAGTGTGATGGTTTCTTGAGTGAAAGAGTGGGAAAGTGGGAGATCGTGGTAAAATCAATTCCATGTTGTGTGGAGACTTGGTTGATCGTCCACCCACTACTTTGCTAACTCCCTCAACCGTTTGCACGACTTACTCACATTTCTCATCGTGGATGAACACACGTGTTGTAGGCCGCCATACCAAAACCCTAATTGATATCCCCCATGTGACGTGATTGATGTCTTACAAACGTGGAGTCTGCAGAGAAGACGTGTATTTGATTAGTCATTTGTTGACTTGATTAGACAGTGAGTCTAGGTTTTGTTGAATTGAGCATGATTGACGAATGCTCGGTGATTCATGGATTAAATGGTGTTAATATTGCTCATCTGAGCAAATATTGTAAATTTGACGAATTGTTGAATATTGAGTAATATTTAGCGGAATATTGATAGTTAGATCAATATTCGAGAAACTGAGCATATATTGCTCAATTCGACGAATTACTGAATATTGATAGTTGGATCAACATTCGAGCAACTGAGCATGTATTGCTCAATTCGACGAATTACTGAATATTAATAGTTGGATCAATATTCGAGCAACTGAGCAAGTATTACTCAATTCGACGAATTACTGAATATTGATAGATTACTGAATATTGATAGTTGGATCAATATTCGAGCAGCTGGGCAAGTATTGCTCAATTTGATAAATTACTGAATATTGATAGTTGGATCAATATTCGAGCAACTGAGCAAGTATTGCTCAATTTGATAAATTACTGAATATTGATAGTTGGATCAATATTCGAGCAACTGAGCAAGTATTGCTCAATTCGACGAATTATTTATTGGTAACGTGACCCAATAAAATATTAATTAAAATATTGGTAGACTACCAAATATTATATAATTAATCCAGATGTTGATTGCTGGATCAACATATATTTATTAGTGTTTGAACTTGTTAAGAATGATGATTTGTGGAGCGTTTGTTCGAAACCCTAATTTTTGATCAATTGTTCGTCAATTGATGAATTGCTGAAAATAGGTCACTGAGTGAAAGAGGGACCGACCTCATGGGATGATGTACAACCATGTGATGCCCAAGTGCTCGAGTGAGCGTGCACCAGAGTCCTTAGTTGACCGGTTGGTGAAAGAATGATCAAATACTGTGTGGTGTTGACCATTTATTAGAATAGTGCTCGTCTGAGCATTAGGTGATAAAACCTAATTATGGAAGAGTGAGGGACCGACCAAGGGAGCATAGAACCGGCCCTTAGTGATGTGGGACCATCTAGTGGTCGTTTGAGCAAATTCCAAATTGGTTGGAAAAGGTTTGAACCCAATATGAGCAATTGAGCAAATTAGGGAAAATTATAAGAATGTGTGGGACCGGCTCCTTGCAAGCCTTAGAGCCGGGCTTGGTCGGTCAAGGAAGCATGACCGTGTCACCATAATGTCCGTGTCTCAGTCCTGAGAGTTTTGATATTTTCTGGTGCACGTTCGAGAAATATCTTGGATTTTCAGAAGAGTTCGATCTTTGACTAAAATTCTTGATTTTGATCAGATGAGCAAATAGAGTTTTGCTCGTTCGATCAATATTTTGAGAATATTAAAATAATGTTAATATTTTCCGTGAATAGCCTAGTCGGTCATGTAACCATTTGATTTTTTGGCATTTTCATTGTTTGAGCAATATTTGAGAAAATATGAAGAAACCAGGGTTTTTGCTCAAACAGAGGAGTTTCATGAGATGAGGAAATAATAATTATGAAAACAAGGGATTTCAAGGTGTGGGACTGGCCACGGCTAGGGCATGGCCGGCCGGCTAGGTAGCCCAGTCCCGCAACACCTTTCCCTATTTTTATTATTTTTCATGAAACCGTGAAAATATGGAGAAACCGTGAGTTTTGCTCAAACAAGGAAAGTTGCTTGAATGAAGGAGTTTTCATGAGTTCATGAAAATAAATAAAATAAGAAAAATAAGGGAAGAGGCGTGGGGACCGGCCACGGCGGCATGGCCTACCGGTCGATGGGCCCGGTCCATAGGCGCCTCTTTTTTATTTATTTTTAAATTATTTTCTCTCTCCTGTTTTGTGTAGGATTCCTCGTTTGTCCATATTTTTGAATGCTCGTTCGTGCATTTGGGTGCTCGTTCATGCATTTGGGTGCTCGTTCATGCATCATTGTTGAGTACACTTGCACCATTTTATTGGGGCTTACTCGGTGATAGTCCAGATGCCTGATTGTTGGATGTTTATTACTAATTCATGAAATTTAACGGAGAATGATTCATGAAACGGAGTAATAAATGAATTGTGTATCTATTACTAATCCATGAATCCAGCCGGGGAATTCAAAGAACGGAGTAATGAGATAATATAGTTATCTATTACTAATCCATGGAATCAGCCGGGGATCAGCCATGGAACGGAGTACTAAGATAAAATAGATTATTTTCTAGGAATTCATTCGGTGAATGTCACGGTAGAATTAATCTATTATAGAATCGAAATATGAGATAGTTGAAGCATCATATTCGTTCTGAAAAGTGAATAGTTAGGAAACAACGTGCATCGTTGGTGTCCTAAAGGTGTTTAGCCCTCCAGCCAACAATTATGTCCAGAGAGACGCCTGAATCTTTACACGGTCTCTCTACATAGTCAGGGAACAACGAGTGTCGCCGACGTCCTGAAGGCGTTAAGCCCTTCGACAAACAATTATGTCCAGAGAGCCGCCCAATCATTCTTCTATGTAGAGGGGGTCTCTCTATGTAGTCAGGGAACATCGAGTATCGCCGACGTCCTGAAGGCGTTAAGCCTTCCGACAAACAATTATGTCCAGAGGACCGCCCAATCGTTCTTCTATATAGAGGGCACGACGAAATGCGTAGCATCGAATGCTCAGCTAGTAGGAGGCCTTTCGAGAAACATATTCATCATGGCTTTGAGAGGAACTCGATCAGAGATCGTGAAACGGTTCACGGATCGTAAATCATGAATCATCACATGCGTTCCTGAAGCCGGGTCAGAAACATACAGTATCATGATTTTACGATTTTGACCTTTGTCGAAAATCCACCATCAAAATTAAGTCCCCTTCTTAGTGAGGGACAGTCATGTTCCGCAGTAAGCCTTAGATGGTGATTTTCCAGTTGACGAGATAAGCAGTTAAACTCGGTCATACAAAGGTATTTTCAGAATCCTCGATTTGCTCCAATGGTGTCATGTACGAGCAAATGCTTAGGTAAGGACCCCGACAGTAAGATAAAGTGTCATCTCATGAGCACGGAGAGATGATGCACTGCTGATTTGGACGATCGGGCACCCTGTTTTGGTCAGTTTAGCGTTTACGGGCCCGAGCCCAAAAAAGGAAATCCATGTTTTATTAGGTTTTGGAAATAAATTTGATATAAAAGGAAAGAGAGCCTAAAAAAACTTTTAAAAAAAAAAATGACCGACCACCCTCTCTTTGATCTCTTCACTTATGAACATCCAGAGAAGGAGGAGGAAATTTTTTCCGGATTTCAGTCGCCGCCGACCGTCACCGACCACCATCCAGCCAAGTTCCTGCCGGCGCCGACCAGGTAAGTCCGAATTTTTTTTCTTCTTTTTTGTTGTATGTTATTCATGAGTTGTTCAAAAAAAAATCACAAGTATATATGCATGTGTAGGTCTTATGAAACATTTGTTTTAGAAAATATACGCTCGTTTGTTCGTTAGTTTAAGAAACGAGCAATAATCCCTAATATGAAAGAGATACATAAATCCTTGAATAGACATGATTTAATTGCAGTAGAGAAAATTTTGTTTATGAGGTTTCATAAAAAATCAAAATTTTACTTTCAAAGCATGAATTTTCACACCAATACCTTTAGGAAACGTTCGTTTTAGTTAAAGTAAATAGGCCTGCACTTTATGATAAAATTTTGTTGGTGAACTTTCAAAATTTTATTTGAAATATGTGGACTTTCACAAAAATAGAAAAGACCCTCGTTTCATAAACAAACGCTCGTTTGAGCAAAACAATTTTTTTTTTTAATAATAACTCACGTAAAAAAATTTTTTTTTTGAAATTTCGTGAGCTGTTCACTCACGTAAAAAAATTTTTTTTTTTTTTGTACGTGAGTTTGAAATTTTTTTTTTTTTTTTGAAAAATCAAACTTTGATTTTTGAGTAATCGTTGGAAGCAAAAAATTGTATGTGATAAAACAATATATATATGAGTTTTGTGATTTTATAGTGTGTGTACACACGGTAGAAAATCAGTGATCATTCACACGAAGAGTGACAATTCTACCTAAAGGAACAACCTAACGTGTAAAAGCACTAATCAAGTTTAATTCCCTAGATGCATTAGGTTCTATGAAATCAGGCCAATCAAAGCAATCGAACGTGTAAAAGCACTAATCCGATTTAACAAAGGTTATGGTTCACATATGATCATAAGAATATATCACTACAAACTATAATCATATTTATGCTACTTGCAATCGGAATTATCACTTTTGCGTATAATAACCCTAATCTAGCAATAAAGATGAAAGAAAACTCAATCGATTCGCGACTCGACTAACAAGCATTCAAATCATGTAACAATATTAATGGTGAATCATAAACGATAATATGAGAGAAAACTAATTTATTGAATTAAAACCCATATTTGGAAATCCAACTTATTCCATAACCAATAATAAAAACTCTAGCTCATATTCATGGAGTTCATAACAAGAAGAAAGAGAAAAGACTTCATGGTTCTAAACCCTAGAAAACAAAGTAGAGCAAAAGAATAGATTAAAAATATAAGATAAAAGATTCCTCTTTTTTATATGTTTCTCAATTTCCATAAAGGATACTCCTTCCAATATTAGGTCTTCTCAAAACCCATCTCCAAGTGGTCCACCAAGCCCATGTGTGAGAAAAACCCATGTAAAATTATGTCCAAAAATCGTCGCCGGAAAACTGGGATTACGGCCGGAAATCGACTTAAAAAGTCGGCGGAAAAGTATCTCAGGTGACCGGCAAAGTCCACCCGGTCACCAGTCAACCGGATCAAATCGGTCAAGGTCCAACTCGGCCGAGTCAAATCAGAGTCAGACCGAGTCAAAGTCTGAGTAGGGGCTGAGTCAGGACGAGTCAGACTTGAGTCACTTTGGCCTAGGCCTTTTACAGTATTGCACAGGCTTTATGTTGTGATGCGCCAAGATTGTGCTTCAGCTGGGAAAATCCAGCCAGCCAAAATGGCTGTTCCCTTTTGTAGACCAATCTTCCTTCCCTGCAATTCAACTTCATTGTCTTGCCTAGCCATTGCACTAACAACACCAGTACCACCCTCTTGCACCTGTAATACCAATTTATCGCCAATACGGCACTCCACCAAAACCTCATTCGGCACACATTCATTCAATCCCTTCCTGGCAAGCACACATATAATTGCACTGCAGTTCCATATCTCTGCACCTGTAGCTTCAGTCAAACATCAGAACAACACCAATCCACCCCTGCATTGCCATCAGCATCATAACCTGCAACTCAGCATCAAGCCTTGAGAGCCAGTTGCTCACTCAGCTTCATTATCAGCATCACAAGCCCTTCCTGTAAGCAACCTTCGTTGCATCCGTAGCTCCAGCAACTCCTCAGCATTACATAGCATCTGCTTCACTCCCATTCTCAGATAGCAACCACCACTGCCTTGACACTGCAATCTCCAAATCTCCTTCTCAAAAATTGTTCCCGCTTCTACATTCATTCATCCTGTGCCAACCCATGTCTCCTTGGCACTTCAATTACCACCTGTAATATCAATTTTAGTCAAACAAACAATCCTGAGCCACTATGAGCTCAAACCCATTCAATCCAGCTTTCTTTGTAATAGCTGCAACCACCACCACAGATTCCAGCAACACCCCATCCAATTTCATTTTAATAACCTGTATTGCTTCCCTGTAATTCCAGCAACAAGCCATATGCAAGCCATCAACACAATCAATCATCCAACACAAGTTTCCACCTGTAGTTCGAACTCACAGCATCACCACCAATCAACTTCTCGGTTCAACTTCCCTTCAATTTCATACCCATTTCAATTAACGAGACCCATGCTCAAATGATTTCAACCACCGA
Organism: Papaver armeniacum; assembly: GCA_023531295.1. Classification (NCBI taxonomy): domain Eukaryota; kingdom Viridiplantae; phylum Streptophyta; class Magnoliopsida; order Ranunculales; family Papaveraceae; genus Papaver; species Papaver armeniacum. The sequence continues at coordinate 614,188 of JAJJWW010000721.1, read as the reverse complement.
AAAGAGCTTCTCGTCCGCAAACTTGAACCCAACCTGAATCAAATTCTAGTTCGAATTAAACCCTAGTCTTCAATTATCGAGCTCATTCTCTCTTACGAATCGTCGTGAGAAAATACTCAAATTTATCACAGATCCCATCTGAACTCAATCGCATCTGTTACACGATCTGTTCATCATCTTCATTCTCAGGCAAACACTCTCAAATTCGTACTCAAATCTTCCTCCCTGAGTTCTCTCGGAACTGTATGAAACAATCGTGACTTAGATCCATCCTTTTCCTTGTATTCTCGCCACGAAACTTCGACTAACCCTTAGTGAAGATCCACTCATGGCTAGCCGGCGCGGTGAGAAGTAGTAGCGGCTACGGTGAATCGAACCAGTCTAGGCGAGAAGATAAAAACTCAGAATGTTCGATCTAGTTTAGCCAGGGTTATACATGGGAATGGGTTCAAGCATCCCCGTTCTGGATATGGGCCGCCATGATTAATACTTGGCATGTCAGTTTTGGATAACCGACAGCCTAGCTCAACTCAATTGTCGGTCTTGGGAATCCAATAATTGATTTCTCACTTCCTTCGCCGCACTACCTTAGCTGGCTCAATATCACTCGCCTGTAAATTGACCTTTTTTTTGCCTTATACGCTCCAAATGGATGGTTTTTCCTTCTTTTGATCCAAATGACTCCAAAGTACCTAGTAAACTCAAAAGCAAATATAAGATACATAATTTACACGACAATAGCAAAGAAAGCATAAATACTAGATATAAAATTAGGTGTTTCCGACGCCTATCAAAGAGCTTATGTGAATTATTCATAATTTCGTGAAAAGTCAAATGTCGACTTTAAATAATGGATGTTGCTCATCTTTGCAGGTTCGAAGGAGCGAGCAAAATTTTAGAAGTTATACGTTATTATCACTAAGTTCGTGAAACCGTAAATAGGTAAGAGTTGAGGATTACCATTTTTGTAGATGTTGATGTGAGCATCTTAATTATTTTGTTGTAATTTAATTCCGCTGTGTTGATGAAATTTGTTGTATGAATGCCACAACAACTTTCCAGAGATGACTGATTCCCATAGTAGCACTGCTGAAGATGATGTTTCTAGGTATGAAGCTTCCAGTGAGGATGCTTCTACTAATGTATCTTCCAGAAATGATGATTCTGAGGCTTCCAAGGAAGAAGAAGAAACTCCTAAGACCAAGAACACTCCGAACACTGATGATGAATTCTTCGTATTTCTGTATAAGCCTGAAATACGTCCCTCAGGTTACTCGTTTGAAGTACTATTCAGAACAAATTAGTATCTCTTCAAGCGATAACTCGGTTCTATTTGCAAGAGAAACACTATTCGCCTTCACATGTAGAATTCAAGCTCTCCCGAAAGCCTTTGACAGATTTTTCAGGATGGGCAAGACATATGCTGGGTTATAGTCGTGTAAGGGATATGTTGGATCGTGCACAGGTGACACGAGCTATTCAAGCAGCTGGAGAGTTAGTCATCCATCATGATATACGAGGTATGGTGGCTTTACTTGCTCGCTGGTGCATTTTTACTCATACTTTCATATGTATATGGGGAGAATTCGCCATCACCTTGGAAGATGTAGTCGCTTTATTGCATCTCCCAGTTATTGGTAATTTCCCTAAAGAGCTCTCAGCCGAGGAAACTGCAATGTCTGACATATTGAAATCTACAATGCATAATTTCAACAAGTCACCCAAATTTCGCTATACTCGATGGTTGAAGCACTGGTGGCCGAGAGATAGAATTCTTAAAGAACCTGTTGACGGTACATTAACCATTGCTGCTTTCTTATGCTTGTGGCTCTCCAGAGACGTTCTTTAGGATAGTGCACATTTGTTGAAGCCATTTGTGATCCCCTTTGCTATTAAAATGGCCAAAGGTGAGAAACTTCCTATCGGTAGTATGTTCTTGGGTTCGTTGTTTTCCAATTTAGACTCCTTAGTCATGGACTCCAGCATTTCTAACTGTTTCATGAAGGTTGAAACATATGCTAATACGATGTTTCTCCAAGTTTTGGTATGAGAGCACTTTGAAAGTTATGCTCCGATTCCTCGTAGCTTCTTGCAAGGACCGAATGTTGACACTCGTCATGATTTCTTTGAGAAAGATAATGCCAGGATTATACGGTGGTCTACAAAACAGCCACAACACAAGATACGCCTCACCAGTGTTTTAGACATCGAGTCTGAGTTTAATTTTCGCCCATGGGTGTTAGTTCCTCCTCTCTTCTCACAATTGATCACTTTCAATGTTGCTGAAGAAAATGCCACGCTAAAATCTGGTGTCGGTCTGAGTGATGGAGAGAAATCCTTTATACTGAGTTGTACTCCTGGTTATTTAGTGTCAGTGATGCATGGAGAATTCCAAGTGGAAGAATACAACATCGACAGAGCATCTCGACAAATGGGTCTTGATCACTGTCCTCCGGGTAATCAAACGAATAAACCATCGGTTGAGCATCTGAAGGCTCATTGGATTGCACACACGTGGAAGGAAATGATTACTTATTTCCTTGCTCCGATCGAGCTACTTATGTAACTCCAGGTTATATAGACTTCTAGCGCCAACAACTTTACCGCTTGTATAACTTTGCAATGGCTGCTAAGTCTTTGGTACGAGAGTTTCCTCATGCTGGCATGATCTCTGATCGACCAAGGTTGAAGCATCTTTCTAGTGGTGATAAAAGAAAAACGCCTCCATAATGTTCACAGGTAAGTATTCTCCTTACGATTTCAGTAAAAGTCATGATAATCGCATCTTAACTATTTTATTAATTTTATTATAGGGTGACCGTGTTGTGAGATCTCGAATTCAGGTAGATTTCTCAGAAGTGCGGGACAGTCCCCAGGGTGGAGAAGGCAGAAGTAGAAGGAGTTATAGGATGATACCTAATAATGTGCAGTCCCCAGCCGCTTCTTTGGTGAGTTGTTAATATTCTTTCTACCATGACTTTTCTTTGTCCGCATAATTAGGATCGTGAAACCAATGCTTGTTGCTATTCCAGAATTTTGCTCCATCAAGTATTGACGGTCTCTGTCTTGTTCAGCCAACAACCCATGAGTCCAGCGATGAAGATGATGTCGATGTAAGTATTCGTTGTATAATTAATCATGATACTTCTTGAATAAAATAATAATGATTATCGCTGATATATCCAGGAGGAAATTGTTGTTGAAAACCAACACGGTCAGGCTGTTCATTCGTCTTTGATGGTGGTGAGAAAGAGAACCTTCAAGAATCGGTATCGAATGATGATAATGGTGCTTCCAATGTTGGTGTCGACCACATTAATCCTTCGAATGACTTGGCAACCCCTCAAGTAAGTATCCATCTCATTTTATCTTCATAGAAGTATAATATTGCTTATTTTTGAATGAACAAATGAGAATTCATATGAATGAATGAAAATATTTAGTGAAATACGTCATCAGAAAATTTCAGAACTCAGCTTTTTAGCAAAAACGCCATAAAATCTTCATCCGATGTCGGATTTTCGCGATCTTCCCATGTAACACCCAGAGTTCCGAACCAGGGTCAAACCCATATGGAGATCCGAACTCGAAGCGTTACGGGTCGGAAAGAGACTTATGCATACATATTTTTTTGCTAATTTACTTTTGCACAAAACATAGTTGAAACTTTATATAACATAAACTGAAGCATATAAATCCGCTTATTATCTTAACAACGATTTCAACCAAACATATTATTTCTAATTACATTTCAAGCAATACAATTAAGCAATTCAATCACTAAGCTACTCATTTCTAGCTTCCACTTCCAACTTCCATAAATCTGCAAGGAATGTCAATTGGGGTGAGATGACAGCTCAATAGAATGTATTCCCTTTCTCAAATATAAGCAAACATGTCAACCAATCAAAGACTATACGCACAACATGAGTATATGGTGTAACTTCAAGGATTTAATTATGTATATATTCATCAACTAAACTCACATTCTATCAAATCCTCTTAAATACACGAGTATCCTCGGTTCGTGCCCCGTCTATCCGTGTATCCTCGGCACGGGACCGCCAACCTTACTTGCACGAGTATCCTTGGGTCGTTCCCCACCTATCTGTATCCTCGGTACGGGCACCGCCATTCAAACAAATATATCCATTCATTTATAAATTCACACTACCGTTGCAAGAGTATCCTTGGGTCGTGCCCCACCTATCCGTATATCCTCGGTACGGGCACCACCATTCAAACAAATATATTCATTCACTCGTAAATTCACACTACCGTTGCACGAGTATTCTTGGATCGTGCCCCACCTATCCGTATATCCTCGGTACGGGCACCGCCATCCAAACAAGCATCTCCAATTATTTATAAAATAATTTTATCATACAATATACATTTTGATATTTCAAACCACTTCATAAACAAGTCATAATTTCACAACCCAACTAACGATGTAATTCTTTCAACCATTTAAGCAAACACACTAACTGCAGAATTTTACCTTATAGGTGTCATAATGATAACTTTGTCCGATCTACCTCAAATTTTTAGTGAACATTCCTGACACCATAATATATAACATATCCAAAATTCACATGAAACTAACGGCTCAATCAAAAGATATTGATTTTACAAACGCATTACAAAATCTAGGCAGATAACATCATTTTACCAAACTATTCACCATAAATTCATATTAGTCTCAAACTAGCTTGAAACCCGTGCTATGCACCAGGTACGATAGGAATCGTCACCCATTTGGTGAGGCGGGGCTTCTCCCCGCACCCGTCCTAAAATGAATACCAATTAACAGTTGCAATGTATAATGAAAATTACATTTATTATTTATTAGTCTAACAATTGGAACCAGATTTACTAATTATATACTTTTAAAATGTTGGAGATTAAGAAATCATCTTAAAAAGTATACTTTGAAATCAATTAGTATATCATGATATTGGCAACATCTACGATCTAGATAATTGGAAAATTTGCATTTGAAGTTTGCCATTCAAAGTAGCACTTCAACTACGCTTAGTCTTGCTAAATTTTAGAATGTCCATATAACAACTCTTCGTTAATCAATTTTTTCAACTTATAAAGTAAATAAACAAAGTCATAACAATATTCTACCTCAAAACACCAGTACCAATGGCATCTAGTTGGTCCGCATCTTGTTTTTACTTCACCTGCTATATACTCCCTACTTTTCTTAGGTACGATATCATATACTTGCATTAAAAATCCAGTGACCAACTCATCCTCCGACTCAACTCCTGTAGTTAGATGAAAAATTGGATTAGCCATATCGTTGTATCGGTTTGTTATTACAGGACAAAAAAATGATATTAATATAAAATAGATTGCCAACCCTAGATACTGAAAATCATATGAAGTGCATCCCGTCGAAGATGGTATAATCAATAAAATGTACTATTATATCTTTCTTCGGAATTTATATACTCTTGTTAAGAATCAAGTGCTAACTTAAGTGCTCCTCGACGATCCAACTCCCTGTTCTTAAATGATAAAATATGATATTAATATAAAATAGATTGTCAACTTCAAATAGTGCAAAGCATATGATGTGCTTCCCGTCAAAGAAGATGTAATCAAGAAAATGGACTGATATATCTTTTTTTCAGAATTCACATATATACTTGCATTAAGAATAAAGCGATCAATTCAACTGATCTTCCAAGCTCCAACTCCTGTAGTTGAATGAAAAAAATACGATATTAATATAAAATAGATTGTCAACTTAAAATACTGCAAAGCATATGAAGTGCTTCCCGTCAAAAAAGATGTAATCAATAAAATGCAAGAATATATCTTTTTTCAGAAATTAAGCATGTTTTATAACTGCCAGTTTGAGGCCTTTCTTGACTTCCTTGCTGCCAAAGACACCCTACACTAATGCAAGTAATGTTGTGCAATATGCAAAAAGCAAAAAACGCAAACCCTACCAAAATAAATAGAAAATCAAAGAATCTAATATCAGATAAATTTAATGAATAAGAAACCAAACGAATCCAAAATGACCTGAACACAATCTCAAATGATAAAAAATTCTTATATCGTAGCATATAATTGACTTGAACCTTTCATTGTTACATCTCGGTCTTTAGCAATTTGTTTACTCTCTTCTTCCAAGGGTATATAGAGCCATCTAACATCTTTTATAGTGCTTCTTTTACACACTTTTTTTACTTTAGATAAGCCCCACATTCAAGTTTCTAGAAAGATCTTCTCACACTTGAGTACAACGGTTCAAAAAAATATTAGCTGAAAAATTAGGTTATGTATGTACCCATAGATCTTTTAGGAGATTTAGCGAGATAAATTCATTACAAAATATTATTTTTCCATTGTTCATCGTCTAGAATAATCTTTCTTGTTATATAAAAGAGTTAGTTAATTGCGGAGAAATCTTATAACTCTACAGTGCCAGTTAGTAAGCTCATTTACTTAGTCTAACGTGTGATGCGACCGTAAGAAAAAAATGGTTTCTAAAGATATCTTTGTTCGAAAACAATAATCAATTCTTTAAATAAACTAAGATAAATAGGTCTAAGTAATCTCAAAAATAAAATTAAACTAAACTCTAGATATTAAAGCATGAAACCAGACAAAACCCTAAAATAAATAGGTCTAAATAATCTAAAATAAAACCAGTAATCAATTCTTTAAATAAACTAAAATAAATAGGTCTAAGTAATCTCAAAAATAAAATTAAACTAAACTCTAGATATTAAACCTTGCACTTTTAGGGGCGACCCCGAAAGAATTAGGGGCGACTTTTTTATTCCCAACCCATATACACCGTTAAGGGATGTCCAAAAACGCGAAGAATACGTTAATGCCCTTACACAATCGGAAGCTATTTTGTTCCCGATTATAATAACGCAATCGGAAGCTTAGTAACGATATTATACTACCGATTATATCGATTTTGTGCCAAGCGCGTATCTTGCTTCTATAATAATCGGTAGGAAAAATAACCTCACTAGACTACCGATTATAGTAGCTCCTAAATACCCAAAATTGGTGATTTCGCCAAGAAAGAAATTTGGGGCAAGCGTATAATCGGAAGCCTTATTAACTACCGATTATTCTAGTTCACAAATTCGAAAAAAATGACATTTACGCAAAAACAAAATTTGGGGCAATCGTATAATCGGTAGGTTATTAACCACTACGATTATACTCCAACTACCTGCAAAAAAATGTAGGTGATATTGTTATGAATTTCAAAATATTTATGAAAATCGGAAGTTTTAATTGTTGATCTAACTACCGATTATACTCCAACGCTAGTTCGTTCAAAATAAACTAGCCGTGCCTCGAAAACCAAACACAATCGGTAGATAATACATATTGACAAACCTCCGATTATGTTGAAGTAACCGTTTTTTAAAAACTAGCCGTTGGGTACTTTTTTGCTATAAATAGAGACCTATCTCTACCAAACTTATTCACCCATCACATTCAATCTTCCTAAATCAGTCACCCATCACTTTGAATCACCAAAAATGGCTACAACTCCGTTCAATAATATAGAAGATGTTGCTATTGTCATAGCACACACCACTCTCACAAAGCACTCCTCAGTTGAGGAAGCGCAATGGGTGACCCCGATGAACGAAGACCCAACAAGAGGGCCTTACTTTGGGGATGATCAAAACACCAATGCTTGGTGGAAACGGGTGTTTAAGGTTTTTAAAGCACTAAGCGGAAATCGTTATAGGAGGACGCTCCCGCAAATAAAGGGAAAGGTACGCATATTTATACAATGAATGCGTCTTCTTTGAGAAACGCAATTGAAAGCTCGTAAGGACGCTATGCCAAACGAAGACCGAATGAGTAGAGTAAGTTTGTGAATCAATAGGCCTCTTATCAAAAATTATTTATTTGGTTATGATTATTCAACAACGCTAACTTATTTTAAAAATTGTTTTCCCGGTATACTTTGGGTCGGAGCCAATACGAATTAAGGTACGGTCATGAGTTTACGCACGAGGACTGCTACACTCTCTTGGAGGAAGTTGAATGGCAATTAAGCCCAATATAATTAAACTCGTAGAGAATCCCTAGGGCGATGTATTGAACAATTTTATGTGTTTTACTTCTATTTTATTTCAACTACATGTATGTTTTTCGATTCAATAAAATGAGTGACTTCAAATCTTTTGGTTCAATTTTAATTGGTGTGGAAATAAGGATTTTAGAAAAAACTCATTTAGGGGCAACCTATAATCGGTAGGTTTTGGAACCTATCTTCCGTACGATTATGGCTACATCCAAATCACGAACCACATGGTTAGGCCTGGCTTTGTACCCTCTTAACCTATGGATTCGGCAAGGGTTCGATGCGGGGCTCCTTACAATCGGTAGATTATTAAGTTGAGTAGACTACCGATTATGGTAGATTTCAAATTTCCTACAATGAAGGATTTTAGAAAAACTCATTTTGGGGCAACCTATAATCGGGAGGTTGGGTAACCTATTTGGCTTCCGATTATGGCTAAATCCAAATCACGAACCACATGGTTATGGTCGGCTCTGCACCCCTCAAAACCTAGGGAATTTGGCCAATGCTCAATTTGGGGCTTCCAATAATCGGTGGGTTATAAGTAACCATTTCTACCGATTTTGGGCTACTCAACATTCGGTAGCTAATGAGGTGGTATTACCTACCGATTAATAACCGTTTGATGAGATAAAACCAAAGTCGACCTAAATTCAAATTCATTTCATTTTCTTTTCAACTTCAACTTCAACTCCTCTTCTCCTCTTTCCTTCCGTTGCAGAGAGAGAAAACTCTCCCCCTCTCCTCGCTATACATCGTTCATCGTCGAATCGAATCATCGTCGATTATTCTCTATAAAGATGAAAGAAACGGAACGTAAGAAAGCTCGAACCAAAAACGTGGTGCGCGGTGAGGATCCGAATATTGGATTGCATGCCCGTAATAAAGAGGTTTTAACTCACGAACCCGAAGAACACGAAGACGATGAAGTAGGCGATGCGATAGCCAAACTCTCGGGCAACTTCAAATGGCGCCGATTAGGTAAGATTCTACCATTAATTTGGTTTATATTGCTTCAATTGGACGAATCCATGTTTATTTCTTTTAGGGTTTTCGGTTATTACCCAGAATCGGTAGGTTAGGTATTGTTATAAACTTCCGATTGTGGTCGAACTCTTCATTTCACGAGAAAATTTGTCATATTCGGGTGTTAAAAATTTTGGTATCCTACCGATTATATAACGTTTTTCATAATGCGAGGCCTAATTCAATCATAATCGGAAGCTAATTGTGATTTATCCTTCCTAATAAACTAGGGAAGAACAAGTATTAGAGACGCAATAATCGGGTGAAATATTCTGTAATATCTTTCCGATTGTTTAGGCTAACAACTTGATTTGTTTACGGATACAAAGAGACGCATATTCGGTAGATATTAGTTTTGTTAGGCTTCCGATTGTGTGGAATTCGGAGGGTTATGTTGAACTTTAGATTCCGATTATTGTGTGTAGATAAACATATTCGAACACCAAAAAGTTTATTTTGTTTCCGATTATACGTATTCGGTAGCTTCAGGTGAACGATACTTACGATTGTGAATAATCGGAGGCAATTTGTTAAATCAACCAACCGAATATTTAGTTTCATAACTTGTTGTACTTTTTGTTGTTGTTTAGGGATAGGCGAGGTAAAAACATCCAAGATGCAATTGTCTCGGCTAGTGCAAGGAAGGATAGGCGTCGAACACGACAGCTAGTGCAAGGAGAGCTAGGATTTTGCTAACGCCGCTTCAAGTGGTCAAGTTGGAACTCAACAAGCAAGCCAAGAAGCTGTTCAACCTAGTGCCCCTCAATCGAACCGGTTCAATCGGGTGTTCAACCAAGTGCCTCTCAATCACAACCAATCCAAGAAGGTGTTCAACCAAGTGCCTCTCAATCACAACCAATCCAAGAAGGTGTTCAACCAAGTGCCTCTCAATCACAACCAATTCAAGAAGTTGTTCAACCAAGTGCTCCACCATCACAACCCTTTAAGTAGGACAACCTAGTGGCGCTCAAAGAAGAAGGAGAAGCCGAAAATAAAAAACCTCCTCGAAAGAAAAGCGAAACACCTTGTCCGGATGAGCGAAGGTGAAGGATATTCCAGAAGGTGTAATCCTTGGGCTGCCGGGAGGATGGAGGAGAATTGTTATTTGGATACAAAGAATCCCGGCCGGAAAAATATATGAAACCGAGGTAATGATCGTATCCATGTTTTATTAACCTATTATGTTTTTCTTCGTAATACTTTTAAGGGTTATAGGTTTAGGTAATTCTAATTTTATTTTTTAACTTGTCATGTGTTTAATAGTATCATTCGATGCGGTTCGTTTACTCAAAGCGACCGCCGCACCAACAAAAATGCTAGATTGGCCTTTGGAGGGTGAATGTGAAAGGTTCAAGACCATTATTGCAAATTCGGGGTTGGGCGATCTTTGCGGGGAACTCAATGTTGGAACATGAACGGGTGGCTATATCGGCGTTTGTGGAGAGACTTTATCCACGAGACCGACACCTTCCATATGCCGTTTGGGAGATGACGATAACCCCGAGATGATGTTGAGCGGATTCTTAAACTCCCGTCCATGGCAAGGGTGTTAGGGCCGAGTTCACTAAAGCGGTTGGAATGGAGGAATCTTTATGATCGACTAAGAAGTGTTTGGGTTGGGATGAAGAAACATCAACAACCGAGTTCAAAAGATGCATGAAGTATAGAACTAGACACGGTTCAACATGGGTACTACGATGGATATGTTCAAGGGCACCAAGGAAAAAGAAGAAAGGAACTTTAACGGACGAGCAAGTCAACCACGCGGCCACCGCATATCTCCTATGTATTGGGATGTGTCATTTTCCCCAATACCAGTGGAAATCGGGTCGACGCCAACCTTTTACAACTTCTGGATCCTCTCGATAAAGTGCATGAGTACTCTTGGGGCACGGCATGCCATGCGTGGTTGATGGAAGAGTTGAGAAAGGCGTCGAGGTTGGAATTAGCCAAGTGGCGGGAACGTGAGTCTCTACGGGTATTGTTTATTAACTCCACATACTTGGTTATTTTTTTATTTTTTTTTACTATTGAAGAATCAATTTCCTAATACTTGCAAAAATGACATTATAGACTTGGATCTACGTCCACTTCCCTATCTTGGGATTGGCCATTGAAAACCCGTGGGAGAAAGGTGACCCTATAGGAAGAAAGTACGTCTTCGATGACAATCATTCTAGGACGAAGGAGCATCGGTTGATTCGTTTGAGGGAGATTTTGGACTCACTTAATGCCCAAGACGTATGCTTTGATCCATACAAGGAAGACCGAGCTCTTTGGACATATCGCGGGTCGGTCCGATTTGGCACTTTATTTTGGACCGTTGTGGCACCCCACGGGATATGTGATGTACAATGCCTCAAGGGTGATGCGACAACACGGTTTTGTACAAGGTATACCAAAGGAGGAAATCCATGGCAATTTCACTTTGGTTACGGGAGCAATGCGAGTCGATAAAGATTCTATCACGGTGGTTCACAAGGGTTCACCATCTGTCAATTCCATTGGGATAGAAGGGCGCATTACTTGATCAACCAAGGAAGGGCAGCCAACCAAGGTTTTGAAAATGCTCCCAACTACATGGATTGGTACCGCATGATGTTTCTCATGTTCTTGTAATCCGTGATCTTAAAGCAAAGCCAGACTTAGTACAAGAGTATCCTCAAAGAGAAGCTGCGGGTTTTGATAGATTGGTACGTATTGTTTTGTTAATTTAGTTTAATATTATGGGTCAAAATAGAGTAATAACCGTTTGATGGTATGCTATGTTTTAAAACAAAACGTGTTCAAGCGTTTGTCGAAATGGTGCATCAATTGTATAAAGGCCGGAGAGCTGTTTCAATTGAAAGATAAAAAACCACAAACAGTTGATTGACAACGTTGACAATGAGGAGTATGCATCTCAGTTCGGGGGAAAATTGCAAAAGAAACCTACAACCAAGGTGAACAAAAGAACTCGGGCTTCATCAAGCACTCAAGTTGATGAAACCCATGATGATGATGGTCCAAGTCGTAGAGCTAATAAAAATCGCAAAGTCAAAGCAAATAGGAACAAGTAAACTCTCGGTGTTGTAAACTCTCGATGTTTTTTACGTTAACTTTATGGATAACTTTGTTTATGTTGGATTATGTCGGATTATGTCGTTTTCAAAGATTGTGTCGGAATATTAGTTGTTTCGTTATGTTTATGGATTAAGAATAGTTATTTTACACATTTTATGCATTTAACGATGACTTCATAGCGAATCACATGAAGAGACATGAAAGTGTTGAATTTTGGAACACAATCGGAAGATAGATTTATATATTAACCTACCGATTAGGGATGTTCCAATTTTTAGTCGAAATCGGTAGGGTTATACGTTATTAACCTACCATTAAGGGGATTGTGCAAAATATTTGGTCGAAATCGGAGGATTGCTAATATACTTTTCTCTCCGATTATCATGTGTAAAGAAAACTTTGTCTTACGTATCCAAACAACACCACAATCGGAAGGTAAATGTGCACCTTCACTTACGAATAACAATAATCGGTAGGTTTATTTGTAATGTTCCTTATTGTTATAAGTAAAAACAAATTGTACTTTCACGTAACCAACCAACACCATAATCGGAAAGTAATTGAGCGCATTTACTAGGAATATTTGTAATCGGAGGTTTGTGGTTTCGTTAATTTCCGATTATTATACTAAAAAACAACTATGGTTTTTCGTAACCAAACAACACCATAATCGGAGGATCCGGTAATATATTGAACTCCGATTATGGCCTGCATAAAAATCACGAACCACATGGTTATGCACATTTCTGTACACTCAAAACCTATGGAATTTGGCAAGGATTCGATTTGGGGCTCCTTACAATCGGTAGGTTTTAAGTTGTTAACTCTACCGATTATGGTATATTTCAAAATTCATCACATGAAGGATTTTAGAAAAAACTCATTTTGGGGCGACCCATAATCGGATGGGTTGGTAATATATTTAACTCCCGATTATGGCTGCATCCAAAGCAAAGCCCAGTGGTTAAAAAACATTTGTGTGTACACTCAAAACCTATGCAATATGGCAAAGGTTGGATGCGGGGCTCGTTATAATCGGTGGGTTATATAATTATATACCCTACTGATTATGGTATATTTCAAAATTCATCACGTGAAGGATTTTAGAAAAAACTAAATTTGGGGCAACCTATAATCGGTAGGTTGTGGAACCTATTAGGCTTCCGATTATGGCTAGATCCACAGCTCTATCCAAGTGGTTATGGTTGGCTCTGCACCCCTCAAAACCTATGGAATTTGGCCAAGGCTGAATACGGAGCTCCTTATAATCGGTAGTCTTATAAGTTGGATAAACTACTGGATTATAAAAGGGATTATTAGCCGAAGTATCTACACAACAATCGGTAGGTATATTTTATTTAACCTACCGATTGCATGTTTAACTACGATTATGGTGTTGGCTACCGATTATATAAGGGCATATTGGCCATTTCGAAAAATCGAAGATAAGGGGTAGCTTAGATTTACGTTTGGGTGACCTTTTTGTCTTTTAGTGTCGCCCCTAATTCTTTCGGGGTCGCCCCTAAAAGTGCCAGGATATTAAAGCATAAAACCAGATTAAACCCTCACATACTAAAAACAAATAGAATATGTTCAACAATGCTAGCCTTGATAACTCATGAAAGTAACTAAAAAAATTAATTTCGTCCATTAATTCAAAACATTTAATCATAAACATTAAACAAAATAAATATTTAACTAATTAAGTAAATAATGTTATCTAGAAGCTACTAATTAACGAACATGATACCTAAACACCAACCAACATGATACCTAAACATCAGGTAATATGGGAATTGGCTCCTATTTGGTGAGGCGGGGCTTTGCCACGCACTTTTGAGTCCCGAAAGAGGTTCAATTAACAAGCGTATGTGAAACCACCCATTCGATTTACTATATTAACGATTTGGAACCAAATTCACCAATTAAATAGTGTTTAAAGTTTTGTAAATTAATAAACCCTCTTAAAGAAAATATTCTGTAAAATTATCCAACTTTTGAAATCGATAAGTAGCTCATGAAATTGCCAATATCAATACTCTAAAAATAATTGATAAGGATAGATTTGAAGTCTACTAATCCAACTAGCACTACAACGATACTTAGTCTTGCTAGATTTTAGAATACACATTTCTTGCTTAATCAATTTTTGCTACTTAAAAGTAAGGAAACAAAGTCCTAATAATATTCTACCTCAAAACTCCAATAACGGCTTCCAGTTCGGTCAAATATTGTTTATCATATACTTGTATTAAGATTCAAACCGCCAACTCTACTGCTCCTCTAGGGCTCTATTTCCCTGTATTCAAATGAAAAATCACACCCACTATATAGTTGCATCAATATATGATGTTTAGAAACACTAAGAAGAAACACGATATTAGTAAAAATGGATTGTTGACTCTAAATAATGCGAGAACATATGAAGTGCTTCCCGTCAAAGAAGATGTAATCAAGGAAATACATTGATATATCTTTCTTGAGAAATTATATACTTGCACTAAAATCAAGCGGCCAACTCAATTACTATTTCGGATCTAACTCCCTACGGTGAAATGAAAAATTACACTCCTTTATATAGTTGTATCAATAGTTATATTAGAGACACTAAAAAGAAACACGATATTGATATAAAATAGATGGCAAAATCTAAATAGAGCAAAGCATATGAAGTGCTTCCCATCGAAGAATATGTAGTCATAAATCATATACTTGCATTAATAATCAAGCAACCAATTGAAATCACTGTAGTTAAATGAAAAGTAACACTCACTATATAGTTGTATCAATATATGAAATTAGAGACATTTAAAAAGTGATATTAATAAAAATGTGCAAAGCATGTGAAGTGCTTCCAAAATCGAAGAAAGATATATCGATGCTTTAATTTCTTGTGGTTAAATAAAAATCACACTCACTGTATAGTTGTATCAATCAATATATGATATTAAAGACGCTAAAAAGAAACACGATATTAATATAAATAGATTGCCAACTCTAAATAGTGCAAAGCACAGGAAGTGCTTCCCGTTGAAGAAGATGTAATCAATGCAATGATATATCTATCTTTATAAATCATATCTATACTTACATTAAGAATCAAACAGCCAACTCAACTCGATGTAGTTAAATGAAAAATCACACTCTATAGTTATATCAATACCTGATATTAGAGACGCTAAAAAAATAATATCAGTAGAAAATGGATTACCAACTCTAAAAAGTGCAAAGCATATGGAGTGCTTCCAAATTAATCCAGGAAATGCATTGATATATGTTTACTCAAAAATCATATACTTGCGTTAAGAATCAAGCGGCTGTTGATGGTGGATTTTCATTTAAGGTTAAAATTATAAAAGCCAGAAAATTATGCGCTAACATCTTGTAAAAGATAAAGCCATTATTAAGTGTTGAATACTTCTTCACTTTACTAATTCACCTAGAATGGAGCATGTGGCAACAATCCCAGTATTCTGTGAATTAAATACACAAAATTCATCGAGGTTGGAGCATGTAGCAACAATCTCATATACCACAATGAATTTATAGCATTATTAATTAATGCGTAAGCGGCCTTGTATTTCTGTACTCATTATCGGTGCGGCATGATAGTAGTGTTGCTCTCGGAAGAGCAACACGAACCTCCAAGCATTATAATGAAATCATGTACGAAATACCCGTCTGTTCTGCAACTCTCGGTGTGTTATACTAGCCCGATTGAGCATCCGTCTTGTCGTATCAGTCTGGAAATGATCTCGATCATCCAACTTCACCCGACATGACATATTAATTCCATAACCCCCAAGCAGGTATGGAATATTCGCTGCCGAACCAACGCGGACCCCGCATGGTCGGCCTCCCCAAAAGATTGGCATAGCTTGCCAAAACGTCCAAACCAGAGCGGTATGGGCGGAAAACCCTAAATTAGGGTTTGTGGCACATTACATGTGTCACAAAACAGTCTCAACCATCCATCTTCGCAGGTATAAATGGAGGGTGTAGATGTAGACTCAAATGGCCCAGAGCATGTCAACACAATCACCGTGGGCCCACCTACATACCTGACCAATCGGTCATGACCAACCATGGTTGGTCATCCCAATTCAGATGCGCCGAATGGAGCATGGCCTTTGAGTAGTGAAACCAAAAATTATGGTCTTATGAGCATCACGAGCGTCTATCTTCTCGGCACGAATGGAGGGTCCAAGATTAGATTAACCGGTCAGGTCATACCAACATGACCACCGTGGACCCATCTATCCCCTCACCTGGTCGACAAGGCATACCATGCCTAGTTATCCCAAATCGTCCGCACAAACTAGCGTGGTTACACTTCCCAATTGCAAACTAATCTCGACCGCTCAACTTCGCCGTACGATTTGAGTGGCTTAGATCACGTTTTCATGGGACAGTCAGGTATAGGCGTGAACACCAGCCTATCACCTACACGCCAGACCAATCGGCCAAGACCGGCCAAGATTGGTCGTCTTGGAACGCGCGCCCGAAGTTGGCACGATACGCGACTTTTGTTTGCACTCGTTTTACGTAACAAGTCTCGACCGGTCGACTTTGCTTGGGACGAATTGAGTGGTCCGGATCACACTTTCGTGAGATAATAGGGTATGGGCGCCTACACGGAGTCATGCCGTCTACACGCATGTACGATCGACCTGGCCAAAATCGTATCCCAAGCTTGGATTCGACCAGTGAAGAGGATGCTTGCGCACCTCTTCTAAAACCTAATTCCATCAACGGTCGCAGATGAGTGTCTCAAAGATCATCTCGTCCGTCCAACTTCACCGGCTTGGTTATACAACCACAGGTCGAGTTAATTGGTCGATGAAGGCGTCTTGGTGATCACCACCCGTCACTTTACCACACCATGATGCGATGCACCGCATAGAATACACACGATACTTCAAAAGTATCGACCTCTGAATCTTGTGCAGTTATTCAATTTAGCATTACATGCTACCTTTTGTGGGTCCCATGACCCACATATTCCAGAACATCAATCATGTCACAAACTGGGGGATACATCTTTGGGGTATTGGTGCTGGCGGTTTACGGCGTGCGGCGCACAACGCGCCATCACAAGAGCGTGTCAGGAAGTCATGGACGGTTAAGTGATGATGGGAGAAGTGGGCAAGCCTGGTCGTGTGACACTAACACATTACTCCACTACTCCATCACTCCACTTTCTCCACTTCCCACGAGATACGAAGGTTAGGCTAAAAGACTTGTATAAATAGGTTCTTCATCCTATTGTTTTTAAAAAAAGAACAAGTCCAGACAACAGAGGCAAGTGTTGATACAATCGTATTCAAACACCGGAAATGATAGCTTACACCCTGCAAGCCAGTTCATCTTTCTGATACAAGTCATTCATAGCCAACACCTTCACATTATCAACACCTTCTTCGCTTCCCTCCCTAAGATCAACCCCATCTCCTTCACTCTGTGACCGAAATAAGTCTGGAACGGCCATTTCTTGGTTTAGGCCGGACTTGCACAGATTGATCTCTCGAATCTACAAGCACTCACCGCGCAGTGCATTTGTTTAAGTTTTAGACTCATTTCTCATCCACACATCCCAAATTACCAAAACCGACAGAAATAGTTTTCACCCATAAATAATTGGCGACCACCGCGGGAGGTTAATCTCTCGGTTGTAAAGTCAATTTCTTCAAAATCCGATTCAATTTTATCAATTTCAAAAAGGGTAGATCTTAGGACCAATTTAATCATCAATCCATTTCATGATGGTAGAACTCATATGCGGATCGGCAATCACTACGATGGAGCTAGTGTGGATAACACTCCGGTGTTGATGTACACAATCGGTGGAGCTACCGTGGTCAATACATCTTATGGAGCCGTCACTTCCACCACCGGTGCCAGCGTAGCGGGAGATGTTCCGGTAAGTGTAACACCTCCCATCACGAGAGCGAGCAGCGACGCAAATCCCAAGCATCTCATCAAGTGTAACACCTCCCGGTAGTCACCAAAGCAACAACTTCCACTCCTTCATCGGGACGAGGAGCCGGAGGGACGAGAGGAGGACCATCCCCCATTACCATTGCGGACTTGATGGAGAAGCGGGAAGTTCTTGCTAAGACTCAAACGGATATGGCCGCAACTCGAAAGAGGTACTCACTTTTCTTAAGACATTAACCGATCGATTGCCACAAGAGGCCGCGACAGCCCTAGAGCAAAAAGGAACGCATTCAACGTCTGGGAGAAGGTACTTCAGCGGCGCGGACCTCCATGGACCTGATCAAAGAAGCGACATCGGATATGAGCGGTCTGTCATGGAGACTCCTACACCGGGACTGATCCTCACAACGATCCCCTCAAGTCAATAGTTTCACTATGAACCGTGAGGCGGTGGATCGGGAAGGGGTTTCTCTAGTGGAAAGTTTATGCGAACTTTCAAACCTATCGAAGAATCAGTGCGCGGAGATGTTTTGCTGCAATCAACAGAGGAAGGTCACGACTGTGCCCTACATGTCACCGCACACATCAAGGATTCAGAGTTTAAGACGACCCTTATCTACAAAGGAGCGTCTTCAAATGTGATTACTCTCAAGACTCTCAGGACATCCAAGGTTCTCCCAGGCAAGGTCGTACGGAAGCCTACCACAATGATGGACGTCGAGGGAAACCAAACCAGCACATACGGGAGAAGCTCCGCGGAAAGAATCAGACAAGTTCGTTGCGTCCCACTCCACACGTGGGCGTCAATTCAGGAAGAAGACCGAATTGCATCATTGAGGGCTAAAACCCACGATGCATATTTGCTGACGAAGCATTCTTCCCCATCCTGTGAAGCCACGACCCACGTTCACACGAAGAGGGAACGAACTTTTGTGGCGAGTCATGACCCGAAAGGGAAAACGGTATACCGACACTTGCCATTATCAATTAGCGGGGAGACGGTTACCAAGTTTCTCCACCCAATGGAATGCTACAACAAAGAACGAACCACAAGAACAAGTGCTAGATGCTCCACAACAAATGCAAGATGGCACCAACTCCACAACCCATGAGATTGAAATCATTGAGGAATCTCCTGACCTATCTCCATCGAGTCAACGTGTACGGATAAACGCACGAAGCTCGTGGAACTTCTCAAAGAGTACCGAGGACATATTCGCTTGGAGATATGAAGAAATGCCGGATTTAGATGAAAATTGGTCACCCATCATCTACATGTCATACCTGGATCCAAGTCGGTTAAATAGTTGTAGTTCGAGACACGAGGAAAATAGATAAATCGGGTCGCGCATAGACTTGAGACTTGAACAGGTCTTTGCTCCAAAAACGATCCTCCTCTACCTAACATCGACATGTTAGTAGACGCAACCAACGGACACGGCATGTTCTCCTCTATGGATGGATGTAGCGGCTACAACCAGATAAGGATGTACGAGCATGATGCAAGTAAGATAGCTTTTCGAACTCCTCTCGGAAATTTTTATTATACCATACTGCCATTTGGTTTAAAGAATGCCGGTGCAACGTATCAACGCTCTATGACGACAATCTTCCACTTGGATCCGATACCTCAAGGGAGCAGCCTCAAGAAGATAACGATGTCCACGCGTCATATCGAGCAAGATCCGGCGAGTCACTCTATCGAAGTGGTCGAACAAGATCGAGGCGAGTCACTTTATCGAGGGAGTGGTACATGTCTATCATGCTTTATATTGGAGAATCTGCGCTTTTGGTCATCCTCCTGGAGTTGTTGAACGCTCATCTACAACAACATATGCCACGATAGAAAGAACCAGGCCTGCGGTAATGAAGAGCCTCATAATGTTTGTAGCGGCATATATCTCACCAACGAGCGATACAACCTTGACCTCTCGTAACGCTTCCTGAAGCATCAAGATTAAAAACCACCGAGATACAACATCCTGCGCGTCCGTCAACTCCAACTCCAGTACCACATGCACGACTCCCACAATGATGAAACAATGTCCAATATATTCCATATCTGGCTCGACAAAAACCACTACGAACAAACCATGTAAACCACGCTTGGGGACCGAGGATCGCATGAATTTCCTTCACCGTCGGGCAAGGAATTCTTCAACATGAGAGAGATGATCAGTCAAGAAGCATAGAATTCACAAGGGTAAATCGAACTAAAGAGGGAAACACTTCAACGCTCCCTCTAGCATAAGCTGCTTCAATGGTCTATTCAAGAGCCGCCTCAACGCTCTCTCCGGGACCCACGTTCGCTTCAGAATCCTTCTTCAACACTCTCTCCAGGATACACCTCAACGTTCGCACCAGAAACCACTTTAACATCCTCTCGAGCCGTTTCAACACTCAAGATGCATCAATAATCTGCGCTCTGGTCAAGTTATCTTTGATGTACTCATTGATCAACATACGTCTCATCCATCCTTCATGAGGGCCCAACGGAGCATGAAAAACCTTGAAGTCGATAGGAGAAGGGTTATCTTGTGGAAAGGATATTTTCATATAGTTGAAAGGGCGCGGTGAACAAATCATCATCAATGTTCAGCATATCTTTGAAGCTGTCAACACCTCCTGACTTGGCACCAGCATTATCCCCAGAAGACATCTCAACAGGAGTTCCTTTCTTCATTCTACAATAAAAGACATGAGTCAGTACTTGTATAAAAAACGCGTGAGATGTGTAGTCACACACGACAGAACACACATTCACGTTGGAGTACACAAGGCTGGTATTGGGTCCAAACACCAGTATTGATCAAGTCACAAGTCCGGTATTGCTCAAGTTTCAAGTCCGGTATTGATCAAAGTCACAAGGTCAGTATTCGAATAAAACAGCGCACGCAGCAGGGCGGTTTTCAAATAAACACAAGGTCGACGTTCGATCGAGGCACGCGGCGGTCCCACTTGATCCTAGCCCCATATTGGTCTAGCGAGACACAACCGTCCCCAATCAAAGCTCTCTCTCCCAGGAAGAAGGCGTTTCGGCTCCAACACTTCAACGCTCTCCACCCGGCTGCTCCCGAAGCGCCAACGCTTTCTATAGGACCCACATTTACATTTGAGCACACAAGGTTCATTTTTTTAAAAAAGCAAGCTTGCTCACATCGGGTCCCACGTTCGAGCAAAGCAAACAGCAAGGCCGTTGTTTGGTCAAAGCATCAAGTCCTGTTTAGTCAAGCTAGGCGGGTCGGGTGTTTGGTCAAAGTAGCAAGATGACACTCGAGCAAGTACATCAACCGTACGGTCAAAGTAGGCACAGGACATGGCCGACGTTTGAAACATGTATTCGGTGGTCTCGCGTTTGATCGAAGCATGCATATCTGCCCATGTTCGAATCAAGCATGCTTACATCGGGTCCCACGTTCGATCAAGCAGACGCAGCGGACCCACGATTAACCAAAACAGGCACATCAAGCCCACGTTCGATCAAGCAGGTACAGTAGCCCCACGAACGAAACAGGCGTAACATTTCATCGAAGCAGGCAAGACCGACATCATGCTAGGAGAATACTCGCCTGGACTCCTCTTGAACGTGACATGCTCCAAGGACAGGATGACCCGTATCTCCTGGTAACAACTAACTTTGTCTCATAAGCTTTGTCTTTAACTATCACCATCTCATGCCTACCCCACAATGGTGTAACCATTACGTGCTAGGCAGGGGACTTAATGTTGATGGTGGATTTTCATTTAAGGTTAAAATTGTAAAAGCCAGAAAATTATGCGCTAATATCTTGTAAAAGATAAAGCCATTAATAAGTGTTGAATACTTCTTCACTTTACTAATTCACCTAGAATGGAGAATGTGGCAACAATCCCGATTCTCAGGAATTAAATACACAAAATTTATCCAGTTGGAGCATGTAGCAACAATCCCATATACCCTTTGAATTTATAGCATTATTAATTAATGCGTAAGCGACCTTGTATTTCCTTGTACTCATTATCGATGTGGCATGACGGTAGTGTTGCTTCTCAGCATAGCAACACGAACCTCCAAGCATTATAATGAAAGCATGTACGAAATACCCGTACGGGATGCAACTCTCGGTGTGTTATACTAGCCCGATTGAGCAACTCTCGGTGTGTTATACTAGCCGATTGAGCATCCTGATCTGTCCGTATCGATCTGAAATGATCTCGATCATCCAACTTCACCAGCATGATTGGATGGCCCATATCAATTCCATAACCCCCAAGCAGGTATGGAATATTCGTTGCCGAACCAACACGGACCCCGCATGGTCGGCCTCCCCAAAAGATTGGCATAGCTTGCCAAAACGTCCAAACCAGAGCGGTATGGGCGGAAAACCCTAAATTAGGGTTTGTGGCACAAAACAGTCTCAACCATCCATCTTCGCAGGTATAGATGAAGGGTGTAGATGTAGATTCAAAAGGCCCAGAGCATGTCAACACAATCACCGTGGGCCCGCCTACATACCTGACCAATCGGTCAGGACCAACCATGGTTGGTCATCCCAATTCGTACGCCCGAATGGAGCATGACGCACGGCCGTGAAACCCAAAATTATGGTCTTATGAGCATCACGAGCGTCCATCTTCTCCGGCACGAATGGAGGGTCCAAGATTAGATTAAGCAGGTCCGGTCATACCAACATGACCACCGTGGACCCATATATCCCCTCACCTAGTCGGCCAAGGCATACCATGCCTGGTTATCCCAAATCGTCCGCCCAAACTAGCGTGGTTACACTTCCCAATTGCAAACTAGTCTAGACCGCTCAACTTCGCCGGACGATTTGAGTGGCTTAGATCACGTTTTCATGGGACAATCAGGTATAGGCGTGAACACCAGCCTATCACCTACACTCCAGACCGATCGGCCAAGACCGACCAAGATTGGTCGTCTTGGAACGCGCGCCCGAAGTTGGCACGATGCGCGACTTTTGTTTGCACTCGTTTTACGTCAAACCGATCTCGACCGATCGACTTTGCCTGACGAATTGAGTGGTCAGAGATCGCACTTTCGTGAGATAATGGGGTATGGGCGCCTACACCGTCATGCCGTCTACACGCATGTACGATCGGCTTGGCCAAAATCGTATCCCAATCTTGGATTCGACCAGGCTGAAGAGGGATGTTTGCGCACCTCTTCTAAAACCCTAATTCCATCAACGGTCGCAGATGAGTGTCTCAAAGATCATCTCGTCCGTCCAACTTCACCGGCTTGGTTATACAACCCTGGTCAGGAGTTAATTGGTCAGTAAGGCGTCTTGGTGATCACCACCCGTCACTTTACCACACCATGATGCGATGCACTCGCATAGAATACACACGATACTTCACAAGTATCGACCTCCTGAATAACGCAGTTATTCAATTTAGCATTACATGCTACCTTTTGTGGGTCCCACGACCCACATATTCCAGACATCAATCATGTCACAAACTGGGGGATACATATTTTGGGTATTGGTCCGGCGGTTTTACGGGCGTGTAGCGCACAACGCGCCATCACAAGAGCGTGTCAGGAAGTCATGGACGGTTAAGTGATGATGGGAGAAGTGGGCAAGCCTGGTCGTGTGACACTAACACATTACTCCACTACTCCATCACTCCACTTTCTTCACTTCCCACGAGATACGAAGGTTAGGCTAAAAGACTTGTATAAATAGGTTCTCCATCCTTTTTTTTTAAAAAAAGAACAAGTCCAGGACAACGAGAGGCAAGTGTTGATACAATCGTATTCAAACACCTAACCGATAGCTTACACCACATAAGCCGGTTCAGCTTTCTAATCCAAGTCATTCATAGCCAACACCTTCACATTCTCAACACCATCTACGCTTCCCTCCCTAAGATCAACCCCATCTCCTTCACTTTGTGACCGAAACAAGTCTGGAACGGCCATTTCTTGGTTTAGGCCGGATTTGCAAAGATTGATCTCTCGAATCTACAAGCACTCACCGCGCAGTGCATTTGTTTAAGGTTTAGACTCATTTCTCATCCACACATCCCAAATTACCAAAACCGGCAGAAATAGTTTTCACCCATAAACAGCGGCCAAATTAAATCAACTGCTCCTTGAAAAATCGCACTCATTATATAGTTGTATCAATAACTATGTTACATATACTAAAAGATAAACATGGTATTGATATAAAATAGATTACAAAATCAAAATTGTAAAAAGCTTATGAATTGCTTCCTGTTGAAGAAGTCGTAATCAAGGAAATGCATTGATATATCTTTCTTCATAAATCATATACTCCGTGTAGTTAAACTATGGTTGATATGTAATATTTTCTTTGAGGAAAATGCTCGTATAATCCCAAGATTATTACGAGAGAGTGAACAACTGCTTACGCATGCATCAATCCCGATTATAGAGGAAATAGATCCCGTGATTATTGGCGTCAACAAAACATTGTTATTTCTTCTATTTCTTGTATTGGTTTTAAGCATTGCTATTTCGCCTTTATAAACTGAACTTGTAATAAGTTGCTTTTAGATTATAGTGATGTTACCAGCTGCTCATTGTTGGATTTACTGAGGTCGGATTTTAAGGAATGGGTGGGACCACCCCGTTCAATCCAAGCTTGGAGGGGCTTGTGTCCACATTTAGCTTGATTTTCCATTATTTCTGCAACTACATTAAAATCTGTGACGATAGTAAAAAATAAATAAGGAGAAATCTTTGGTTAGTAATCTTTATTTACCCAATAAAAAATAATTAGAGTATTAGCTAAAATGGGTATGGTTGTGTATTTATGAATCATAACCGGCGGGTTTATTAATAAAACGGCTAGGTAAGGATGATTTTCAATTACGACCAAGAGTTTTCACTGCTAGCTCATATTTACGGCTAGGAGTTCATCACTTCTCAGTCGTAACAACGTCTTCATTTCTCAGCCGAAATGTGCCGGTGGCGGTTGGGTAGAAAACATTTCCCAGCCGTAAGTGCAAAAAAAAAAAAAAAAAAAAAAAATTGGTTTATGTTAATGATTTGAATCAATAAAATTGTAATGAGAGTGAAGTATAAGGTTTCTAGGAATACTTCGAGGATATGTTTCATCATATTCTTATAAGATTTTTTTTAAAAGTTTAGAAAAATCCTCATCCTAAATAAAAGGGAAAAAAGAGTTTTCATTTTCGAAATTTTAATCTAATAATTAATTTAGTTAATCACTGTAATTAGCAGTAACCAAATCGGGGGCAAATTATTCATTATATAAAATAGCCGGATAACCGGCTATGGCTATTACTATTTCATGACCTATGCATCCCCCAAAAAAGTCAACCTTGTGCATCCCAATAATAGGATTCTAATAAAATCATTTTAAGTTAGGGGTTTGAAAGGATTCAGGTCTTTCAACGACATTTTTTCACGACCTTTGTATCGTCCAAACTATACAATTAATCCGCCAATGAATGTCCTTAATTTGCACTATGAACCTACTCACTAAGTAAGTCCCTGTTACAACTTGAAGTCTTTACTCTAAGAAATGAGCATGTATTTTTTTTTTATCAATAAATGAGCATGTCAAGGGATGCTAAATGAACAATAAAAAATAAAAAAAACAAATGTTAAGAATTTGATCGACAAAATTATTGTATGTATTGAAAAGTCTCGGAATGATTTACCGTGACGTAATCAAGCAATGGCAAAGCACAATGTGGACTAATGAAATATGAATGTACAACTGTACGTAATTGTTTATGGGTGAAAACTATTTCTGCCGGTTTTGGTAATTTGGGGTGTGTGTGGATGAGAAATGAGTCTAAACCTTAAACAAATGCACTGCATGGGAGTGCTTGTAGATTTGAGAAATCAATTTGTGCAAATCCGGCCTAAACCAAGAAATGGCCGTTCCAGACTTGTTTCAGTCACAAAGTGAAGGAGATGGGGTTGATCTTAGGGAGGGAAGCAAAGAAGGTGTTGAGATTGTGAAGGTGTTGGCTATGTATGACTTGTATCATAAAGCTGAACTGGCTTGCAGGATGTAAGCTATCAGTTCCGGTGTTTGAATACGATGGTATCAACACTTGCCTCTGTTGTCTGGGCTTGTTCTGTTTTTGGAAATAGGGAGGAGAACCTATTTATACAAGTCATTTGAGCCTTATTCACGTCTCTCGTGGGAAGTGGAGGAAGTGGAGTGATGGAGTAGTGGAGTTGTGTGTTAGTGTTACACGACCCGCCTTTCCCACTTCTCCGTCATCTCTAACCGTCCATGACTTCCCGACACGTTTGTGATGGCGCGTTGCACGCCGTAAACCGCTGCACCAATACCCCGCATGTATCCCCCAGTTTGTGACATGATTGATGTCTCAAGTTTGTGGATCGTGGGACCCACGGAAAGCATCATGTAATGCTAGATTAAATAACTAAGTTATTTAGGAAGTCGATACTTGTGAAGTATCGTGTGTATTCTATGCATGTATTGCATCATGGTGTGGTAGAGTGACGGGTGGTGATCACCATGACGCCTCACTGACCAATTAACTCCTGATCAGGGTTGTATAACCAAGACGGTGAAGTTGGACGGACGAGATGATCTTTGAGACACTCATCTGCGACCGTTGGTGGAATTAGGGTTTTTGAAGAGGTGCGCAAGCATCACTCTTCAGCTTGGTCGAATCCAAGCTTGGGATATAATTTTGGCAGGGCCGATCGTGCATATGTGTAGACGACATGACGGTGTAGGCGCCCATACCTCATTGTCTCGTGAAAGTGTGATCTGGACCACTCAATTTGTCCGGCGAAGTTGAGTGGTCGAGATCAATTTGCAACAGAAATCTGGTGCCGCAAAAGACGCGTATCATGCCCACTTAGGGCGCGCGTTTCAAGACGACCAAGCTTGGTCGGTCTTGGTCGATTAGTCTGGTATACAGACGGCAAGCTGGTATACACGTCCATATCTTAATATCCCATAGAAACGTGATCTAAGCCACTCAATTTTTCCGGCAAAGTTGAGTGGTCGAGATTAGTTTGCAATCGGGAGGTGCGACCATGCCTAGTTCGGGCGTGCGAATCGAGGCAAACAGGCATGATATGCCTTGATCGATCGGGTGTGGAGATAGATGGGCCCACGGTGGTCATGGTGATATGCACCGAACCTGCTTAGTCTAATCCTGGACCTTCATTCGTGCAGGAGAAAATGGACGCTCGTGATTGTTCAAACCCTAATTAGGGTTTCACCGGCCGTGCGTCATGCCTTGTTTGGGCGCACAAACTGGAACGACCAACTATAGTTGGTCCCGACCGATTGGTCATGTATGTAGGCGGTCCCATGGTGTTTGTGTTGACATGCTCTGGGCCCCTTGAATCTACATCTACACCCTCCATCTATGCATGCGAAGATGGATGGTTGAGACTGTTTTGCGATACATGTAATGTGCCGCAAACCCTAATTTTGGGTTTTTCGTCCATATTGCTTGGGCTTGGACGGTTTGGAAAGCTATGCCACCCTTTTGGGGAGACCGACCATGCGGGGCCCGCGTTGGGTCGGTAGTGAATATTTCAATACCTGCTTGGGGTCATGGATTCAATCTAAGCCATCCAATCCTGCTGGTGAAGTTGGATGGTTGTGATCGTTTCTAAGACTGATATGGACCGTTCAGGTTCAAACATGCTCAATCGGGCTAGTATAACACACCGAGAGATGTATGCTCAATCGGGCTAGCATAACACACCGAGAGTTGTATGCTCAATCGGGCTAGTATAACACACCGAGAGTTGTATGCTCAATCGGGCTAGTATAACACACCGAGAGTTGTAGCTCAGACGGGTTTCATACATGCTTCATTATTAATGCTTGGAGGTTCGTGTTGCTCACTGAGAACAACACTCGATCATCATGCCGCACCGGTAATGAGTACAGGAAATACAAGGCTGGTTATGCATTAATTAATAATGATGTAAATTCACAGGGTATATGGGATTGTTGCCACATGCTCCAACATGGATGAATTTCGTGTATTTAATTCACAGAATACTGGGATTGTTGCCACATGCTCCATTCTAGGTGAATTAGTAAAGTGAAGAAGTATTCATCACTTATTAATGGCTTTATCTTTTGCAAGACGTCATCGCATAAATTTGGTTTCACAATTTTAGCCCTGAACTAAAATCCACCATCAACATTAAGTCCCCTGCCTAGCACATAATGGTTACACTATTGTGGGGTAGGCATTAGATGGTGACATATACAGATAAAACTTATGAGACAAAGTTAGATGTTACCAGGAGATACGAGTCGTCCTGTCCTTGGAGCATGTCACGTTCAAGAGGCGTTCAGGCGAGCGTTCCCCTAGCATGATGTCGGTCTTGCCTGCTTCGGTCGAGAGCCTTCTTCATGATTGTTCCGCTCGAGCGTGGGGCTGATGTGCCTGCTCAACGGGCTGTTGCGCCTGCTTCGATTATGGGACTCATCATGCGCCTGTTTGATCGAACGTGGGCTTGTTATGCCTGCCTTGCTCGAACGTGGGACCCACCGCGTGCCTGCTTTGTTTGGGGCCGGCTGCGCCTGCTTCGACCAATTACCAAACCTGTTGCCTCACCCCAACACCAGACTTGCCCCTTGACCAACACCGGACTTGAAACTTGAGCAATACCGGACTTGTCACTTGATCAATACCAGACTTGAAACTTGAGCAATACCGGACTTGTGACTTGATCAATACCAGACTTGAAACTTGAGCAATACCGGACTTGTCACTTGATCAATACCAGACTTGAAGCTTGAGAAATACCGGACTTGTCACTTGAGCAATACCGGACTTGTGACTTGATCAATACCGGACTTGTGACTTGATCAACATCGGACTTGAAACTTGAGCAATACTGAAATTGTGACTTGATCAATACCGGACTTGTGTCTTGATCAACACCGGACTTGAAACTTGAGCAATACCAGACTTGTGACTTGATCAATACCGGACTTGTGACTTGATCAACACCGGACTTGAAACTTGATCAATACCGTTGTTTGGACCCAATACCATCCTTGTGTACTCCAACGTGAATGTGTGTTCTGTCGTGTGTGACTACACATCTCATGCGTTTTTATACAAGTACTGACTCATGTCTTTTATTGTAGAATGAAGAAAAGAACTCCTGTTGAGATGTCTTCTGGGGATAATGCTAGTGCCAAGTCAGGAGGTGTTGACAGCTTCAAAGATATGCCGAACATTGATAATGAGTTATTCACCGCTCCCTTTCAACTATATGAAAATATCTGTTCCACAAGATAACCCTTCTCCTATCGACTTCAAGGTTTTTCATGCTCCGCTGGTCCCTCATGAAGGATGGATGAGACGTATGTTGAGCAAAGAGTACATCAAAGATAACTTGACCAGAGCGCAGATTATTGATGCATCTTGAGTGTTGAAACGGCTCGAGAGGATGTTAAAGTGGTTTCTGGTGCGAACGTTGAGGTGTATCCTGGAGAGAGTGTTGAATAAGTATTCTGAAGCGAACGTGGGTCCCGGAGAGAGCGTTGAGGCGGCTCTTGAATAGACCATTGAAGCAGGTTCTACTAGAGAGAGCGTTGAACTGTTTCCCTCTTCAGTTCGATTTACCCTTGCGAATTCCATGCTTCTTGACTAACCGTCTCTCTCATGTTGAAGAATTCCTTGACTGACGGTGAAGGAACTTCATGCTGAGCCTCAGTCCCCAAGCGTGGTTTACATGGTTTGTTCGTAGTGGTTGTTGTCGAGCCATATATGGAATATCTTGGACATTGTTTCATCATTGTGGGAGTCGTGCATGTGGTACTGGATTTGGAGTTGACGGACGCGCAGGATGTTGTATCTCGGTGGTTCTCCTCTTCGCCTGTGGAACCGCTTGTACGGGTCAAGGTTGTATCGCTTTGTTGGTGAGATATATGCCCCTACAAACATTATGAGGTTCTTCATTACTCGCAGGCTGGTTCTTTCTATCGTGGCATATGTTGTTGTAGATGAGCGTTCAACACTCCGGAGGATGACCAAAAGCGCGGATTCTCCAACATAGCATGATAAACATGTACCACTGTCTGATAAAGTGACTCGCCTAGATCTTGTTCGACCACTGTATGATAGAGTGACTCGCCCGGATCTTGCTCGATATGACGCGTGGACATCGTTATCTTCTTGAGGCTGCTCCCTTGAGGTATCGGCTTCCCGGATCTTGCTCGACATGACGCGTGGACATCGTTATCTTCTTGAGGCTGCTCCCTTGAGGTATCGGCTCCAGTGGAAGATTACCGTCATAGAGCGTTGATACGTTGCACCGGCATTCTTTAAACCAAATGGCAGTATGGTATAATAAAAATTTCCGAGAGGAGTTCGAAAAGCTATCTTACTTGCATCATGCTCGTACATCGTTATCTGGTTGTAGCCGCTACATCCATCCATGGAGGAGAACATGCCGTGTCCGCTGGTTGCATCTACTAACATGTCGATGTTAGGTAGAGGAGGATCGTTTTTGGAGCAGCACCTGTTCAAGTCTCTGAAGTCTATGCAACACCTGATCTATCCATTTTCCTCGTGTCTGAACTACAACTGTTTAACCGACTTGGATCCAGGTATGACATGTAGATGATGGGTGACCAATTTTCATCTAAATCCGGCATTTCTTCATATATCCAAGCGAATATGTCCTGGTACTCTTTGAGAAGTTCCACGAGCTTCGTGCGTTTATCCGTACACGTTGACCTGATGGAGATAGGCCTAGGAGATTCCTCAACGATTTCAATCTCATCAGTTGTGGAGTTGGTGCCATCTTGCATCTATTGTGGAGCATCTAGCACTTGTTCTTGTGGTTCGTTGTTGTTGTAGCATTCCATTGGGTGGAGAGACTGGGTAACAGTCTCCCCTGCTAATTGATAATGGCAGTGTCGGTATACCGTTTTCCCTTTCTGGTCACGACTCGCCATAAAAGTTCGTTCCCTCTTCATGTGAACGTGGGTCGTGGCTTCACATGATGGAGAAGAATGCTTCGTCAGCAAAGATGCATCGTGGGTTTTGTCCCTCAATGATGCAAGCCAGTCTTCTTCCTGAATTGACGCCCACGTGGGGAGTGGGACGCAACGAACTTGTCTGATTCTTTCCACGGAGCTTCTCCCGTATGTGCTGGTTTGGTTTCCCTCGAAGTCCGTCATTGTGGTAGGCTTCACTACGACCTTGCCTGGGAGAAACTTGGATGTCCTGAGAGTCTTGAGAGTAATCACATTTGAAGACACTCATGTGTAGATAAGGGCCGTCTTGAACTCTGAATCCTTGATGCGTGCGGTGACATTTAGGGCACGGTCGTGACCTTCCTCTGGTTGATTGCAGCAAAACGTCTCCGCGCGCTGATTCTTCGAGAGGTGTGAAAGTTCGCATACACTTTCCACTGGAGAAACCGCTTCCCGATCCACCAGCCTCTGGCTCATAGTGAAACTATTGACTTGAGGAGGATAGTTGTGAGGATCAGTCCCCAGTGTAGGAGTCTCCATGACAAGACCGCTCATATCTGATGTCGCTTCTTTGATCAAGTCCATGGAGGTCCGCGCCACTGAAGTACCTTCTCCGGTGCGTTGAATGCGTTCCTTTTTTGCTCCAAGAGCTGTCGCGGCTCTTGTGGCAATCGATCATTTAATGTCTTAAGAAAAGTGAGTACCTCTTTCTGAGTTACGGCCATATCCGTTTGAGTCTTAGCAAGAACTTCCTGCTTCTCCATCAAGTCTGCAATGGTAATGGGGGATGGTCCTCCTCTCGTTCCTCTGGATCCTCGTCCTGATGAAGGAGTGGAATTTGTTGCTCTGGTGACTACCAAGGTGTTACACTTGATGAGATGCCGGGATTTGCGCCTGCTCGGCTCGGTGATGGGAGGTGTTACACTTACCGGAACATCTCCCTGCGCGCTGCACCGGTGGTAGAAGTGACGGCTCCATAAGATGTATTGACCACGGTAGCTCCACCGACGGGTACATCGACACCGGAGTGTTATCCACACTAGCTCCATCGGAATTGATTGTTGATCCGGACTGAGTTCTACCATCTTGAAATGGATTGATGATTGAATTGGTCCTAGATCTACCCTTTTTGAAATTGATAAAATTTAATCGGATTTTGAAGAAATTGACTTTACAACCGAGAGATTAACCTCCCGCTGTGGTCGCCAATTGTTTATGGATGAAAACTATTTCTGCTTAGGTTTTGGTAATTTGGGGTGTGTGGATGAGAAATGAGTCTAAACCTTAAACAAATGCACTGCACGGGAGTGCTTGTAGATTCGAGAAATGGCCGTTCCAGACTTGTTTCGGTCACAAAGTGAAGGAGATGGGGTTGATATTAGGGAGGGAAGCGAAGAAGGTGTTGAGATTGTGAAGGTGTTGGCTATGTATGACTTGTATCATAAAGTTGAACTGTCTTGCAGGATGTAAGCTATCAGTTCCGGTGTTTGAATACGATGGTATCAACACTTGCCTCCGTTGTCCTGGACTTGTTCTCTTTTTTGGAAATAGGGATGAGAACCTATTTATACAAGTCATTTGAGCCTTATTCACGTCTCTCATGGGAAGTGGAGGAAGTGGAGTGATGGAGTAGTGGAGTTATGTGTTAGTGTTACACGACCAGTCTTTCCCACTTCTCCCCGTCATCTCTAACCATCCATGACTTCCCCTCGACACGTT
Organism: Papaver armeniacum; assembly: GCA_023531295.1. Taxonomy (NCBI): domain Eukaryota; kingdom Viridiplantae; phylum Streptophyta; class Magnoliopsida; order Ranunculales; family Papaveraceae; genus Papaver; species Papaver armeniacum. Next base: position 581,401 of record JAJJWW010000721.1, on the reverse strand, counting down.
CTTGTGATGGCGCGTTGCACGCCGCACCATGTAAACCGCCAGACCAATGCCCCAGTATATATCCCCCAGTTTGTGACATGATTAATGTCTCAAGTTTGTGGATCGTGGGACCCACGGAAAGCAGCATGTAATGCTAGATTAAATAACTAAGTTATTTAGGAAGTCGATACTGTGAAGTATCGTGTGTATTCTATGCAGTGCATCGCATCATGGTGTGGTAGAGTGACGGGTGGTGATCACCATGACGCCTCACTAACCAATTAACTCCCCGACTGTGGTTGTATAACCAAGCCGGTGAAGTTGGACGGACGAGATGATCTTTGAGACACTCATCTGCGACCGTTGATGGAATTAGGGTTTTTAAAGAGGTGCGCAAGCATCACTCTTCAGCTTGGTCGAATCCAAGCTTGGGATACAATTTTGGCAGGGCCGATCGTGCATGTGTGTAGACGACATGACGATGTAGGCGCCCATACCTCATTGTCTCGTGAAAGTGTGATCTGGACCACTCAATTTGTCCGGCAAAGTTGAGTGGTCGAGATCAATTTGCAACAGAAATCTGGTGCCGCAAAAGCCGCGCATCATGCCCACTTAGGGCACGCATTTCAAGACGACCAAGCTTGGTCGATTAGTCTGGTATACAGACGGCGAGCTAGTATACACGTCCATATCTTAATATCCCATAGAAACGTGATCTAAGCCACTCAATTTTCTGGAAAAGTTGAGTGGTCGAGATTAGTTTGCAATCGGGAGGTGCGACCATGCCTAGTTCGGGCGTGCGAATCGAGGCAAACAGCATGATATGCCTTGGTCGATCCAGTGTGGAGATAGATGGGCCCACGGTGGTCATGTTGATACGCACCGGGACCTCGCTTAGTCTAATCCTCGACCCTTCATTCGTGAAGGAGAAAATGGACGCTCGTGATTGTTCAAACCCTAATTAGGGTTTCACCACCGCAAGCGTCATGCCTTGTTTGGGCGCACGAATCGAACGACCAACTATAGTTGGTCCTGACCGATCGGTCATGTATGTAGGCGGGCCCATGGTGTTTGTGTTGACATGCTCTGGGCCCCTTGAATCTACATCTACACCCTCCATCTATGCCTGCGAAGATGGATGGTTGAGACTGTTTTGCGATACATGTAATGTGCCGCAAACCCTAATTTAGGGTTTTTCGTCCATATTGCTTTGGCTTGGACGGTTTGGCAAGCTATGCCACCCTTTTGGGGAGACCGACCATGCGGGGCCCGCGTTGGGTCGGTAGTGAATATTTCAATACCTGCTTGGGGTCATGGATTCAATCTAAGCCATCCAATCCTGGCAGTGAAGTTGGATGGTTGTGATCGTTTCTGAGACTGATATGGACAGTCCAGGTTCAAACTTGCTCAATCGGGCTAGTATAACACACTGAGAGATGTATGCTCAATCGGGCTAGCATAACACACCGAGAGTTGTATGCTCAATCGGGCTAGTATAACACACCGAGAGTTGTATGCTCAATCGGGCTAGTATAACACACCGAGAGTTGTAGCCTGTACGGGTATTTCATACATGCTTTATTATTAATGCTTGGAGGTTCGTGTTGCTCTGCTGAGAACAACACTCAGTCGTCATGCCGCACCGGTAATGAGTACAGGAAATACAAGGCTGGTTATGCATTAATTAATAATGTTGTAAATTCACAGGGTATATGGGATTGTTGCCACATGCTCCAACCTCGGATGAATTTCGTGTATTTAATTCACGAGAATCATCGGGATTGTTGCCACATGCTCCATTCTAGGTGAATTAGTAAAGTGAAGAAGTATCCATCACTTATTAATGGCTTTATCTTTTGCAAGACGTCAGCGCATAAATTTGGTTTCACAATTTTAGCCCTGAACTAAAATCCACCATCAACAGTAATTACTATTTTTGGGCTAAACAAAGTCACAAAGGATATGAATAACAAATTAGCAAATTAAGAAATCAGCACTGCATAATTTTGCGCTAAACCCGTACACACTATTAAATCATATTTTACCAAGAAAGTCTGTATATTTTTATTTATTTTTGAAGCAGAAAATCTGTAGCGTTTTACATGTCACTTTTGAAATAAGAACAAATTGTCAAATCATATTAAAATGGATGATTATCCGGATGGCAACGGATCCTACAAATTTCTAAGGTTGGAAGCCAACTTCCATGAACTGAATTTGCTGGTTTTGTTTTTAGATGATTCACAATTCAAGAGAGAACATATGGGTGTGTTTTTATAACACAAACCATAAACCATGCAAGGGCATTTGCAAAATGAAAAAGCCCCATAGTCTTGGTTGGGAATACCGCGGACTTTGAGAAGCTTGTTTACAAATATTCAAGGCTACGATGCATTAGATGAAGCCTCATAACTACCACTCCAATTTGAAGAGTTCAAGCAGGTGGTCAAGCACCAAATAAGCGTGCTAACACCATGAACGTTAAATAATCATCCACAACTGACAATGGGAACAAAATGAAATCTCTTAAATGATCTCAAATGGAAGATGTACATCTATCATGTATTAATATATTAACAAAGCCAACGGAATGTGCTTAAGTAACCCAACTGGCCAAGCAGTAATAATGGACAACATGCGGAATCCGTGGTTTTTCTCAATTCATACAGGGTTAGTAGTTATACATCTAATATCACCATCTCCAAAAGCAAAGATCCGATTCACCAAAAGTCGCACCTTCTTCTAAACCTTCAAAAGAAAATTTGAAAAAAAAAACAGGAAATTGATGGGAAGTTGCACATAACTTTGTTATTTGTTGTTCTGCAAAAACTTAAAAAAGAGATTGGAGAGTTGATTAGAGTTCGGTCTGTCTTTATCTACGCTAAGCTATCAAGTATGGTAATTACTTTAACCAACAATAAAAATGCATGTATGATCATTACCATAAACATCTATTTAACACAGAACCATCATGTGCATAGGCTCGATGGACTCCTCTATATTTTGAAAATGCCTGTACATTGCTTGGGTGCTCCAAATCCTGCTATCACCTTTTATGACGAAGATACTTCTACCAATCTGATTATAGAGCTGTTATTTCAACCTCAAAATTGAAAACAGTAGTTAAGTAATTAGAGTCAGATATCAAATCTTACCTTTAATTAATTACTATCACTTTATACCACATGATATTAGTAGTAATAAAAAAAACATTGATATTTTAACCTTATATTATCTTATTGGTTGTAAGGTGTAGCATAGATTATCAAAAAGTGTACGAATAAGAAATTCAAGTCGGTAACAACATTTATGGTTGTTTGAAACCCAATTTTCCCATCGACCCCTGCTCGCCAACAAAAAAAAAAGAGTAAGATTTTGGTAAAATCAGATTTTGACGCAAGTGTATCAAAATCAGCCGTAAAATGTAGCCATGTTACCGTAACCTTTCTCCAGGTGCACACTGAAATTTTTGGAATAATCAAGGTAAGGTAAGCGGGTGCAGCAAGGTGAAACATTTACCTTCTAATAGTCATAACCAAAGGCGGTTAGAGTAGTATCCATAGTTGAAGAGGGAAAATAGGAGTAATAATTACATCACCACCTTATTGCGGAGGTCGTACCTGAAATTATTTATCTAGAAAAATGATACAATCGCACCATCCATAAAACAAATATAATGGAACAAACAATGATGCTGATGTTTTATTAAATTTTTTTTTTATAGATTTTTCTAAAATTAGGCTCTTAAAGTTGTTGCTAAGTTATACCTCAACGTGAAGGATATGGAGCTACATAAGCATGGTACCCTATGCGATCAGACGTAAAACCTAAACACCAATTAAATATCAACAAACAAATCAAACAAAATCCTAAAAACATCAACAAAAAAATAAAACAAAATACTAAACACCAACAGAAGCCTATTAGATCAATTTCTTCACCTTTAATATCAGTGTTCAAGAACTCTCCCTTTGCGGCAACTTCTTTTGGAAGTACTGATTATACTTGCAAAACAAATAACGAAAATAGATGAGACATCATAAACCTTAATTTCAAGGAACAAAAGAAAAACAAACAGTTGGGAAGCAAAAGGCAGTATGTAAACAATGAGGCTCTTGCTATAGTGCCTTATATAGGGAGTCACCAAACTATGAAAAAATATTTGGTTTCAAAATAATATCAATGGATATCTTAAAATTTATATAATTTTGTTATAATTTAGGCTTATTTTGATTACAGAAGACAATTAAAAAGAAGAAATAAGAAAGGATCCAAAACTTCCAAAATGAGTTAAATACTTGCAACATGAAAAATAATTCTTTAACAAATGAATATAGGATCTTATTTTCTAACATAATTTCAAATATTTTTTCATCTTATCATAATTCGAATATTTATGCTTACCAATATTTTTTCCTTACAAAAGATTCTAAAAATTTAAAACTTATTATTTTATTCCATAAATATGTTGAGTTTGATTTTTTTTATTTCAGTCATAAATGTACGAAATTAATATAGTATTTTTTATTATTTTCTGGATTTTTTATAATAAATACATGAAATTATAAGAGATTCAAAAAATATAAATTATATTACTTTATTCCATAATTTTTTATTTTTTATTTGAAAAATTATTTATGTTATTTATTTAAATAAACTCATGCAGAGCTTTTGGTTGGTAACCTAGCAACAAGCTGGGCTCCAACTCCTCTTTGAATTGCGACACCTAATCTATAAAAAATAAAACTGCCTAAGCCGCTACTGGCATCATTGCTCACCAAACAATTCCGTAGACGCTTGAAAAAAACAAGAGTATCTTCTCCAAGCTCCCCTAAAGTAGAGAAGGCCAGAACACCCAAGCCGTAACCATGTGCAACACACTTATTCAAATACTTGGCACGTTTACGAGAAACGGCACCAGAAATAGCCTTTCCAGGGGCAAAGGAGCGGACACCCTCACCAGTGAATGGAGAGACACCTGTGACATCCATACAAACATCTTGCCCATTTTCCCAGTTAAGAACAAAAAATATCAGCTGGCTTTAGATCTCTACCATCATCCGAATGAAGACCTAGAGAAACCTCCTTGCGCGCAGGTACATTGGCTTTGTAACAAATGTCGATGACAACATCACGAACAACATCATGGCGAAACTTATACCCAATATCCTTAGAACAATGAAGCGCATGATCACCAAAGATGTCCATAGGTTTGCTACAACTTGGACATGAACTATTCTCAACGAACATAGGAATACCAAGGCGATAACAGAGCACAGCTCTAAATTGTCTAGGCCCGAGGCATTGATTAATCCCACTAATAGGTACCGCCAAAAGGTAATCTTGTGCGTGCTTGACACGGTTACATTGCCATAAGATGGAATCTCTTTCAGACATAAGAAATTGGTCTGGGATTTGCTTCTTAACTACATCAAAATAAACTACTGCCAAGGAATGCATAGAAGGGGGGGCAGAATCATCGACACAGTAAGTAGACGGTAATCCACATACCTGGGTGAAGGTATGAAGAGCCAACTGATAATCCGGACCTTTGTCTATTGAGAATAAATTACCAAGGATCACTTTCTGCACTGAAGTAGTCTGGCTCTGAGAAGCAAGATAACAATAAGCCCGAGTGTTAGCCATGGTATAAATGCCAAGTCCACCATCTTTAATTGGTAAGGTATCTAATCTCTTATGTAAAGGACCGAAACCCGCACCATCTCCAGTAATTAAAAGTCTCAGATACTGAAATAACTGGTCATCAAAGAGATCGGTGGCAGGTTGAAGAGCAGCAGGATTGGTAGTCCGCATTGAAAAGTAAAGTCTGGACACTCCAGTACAATTGCGAAGTAAAAGCATCTCACTTTGATGATCCCTGAGTTTTTTGATCGCATCCATTAGTTGAACAGTTTTGTGCACCCTGTTCAACAACATATCGCTAATGAAGTCCGTATCTAAACTCACCGGACCGCCCAAAAGTTTGACACCTTTAGAAGGTCTACCAATATCCTGGGGGAAAACATCCTATGCTGCACTCCTAGGATCAGGGGAAGGCCAAAAAACTTCCGTTTTCTTTATATTGAGGTGTAACCCCCTGCTCGGTCCTTCAGATTCAATTATACGCAAAGCCTTAGCTACCTCCAAGGTATCACCAACAATTGTTCCATCATCAAGGTACCAGGCGTGCAAATCGAGTTTGCACCGAGAGGCAATATTCTTCACTAAGGGGTGAAGAGTCAATGCAAATAACAAGGTGTTTATGGGTGAAAACTATTCCAGCAGGATTTGGTAATTTGGGGTGTGTGGATGAGGAATGAATCTAAACCCTAAACAAATGCACTGCGCGGTGAGTTCTTGTAGATTCGAAATCAATCAGGCAAGTCCTAGCCTAAACCAAGAAATGGTCGTTCCAGACTCGTTTCGGTCACAAAGTGAAGGAGGTGGGATTGATCTTAGGGAGGGAAGCGAAGAAGGTGTTGAGATTGTAAAGGTGTTGGCTTGCTTATGACTTGTAACGAAAGGTGAGAAGGCTTACGATTTATGCAAGCGAGGCTCGGGTGTTTGAATAGGTTATGTATTAACACTTGGTTTCTGTCTCGTCTGGACTTGTGTTGTTTTTTCTCATGTCTCCTGTTTTTCTCCTGTCTTGGAAAATAGGTAGGAGAATTTATTTATACAAGTCATTTGAGTCTTATTCACGTCTCTCGTGGGAAGTGGAGGAAGTGGAGTGATGGAGTAGTGGAGGTGTGTGTTGGTGTTACACGACCGGTCTTGCCCACTTCTCCCCGTCATCTCTAACCGTCCATGACTTCCTGACACATTCTTGTGATGGCGTGTTGCACGTTGCACGCTGTAAACCGCCAGACCAATACCCCAGTATGTATCCCCCCAGTTTGTGACATGATTGATGTCTGGAATATGTGGATCATGGATCCACGAAAGGTAGCATGTAATGCTAAATTGAATAACTACGTTATTCAAAAAGTTGATACTTGTGAAGTATCGTGTGTATTTTATGCAATCGCATCCCGGTGTGGTAGAGTGATGGGTGGTGATTACCATGACGCCTCACCGACCGTTAACTCTTGACCAGGGTTGTATAACCAAGCCGATGAAGTTGGACGGACGAGATGATCTTTGAAACACTCATCTACGACCGTTGGTGGAATTAGGGTTTTAGAAGAGGTGCGCAAGCATCCCTCTTCACTGGTCGAATCCCGACTTGGGATATGACTTTGGCCAAGCCGACCGTACATGCGTGTAGACAAGCATGACCGGTGTAGGCACCTATACCCATTACCTCACGAAAGTATGATCTGGGCCACTCAATTCGTCCTAAGAAGTTGAGTGGTCGAGATCAATTTGTGACAAAAACCAAGTCTGCAAGAGCCGCGCATCATGCCCATTTCGGGCGCACGTTCCAAGATGACCAATCTTGGTCGGTCTTGGCCGATCGGCCTGTGTGAAGGTGGTAGGCTGATGTTCACGCCTATACCCGAATATCCCATGAAAACATGATCGAGCTATCCAAATCGTCCGGCGAAGTTGAGCGGTCGAGATCAGTTTGCGGTTTGGGAGGTGGTGACCACGCTAGTTTGGGCGCGCGTCTTGGAACAACCGGGCATGATATGCCTTGGCCGATCGGGTGAGGGGATAGATGGGTCCACGGTGGTCATGCTAGTATGACCGGACCTGCTTATTCTAATCTTGGACCCTCCATTCGTGCCGGAGAAGATGGACGCTCGTGATGCTCAAAACCCTAATTTTGGGTTTCAAGGCCGCGTGACCATGCTTTATTCGGCGTACGAATTGGGATAACCAACCATGGTTGGTCCTGACCGATTGGTCAGGTATGTAGAGGCCCACGGTGATTGTGTTGATATGCTCTGGGCCCTTTGAATCTACATCTACACCCTCCATCTATACCGAAGATGGATGGTTGAGACTTGTTTTGCGACACATGTAATATGCCACAAACCCTAATTTAGGGTTTCCGCCCATACCGCTATGGTTTGGACGTTTTGGCAAGCTAGGCCAATTCGGAGGGAGGCCGACCATGCGGGTCCGCGTTGGTTCGGCAGTGGATATTCCATACCGCTTGGGGGTGATGGAATTGCTCGGGTCATCCAATCATGCTTGTGGAGTTGGATGATCGTGATCATATCCGGACTGATACGGTCGGTCGGATGCTCAATCGGCTAGTATAACACACCGAGAGGGGCTCAATCGGGCTAGTATAACACACCGAGAGTCACCTGCGGGTATTTCGTACATGGTTTCATTATAATGCTTGGAGGTTCGTGTTGCTCGTAAGAGCAACACTCGATCTTCATGCCGCACCGATAATGAGTACGGGAAATACAAGGCCGATTGCGCATTAATTAATAATGCTAGAAATTCACAGGGTATATGGGATTGTTGCTACATGCTCCAACCTGGATGAATTTCATGTATTCACATAATGGGATTGTTGCCACATGCTCCATTCTAGGTGAATTAAGTGAGGGAGTATCCAACACTTATTAATGGCTTTATCTTTTACAAGATGTCAGTGCATAATTTTTTGGTTTTTACAATTTTAACCTTAAATGAAAATCCACCATCAACATTAAGTCCCCTGCCTAGCACATAATGGTTACACTATAAAGGGGTAGGCATGAGATGGTGATAAATTTGTAAATTGAAATGACCAAGCTAAGGTGAATAGATATTTACCGGATAGACCGACATCGTCAGGCGTTGCCCTGGAGCTGTTTGGTTCTGATCAAGGTTGTGAAGGAAGCAAGACTTGATCTGGTGAGTCGCTTTGGTTCCCCTTGTATATATCCGAGCTTGGTCCCTTCCTTGGGTCAGGTGTACTCCCTTTCATCACGCACAACTTTCCCCAGATGTATCTGATAAGCATCGTTGATTGTTATCCCGAATTGGTAGCCTTTATAGGTGGTAAGTAAAGACTTCTTTTCTCCTGGGATTCTGTCTACTTGCGAGATTATAAAGAATCATCTCACGCAGTCATTTATTCTATATCTCAGGTACTGCTCCGCACTTATCTGATCTCCTGATTGACTGATCGATTGATTGATTGATGATTTTTTTTTTTTTTTGTGCTCATAACCTCTTCTCCTTTGCGGTTTATCATGGAGGTGGTGGACGATCATTCTGTCGCTTTTCCAGAAAGAAGCTTCGAAGTTGATAAGCCCGAAACCCATGCGCATGAAGAAGTAATGGCTAAGATCGATCTTCCAATTCGTGAAGTCGGCCGTGCTATACAGGGGATGTCTATCCTGCACCTGCGTATTTCCGGGGGACGCATCTCAGTGCACTTTCAGCCGCGATTGACATGGAGGAGCGGTGGAGGCGCGAGGAAGCGTTGCAATGCTTGGTAAGCGTAAGGGCGAGAGATATGCAGCGCGGTTGAAGAGGCGGAGGGTTGAGCATAAACAACCTCTCGAATGAAGATAAGTGTGATTACCCAATCCAGGGTGGCGTGATAATTCTTGACTCCGACACGATTTACGAACTCGAACATCTCGAAAGCAATCGGCACGACTCCACGATGTTGATGCGCTCTTTAATGCTCCCGCTGATGATGTTGGGATGGAGTGCGGCTGCTGCGGAGATATCGATGCGAGAAGTTGAGGTAGATTCGAAGGGAGGAGCATCAACAGGTGATGGCGCTGAAGCAGAACCTGACAGTGGTGCAGGCGATGTCGATCCTCTTGACGACTAAAACCTATTTTCTTCTTTTTCCACTTTCCAAGTATATTCCGTACATTTGAACATCTTCCTTGTATTCAGTGGCAGCCGAGTTCAAGGTTTTCTTCTATTTGATTGTTTGAATAAAGGTTTTTTTTTTATGACCCTTTGTCAAGACTGCAACTGTGTTCCTGATGCAAAATCTTCCTGGCCTTGCTGGGGTGAATGGCTCAAAGCTTCTTCCCTTCCCGCGCATATCTTTTCCCTCGACTTTTCAGTATGTCTTTTGTTTAGGGTTTCTTTCCTGACCTGCTCTAGTGGGTTGGTTTAGGATGGGCTTTGTGTCTTTAGGAGTAAAAAGGTTCTCAGGTGGAAATAACACTTCAATTAATTTGAAAATCGAAAAATTGAAACCTTAATTATGAATGCAAGTATTGCAATCATTCTCTAGAGGAATTACAAATATGATGTGAAATTGTAAAGGGAAAACGCTGTTGGAAGTAGCACAGACGTTTTTAAAGTGTATAGGATGCTGGAAAGTGATAGCACAAATGCGTCTTAGGTACGGTAGGGTTTGAGCCATCGTGAGTGAATTTTCACGCCTTCTAGTTTGTCAGGGTTGATGAATTTGCAGTAGCTGCCTAGGATGACATCTGCTACCAGGTATGGTTCATCCTCCTTCTCGGTGGTGAATCGGGTGAGGTATCCATTCTCACTGTAATGCTTTCGACCTTGAATGCGGTCGTCTTCGTTACTAAGTCCCAAATTCCAAACGGGTTTGGGCGTGTTGACGTCGAGGTCTTGGTTTTATTGTCTTTGATCGAGACAGCTTCTAGACTCCTGATAAACTGCTTGAAAGGGCCAGCCTCCCATTCGCATATCTTAGCCAAGGTTGGTTTGTTGGTTGGAGCCAGTCCCCAGGGCTTGTCAGAATAGAGGGCGGTAAGTTGTAAAAAGGGTTGCGCGATGAGACTTACTTGAGATCGAAACCTTTCAATGTATCTTTGTGAGCTCTCTCCGGGGAAGTTGTGTCACATTGGCAAGTTGCTGGTGCGGCATCAGACTGATCATCAGGTCCAGAAGGCGTGTTGGAGATTCTTTCAGGTATCGAAATTGGTAGAGGACAGGCTTCTAGTATTGCTTTGTTGTCATGCATCCAAGAGCGTCCTAGGATCATGTCGTAGTTGGGATGATCTTTGACTATGTAGAACTTTGTTTGTGTCGAGGCATCACCAAATTTTTCTTCAAGATCGATGTACCCATATGCATCTCTGAGTTCTCCTTCGAATCTTTAACCACAGTTGGGTGACGAGTAGCTTCCTGCTTTGAAATCTTTGTTGCTCTCAAGGTCTTGACAGTAATGATGTTAAATTCAGAAGCCGTATTAATCAATATGCTATCGAACTTAATGTCCCTCAAACGAGTGACAGTTAGGAGTCCCCAGTTTCCTTTGCTCGCGCCCTTCAGGAAAGACTGGGGTTCTTGGACCGCTTACGGATACAAACGCCGCGACGACACAACGTGGTTGAGGGCGTAAATATGTCTTGACGCTGCCCTTTGGATAAGTACAAGATTTCACACAAGTGCTCCATCATAGATTGTGCAGTCTTGCAATGAATCCCCATAAATCATACGGTTCCACGATAGGGAGAGGGTCTCTACGAACACCTTCGTTTCCAAGCTGGAGTTCTCCTGTATCTATCTTTTCCCTGAATATTTGTTTCAACATGTTACAATCTTTGGTCGGATGATGAACGAATCTGTATTAGCAACAGTATTTGGGATCTGCCATGTCTTTCTCAGTTGGAGGATGCCTGATAGGAGGCAGCTTGACGGCATCGTCTTGGATCCATGCTTCCAAGAGTTCTATCACTTCATTCATGGGGAAAGGAAAACCTGTATCTTCGGTGTCTTGTGCAGGAGCTTTGTCCGCTCCTTTCCGAGACGAAGTCTTGTGTGCCGGGGATGCCCGCTTGGTTTGTTGTTCCATCACTGGAGCTTTCCTTTTTTTCTCCTCCGCCCACTACACTCACAGAAGGACCAGTGTTGTATTGCTTGTTCGTGAGGCGCCTGCTTCCTTGACTTTCATGTGAATCTTCACTTCGAACAACTCTGGTTCTTTCTAGCAATGTTTGAGTGCGATTGTTCTTGAACGTTTGGCGCTTCATGGAGTTCGAAGAACGTTTGAAAGCCAGTTTTCTAGCGAGAGCGCGGTATATGGGTATCATCCCATTGATGCACAACTCCACCAATTTTCTTTCGGTGACGTTCGGGTCGTGACAATCTAGCGCTTGGGTTCTGAACCTTTTGACGAAGTCGTTAGGATGCTCGTTGTTCCGCTGAAGAATTCTTCCTAGATATGAAAAAGTGATTTGTTCGGACACGAAGAAATACTTTCGTAGAAAGCACCGACCATCTCGCTCCAATTGGATATGTTGTTAGGCGCGATGTTGTTGTACCGGTGTACGCCCTCCCCGTAAGTGACTTCGAGAATTCTTTCAGCGCGAACATGATTGTATTCATGTTCCCCAAGGATTCCAAGAATCGAGAGACGTGTTCACGAGCATTACCCACTGGTCGTAGAGGGAGAACTGGGGAGAGGTGTAACCTTTTGGAAGAGGAATTCGTTGTACATCTTGAGGGTACGGTGGCTGATGTTGGTGTACATCCGTTCGGTCCCCTTTTCCTCTATTTTGGAGAAGTCGTTCCAGATCCTCGCGTGTAATGAAGTTGGAAGGCTGGTCCCTCTCCCTTTGGCGCTCAGGAGTAACACGAGTTTCTTCATTCATGTGGGTCCGAGTGGAAACGCCTGCTCCGGGTGTATTGAATGCATCTCATGCCGACTCCAAGGGTTGCCGTGAATCTTGTGGCAATCGTTCGGTCAAAGTTTTAAGGAAAGTGAGTACCTCTTTCTGAGTTGCGGCCATATTTGTTTGAGTCTTAGCAAGAACTTCCTATTTCTCCATCAAGTCTGCAATGGTAATAGACGGTGTCCCTCCTATTGTGCCCCTGGCTCCTCGTCCTGATGAAGGAGTGAAAGTTGTTGCTCTAGTGACTACCGGAGGTGTTACACTTGAGGATTTGCGTCGCTCTCCGGCTCTGATGGGAGGTGTTATACTTCTTTGGAATATTTCCTGCTACTGCCGGTGTCGATGGTAGAAGTGATGGCTCCACGAGATGTATTGACCATAGTGGCTCCACCGACGTGTACTTCGACACCAGGATTGTTATCCACACTAGCTCCATCGTAATTGATTGCCGATCCGGACCTTAATTCCACCATCTTGAAATGAATTGTTGATTGAATTGATTCTAAGATCTACCCTTTTAAAATTAATAAAATTGAATCGGATTTCGAAGAAATTGACTTTACAACCGAGAGATCAACCTCCCGCCGTGGTCGCCAATTATTTATGGGTGAAAACTATTCCTGCCGGATTTGGTAATTTGGGGTGTGTGGATGAGGAATGAATCTAAACCCTAAACAAATGCACTGCGCGGTGAGTGCTTGTAGATTCGGAAATCAATCTGTGCAAGTCCGGCCTAAAGCAAGAAATGGCCGTTCCAGACTCGTTTCGGTCACAAAGTGAAGGAGATGGGGTTGATCTTAGGGAGGGAAGCGAAGAAGGTGTTGAGATTTTGAAGGTGTTGGCTTGCTTATGACTTGTAACAGAAAGGTGAGCAGGCTTACGATTGATGCAAGCAGGATCTGGGTGTTTGAATAGGTTATGTATTAACACTTGGTTTCTGTCTCGTCTGGACTTGTGTTGTTTTTTTCTCATGTCTCCTGTTTTTCTCCTATCTTGGAAAATAGGTAGGAGAATCTATTTATACAAGTCATTTGAGCCTTATTCACGTCTCTCGTGGGAAGTGGAGGAAGTGGAGTGATGGAGTAGTGGAGGTGTGTGTTGGTGTTACACGACCAGTCTTGCCCACTTCTCCTGTCATCTCTAACCATCCATGACTTCCTGACACGTTCTTGTGATGGCGCGTTGCACGCTGCATGCTGTAAACCGCCAGACCAATACCCCAGTATGTATCCCCCTAGTTTGTGACATGATTGATGTCTGGAATATGTGGATCGTGGATCCACGAAAGGTAGCATGTAATGCTAAATTGAATAACTACGTTATTCAGAAAGTTGATACTTGTGAAGTATCGTGTATATTTGATGCAGGTATTGCATCCTGGTGTGGTAGAGTGATGGGTGGTGATTACCATGACGCCTCACTGACCAATTAACTCCTGACCTGGGTTGTATAACCAAGCCGGTGAAGTTGGACGGACGAGATGATCTTTGAGACACTCATCTACGACCGTTGGTGGAATTAGGGTTTTAGAAGAGGTGCGCAAGCATCCCTCTTAAGCTCCGGTCGAATCCCGACTTGGGATATGACTTTGGCTGGCCGACCGTACATGCGTGTAGACGGCATGACGGTGTAGGCGCCTATACCCATTACCTCACGAAAGTATGATCCGGGCCACTCAATTCGTCCGGTGAAGTTGAGTGGTCGAGATCAATTTGTGACAAAACCCGGTGCCGCAAGAGCCGCGCGTCATGCCCATTTAGGGGGCACGTTCCAAGATGACCAATCTTGGTCGGTCTTGGCCGATCGGTGCAGTGTGAAGGTGGTAGGCTGGTGTTCACGCATATACCCGAATATCCCATGAAAACGTGATCTCGAGCCATCCAAATCGTCCGTGAAGTTGAGCGGTCGAGATCGGTTGCGGTTTGGGAGGTGTGACCACGCTAGAATGGGCGCGCGTCTTGGAACAACCGGGCATGATATGCCTTGGCCGATCGGGTGAGGGGATAGATGGGTCCACGGTGGTCATCTTTGGTATGACCGGACTGCTTATTCTAATCTTGGACCCTCCATTCGTGCTTGAGAAGATGGACGCTCGTGATGCTCAAAACCCTAATTTTGGGTTTCAAGGCCGCGCGACCATGCTTTATTCGGCGTACGAATTGGGATAACCAACCATGGTTGGTCCTGACCGATTGGTCAGGTATGTAGGCGGGCCCACGGTGATTATGTTGATATGCTCTGGGCCCTTTGAATCTACATCCATCTATACTGCGAAGATGGATGGTTGAGACTGTTTTGCGACACATGTAATATGCCGCAAACCCTAATTTAGGGTTTTCCGCCCATCTTTGCTATGGTTTGGACGTTTTGGCAAGCTAGGCCAATTGAGGAGAGGCCGACCATGCGGGTCCGCGTTGGTTCGGCGGTGGATATTCCATACCCGCTTGGGGGTGATGGAATTGCTCCGGGGTCATCCAATCATGCTTGTGGAGTTGGATGATCGTGATCATATCCGGACTAATACGGTCGGTCCGGATGCTCAATCGAGCTAGTATAACACACCGAGGGGGCTCAATCGGGCTAGTATAACACACCGAAAGTCGGCACATGTACGGGTATTTCGTTCATGGTTTCATTATAATGCTTGGAGGTTCGTGTTGCTCTGTAAGAGCAACACTCGCCTTCATGCCACACCGATAATGAGTACGAAATACAAGGTGATTGCGCATTAATTAATAATGCTAGAAATTCACGGGGTATATGGGATTGTTGCTACATGCTCCAACCTGGATGAATTTCATGTATTCCTGAGAATGGGATTGTTGCCACATGCTCCATTCTAGGTGAATTAAGTGAGGGAGTATCAACACTTATTAATGGCTTTATCTTTTACAAGATGTCAGCGCATAATTTTCTGGTTTTTACAATTTTAACCTTAAATGAAAATCCACCATCAACACAAGGGACCGAGGGGATCCCCTTGTTGCACACCAAGTGTTGAGGACAAGATATATTGGGCATAATAAAGCTTAGCCGGACGTAAGTAGCAAAATTCTACCCAGCGAGAAATACCTGGACAATGGATGCGCACTTCCTTGATGAGCCGAGACCTGCTCACCATGTTGAAAGCATTTGAAAAGTCAATTAGCAACATTGACATATTGTCCGAATGGCCCTTCATCTCCAAAAGGCGGTTTACAGCATGTAAAATACCTTCCCCTCCTACCGGAACACCAACCCCGAATTGGTAGTCACCTAAATAAAAATTCATATCCTTTCCAACAGCAAAAGCAGCCACCTTAGAAACCAATCTACGCCAAATTGTAACTACCGCAATGGGCCTAAGACCTCCCCCTGGCTTCAGTAATGGCGTCAAAGGTGCGCTAGCAATATACTCGCCTAGTTCACTAGGGCACTTTCCAGCCAACCAAAGGTTGACAACCCCAGAAATAGACAAAACCAAATCATCTGCCACTGCCGCCGCTGCTCCGCTAAGAACATCAACTAAGTGCTGCGCACGTAGACCATTACGACCACGTGACGTACCCCTAGGGAAGCTTTTAATTGCTCCCAAAACAGCCTTTGAACCCACACAAATGGGGTCAACGGTGATATCGTCCGTGGGAACCTCATGAGGTGAGGCTGTCGGATGTTTGTCCAGCAAGTCGACATAAGTCTGCTCTTCAAAAGGGGCCACCCCAGACGATGATAAAACCCGAATCGCAGCAGCGAAGTGACCAGAGTTAATCTTCTTCTGGCAAGCACTGATGGTTGCTGCTTGCTGCTTCTCTTCGGCATTCTTTTCGTCGTCCTTCGTAGAGCCCCAACGGAGCGGCTGCTGGAGCAATTTCTTCACTAAAATGGAACAGCCATTAGGCTCCTTCCAATCGTTGAGAGCCTTGAGAATTGCTGCCACCTGCAATCTCTTACGACTGTTGTACTTCCGCTCTGCAGAACTTTTAGGTTGGTACATCGACAGAGTGCAGATAGGGAGAAGCAGGAGTCGAATCCAAACTGATAAATTGGAGGGAACTGCTAGAACATGGTCGAGACAAGATTTGAGAGCCCTTGAAAATGCAAGCCTGCATTTGTGTGGAATGCAGTTAACCGTGGGAAAGTTATGTTGAAGTATGGTGTTGAGCAGTTCAGTAGAAAGAGTATCTACATCGTCACCGCTATCACTCCTTGGAGCTGTATCTCCCTCAGAAACGGCCTCTTCGAAAGCTTCAGTATGCACCTCGTCCGGCTTGAGCAAACCATGAATCAAGAAATCAGTTCCCTCCCCATTGAGAGGCCCTAGGATGAAGTCATGCCTAGCTCCATCACGTCCTTTACATAATTTCGACCAAGCATGCAAGTAGAAACACTTGCTGCACAACCACATACGCAAACTACTGAGAACTTTCTCCATTCCTCGGTATACAGTTGCATCCTTCGCAAGCAGGTTTCAAAGTGTGTCCTTGCCGGCTTCCGATACAAGGTGTTTGTCATGAAGATGCTTCAAGAACGACCCTTTGGCATAGCCTCTGCCATGAACTCCGTCGCCGCAACCATTGATGCTCTTGAATGGGCAATGACAGACGTTCTCGGAAGCAGCCGCTACTGTTGACGAAGAAGATAACTGGGAGGAAGGTGTTAGCAGTGTTTCCTGTAGAGAAGACCGAGTAACCCTAGGCATGGGAACTGAGAAAGGGAAAACGGAAAGAAAACCCTAGAACAAAACCCGCAGAGAACCCTAAAGGAAAACCAAAAACAACGACGAAAACGATTGAAAACAAATCGAAAACTGGAAAAACGTGGGAAAGAGATCGATTGGAAAACAAAAACACAGTTAAAACTGGACGAACTCATGATGATTCGAGATTGGAATGATTTTCCAGTCACCGGATTGAGTCGCCGGCATTGAAACAGGAGAGAGAATCGATAAGCCAAAAAAAAATAGTTTATAATAAATACATGAAATTATAAAAGATTCAAAAAATATAAATTATTTTATTTTATTCCATAAATACGTTGAATTGATTTTTTTTTTTATTTTAATCATAAATGTCCGAAATTAATATAGTAGTTTTCTTTATTTTCTGTATTTTCACAATAAATGCACGGAATTAATATAGCAATTTTTCTAAATAATGAGGGCCGTCCGTCGCGTGTGTCCCAGCAATCCACCCAATCTACACCACACATTGTCAGATCAACGCACCATAACTAACAATATTTCATCCGACGAATACGAATGGTTTCTCAATTAGCCAATGAGAGCGCGAGGTTACACTCACCAACCAATAAGAGAGAGGGTAAGCTCCACCAGTGCTACTTTTATTCTGGAGTGAGGGATGGTATTGAGTTTTTAGGTTGTTGATTAAGCAAACCCAAAGCACTGTTAAAGATAATACATTTATCTACAACTTTTGTTAAGACCTCAAATCATTTTAACATCATTAAGACTACCTAAAAACATCAAAACCACAACAAAACGAAACTGTCCAGAATTTCAGAAATCACAATCCAAATTACAAGGAACATTCAACGGTGAATTTGCGTAGGAAAATTCTCAAATTTTAACAAGAGATACCTAATCATGTTATAAATCAATAGGAGAAGCCCGATCATGAATAAGAGATATATTTTATTCAATTAAATTTCAGAAACCTAACAATACAAAGGCATACGAAATAAACACCAAAAGAGAAAGGGTTTCACATTCTACCTCAATTCCATTGATTCTCCACTGATTTTCCTAATTAGAATTTCTCCTCAAGAACCTTAGCTCCAATTCATCTTCTTCATCTCCATAACTTTGTCCTCCAAATAACTCTAGCCTTTTGGTTTTCTAATCTCTAAATTCTCTCTCCAAAAATCTAATATAAAACTTATACTAATAATAATAATTAATATTTATTATTTTCTTTAATTATATTAGTTGCCTTCTCATTTTCTATTCATTTTATTTGATTAATAAAATGTATTAGGTGACTCTATTTCTACCCAACTCCTACTCTTTTCTAGTTCAAACAGCCCAACTAGGCGAAGGAAAAAGAAACAACCTATACCACATGGTTAGCTAAATTGGGTATAACCTGACCCGAAAAGGTAATTAAAATACAGGGTATTACAACCCATGTATTCTTATGCCCATGAGATTTCCAAGC
Source organism: Papaver armeniacum (assembly GCA_023531295.1). Taxonomy (NCBI): domain Eukaryota; kingdom Viridiplantae; phylum Streptophyta; class Magnoliopsida; order Ranunculales; family Papaveraceae; genus Papaver; species Papaver armeniacum. The sequence goes on along the minus strand of JAJJWW010000721.1, from coordinate 562,761 downwards.
TTTAGCAAGAAGCTTTTAAAGTTTTGAGCACGTTTAGGGGGCGAAATCAGTGAAACAGTAAACTTCCAGGAGACCTTCAGAAATTTTTCAGCTGGCATGTAGTCCAATGTTTTGGCCACAACTCTTTGCTCGTTTATCCAATTGCTATGAAATTTTGATATGTTGTAGAAAACATCCATACGAAGAGAATAGTATATTACTAAACCTTAGATTCCTTACCAATTGCTCCCAGTTCGTCGTCTTATACATGGAAGTATAAAATTTCTTCAGACGAGCTTGTTGAAAAACGTGTTTTATGACTTCTACACTATTTGCTCACGTCTTGGATGTATATTAAAGAACTTAGATAGTGTTAGTTCACTTACATGATGGATTTTATGATTGCCTTTGGTTTCCAAGCTTGAATTGCTCTGATCTCATGTAATCTTCGTATTAGGTAACAAATGCCGAAGTTGAGAATAATGGAGTAAATGATGATTCAAACCATATGGTGAATCGGTTTGATGATGTTACCATCTCTGCACCTCAATGCCATGAGAATGTTGCTACTGAATTTATCAATGAGAATGAATCTCAAACCATCATCACTTCAGCGATAGAAGAAACTGGACCCAGAATGGAAGAAAGTGCTCCATCGATAGAAGAAAATGCTCCCACAATTGCTGAAGCTGCTCCAATAATTGAGAACCGCATAATAGTGCATGAATACCTGTAGATGGTGGATTTTCGACAAAGGCTAAAATCGTAAACCCATAATTATATGTATTCTTGATCCAGCAATCAGATGAATATTGAGGCTCACGTCTCTTATCGAAAGCGTGAAAGATCATGTTATGAGAATCTCTGACTGAGAATATTGTCTCTAAGAGTGTATATAGATATGTAGTCTCTCAGCTGAGGCAACGACATATCTCATGAATACTGAGCAATTTTAGTAATTACTTCTATATAGAATCGAAAGATTAGACGGCTCCTAGACAACTTGCCTGCTAGTATAGAGCAATAACGTCTTCAGGATGTAACAATGTTTTCCCTGACTATATAAAAGAAGTATGACGCTTCAACAAGCTCATATCACTCAATTCTTGAATAATTAACGCTCCTAGACGATTGTACTAGTATAGAGCCATTAATTAATTATTCTCAAAATCAATAGATTCAAATCCCTGGAAAATATTCGATATTTTCATAATATTTCGTTACTTCAATTTATGGTTCTTCCCAGCAGAATTCCATGGGTTAGTAATAAATATCCAACACACGGGCATCTGAGTTACCTTCGAGTAAGCCCCAACCAAATGGTGTAAATGTATTCGAAAAATAATGCATTAACAAACACCTGAATGAACAAACAAGTATTTCAAAATACGACGAGACGATGAACCTATGCAAATAGGAAAGAAAGTAATAAATAATAGTCAAGGCGCTAGGGGACTGGCTCACCGACCGGCCAGTCATGCCGTGATCAGTCCCACACCCAAATTCTATATTTTATCATATTTTATTATTCTCCTTGACCTTATGAAAATCCTTTCATTTGAACAAATATCCTTCGTTTTGAGGAAACTCCTCAGTTTCATGGTTTTTCCTTCACACTAGGAAATAATATAAAATTAGGGAAAATATTGTGGGGCCGTGATTATTGGCCAACCGGCCATGCCTTGATCCCGGCTGGCCCCACACCTCATGGTTCCTCATTATTTTATTATTATTTCCATAATCTCATGATATTTCCTTGATCCCATGAAAAATAATATAAAATTAGGGAAACCCGTGGGACCGGGCCATAGCCGGACGGTCATGCCCTAGCTGGCCCCACACGCCCTGTTTTATTATTATTATATTTTTCATGTTTCCTTAATCCCATGAAATTCCTTGATTTCATGATGTTTCCTTCAAATTATGAAATTCCTTCAAATTATGGGAAATACACAAAAATACATAAAATTAAGGAAACTTATGGGACCGGGCCCAAGCTGGCCGGTCCCATAAACCCCTTATTCTATTATTATTATTTTTATATTTCCTTGATTTTATGAAATTCCTTGATTTCATGATATTTCCTTCAAATTATGAAAATTCTTTCAAATTATGAAAACTCCTTCAAATCATGAAATAATACATAAAATAAGGGAAAACTCACGGGACCGGGCCCTAGCCGGCCAACCATGCTCAAGCCGGTCCCACACGCCCTTATTTTATTATTAATAATATTTTTGTTTCCTTCATCTCATGGAAACTCCTTGGTTTTAACAAATTCCTTGGTTTTATCATATTTCCCTAAAATCATGAAAATATTATGAAAATTGGAAAAAAAAACGTGTGGGACCAAGCTCCTTGGCCAGCCAGCCATGCCTTGGCCATGGCCTGTCCCACGCTTCATGATTCCCTCACTTTTTATTATGTGTCCTTCATCTCATGAAGTTTTGACGGTTTCGTCAAAAACCCTGATTTCTTCATATTTTCTCAAATAATTGCTCAAATGCACACCAGAGAATATCAAAATTCTAAGAATTGACATACGGACACTTTGGTGACGTGAGCATGTTACCTTGACCGACCAAGGTTGGATCTTTGGCTTGCAAGAAGCCGGTCCCACGTATTCTCATGATTTGACCTAATTTGCACAATTGCATGTATTAGGTCCAAAAATCTTCCAAACAACTTGGAACTTGATGGAACGATCATCATTTGATCCCGTGAACACCCAAGGCCGGTTTCATGGTCCCTTGGTTGGTCCCTCATATCTTCATAATTAATTAGGTTTTATCACCTAAGGCTCGGACGAGCATTTAATCATCCTTTCATCAACAAATTAAATGGTCTGCAGAGATCTTAATATTTGCTCATGTGAGCATCTGGGCACTACATGGTCGACTCATAATCCCATGTATCCGGTCCCTCCTTTTCTGTGGTTGATTCTCAATAAATCATCAATTGATCAAATTAGGGTTTTGAGTCCAAGGTTAATGATTCCAGATTCAAACGCTAATAATTTTACGTTGATCCCGTGATCAACATTTTATTTATCATACTCGGTTCAATTGCCAGTATTCCGATTTAATATTTTATTTGGTCATGCTACCATAATTCATCAAACGAGCAATATTTGCTCAGATGAGCAATACTTGCTCAAATCAAAGAATATTGGTTCAATTATCAATATTCAACAATTCATCAAATGAGCAATATTTGCTCACGTTAACTTATTCACACATCATATCTGTCTCAACAGACATGTTCAATTCATGAGTCTCAGAACATTTCCAAACCACGTTCGACTTAACAATACAAGGACTCATCGTCCCATGAAGTCATGAAGTCGAAAGAATCGACTAACTAAATACACGTATGCCTTGCAGATTCCACAATCACACGAGACATCAATCGTGTCACATGGGGGGATATTAACTAGGGTTTTGGTCTGGCGGTCTACGGCACGTGTGTTCATACACACGATGAGAATGTGAGCAAGTCGTGCAATCAGTTGAAGGAATCAACCAAGTCTCCGCACGTTGAGCAACTGGTTTTAACAAGATTTCCACTTCACCATTCTTTGATTCCATCAACTGTCACACTTCATGAGATCATGGTGTTTTCAATTCCAATAATATAAATAAGTCTCTGAATCATGATTGAAACAAGGACAATCTCACGTCAAACAGACAACACGAGATTAACAATCCAACTCTCAACAAAGCAAATTCAATCATTCAGAACTTATCTTATTTTCAAAATACACAACACACCTACAATCTTCGATCATCATTGATCTCACACATTTATCATCTTCCCTCCTACAGACCGACTCATCCTCTCTTGTGACCGAATTTACTCTGGAACGGCCATTGTCTTGGTTTAGGCCGGAGTACTACAGATTGATCTCTCGAATTCAAAAAACTCCCTTCTTGCAGTGCATCTGTGTGAGGTTAAGCATTTCGCTCGGTTCAAGGAGTCTCCTCTGCGCGATCATCTCCTCAATTCCGTAAAAACCAGCGAACCGTTTTTTCCCCATCTACAGATTGGCGACCACAGTGGGAGATCATTCTCTCGGTTGCAAATTCAATTATCACAAAGATGGTCGGTCTTAGGTCCGGTTCAGTTACCGACCCGGATTCAACACCCAGTTCTAATATTGCAAGCTCTAGCTAGTATCTTTGCTAACACCCCTCCTCCCGTACAACCCGCCACTACCACTTCTCCGGTACAACCTACCACTACTACTCCTCCAAGCACTGGTGCTCCAGGTGATCACCCCCAGCAAGCAACGCCGACGCCATCAATAATCCGTTCTTCAATAGGTCTCCCGAAGAAGTCGAGAAAATCCACCTACCATAGGTGATCTCATGAAGGTACACGAAACTCTTGCCAAAATCGATGACATGGTGCTACTCAGAAGGAACTATTCAACTATCTCAAGACTCTTACAGACAAGATGTCAGAGAAAACTCAAGAGAAATGAAAAGCTAAAGATAAATCTTCAGACGCTGATCCCTAAATCACTCCAATCCATGTTGTAAATGATGAGGAAGTTGCCAAAGCTACAGATGATCCACCAGCGAAAGAACCATCCAGTTTCATCACTCGTTAGGACCTGGAGCGCCTCTTGGAGGATCATGGAAAAGATAAAATGCCTTCTGAGCATCGTCACCAACCTCCATACCCTGCTACTACGCAAAGAATTCCTCTGCCAAAAGGTTACACCTCTCCAACCTTCACGCTTTATGACGGAACAGGCAACGCTCGAGAACATGTTTCTCGATTTCTGGAAGCACTGGGTGAACATGAGCACAACCATACTGTCCATCTGAAAGAATTTTCAAAGTCTCTGAAGGGTAGAGCATATACCTGGTACAACAACATCGCACCAGGAAGTATCAAAAATTGGGGAGAAATGGTTAATGCTTTCTACAGGAAATACTTCTTTGTTTCAGAACAAATCACCCTCTCTGATCTCGGAAGGATGTTTCAAATGAGCAACGAATATCCTAACGATTATGTGAAAAGGTTCAGGGTTCAGGCCTTGGATTTCCATGATCCGAATGTCACAGAGCAACAACTCGTGGACTTGTGCATCAACGGAATGATCCCAGTCTATAGAGATTTATTGGAAAAACTCAGGTTCCAAACTTTCTCGAACTCCATGAAGCGGCCAAGAGATCGGAACTCTGCGCACCTGCTCTATTGGAGAGAGATAAGACCACAAAAGCTGAAGAGCCACGGGAGACCCGAGGTAGCAGACGTTTAATCAACAAACAATACAACCTCCAACCTTCCACAAATGTTGTTGCAGAAGGGAGTAAACGAAAAGCCGACCCACAGCGCAAACATACTTCCTCGACCCCTTCAAAGGTGCAAAGGAAAGATGATGTGCAAGTCCCTGCTCAGCACACGTAAGCTGATCCAGAGGCGCCTGACTTTCCATGTTCCATTGAGGAAGTTATTGAACTTCTAGATGCCTGGATTCAAGACGGCGTGATCAAGCTCCCATATGTCAAGAAAGAACCAACTGAAGAATCCATGGAAAATCCTCTTTACTGCCGCTTTCATAGGTTTGTCAACCATCCCACAAGTGATTGTAGAACTTTGAAATGCATTTTCAAAGAAAAGGTCGAATCAGGAGAACTCAACATGGGGACTGAAGGGGTACACAGAGATCCTCTCCCTGTCAAAACCTTCAATCCTTCCGAACCACCTGTCAAAGAAGCAGTTCCATCCTTAATTGAACATATCTGCGAATTGCTATACTTATCAAAAGCTCAGAGGGGAGACATGTTCACTGCACTGAACCACATCGTGTCAGGAAAGCATTTGTTGATTCGAGAAGCATTCCCTGAGCCGCCCTCAACAACAGATGAAGAAATGTGCGACTGGGGACTCCTCACCAAAGTCCATCTCAAGGGAAACGAGTTCAAACGAGCATTGATTGATGTCGGCACCGCTGTTAATATTATCCCTCTGAAAACTCTCAGAGCTGCTGACATCACACGACAAGAAGACATTCATGCTCCAGTAACAATCACATATCATGAAGGAACATCCAGAGATGCTTATGGCCACATCACCCTCAAGATGAACATAAACTCAGCCTGGACAGAAACAAAATTCTTCATAATTCGAGAAGATCCATGATATGATATGATTCTTGGACGAACGCGGATTCACACTAGAAAGGCAACACCAAAGACCTTCATTTTGCACATCTCTCTAAAAGAAACCTCCGATTCGGAAGAAGAAAAAGAAGATACTTCACCATTCGAGTATTTGAAGGAGGTCGAACCTAGCGAGCTAACACAAAAACCGAAGAAGATGCAAATGCTTTCATCAAAAGGTTTCGCACTCGAGCAAGTCTTATTCCTCCTCATGTGTCTATATCATCAGTTTTCAAATATGCATATTTGGTCCGAGGACTTTACTCCACCAACAACTTAGCAATTTCAAAATGCTATGAATGGATAACCTCGCCCCAACAATATTTCACCAAGTGGTTAAGTTCGAGCTTCTTCAAACCGAGCATGTCATCAAAAGGTTTATTCTTGAAGACATAGCCAAGCATGATAAACAAGTACCTCAAATATTCTCCTCTCGCATGAGTGTCCATACATACCACAGCCGTGGAACTCCACTGCACGAAGAATTCCAAACCAGCAGAAAATATTCAGGGCACGAATGATCAAGCCTAACAAATTCCAGGAAGGAGATTTGGTTCTCAAAGCAACTAAGTGTAACTCCCATTCTGCAAAGAATTCGAACTGCGAAGGACCCTACATGGTCTCTAAGTCTTTCGCTGGTGGATACTACAAGATGATCAACATGGATAACAAGGAAAGCGTGGCCGTGATACATGAGAATTGGCTCAAGGTCTTTGATGTCTAAGGTTTTGGATATTCGAGGTATTGTATGTTCATGGCATGAACACCTAAAATATTTGGCATTTAGAGTTTTCTTTCATTGTATTTCAATTCCTCCAAAATGTTTGCAATACTTGCATTCGATAATTTAAATCCAAAGAATTTATCAAAATTCAGTTTGCTTAAAGAAAATCTCTATCAAACCCAAAGAAAATCCTCAATCATTTACCGATCCAAAACCGATCAAAACCAAAAAATAAAACCTCACATCTCTCAGAAGTTCAAAAATTCAAGAGATTATGAAAAGAAATCAAAGGAAATCAGCAAAGAAAGATTTTTGCTCCTCCGCATCTTTCAAGACTTGCAAAGCCGCCTTCTCCATGTTCAGCTCTTCAGTCAGTCTGGCAATTTTGTCTTCCTTTTCCATCACAGCATCATTGTGAAAGGGTATGTTATTCTCACATGAGTCCTTAATAGCATTTATCTTCTTACGGACCCATTTCACATTGAAGCCAAGTCTCTCAGAATTCTCCAAGTTGAACTCCCAATCAAAGAGTACATCCGAGTCACAAGTATTTCTAGCTCTAGTGCATATATCGCTTACAACATGCAAGATAACACTTACTTGCATGTTTAAGGAATAAGCACGCTTTGGGTCTCTAATAACGACGATGTGACCAAATTTCTTCTCGTACAAGTTGACATATCCAATGGGAACGCAGAATCCACCAACTAGTTCGTGGTATGGGAGTGATGCATCAAATGGAGGATCAAAAGCAACTCCTGCACTTGGGTATTCATGCACCACTATACGGTTTTCAATCACCGGAACAATCTCTACAACGACAGTTTCTTCAGTCTCTCTTACTTGCGGCTCAGTTTCTTTCATCACTGAAGCAACAACAATCGAGGTATTGACCCCCTTAATTGCTTCAGCAACAACACTATCATGGCCCTAAAGTGCAGGGATAGTTACTTCTTCATCAATAACCCCAGGGTTGCTTGTTTCATCATTATTGATTCCTTCATTCTCAACTTCGGTATTTTGTACCTAATACGAAGATTACATGAGATTAGGATCATCCAAGCATGAAACCAAAATAAATCGTAAACTATAGCATATAAGTGGTCTAGAATCATCAAGGTTCTTCATTCTACATGTTAGGGGTCAGCAAATAACATAAAATTCGTGAAAATACGTTTTACGGTAATCTCGTCTGAAAAACTGTACTCTACTCTGCACTAAAAGACGAACTGGGAGCAACCTACAAGGAATCTGAGGATGGGTCATATACCATTCTCTTCGTATGGATGTCATCTACCACATTTCAAATTTTCATGGAAATCCGATGAACGAGCAAAGAGATGTGGTCGAAACATCGGGAAACATGCAATCTGAAAAAATTATGGAAGTCTCCTGGAAGTTTACTGTTTCGCCTTTTTCAGGTCCTAAACGTGCTCAAAATTCAAAGAGAGTTTGTCGTAAAGCTTGGAAATTCTCTGGGCTTGAAGATACATATGCAGATCATGGAAATCCGACTTCATATGAAGGTTTTACGGAGTTTTTGCTAAAAGCTGAAATCTGAAATTTTCTGACGACGTATTTCGCCAAAATTACTTGTACACTCACATGGATTCTCATTCATTCACTCAAAAATCAGCAATTTCATACTTCTATGAAGAGGTTACAAGATATGTGCTTACTTGGGGGGTCTCTGAAGTGTTCAAATAGTTGGGATTGCCCGTGTCAACATCAAGGGGTTCATCATTTTCATTCGGTTCCGAATATTCGGAACTTCCTTCGCCTCTATTCTCGGGAGACGACCGAGTATCAACACTCTCTACTTCCATGGAAACATCCTCCTGGACACATTCTCAAATAATTAGCATTTTCTCGTGAGGCATTTATGATTGGCTATGAAGGAGGGTACTCACAATATTTTCTTCTTCAACGCTCAAATCAGAGATTGTCTGCCCAACAGCAGAGAATTGAAGACCATCAATACTAGACGGAGCAAAGTTCTGTAATCAAATAACAAATATTGGTTTCATGATCCTAGCAATACGGATGAAAGAAGTTACAGCGGAAAAGTGTTGGCAACTCACCAAAGAAATAACCGGGGACTTTATGGTATTAGGCAACAATTTATAATTCTTGTTCCTGCCTTCTCCGCCATGAACATTCGCTTCAGCTTCTGAGAGGTCTACATCAATTCGTGGTCTTACATTGCGACCGCCCTGTGGAAAAGAAAATTTTGATGCGATAATCAAAATACAATCATCATAATCTTATGAAGACTGTAGTTGCGGGAAATCCCACACTACACCCCTCACTCGAATTTGTTTAGTTATCCATTTGAAGATGAATAACAATATATTTTATTAATTGTTTTTCTTGAAAGGTTTACAAAGAAATGTAGAACAGAGCTAAAGAAATTACAATTACTCTTAATTTTCTCTCTCCTAATGACTTGCTTAACAATTCAAAAAGAATCCTCCTTACAACAGATCAATTCAACCCTTTATATAGGGTAGTATACAGTGGATGACAGCTAAGCTTTCCTTTATTTTCGGGAACATCTCGCGAAGTGTCGCGAATGTTATAAACGTCTTTACTTGCGACACTCCTAAATATCGCCAAGTCTTCACACTTTTCTCATGTTAAATCGTCGTCATCGATCGTCATTTATATTTCTTTCTTGCGACGCCTTCGCGATGTAGTTGTTTGTTACTTTCTCAAAGTATTGATGTCGCGATATTCTGTTCCTACATCTTGCCTCTTCTCATGTCTTCTCTGCGAAGTAGAGAATGTCATGAGAACTAATGCTTTGATATGTCGCCACCGTTTAGTATGATATTCGTTTTTCTTTTACCGACAAGATTCCGTGAATTTAGGAATGACTGTTTACACGTATCTAAGATTTTATTTTTTACCGGTTCATCCAGTTACCCTTTTCTTGTCTATTTAAAGAAGAATTCTCTTTGAAAATTTCTCTCCTTTTACTTCATCTTCTTTGTTGTCTGCAATTTTCTCTGCGTTTTCCTTCATCGTCTTCCCGCCTTAATTCTTCGCTCTCTTGTTTCTATGGCATCAAGGTCTGTTAATTTCACCAATTTTGATTACTTCATGATTGATCTCTTTTATTGTAGTCTTTTATTCGAATATTGCTCTTCTTTTAATGTTTCTCCCATCATTTTTATTTCAGCCAAGACAAACCCAGCTCTAAATTCAACGTTAAGAACCCTAATATTTCTTCAAGTTCAAAATCGAAATCCTTTGCTTCTAAAAGGCATCCTGCGAGTGGCAAGGTATTTAAGAAACATTTACTCTTTTAATAACAATATTGTTGCCTCTGTTTCTTATTTAACTTGCATTTCGCAGGATGGTAAAAATGAAGGTAGGTCTCCCAAGAGGCATCGCCACTCTAAGCCTGTCACACCTTCTGTTTCCTTTCCTGGGTTCAATCTTATTCCTTCTCCTGTTGTGCCTTCACAAAGCGAATCATCTCTTCCAGCGATTTCCTCGCAAGAGAGACCAATCCCTTCTCTTCAAGATAATCCATCCTATCCTGTGATATCCTCGCAGGGATAAATCAATTCTGAGTTTTAAAGAATGAAGTTCTTCAAAATGTACCCCTCTCCACTCTTTCTCTTAATACTTCTCTTTCTCCTTCACCTATTTATCGACTTCTTCAACTGGCATTCTTATGATCAAGAATGATTCACTTTTCCTTCCTCCTCTTACGAGTCTACCCCTCTTACCAAAGAAAACCTAGAAGGGATAGATGTGGCTTTTAAAGTTTTATCAGACACCATGAACGATATCAAGAAAACCTCCACTGATCCTATCAAGTCTTGTGTTTTTGAATCCTTGAATAAATACTTTGGCTCTGACACAGTGTCGCAAACATCTTTGGAGCAAGAAGTTAAAATCTTAAAGAACAACCTTCTCAACCTTTCACTGGATTGCGACAATCTTCGCAAGAAGAATGAAGATTTAAAAGGTACATTTTGGCTCTACACCTTTTTTTTTTTTTTTTTTTTTTTTTTTTTTTGAAGACTCAAATCCTTGTTCGCCCTTCAAGCTTTAAACCAGAAACGAAAAATAGAGATATATCAATTGGAATTTACTGTTGAAGAAGTTCGAGCTGACAAAGATTCTTGGGTGGAGCAATATAACCAATTAGATAATCTCCACACATATCTTTGTTGACCAAATAGATAATCTTTCTAAGGAAAATGTTGATTTAGCTCGGAAACACGACTTGTTAAGTAATGACTTATCTCGCCTCTCTATTCTTTGACTAAAGCTAATTTAGAGTTGGAAACTTTATCAGATGAGAACGGAATTCTTTCTCAAGAGAAGTGAACGTTATTAAACAAGATGTCAGTTTACTCGCAGCAGTATGATATTTGTCAAAAATTGTGTAAAGAGCAAGAACAATCTCTTCATTCGCTGAGAAATAATCTTGAAGAAGTTACTATCGAGAAAGATAAACTTATTCAGGGTAGAATAACTTTAAGTGTAAAAGCCAACCAACTCAAGGATCAATGTTCCCAATTGGAGAAATCCAATTCTTCCCTCATGAAAAAAATGCCACACTTATTTCTAACGAGAAAAATCTGCGAGCTCGTTTGAAAGGATTAGTTGGAGATAACTTTGATATCGCCATGGACCAACTGGAAAATAGTTGTTCGGCGTTAACCCAACACCTTATCTCGCAAAAGGAATGTAGTCATAACAGTTGGCTGCCTCATCTATTCTTCATTTACCGGTGCTTCATAATTTTTGTTTGTTATAATATTTTTCGCTTTTATTCTTTGTTTCGCAGAGTCTGAGAAAAATCTTCATTCTTCCCTTCTTGCTTTGAAGTCGACCACTCAAAAATTCGCAAGGAGAATAAAATGCTTACTACTTCCCTTATGCATTCTCGCGACAGAGCGAAAGAAGATTCAACTATATGTGCGGTTACAAAAATATAGAGAGTAAAAACCAGCAGAAAGCGCTCCTTCGTCAAGTTCATCTTAAAGTGAAGTTCTTGTGAATAGTGTTTTGCTATCTAAATCTCTTGATCCCGTATCTGTTGCACCTCTGGAAGTGAGTGATGATGAAGTTCCCAATTCCCCGATAGTGACTATGATTATCAAAGTGCGAAGAAGTCATTATTGATGAAATCTTTAGTAAGGATCCGAGATGAAGGGACTTCGATAAAAATCGTCCGGTTGTCGAAAAAAGAAGGCGATAAGATTGTTGAAGAACCAAAGTGACATCTGCGATGTCGAGAGAGTTGATATGGAAAATTGAATTCTCTCTCTCGTAATTTTTCGTTTTTATTTAAACTCCCTTGATTGGATGACATTTTGCATAGGATGTTTTTGAATTTCTGTTGAAGTACTTCTTTTGATTTGGAGGACAAATTCCCTTTATTTTTGCTGAAATGTATTATTGCGATAAGATCGCAGGATTTCCTCTCAATGGAGAAACCTATTGATCTTATCTTATCATTTAATTGTATGGTCTTATTTTGCCTTCCTAGTTAAAGGTCTTACTTTGCCATCCCTCATCGCGACAAGATCGCAGGACGTCTTTACATTTTCATGTAATGACCCATTAACCTTGCCTTATCATTGCACAAGTATTTTTGCCTCTGCAGGATATTGTGCTTGCGACAATACAACAGGTTTAAGTATTCTTGCGAATATAAAATCCCATGACATTGTCGGCTTTGCGACGAAATCGCAGGACGTTTTTTCATTTTCATGTAAAAACCCATTGATCTCGCCTCACCTTCATGTTAGTATTTTTGCCTCTTCAGGATCATTGCACAAATATGATAAGTCTTCATTTCCTTGCGAAAATAAAGTCTTATGACATTTGCATATTTTGACACTTATCAGCTCCCTAATGGAGGGTGCCGCCCTTATTATCTCCCTGGTTGCCCCTTCAAGGAGGCGTACATCGGCCATACAAGACTAGCTCCTCCCATCTGGTCTTAACAACAACCAGTTTTTTTCGCAGCCTCTTATCCCTTATACCTATATGGTTTATGGTTACGAGACTGCACCCTAAGTGGAGTTTTCTTCGGGCCAAGTGCAGCATGTGCCAAGACTTGTCAAGAGTGGTAAGGAAGTTCCATGCTCCCCGCACTCTTGACTCAACCGTGTACCTCGGCGCCTTGGTCATACGCTGACTCCTTGGAAGAGACCCTCGGGCGTCCAACCAGGGTATAACCTTATATATATATATAGTTGGAAATCCAAGGTATCTCCACCGGATAGGCTTTCATGGGCCCCAAATCTCCATGACTCAGGTTCCAGGAGCAGTGTAACCTTTCCCCTGAGCCATGTCAAGAGATACCCACTTATATGACGCACTTTAGGTCTTACATTTGCCTCTTGCGAAATATCATTCGCGAACTAAGGTGTACGCCATAAAGGTTCGTCCCATTCACTCACTCATTCATATTTGTTAATTCATTCAAGCATTCATTCTGTTTGCGAAGCTGTCGCACAATCTTGCTTTATTTCCTTTGATCTCGCAACCTATTCGTCGCAAAAACATTACATCACAAATTCATTCCATTTCTCCCATCTTCTATGGGTAATATTTCTTAAGATATAACCTATTCCATGGCCTATTTAGTTTTTGCCCTACATCTTTGCCTTCAGGATCCATTAATCTATATGCCCTGTACCAACTATCTCCTTGATGATATAAGGTCCATCCCATTTTCTTGCCAGCTTGCCACCATTTTCTCGCCGATATATAGGTGTTTCTCGCAACACCAAGTCACCTGGCTGAAATTCACGTATCTTGACACGCTTGTTATATTCTCTGGCCAATCTTGGGATAATTCTCCATATGTTGTAGTTCTCTCTCTCTTTTCTCTTCTAATTCATCTAACTTGATTAAGATGTTACCCGCACTGAGATTTTTCTCCCAAGCTTCTTTCTTTGTAGTTGGAATCTTAACTTCTGTAGGGAGTACAGCTTCAACTCCATATGTTAAACAAAAAGGGGACATGCCTGTAGCTTCTCTTCTAGTTGTATTATAAGCCCATACCGCATTGGGTACTTGTTCGCACCATCCTTTATTGTATCCTTCTAACTTTTTCTTCAATATATCTGCGATTGTTTTATTTGTCGTCTGCACGACCATTAGCCTGCGGGTATAGAGGAGTTGATTTCCCATCGTATCTGAAATGCATTAGCAACAATTCTATATTTTGTCCTTCGAATCGCTTCCCATTGTCGGATACCAACCTGTGCTTTGGAATCCCAAATCTGCATATAATGTTCTCAAATATGAAAGTAAAAACATCCTTATCGCGAATATGTTGTACCGCTTTCACCTCTGCCCATTTTGTGAAATAATCTGTAGCGACGATTAAATATCTTCTCTCCCGTTCTGGTAAAAATGGTCCTACAATGTCTAAACCCCATTTTCCAAATGGCCGGACACTTGTTGAAGAATTTAACGGAGCTCCCGGTGCATGTATTTTCTTCCCATGCCTTTGGCAATCCTCGCAACGCCTTGACACTTGTTTCGCGTCCTCATGCATATATGGCCAATAATAGCCACCGCATTTTTGCTTTATGTGCTAAAGATCTTCCACCGCTATGATTACCGGCATCCCCACTATGCAACATCTTCAATATGATTTCCCCTTCCTTTCTTGTTAAGCACCTAAGTGAAGGCCCGTTAAAAGATCGTCTGTATAGCACTCCATCTCTTAATTCATAATTTGTTGCACGGCTTTTTAATTTATGTGTCTCTAATCTATTTCTTGGTGTTTCTCCTGTCATCAAATATGCATGAAGCTCTGCTCTCCAATCTTCTTCGCAAAGTGTTTGTGTTCCATCTTCTACTACCATTACATCGGTTTCTTGTTCTTCTTCTTTGTCAATCGACGGCATCAAAAGTGTTTGTATTTTAATGTTTCTCGCAACCGGATCTGTCATCATACTTGATATAAAGGCAAAAGCGTCTGCGAGCCTATTATTTCTCCTTGATATATGTCTCCACTTTATTCTTGGTATCTGTATCGATAACTCGTCAACAAGTTTCTTATATTTTTGCAAAGACAATTCGTTTATGGCATATTCTTCTTTTATCTGGCGAATTGCCAATTGTGAATCACTAGTAATCCTCACATTCTCCAGCTTCATTTCTATTGCAAATCGCAAAGCATGTATTATAGCTTCATATTATGTTTCATTATTTGTTGATGCAAACTCTAATCCCCGAAAGAAAGAGCTATTTTATTGCCCTCTGGCGATATCACGACAATTCCTATTCCATTTCCTTCTCCATTAGATGACCCATCTACTAATATTTCCCATCTATTCGGTTATGTTAACAAATCTTTCGGATCTCCATGTTCTTCCTCTACATCCATCATTTCTTCTACTGATTCATCCTCTTCCAAAGGAAATTCTGCTAGAAAGTCTGCGACAACCTGTGATTTTGGCGAAGATAGTATTTCATATTTGAGTTTGCAATGACTTATTTGAGCATTCCATCTCTCAACTCTTCCCGACCTCTTTGAATTCTTCATCACTGATTCTATTGGTACTTTTGTCACCACCTTGACAACATGCGCTTGAAAATATATACGAAGTTTAAATGTTGCATAAACTAATGCCAAGATTAGTTTTTCAATTTTTGAGTAATTCCTTTCTGCAGCGTTGAAAGTTTTGCTCTGATGTAATAAATTGGTTTTTCTACTCCTGCGTCCACTCGCAGAACACCGCACTTAATGCATGCGAGGTTGTCGCAAGATAGATCAACAATTCTTCTCCTTCTTCTTTTTTGCAAAATTGATATATCCATTAAATGTTCCTTTATTCCTTGCAAGGCTTTCTCGCACTCATCTGTCCATTTAAACTTCGATCCCTTTCTAAGGATATTGAAAAAGTGCTTGCATTTGTCAGATGATCGCGAGATGAACCTCCCTAGCGAAGCTAACAACCCATTTAACTTTTGAACATCTTTTATTGTCGCCGGTGTTGGCATATCGCGAACTGCTTGTACTTTTTCTGGGTCGACTTGAATTCCTTCTTTGGATACAATGTACCCTAAAATTTTTCAGAGGCGACTCCAAAGGTGCATTTTTCTCGGGTTTACTTTGATATTAAATTGCCTCATTTGTTCTAAAATTTCTTTCAAATCCTGTACGTGGTCTTTTGCTTTTCTACTTTTTATTAACATATCATCTACGTATACCTCCAATGTTTTGTGTATCCATCTCACGAACACCTTCTCCACCATTCTTTGGTATGTCGCACCGGCATTTCGCAGACCAAACGGCATTTTTGTATAACAATACAATCCTCTTGGAGCAAAGAAAGAAAAGATATGTTCTTGATCTTCGGCGAGAGGAATTTGATTGTAACCCTTATATCCATCAAGAGATGATATCCTTTCGTTTCCTGCCGCTGCTTCAACCAATTGCGGAATATCTGGTAATGGGAAACTATCTTTAGGACAAGCTTTGTTTAGATCAGTAAAGTCTATACAAATTCTTATTCATTTTTTCTTCTTTGGGACTATAACCATATTTGCTATCCATTCGGGATATTTTGCTTGTCTAATGATTCTTGCGTCCAACATTTTCTGCAATTCTTCTTCTATTTGAGGATGATATCTTTGTCGCGATCTTTCTAATTCTTTGTTTAAATGGTTTTACATTCTTGTCAATTTCCAATTTATGGCAAGCCACTGATGGATCTATACCAGGCATTTCATCCATATCCCATGCGAAAATATCTTTGTAATCTCACAGCAACTCAACAGTTCTTCTTTCTTCATCCGCTTCCATTTTAGTCCCAATTTTTAAGATTTTAGGCTCCTCCTCGGTTCCAACATTCACTTCTTTTGTTTGTTCTACTGCGACATAACTAGACTTCGGTTCTCCCATAAGAGTTGGTCCTCTCATTTCCTTCGCGAACTCACTCCCTTTTCCCATGATTTCGCCAGGTATTCCTTTTCCCTCTTTTGCTCTTATCATGTAAATTCTAAATTCTTCTTCTTTCTTAGCTGCTTTTATCATCTTCCTGCGATCTTTTCGCTTCTTCACTTGCCCTTCATAATGCTTTACCTCGATTTGATGATATATTCTTCCTTTATCAATATCTCCTCTGATTTCACCAATTCCACTCGGCATAGGAAATTTAATGCACTGATGGAGTGTTGACGCTACCGCCTTAATTGCATGTACCCAAGGTCTCCCTAACAATATGTGGTACGGCGATTCCATATCCACTACACTTAATGTTACTTGTGTTTCAATTTCTCCGAATAAAATTCTTAATTTTATCTCCCCTTTAGGTACTTATTATAGATTTTCCAAAACCATGAATATAATACCTTGGGGAACTCATTTCTTCATCTTTATATCCTAATTTTTTGTAGGTATGGTAAAACATGATACTCACCAAACTCCCTGTATCCACCAAAGTTCTATTTATTACCCATTCTTCCGCCTGCTTTTGCCGATTCTTCTCTTTTTCTCGCTTGCATTTATCGTGATCACTAGTGGAGACATATGATTCAAATTTTTCTAGGCACTTCGCTGTGTGAACGTTATTTTCTGTTTTTCCCATTCCTTCAAAGACGATGTCTTCTCCTCATCTATAATCTTCTTTCCTTCAAAATCTCGTTTATGTATCCTTCCTCTAATATTTTCGTGGAATTCATTAACCATTGCTTTTGTAATTGAATTATATTCCATATCTTCATTATGTTCCTTGCTTCTTAACTCCTCTACCTCATCTGATTTAACATTTTCCTTTCTCATTTTCTTGATTTAAACGATTTTAACTGCACTCTTCGATCCTTAATCTTCTTCAATCCTGTTTCTAGCGCATATGTAGTTGCGGGAAATCCCACACTACACCCTCACTCGAATTTGTTTAGTTATCCATTTGAAGATGAATAACAATATATTTTATTAATTGTTTTTCTTGAAAGGTTTACAAAGAAATGTAGAAACGAGCTAAAGAAATTACAATCACTCTTAATTTTCTCTCTCCTAATGACTTGCTTAACAATTCAAAAGAATCCTCCTTACAACAGATCAATTCAACCCTTTATATAGGGTAGTATACGAGTGGATGACAAACTAAGCTTTCCTTTATTTTCGGAACATCTCGCGAAGTGTCGCGAATGTTATAAACGTCTTTACTTGCGACACTCCTAAATATCGCCAAGTCTTCACACTTTTCTCATGTTCTGGATGTCGTCATTTGATGCGTCATTTATATTTCTTTCTTGCGACGCCTTCGCGATGTAGTTGTTTGTTACTTTCTCAAAGTATTGATGTCGCGATATTCTGTTCCTACAAATACTTTGTAAAATACTTACTTGTGAACATCCTGGAGATGTTTTCCGTTTGTCACTACCAGGGAAATGCTTCAATCTTGGTCGAGTAGCAATCATCTCAGGAGAAGGGGGCTCCTTCACTAAAGGCTGATTAACTCTTACAAAATCAGATAAGCGCTTGAGTTGTTGATCCCAAAATTCTATGTAACCCGTAGTTACATATGAAACTCTTCGCAGTTGGGGAACTTTAATTTGCTTCCTTCCACATGTGTGCGGTCCAGACGGGTCATAAGCTGATCAACTGAGGGTTTTCTTCTTTGGAAAGTTGGAACACACCGATCCATACCCATTTGCCGAGCCGCCCTATCAATATTGTATTCTTCCACTGAGAATTCGCCATGCATTACAGATATTAGATAACCGGGAGTACAACTTAGCATAAAAGCTCTCTCGCCGTCATCCAAGTCAGCGCCAGATTCCAAAGTCATGCTCTCTTCATCATTAAAATTTCTCAACTAAGAGATATAAAGGGGAACTGACACCCATGGGCGGAAGTTGAATTCAGATTCACAATCCAGAACATCAACAAAGCGAGTCTTTAGTCGAGGTTGCTTTGTAGACCAGCGCATGATCCTGGCATTAACTTTCTCAGAGAAAACATGACGAGCATCAGTATTCAATCCTTGCAAAATGGTACGTGGAATAGGTGCATAATTCTTGAAACGCTCTCACATCAAGGCTTGAAGAAACATTGTATTGGCGTAACATTCAATCTTCATAAAACCGTTCGAGACACTAGAGTCCATGATCAAGGAGTCCAAGTTAGAATACAAAGAACCCAGGAACAAGCTACATATTGGGATTTTCTCGCCTTGAGCCATCTTAATCGTAAAAGGAATCACAAACTACTTCAACAAGTTTCCAGCATCTTCAAATATGTCTCTGGACAGCCATAAACACAAGAAGGCAGCAATAGATAATGTACCGTCAACAGGCCACTCCGGAGGAGTATCTCTTGGCCACCAGTGTATTAACCAATGAGCATAACAACCTTTGCTGCCAGATGCTTTATTAATCTCCTCCATCGTGGTTGTCAAGATGTTAGAGATTGCAACTTCCTCTGGTGAAGAAAGATTTTCAGGAAAATTGCCCGTGATTGGAAGATGCAACAAAGCAACTACATCTTCTAAATTAATGGTAAACTCTCCCCATCTGCATATGAAAGAGTGAGTTGGAATACACCATCGAGCAAGTAAAGCTATAATACCTCGCGCATCATGAAAAATGAATAAATCTCCAGAGGCTTGAATAGCTCGTATTACTCGTGTGTCATACAACTTAGCTCGAACACGAGGAAAACCCAGCATATACCTCGCCCATCCAGAAAACTTTTTCAAGGGTCGTCGAGAAAGCTTGAATTCGATGATTGATGCAGAAAAATATCCTCGTTCAAGACAAAACCGAATAGCTGCCTGAGGAGTCACCAATTTTTTCTGAGTAACCTCTCTGGGATTTATCAGAAGACGAAATACTGGAGTATTGAGACGCTTTTCAGGCCTTTGATCCATGAAGAATGCATCCTCTATGTTCGGAATATTCTTGATTCCCGGAGTTTCATCTTCGCCAATGGAGGTCTCATCCATGCATGAATCATCCCTGAAGGCGTCATTATCTATATGTGAGTCTTCCATGGAAGCATCATTGTCCACACATATATCATCTCTGGAAGCATCATTGACTTGAGAATCAGACATCCTTGCAAAGTAGTTGTAATGTGCACGCAATACTTCGCTTCAATATACCATTCATATAAGATGCAAACGTCTACAAAATGGTAATTCTCAATTCTTACCTTTTACGATTCCACTAACAATAGTGATAGTAATGCTAGAGTTAACACTCCAAAATTGCTCGCTTCTTCAAACCTACAAAAGACGAGCATAAACTTAGATTTTCATAAAATCATGAATAATTCTACTGCGTAAGCATTAACCATGGAATTACGAAAACTAAAACATTATTTCATCATAAATAATTGTTTATTTCTAAGTAATATTACACAAAACTCAAGTTCTGACTTTAAAGAAAATAATATATATTTACATTTATATATATAAGAAAAACGTGATTCAATCACGTAAATAAAATATATATATATATATATATATATATATTTTGGCGTGAGCAAGGCTCACGAAAAAAAATTTGTGGACACTTCACGGTTTTATAAAAAAAAAATCTTTTCCTTCGTATTGTCATACGTCTTTGAAACGAAGGTTTATTTCAATTTTGTGAAAACTCACACATTATAAGATAAAGTTTTGATTTACATGAAAGCTCATAAACAAAATTTTATCACTGGCACAAGTTCACACACACAAAAAAAAAAAAAAAAACTCTTTCTTCGTATCATCGTCATTCTTTGAAACAAGGGTTTATCTCAGTTTTGTGAAAATTCACCTTTTCATGATGAAACTTTGGTTCACATGAAAGCTCATAAACTTAGTTTTATCACTAAACCTAAAACTTCATATGTAAAAAAAAATCTCTCCTAAATCAGGGATTATTATTAGTTTTCAAAAACTAACGATCAAACGAACATACTTCAAAGAACGCGAAATTGGGGGATAAAAAAAGGAATTGTGGGATATAAGAAAAGGACAAAAAGTGGATCCAGATATAAATTCGGGGTCACCCCTTATCTAAGTATTTTACGTAATACCTAATCTACCCCTCACTAATCAGGATTAGTGATTAATAATAATTAGTAAAATCATAAGATTTTTTTATAAATGATTAGTGTGTGTTTTATTGAATTGGGTTAGTGAGTTGAGAGTAGAAGGAGGGAAAAAATTGAGAGAGAAATTTTTTGGGAAAATGGAGGATGATTGTGAAGAGAGAATTGTTTGTTGCTTGAGAATCTTTAGCTCAACTACAACAAGGAGCATATCTTGAATCTTCAAATTAACGAAAATAACTCTCAATTGCAACTCTTTGTTGAGCCAACACCCTTGAATGATGATTTTGATGAGTATGGAGAGTTTCTTGAAGAACCAACATAAGAAAGTAAACTTGCACAACATACTAGCATCCCCAACACACAGGTAAAGCTGCTAAGATGTCGAAAAATCGATTTTTTTCTTTAAACCCGCCATTTTTTCCACTGAAAAACCTCGGTGCCGGCATGGTAGTTGTATGAATTCCATGCCGGTAGTCAAGTTACCGGCATGGTATGCAAACTTCGACCATGCCGGTAGTAAGGTTACCGGCATTGTATTCATATTTCGCCCATGCCGGTAGACCGATATCCCCCATTTTGAATATTGATCCGGCATATCATTCTTCTAATCAACTATGCCGGTACTCAGTTAACCTT
Organism: Papaver armeniacum; assembly: GCA_023531295.1. Classification (NCBI taxonomy): domain Eukaryota; kingdom Viridiplantae; phylum Streptophyta; class Magnoliopsida; order Ranunculales; family Papaveraceae; genus Papaver; species Papaver armeniacum. The sequence goes on along the minus strand of JAJJWW010000721.1, from coordinate 541,211 downwards.
TTTACCTACCAAGGAATATACTACGGAATATTCAACCGGCATAGTTCAATTGATAGGTTACCATGCCGGTACTGCATGAAAAACATACAGGAAACATTACCATCCCAAACCTAAAACCGGCATTGAAACTTAATAAATATCAACGCCGGAAGTGGGTACCGGCGTGGTACCATCAACATCGATAATGCCGGCATTAAAACCGGCGTTGTTCAGTTACAACTTTTAAATGCCGGCACCTACAAAAAAACAGGCAGAAATAAATGTTTTTCAAAGCTAAATTCCGGCATTCAATATCAAATATATTCAATGCCGGAATCGTGTACCGGCTTGGGACAATCGATTACGAGAATGCCGGCACTCGTGCTTCCGGCGTTGTTTTCTAATGAAACATTTATGCCGGAATAGGTTTCAAGTTTGGTCTTCCGTTTTGGTTAACTTAGACTATGCCGGAACAATGGTCGAGCATGCCGAAGCCATACCCATAGTCGATCTAGCGGAGGTTCCAAGGAAAAGGGGTAGGCCGCTAAAGGTATCATCATCAAGTGACTAAGAACAACAAGGTGACGAGGCAAAGGTGGTGACAAGCCAAAGTAATAGCAAAGTTGACGTAGTTTTAGTTCGAAGGGGAAGGGGTAGGCCAAGGAAGTACGGACTCCCATCACATATCGAAGACATTGCAAGTGTAGAGATTGTAGATGATGGTTTGGATATATTATTGTTACAGAAGGGTAATATGAAGATGTATAAGGATCCCAGAACAGGCAGGACAATTAGAAGTTATCATACCAAGATACAGTCTTACATAGACCAACTTCCAGAGGTTATTCGCGAGTATATTTCATATACAGATGATGTCGACGGAGATGGAAATTGTGGCTATCATGTTGTGACTAAAAAATTAGGAATATTTGACACGGCGGTTAGTAGAGGTATGACACCATGCCAATATGCTAGAATGAGGATGGCCGAACAACTTGTGAACAATAGGAGCTTTTATGAGCAATTGGTTGGTGTAGGCGAGGGGTTTGATGATATGCATGCTCAAGTATTGGGGCCCGAGCAACAGATGAACTTTCTTCCTTCTGAATATTGGATGAGAATGCCGCTTTGTGGGCATCTAGTGGCGGATACATTTAGATGTGTTTTCATTATTTTACCCCCACCGTAGAAGTAACATTTACCCAAAGTGGCAAAAATGCGAAGTGATCCCTTAAGAAGAGAAGAGTTGTTTTGGCGTTCGTGAACGGTAATCATTTCGTTATTCTAAAACTGAAAGAAAATTGTCCATTTCCACCTATCTGTGGGATGATTAAAAACAAGGGTCTGGATCCCAATATCTGGAAGGGATGGATGGCATCGTATGAGGAGAATCACCAGTTTTGGGATGCGTTGGCCTTATCAAAAAAACCGCTCCAAGAGGAGAAGATGCAACCCATTACGTGTGGAGGCGACGATGAGTAATTTGGATTTATGTGGTTCAGTAGTACGCAACGTTTTCTATAAAATCCTATTCACATGCATATATATAATTTCAATAAAATCCTACTCACAAGGGTTTTCAATAAAATCCTACTCACAAGGGTTTTCAATAAAATCCTACTCACATGCATATATATAATTTCAACATGATCAAAGCATGAACAACTCATGAACTCAGCAAACTTCTATAAAAAAAATGTGGACGTACCTGGTCGGCATCGGCCGGAAATTGGTCGGACGGTGATTACTCCGGTCGGACGGTGGCGGCGCTCCGGCAAATTTTCTCTTCTCCGTTAACGTGAAGGAGATGATGAGTTGATGAAGGTGGTGTTCGTTCAAGGTGAAAAAAAAGAAGAATAAGGGATTAATTCCCTTTTATATCAAATCTTATTTCCAAAACATAATATCACAAGGATTTCCTTATTGGGCCCAGCCCGCGAAACCTAAACTACCAAGGTCCCGTCGTCCAAATCAGCGGTTCTACACCAATTTATGTCCACCAAACGAAACTCTATCATGCCACTGGGATCTTCATTCAAGTCATGGTATGCTCGTACTATCGAAATCCGGTAACATCTTAACTTACGACTAAGTTCAATTACTTATATTGTTCATGACCGGAAAATCACCATTCAATGCTGACTGAGGAACATGGCTTTCCTCACTAAGCAGAGGACTTAATGTAGATGGTGGATTTTCGACAAAGTATAAAATCGTAAACCCATAATTATATGCATTCCTGATCCAGCAATCAGATGAATATTGAGGCTCACGTCTCTTATCGAAAGCGTGAAAGATCATGCTATGAGAATCTCTGACTGAGAATACTGTCTCTAAGAGTATATATAGATATGTAGTCTCTCAGCTGAGGCAACGGCATATCTCATGAATACTGAGCAATTTCAGTAATTACTTCTATATAGAATCGAAAGATTAGACGGCTCCTAGACAACTTGCCTGCTAGTATAGAGCAATAACGTCTTGAGGATGTAACAATGTTTTCTCGACTATATGAAAGAAGTATGACACTTCAACAAGCTCATATCACTCAATTCTGAATAATTAACGCTCCTAGACGATTGTACTAGTATAGAGCCATTAATTAATTATTCTCAAAATCAATAGATTCAAATCCCTGGAAAATATTCGATATTTTCATAATATTTCGTTACTTCAATTTATGGTTCTTCCCAGCAGAATTCCATGGGTTAGTAATAAATATCCAACACACGGGCATCTGATTTACCTTCGAGTAAGCCCCAACCAAATGGTGTAAATGTATTCGACAAATAATGCAATAACAAACACCTGAATGAACAAACAAGTATTTCAAAATACGACGAGACGATGAACCTATGCAAATAGGAAAGAAAGTAATAAATAATAGTCAAGGCGCTAGGGGACTGGCTCACCGACCGACCAGTCATGCCATGATCATTCCCACGCCCAAATTCTATATTTTATCATATTTTATTATTCTCCTCGACCTTATGAAAATCCTTTCATTTGAACAAATATCCTTCGTTTTGAGGAAACTCCTCAGTTTCATGGTTTTTCCTTCACACTAGGAAATAATATAAAATTAGGAAAAATATTGTGGGGCCGTGATTATTGGCCAACCGGCCATGCCTTGATCCCGGCTGGCCCCACACCTCATGGTTCCTCATTATTTTATTATTATTTCCATAATATCATGATATTTCCTTGATCCCATGAAAAATAATATAAAATTAGGGAAACCCGTGGGATCGGGCCATAGCCGGCCGGTCATGCCCTAGCTGGCCCCCCACGCCCTATTTTATTATTATTATATTTTTCATGTTTCCTTAATCCCATGAAATTCCTTGATTTCATGATGTTTCCTTCAAATTATGAAATTCCTTCAAATTATGGGAAATACACAAAAATACATAAAATTAAGGAAACTTGTGGGACCGGGCCCAAACTGGCCGTCATGCCCTAGCCGGTCCCATAAACCCCTTATTCTATTATTATTATTTTTATATTTCCTTGATTTTATGAAATTCCTTGATTTCATGATATTTCCTTCAAATTATGAAAATTCTTTCAAATTATGAAAACTCCTTCAAATCATGAAATAATACATAAAATAAGGAAAAATCACGCGGACCGGCCCTAGCCGCCAACCATGCTCAAGCCGGTCCCACACGCCCTTATTTTATTATTATTAATATTTTTGTTTCCTTCATCTCATGGAAACTCCTTGGTTTTAACAAATTCCTTGGTTTTATCATATTTCCCTAAAATCATGAAAATATTATGAAAATTGGAAAAAAAAACGTGTGGGACCAAGCTCCTTGGCCAGCCAGCCATGCCTTGGCCATGGCCGGTCCCACGCTTCATGATTCCCTCACTTTTTATTATTTGTCCTTCATCTCATGAAGTTTTGACGGTTTCGTCAAAAACCCTAATTTCTTCATATTTTCTCAAATAATTGCTCAAATGCACACCAGAGAATATCAAAATTCTCAAAATTGACATACGGAAACTTTGGTGACGTGAGCATGTTACCTTGACCGACCAAGGTTGGCTCTTTGGCTTGCAAGAAGCCGGTCCCACGTATTCTCATGATTTGACCTAATTTGCACAATTCCATGTATTAGGTCCAAAACTCTTCCAAACAACTTGGAACTTGATGGAACGATCATCAATTGATCCCATGAACACCCAGGGCCGGTTTCATGGTCCTTGGTCGGTCCCTCATATCTTCATAATTAATTAGGTTTTATCACCTAAGGCTCGGACGAGCATTTTTCGAATAAATGATTAAACCAACATTTAATCATCCTTTCATCAACAAATTAACTGGTCTGCAGAGATCTTAATATTTGCTCATGTGAGCATCTGGGCACTACATGGTCGACTCATAATCCCATGTAGTCGGTCCCTCCTTTTCTGTGGTTGATTCTCAATAAATCATCAATTGATCAAATTAGGGTTTTGAGTCCAAGGTTAATGATTCCAGATTCAAACGCTAATAATTTTACGTTGATCCCATGATCAACATTTTATTTATCATACTCGGTTCAATTGCCAGTATTCTGATTTGATATTTTATTTGGTAATGCTACCATAATTCATCAAACGAGCAATATTTGCTCAGATGAGCAATACTTGCTCAAATCAAAGAATATTGGTTCAATTATCAATATTCAACAATTCATCAAATGAGCAATATTTGCTCACGTTAACTTATTCACACATCATATCTGTCTCGACAGACATATTCAATTCATGAGTCTCAGAACATTTCCAAACCACGTTCGACTCAACAATACAAGGACTCATCGTCCCATGAAGTCATGAAGTCAGCAACTGACTAACTAAATACACGTCTGCCTTGCAGATTCCACAATCACACGAGACATCAATCGTGTCACATGGGGGATATTAACTAGGGTTTTGGTCTGGAGGTTTACGGCACGTGTGTTCATACACACGATGAGAATGTGAGTAAGTCGTGCAATCAGTTGAAGGAGTTAACAAAGTAGTGGATGGAAAATCAACCAAGTCTCTGCACGTTGAGCAACTGGTTTTAACACGATTTCCACTTCCCCATTCTTTGATTCCATCAACTGTCACACTTCATGAGATCATGGTGTTTTCAATTCCAACAATATAAATAAGTCTCTCAATCATGATTGAAACAAGGACAATCTCACGTCAAACAGACAACACGAGATTAACAATCCAACTGTTAACAAAGAAAATTCAATCATTCAGAACTTATCTTATTTTCAGAATACACAACACACCTACAATCTTCGATCATCATTGATCTCACACATTTCTCAGCTTCCCTCCGACAGATCGACTCATCCTCTCTTGTGACCGAATTTACTCTGGAACGACCATTGTCTTGGTTTAGGCCGGAATACTACAGATTAATCTCTCGAATTCAAAGCACTCCCTTCTTGAAGTGCATCTGTGTGAGGTTAAGCATTTCGCTCGGTTCAAGTAGCCTGCTCCGCGCGATCATCTCCTCAATTCCGTTGTTTATGGGTGAAAACTTGTGACACTCCAGTTCACTTTCTCGGGTTTAACTGAACCCATTGGTAAATTTACGCACCTGGAGAGCCTAACCCTCTGATAGTCAAGTGTTTCTAACACTTTTTAAGCTGCCTAAATAACAAGTATTGGTGTCTAAATAGAAAGCCTGCCTTAACCAAAGTCTTGGGGTGCCATAATAGCAACCCATGCAGCTAAGCACGTGTCACAATGAGACGACGAAAACGAGGTTGCCGATTTTAGTTTTTAGGGGAGATCTGTAATTCTTCTCAGGATCTCTTTCTCGACTTGAAATGGGGAAATATGCATTGGTTTAATCTCATGGGATATATGTGTTGATTTCAAATCTGGTCTCGAATTTATGAGACAAGGGATCGAAATTTAGGTTTCATACAAAAATGGATTTCTATTTCTCATTCTTCTTCACTATGTTCTCTGCTTGCTTCATCAACTGAAAACTAAAGAATTGGAAATTTCTTTAAGAGATTACTGGTTATAATTTGAACGTTGTCATTATGGTGTTGTTGTTAGGGATTCTTAGACATGGGTGTACTTGATTTTGGATTAAAGAATTAGATTTTGGTTTTGTTTTTTGGCTTGCTGAAGAATGAGATAAAAAGATGAGAAATCTCTGCTTTCGGTATTTCCTGGTTCGGTTGGGAGTTTTGCTAGAAGTGCCATCTTTCCTTTAACCATCTCGTAGTACTGCTAACTACTTGTAAGATCGTTTAACTCATGCTTAACAAATAAGTTATACTTCTTCTATTCACCTGATATTATTTTGATATATGCTTTGTATTCATATGAAAATGGAAGTGGAAGCTTAGGAGTTGAATGTGACCAAATGTGTATTTTTCCATCTGTTTTGAGCATGAATTGTACGAGTGAAATTCATAATTTGTTCACTATTTAGTTAATTGAAAATCAGTTGTGGAATCATATTTTGTACTGTTTTAAGTGTTTGATGAATTGCCCAACTCAAAATGGGATGAAGTAAAAGTTGCTTACACTTGGATTTCTAGTCCTGCTGATTATAAAGAAGCATATTAGATTTGACATAAATATGTTTAAGAAAATAAATGGAATGTGTAAGTCTTCTTATAGCAACTTAATTTTCTACAAATGATTAATACCCATTTGGTCTGCTTGCGTAATTGTGCTAATGGTTTAATGTAAGGTGTTGAGTGTTTTCGATGTTTTGAGAAATTGGTATGATAAGGAAACATGGGTTCTTCTTGGAAAGTAAATTTCCAGGTGGAGAAGTTACTAGAGGAGCTCAAATAAATTAGGGGAACCACACCTCTTGCAGAAATAAGACTGCACGACTACTGTTCGTCGAAATTCCTGAAAGAAGGGTACATTTCTTAGTATTATTGTTGCATCCTGATTTCTTTAAATTTTCTGTTGAAGATTGTGACTTGGTTAATTATAATTTGTTGATCATTAAACCAATTTAGAACTGTCACATGATGGGTACATTTCATCCCTAAGTAGAAATGCTATGGCCTTTGTGTAGGTTATGATCAAATAGAACTTAACTAAGTAGCGCTCATCTTTGGTCGTAACCTAGTAGTATATGTACACCTTATGAAATGTTAGTTACAAGTTTTATATGGCCTGATATTGGATTGGTTTATGCTAATTAAATACTCATTCGTAATGCTTCCATTTCAAAAGTGCCACCTTCTACGTGGCTAGTCCAAACAATTAAATATGGCTATCTTTAGAATTTCTGTATGTGTAGTTACACTAAACTATTGCCGTTAGTGGAGGAAAATGTTTGCTACTAGTGTTCGGATGAAAAATGCTAGCTAATATATATCTTCATTCTAAATAAGGAAATGAGGTCATGCATGTTAATTGGTAGCGGGTATTGAGACTACTGGGTAGTCCGGGTGCCTACATTTGTGCTTCATTTGGTCATTTTAGATTGGGAAGCGGAACTCTCATTCTTTCCATCTCTTTATGAAAAAAGGAAGTGGCTAAGCTAGCTACAAATAGTAAATGCTATATGTAATGGAAATGTCATCTCACCTTGCTTATTTCATTTCTAGTAATGCAATTTTATGTCGATTTGCCTCCACAGTAATCTAGTACATAAATGTAATTCATGTAGGATTGGGTGCTTTAGATGATTTTGAATTGAAAGTGTATTCATATAGTAACTACAACTACTCTGACTCGTAGAACCAATTGGTTAAACAAAATATATAAGCTTGCTTACAAGTATCTGATTCTGTCGCTAAATTATATATGCATGTTTTCTGGACTTACAAGGTTCCACTTGAATCTTAGGAAAATAAAACTACTATACGTGTTAATGGTAGTGTCAGTTTGCTTTCGGGATTTGTAGTCTCCGTTCTTTCTTCATTGGGATGTTCGTAGGGGTTGACCTCATGTAAACCTACAGCAAGGTTTGAATACGGAGTCCATATAGAGTTTTGAATATGTGTCGGACTTACAAAATTGAGCTTGTTAAAGTAAATGAAAGGGGCTTTCTTCTTCTTTTAGTATGTTTGACCCCTCTAGTGAATTTAAATATTTTTAGTTGCCATTGCTTTGTTCACTATGCGAGAATGCTACGTATTGCACTTTGTTCAACATAAGAGAAATGTAAATTCGTAGTCCTGGTGCTAACTGTTGAAGGTACGGTAATTATTACCGCCACATTTCCTTTCCAGAGAAATGATGAGAATATAATATGTAACAGGATAATGCTGGCATGCGCTCCCCAGGTTATTATAAACTTTAACGTTTTAGTTTTATTTCATTTTTCTCTCTATTCTGGCCATCAGTATGCCATAGTGGTATTTCTCTTATTAGCTGGGAACTATGCCACTGCATAGCTATTGTGGGGTAAATGCTTGTCTATCTGTTTGGTTTCGGGGTATTGAACAAATGAAAACCATCCTATTATTAATAATAATTAAAAATATGGTCCTCTATAATTAACCACTGTGATGAGTTTTGATGATAAGTTACTTTACTAATTATTATTCCATTGCCTGAATTTATTTGGATATACTTCTTATTCGGCGTATTTACATGGGACTTTGATTGGTCAGTTTGATTATATGGGAGATGCTAATGCCTTTATGACATGCAGGTCATACCAGTTAAAGTTGACAGGGTTAACACATTTTGCACATAAGTATTGTTGCCGGACAATTCATATTATCTGCCATAAGAGATAATTGCTACCATCGAGGGTAGTTCATATTATCTCTATATATATAGATGATGAACTACGGTCGTGCTTGATCCCTTCGAGCAATGGAGAGGGTACGTAGGCAGCCGCTATGCGGTTCAGCACAACCCTACAAGGGTGTTCATATCATCTGAAAGTGTTGGTTGCTGTTTAACAGTTCATACCATCTATTCAGGGATGATTGCAACCTTGACAAGTGGCAACCGGCCACGGAAATGTTCGGAGTGGCAACTGGCCACGGAAATATTGAGAGTGGCAACTGGCCACGGAAATGTTCGGAGTGGCAACTGGCCACGGAAATATTGAGAGTGGCAACTGGCCACGGATATGTTAGGAGTGGCAACTGGCCACGGAAATATTGAGGGTGGCAACTGGCCACGGAAATGTTAGGAGTGGCAACTGGCCACGGAAATGTTAGGGTGGCAACTGGCCACGGAAATATTGAGAATGGCAACTGGCCACGGAAATGTTAGGAGTGGCAACTGGCCACGGAAATATTGAGAGTGGCAACTGGCCACGGAAATGTTAGGAGTGGCAACTGGCCATGAAACTGGTAGCTATGGCAACTGGCCCGTGTTAGTTTTGGCAACTGGACGTCTGGTATTTCGGCAACTGGCCGACTCTTATTTTTGAAATTGGGACCCTTGTCGAATTTTATGTGTATAATGGTATGGGACATATGCTCATGGAGTTTTGACTTTGAGACTAATGAGATTTCTACTGTGTACAGGATTATGAATGAACAAAAATTTTCACTTAAGTGGCGTATCGTAGCGTCGGAGCTTGCTGCGGGTCGTAACCCGACCGTTGGGAGCAAAATTCTCTGTCTCACAAAACTACTCCTGCAGAATTTGGTAATTTGGGGTGTGGATGAGGAATGAATTTAAACCTTAAACAAATACACTTTGCGGTGAGTGCTTGTAGATTCGAGAGATCAATGCGGCAAGTCCTGGTCTAAACCAAGAAATGGCCGTTCCCGGACTTGTTTCGGTCACAAAGTGAAGGAGATAGGGTTGATCTTAGGGAGGGAAGCGAAGAAGGTGTTGAGATTGTGAAGGTGTTGGCTTGCTTATGACTTGTAACAGAAAGGTGAGCAGGCTTGTGATTGATGCAAGCAAGCTCTGGGTGTTTGAATACGTTTTGTATTAACACTTGGTTTTTTGTCTCGTCTGGACTTGTGTTGTTGTTTGAAATAGGGCGGAGAACCTATTTATACAAGTCATTGAGCCTTATTCACGTCTCTCGTGGGAAGTGGAGGAAGTGGAGTGATGGAGTAGTGGAGTTGTGCGTCGGTGCCACACGACCGGTCTTGCCCACTTCTCCCGTTCATCTCTAACCGTCCATGACTTCCTAACACGTTCTTGTGATGGCGCGTTGCACGCCGCACGCCAGTAAACCGCCGAGACCAATCCCCGCCTTGTGACATGATTGATGTCTGAATGTGTGGATTGTGGATCCACGAAAGATAGCATGTAATCTTGAATTGAATAACTGCGTTATTCAAGAAGTCGATACTTGTGAAGTATCGTATGTATTTTATGCAGGTACTGCATCATGGTGTGGTAAAGTGATGGGTAATGACGCCTCACTGACCAATTAACTCCTGACCAGGGTTGTATAACCAGGCTGATGAAGTTGGACGGATGAGATGATCTTTGAGACACTCATCTGCGCGACCGTTAATGAAATTAGGGTTTTGAAGAGGCGCGCAAGCATCACTCTTCGACTTGGTCGAAACCAAGCATGGGATACAATTTTGGCCGCCGACCATACATGCGTGTAGACGGCATGACGGTGTAGGCGCCTCGTACTCCATTCCCTCACGAAAGTATGATCTCGGGTCACTCAATTCATCCGGTGAAATCGAGTGGTCGGGATCAAATTGCGATAGAAAACCAATGCCGCAAGGGCCGCTCATCACGCCCTCTTCGCTACGTCCCCAAGACGACCAATCTTGGTCGGACTTGGTCGGTTGGCCTGGCGTGAAGGTGGTAGACCGGTGTTCACGCCTATACCTCGAATATCCCATTAAAACGTGATCCGAGCCATCTAAATCGTCCGTGAGAAGTTGAGTGGTCGAGATCGGTTTGTGGTTTGGGAGGCGTGGCCATGCTAGTTTGGGCGCACGTTTTGGATTAACCAGGCATGGTATGCCTTGGCCGAACACATGAGGAGGTAGGTGGGCCCACGGTGGTCATGCTGGTATGACCGGACCTGCTTAATCTAATCTGTGACCCTCCATTCGTGCCGAAGAAGATGGACGCGCGTGATGGCTTGAAACCCTAATTTTGGCTTTCAAAGCCGTGCGCCATGCTCTCTTTGGGCGTACGAATTTGTTGCAACCAAGTATGGTTGGTCTTGACCGATTGGTCAAGTGTGTAGGCGGGCCCACGGTGATCGTGTTGACATGCTCTGGGCCATTTGAGTCTACATCTACACCCTCCATCTATACCTGCGAAGATGGATGGTTGAGACTGTTTTGCGACACATGTAATATGCCGCAAACCCTAATTTAGGGTTTTCCGTCCATAATGCTTGGTATGAACGGTTTCTTGGCAAGCTAGGCCAATGACCGACCATGCGGGGTCGGCCGTGGGTATTACATACCTGCTTGGGGGTGATGGAATTGATCTGGGGTCATCCAATCATGCTTATGGAGTTGGATGATCTGCGATCGAATCATATCCGACCGATCAGGATGCTGAGTATAACCACCGGATGCTCAATCGGGCTAGTATAACACACCGAGAGTCAGCCTATACGGGTATTTCGTACATGGTTTCATTATAGTGCTTGGAGGTTCGTGTTACTCTGTAAAAGTAACACTCAGTCGTCATGCCACACTGATAATGAGTACTGGAAATACAAGGCTGATATGAAATTCACAGGAAGGGATTGTTGCCACATGCTCCAACCTGGAGGAATTTCATGTATTCACGCGAATGGGATTGTTGCTACATGCTCCATTCTTGGTGAATTAAGTGAGGGAGTATCCAACACTTATAAATGGCTTTATCTTTTACAAGATGTCAGCGCATAATTTTTCGGTTTTTTTACAAATTTAACCTTAAACGAAAATCCACCATCAACATTAAGTCCCCTGCCTAGCACATAATGGTTACACTATTGTGGGGTAGGCATGAGATGGTGACATATACAAACGTAAGGAGACAAAATAAAGGAAGTCTACCTGGAGGGATTTTGGCCGTGGGCAATCCTCCATGCATGTGTGACCACAGGCCTTGATGAGCCGGCTTTCTTAGGTGTTGGAGTCAGAGATAGGATTCTTCTTCTGTTGGGATCCTGGGCGTGGGTGCTTGCACACTGCTGGTTGAATCGCTCGTATCCAGGTACTCCTCTAATTCTTGATTAGGGTTCAACAGAAAGCCTGACTTGGTCGATGTTGAATCCTCATATATCGGGCGCCGTAATCGTTTTAGGGTTTTCTCAAAGATATATGCGGTGTAGAGGTTTTGAACCATTTTTGCGATTTTTCAATAGGGCTTTCCCACGAAACTCCGTTTCCTCATCATGTCGAGCAACAAGGATCGTCTTCTTCATACCATCCAGATCTTCCGTTAAACGTGTACGACCTGCGCCTGAGCTTCATGATCAATCCCCTGCTCGTGTTCTCCGAGTCAAGAAGATCATACCGGTTTGTCTCTTCTTCCTTTTCTGAACCATTGCTTGTTCGTCATAATGATCAAGTAAATAATCCCTTCATTCTTGCAGAGGTACCCTACCGGAACATGTGTCACGGTTATCGATGATGATGACTTAACCAGTCCTCTTCCTTCAAACTCAAACACATTCACCCCTGTAAACCTTGAAGACGCCGACTTGGGTATCTCATCTTATGAATATCCAAATGCAGGTCTTTCATTCGATGTTCGCATGAAATGTTTATCCTCCAGCTACCGAGATGTCGGTGGATTCTTGGTGCGGAAGGAGTTTGTGCCTTTGTACACAAAGTTATGGAGGAAGTACGGCCATATCGCAACCAGAAACGTGGTTCGACACTGTTCCTCTGCTTTGGTCACCGCGAAACCGCCTTCTTCCCATGATTACTTGAGATGGAGAGTATTTCTATCCGCAACGTTCTTTGAATCAAGCCTCGAAAAGTGGGAGAATATGGTATCTACCTGTGAATCTATGGAGTTCAACGTGGGCTGGTTGCGGCAGCGTCTTGATATCATCAAGGTTGATCGAGCCGGTATCCTTGTAAATGTTGTTCTGCTGCGAAGGCTATTTTGGAAGAGGAGAAGGCTCGGGCGCGAATCAGAGAAGGTAGAGCAGGCTGTGCAGGACTTGAAGAAAAGAACAGAAAGATATCACGCTAGACTGGAGATGATGCTCTCAAGGAACTATAATCTTCTAGATGGCCTCTTCTAAACTGCACTCCCTTATTGTTAATGATGTTTATGTCAAGAGTTTTTTGAACGTCTTTGCGAAATAAACTGCATTGGTTTTTGATTGGTGAAACAGTTTTTTTTTTTTTTTTTCATTGACACATCTCTGAATATAATTGAGGATTCAAACATGTAATGAAAATAAATGCCCGTATTGTTGACACAGCGGATAGTGGTCAGGCATGATATGCCTTGAGCCATTTTCCATTGATGACTCGCTTCCACCGCCTCCGTCCACCTTAATGATCTTGTAGTAACATGTATTGTAGGCCTTGGTGACCGTGTAGGGACCTTCCCATTTTGGTGAGAATTTCGGTGCAGACATATCTTGTTGGATATGCTTGGCCGTTTTCAGACCAAATCTCCCACTCAAAATACGCGGTCTCACGGGTCTTGTTATATGCCCCGAAATTCTGTCTCTGTATATCCGAGTACGTTCTTCCGCTTTGTTTCTCCTGGAATCCAAAGTGTCTAACTCCGCTATTCGAGAGTTAGAGGCTTCATCCTCGTCCCAATGGATCCCGGTCATCGTCGTAATCCCGGCCGATGGGATTTTGATTTCTGCCGGGAGAATTGTGTCTGCTCCGTAAACAAGTGAATATGGGGAGACCCCAATGGAGCTTCTAGGTGACGTACGGTATGCCCACAACGCCATTGGTAACTGGTCATGCCATTCTCTAGGATTGTCATGTACAGTTCGACTGATGATCCGGATCAGCGTCTTGTTGGTACTTTCAGCCTGTCCATTCCCCTGAGGATAGTAGATGGTGGAGAAAACCTGTTTAATGCCATACCTCTCAAGTAACTCTCGTACCTGTTTATTGGCGAAGGGAGTGCCGTTATCGGTGATAATATGCTTAGGTATACCGAAACGACAAATGATGTGTTCTTTAATGAAAGCCGCAATGGTTGCTCCTGTAGTTCCTCGCAGTGGGATGGCTTCTACCCATTTGGTGAAGTATTCCGTTGCAGTTATGATGTACTCGTGTTGCTTCGATGAGGGCGGGTTGATTTTCCCGATGATGTCTAGTCCCCAGCTGTAGAATGGCCACGGACTGCTTATCGAGTGCAAGGGGGTGGAAGGTGCGTGAACAAGGTCTCCATGAATTTGACAATTGTGGCAGCTTTGAACAAAAGCGGCTGCGTCATCCTCCATGGTCGGCCAGTAATATTTCTCGTGTATCTGGAGGAACAGCTTCCTCTTCCCTTGATGTTCCCCTTCGTGTGTTTCCTTCAAAATGATTGGAATTTCTAAACCAGCCAGACATCTTAATAGATTACCTCCAAAACTCTTGCGGTACAGGATCCCTTCGTGGTATACGAATCGCTTGGCCTTTTGTTTTATCTTGATGGCATCCCTTTGATCGGAGGAAGTTGCTCCATCACGAAGATAGTTGATGTATGGCTCTCTCCAGTCCCCAGTGTCGTTCACACTAAAAACCTCCGATTGATGCGGCGGTGCTTGGCAATTTGAGTAGGACTTCTGAAGTAGTCTGGATTGAGTCTCCATCTCCGACCAGTAATAACCCAGACGCTGGAGTCGTCGGTAAAGCGTTACCACCAATGATTTCCCACAAATTTCATTGTGAACACGACTCGATTGTAGGCTGTGCTTCGTCATCTCCAAGACATCTCGACAGAGAACCATCGGGTTTCGATAGTACAACATACCATGAAGCATGAAGAAGCTCTGCAGAGTTTTGAGACCGACCTTTCCTTGGGAGAGTGGGTTGTTGAGCTCTTGAATGATCGGAGTTCGCCAATCATCAGTCCTGGTGTCTTTGTATTGTGACAGCCATGTCGACTCTATGGTTCTCCTCTTCACCATCGGGGTTTCTTCCGCTCCTTCGAACTTTAGTTTGGAAGCCAATGTTGCCGGACAATCGGCATGTTTATTGTTGTTTGCGACTAACATGGATTATGGTTGCATCGGCAAAATAATTTAATAACTTTTGTGCTTCAACCGGTATGGAGCTAGTGTTACTTCCTTCAATGCGTATACTCCATTCATCTGGTTTTACCGGTAGTTTGGAGTCACCTCTTATCTCCAGACGCGTGACTCCTGCTTGTTTAGCTATTGAAAGCCCTATGAGGAAAGCTTCATATTCTGCTGAGTTGTTGGTGCATTCGAAGTCTAACTTGAAAGAATGTGAAAATACTTCTCCGGTTGGAGAGATTAACACCACGCCCGCCCCTCCAGTATTACTGCTAGGGGTAGCAGAGCCATCAAAATACAGGAGCCATACTTCTTCCTCCAAAGCGAAAACGTCTGGAAATTCTCCGGGAGGTCTTCATGTAGTTCTGTAGTGCCTTCTCCAGGAAACGCTGCCAGTAAGTCTGCAACTGCCTGACCCTTGATAGCTCTAGGTGACGCGCACGTTATGTCCAGCTCTGACATTTGTAGAAGCCATTTGCCTGTCCTCCCGGTCAGGACCGACTTTGAAAGTAAAAACTTTGCAGGATCGGATTTAGACACGAGTATCACCCTATTAGACAGTAGGTAATGCCTAAACTTCGAATGGAATGGATCAAAGCTAAACATGCCTTTTCTGCTCTGGGGTATCTGAGTTCAGCGTCCCTCAATATTCTGCTGAAATAGTATATGGGACGTTCAATTCCCTCGTCGTCTTCCTGAGCGAGTAGAGCCCCCACTGCAGTGTCACTGAAGGCAGTGTAGAGACACAGCGGCTTCCCTTGTACAGGAGATTTCATGATGGCTGGAGATGATAGTATTCGTTGGATCTTTCGAAAAGCTTCCTGCTGGGTTGCGGTCCAAACGAAGCTGGCTCCTTTCTTCAGTAAGGGGGTGAACGAGGCGGTAAGTTGGGCTAAACCAGGTATGAAACGTCGAATGTAGTTCACCTTGCCCATGAAACTCTGGAGCTCCTTCACAGTTCGAGGAGGCGGCATTGTGGGGATAGCCTGAGTCTTGGACGGGTCTACCTTTATTCCTTCTGCAGTCACTTGGAATCCTAGAAATTTACCTGAGGAGACACCGAAAGCGCATTTCAAAGGATTCATCTTTAACTTGTATTCCCGAAACCTCTCAAATACTTGACGTAAGACGTTGGTGTGATCTGCTCGAGCCTTTGACTTGACCACAATATCGTCTACATAGTCTTCTACTTGTTTATGCATCATGTCGTGGAATATTGCCGTCATAGCACGTTGGTACGTTGCGCCGGCGTTCTTTAAACCGAATGGCATAACAGTATAGTAAAAATTTCCAAGAGGGGTTCGGAAAGGTGTCTTACTCGCATCGTGCTCATACATCCTTATCTGATTGTATCCGCTGTAACCATCCATGAAGGAGAACATGTCGTGTCCGCTGGTGGCGTCTACTAACATGTCGATGTTAGGTAGAGGAAAGTCGTCCTTGGGGAAGCACTTGTTCAAGTCTCTGAAATCTACGCAGCACCGGATCTGTCCGTTTTTCTTCTTTACTGGGACCACATTGGCTAACCAGGTCGGATGATGAATAGGCCTGATGAAGCCAGCAGCTAACAGCTTCTGAATTTCGTTCTTGATTTGTTCCTCTACTTCATGTCTAAATTGCCTCGTAGATTGCTTGATTGGCTTGGATCCAGTTATGACATGTAAGTGATGGGTGACCAATTTTTCATCCAGACCAGGCATTTCCTCGTATGTCCAGGCGAACACATCTTGGTAATCCTTGAGTAGTTGAACAAGACTCGTACGTTCGTCTGTGGACAGAGTCGAACTGATAGAGACCGGCCTGGAAGATTCTTCATTCCCGATGTTAACAGTCTCGAGCTCGTCAGTTGTGGAATTGGTTCCATCTTGTAGTTGCTGCGAGGCGTCTGGTACCTCATCTTGTGTTTCATCATTCTTGCAGCATTCAATTGGGCGGAGAGGCGGGTTCCAGTCTCTCCGCTAATTGCTAACAGCGGCGCCGGTATATTGTTCTCCCCTTCGATCACGTTTCACCTCGAAAGTGCGTCCCCTTTTGGTGTGAGCATGAGTTGGAGTCTCACCGGATAGAGATGGACGCCTCGTTACAGAACGTGTGATGTAGTGTTTGGCCTCCAGTGGTGTAAGTCGGTCTCCTTCCTTGATTGAAGCCCACGTGGGTAGTGGGGTGCACAGGACTTTGTCTGATCCCCCCTGTGTGGTACCTTTTGGCTCGAACAGCTCCACTCCGCATATTGGTGTGCATACGGAGACAATGATGCAGGAATGCGGATGACTTTCTCGTTTAGCATGGTCTTCAGGCACTGGTGATACGTCGAGGGAATGACCTTGTTGTCGTGAAGCCATGGTCTCCCCAGTATCATATGGTAGTCCGGCTCTTTTTCTATGACCTCAAACTTTGCTCTTGATTGAACGGGTCCTACTGATAAGTTCAGATTGGCATACCCGTATGTGCAAGTCTGATTTCCTTCGAAGTCCGTTATCGTGGTGGGCTGTCGTACAATCTCGCATAGGCTAACCTTGGCTGTCTTGAGAGTCTTGAGAGTAATTACATTCGAAGATGCTCCTGTGTCGACGAGGGCCCTTCTGAACTCCGTACCCTTAATGTGTGCGGTAACATATAGGGCCCGGTTGTGACCCTCCTCTGCCATCATGTCGTCTTCCATAAATGTGACATTGTTTACAGATATTTCTGATGCAGCTAGGACTTCTGGACGAGAAGGAGTCAGGTGTACATCCAGAGCTATTTTATTAATTGCAGCAAACGTCTCTGCCCGTTGATTCCTCGAGAGGTGCAAGAGTTCACACAAGCTTTCTACTAGAGATGCCGCTTCCTGATCCACTGGTCTCTGGTTCGTAGTAAAACTGTTGATCTGAGGGGAATTAGTCCCCGGTGTAGAAATCTCCTGAATGCTCATTTCTGACGTCATCTTGATGAGGAGATCAAGTATGTCGTTTACCGCTTCTTTGATTAGCTCCATGTTCTTCGTGTGAATCTCCTGTACCCGTGCTAGTTCGCTTAATGTTGGAAGTCTTCTGATTATGCCGTCGGATACACCGTTAGGAGGGGGTATCTCCGTTGGAGGAGCCACCAGGATTTGAGACTGTCGAATCGGTCCTAAGACCAACCATCTCAGAATTGATTGAACGGTATTGAAGAGATTGACTTTACAACCGAGAGATCAACCTCCCACTGTGGTCGCCAATTGTTTATGGGTGAAAACTACTCCTGCAGAATTTGGTAATTTGGTGTGTGGATGAGGAATGAATTTAAACCTTAAACAAATGCACTGCGCGGTGAGTGCTTGTAGATTCGAGAGATCAATCTGTGCAAGTCCGGCCTAAACCAAGAAATGGCCGTTCCCGGACTTGTTTCGGTCACAAAGTGAAGGAGATGGGGTTGATCTTAGGGAGGGAAGCGAAGAAGGTGTTGAGATTGTGAAGGTGTTGGCTTGCTTATGACTTGTAACAGAAAGGTGAGCAGGCTTGTGATTGATGCAAGCAAGCTCTGGATGTTTGAATACGTTTTGTATTAACACTTGGTTTTCTGTCTTGTCTGGACTTGTGTTGTTGTTTGAAATAGGGCGGAGAACCTATTTATACAAGTCATTGAGCCTTATTCACGTCTCTCGTGGGAAGTGGAGGAAGTGGAGTGATGGAGTAGTGGAGTTGTGCGTCGGTGCCACACGACCAGTCTTGCCCACTTCTCCTGTTCATCTCTAACCGTCCATGACTTCCTAACACGTTCTTGTGATGGCGCGTTGCACGCTGCACGTTGTAAACCGCCGCACCAATACCCCCAAGTATGTATCCCCCGTTTGTGACATGATTGATGTCTGGAATGTGTGGATTGTGGATCCACGAAAGATAGCATGTAATCTTTGAATTGAATAACTGCGTTATTCAAGAAGTCGATACTTGTGAAGTATCGTGTGTATTTTATGCAGGTACTGCATCATGGTGTGGTAAAGTGATGGGTAATGACGCCTCACTAACCAATTAACTCCTGACCAGGGTTGTATAACCAGGCTGGTGAAGTTGGACGGATGAGATGATCTTTGAGACACTCATCTGCGACCGTTAATGAAATTAGGGTTTTGAAGAGGCGCGCAAGCATCACTCTTCAGCTTGGTCGAAACCAAGCATGGGATACAATTTTGGCCAGGCCGACCATACATGCGTGTAGACGACATGACGGTGTAGGCGCCTGTACTCCATTCCCTCACGAAAGTATGATCTGGGTCACTCAATTCATCCGGTGAAATCGAGTGGTCGGGATCAATTTGCGATAGAAAACCAATGCCGCAAGGGCCGCTCATCACGCCCTCTTCAGGCGCGCGTCCCAAGACGACCAATCTTGGTCGGACTTGGTCGGTTGGCCTGGCGTGAAGGTGGTAGACTGGTGTTCACGCCTATACCTGAATATCCCATTAAAACGTGATCCGAGCCATCTAAATCGTCCGGCGAAGTTGAGTGGTCGAGATCAGTTTGTGGTTTGGGAGGCGTGGCCATGCTAGTTTGGGCGCACGTTTTGGATTAACCAGGCATGGTATGCCTTGGCCGAACACATGAGGAGGTAGGTGGGCCCACGGTGGTCATGCTGGTATGACCGGACCTGCTTAATCTAATCTGTGACCCTCCATTCGTGCCGGAGAAGATGGACGCGCGTGATGGCTTGAAACCCTAATTTTGGCTTTCAAAGCCGTGCGCCATGCTCTCTTTGGGCGTACGAATTTGTTGCAACCAAGTATGGTTGGTCTTGACCGATTGGTCAAGTGTGTGGCGGCCCACGGTGATCGTGTTGACATGCTCTGGGCCCTTTGAGTCTACATCTACACCCTCCATCTATACCTGCGAAGATGGATGGTTGAGGACTGTTTTGCGACACATGTAATATGCCGCAAACCCTAATTTAGGTTTTCCGTCCATAATGCTTGGTATGAACGGTTTCTTGGCAAGCTAGGCCAATGACCGACCATGCGGGGTCGGCCGTGGGTATTCCATACTTGCTTGGGGGTGATGGAATTGATCCGGGGTCATCCAATCATGCTTATGGAGTTGGATGATCAAGCGATCGATCATATCCTGACTGATACGGTCAGTCCGGATGCTCAATCGGGCTAGTATAACATACCGAGAGGGCTCAATCGGGCTAGTATAACACACCGAGAGTCATCCAGTACGGGTATTTCGTACATGGTTTCATTATAGTGCTTGGAGGTTCGTGTTACTCGTAAGAGTAACACTCGACCGTCATGCCACACCGATAATGAGTACTTTTGGAAATACAAGGATGATATGAAATTCACGGGAAGGGATTGTTGCCACATGCTCCAACCTCGGAGGAATTTCATGTATTCACGAGAATGGGATTGTTGCTACATGTTCCATTCTTGGTGAATTAAGTGAGGGAGTATCCAACACTTATAAATGGCTTTATCTTTTACAAGATGTCAGCGCATAATTTTTTCGGTTTTTTACAAATTTAACCTTAAACGAAAATCCACCATCAACATCCGTAAAAAACAGCGAACCGTTTTTTCCCCATCTACAATACCCTAACGCAGGGATTATCTGTGAGCCTCCATTTGGTGAGTCACTTCCATACCACACATCAGTTGGTGGATTTAGTGTTCCCATAGGGTATGCTGATATGTATGAGAAATTATGGAAAATGTATGGTCACATTGTTGTCACCAAGGATCCAAAACGCAGTTACTTCTTGATAATGCAAGTAGGAACTATCTTGCATGTCATAGATGAAATACGGACCTGGGTGAGAAGTACTGTTACTCAAGATGTACTCTTTGATTGGGAGTACAATTTGAAGAAATCTGAAGAACTCGGCTTTAACTTGAAGTGGCTTCGTCAAAGGATCAACATCATCAGGGATGCAGTAGAGAACAATATACCCTTCACCAGTGATGTTGTAGTAGAGAAAATGACTAAGATTGTTGAATTGACTGAAAAGCTGGAGTTGGAGAAAGCGTCCTTGCAAGTCTTGGAGAATGCAGAGAAGCAGAAATCTTACTTTGCCGGCTTCCTTTAGTTTTCCTTTCTATAATATCTTGAACCTTGAACTTCTGAGAGATGTGGGGTTTTATTTTGGTTTTGATTTTCTTATTGGTTTTGAATAAGTGAGTGATTGAGGATTTTCTTTTTTGGAATTGATGGAGATTTTATTAAAATAAAATAACTTTGATAAATTGTTGAATTCAAATACCGAATGCAAGAATTGCAAACTCTTGGAGGAATTGAAAATACATGTGAAAGAAAATCCTAAAATGAAAAATGTTAGGTGTCTCGAGAGTTCATGCCTTGAACAGAAAACACCTTGGGACGCTGAATGTTTCATGCATCAAAAGTCTTTAGCCAATTCTCGTGAATCACTGGCATACTTGTCTTGCCTTTCATGTCAGCCAATTTGTAATATCCTCCAACTGTTGACTTAGCAATCATAAAAGGCCCTTCCCAGTTAGAGTTCCTCGTGGAATGGAGATTACGCTTAGTTGCCTTGAGAACTAAATCCCCTTCATGAAATTTGTTAGGCTTGGTTGCTCGTGTCCTGAATATCTTCTGCTGGTTCGGAATTCCTCGTATAGTAGGATTCCATGTTGGTGGAGCTTTCCAATACTGCGATACATGTGGACACTCACGCAAGGGAGAATACCTAGGATATTGATTGTCGTGCTCAATCATTATTCTAGCGATGACTTTGTTAGTGAGACTCTGGATTCGGAGAGGCTCTGCGTCCAACCACTTGGTGAAATATTGCTGAGGCGAGACTAACCACTCATAACGTTTGGTGATAGCTAAGTTATGAGTAAGATAAAGTCCCCGGACCAGAGTAGCATACTTGAAAGTTGGTAATATAGACGCATGAGGGGAAATGAGACTTGCCTGAGTACGGAATCTCTTGACGAATTCATGCGCGCTCTCTTCAGGTTTTTGTGTGAGTTCTTTCAAGGCTTCGACTTTACCCAGATGTTCGAACGGTGGATCGTCATCCACTTATTCCGAGTCAGAGCTTTCTTCAACAGAAAAATGTGCAATTGAAGATGTTGTATTTACCTTTTCAGCATGAATCCATGTCCGTCCAAGGATCATGTCATATCCTGGATCTATTCTGATTATATGAAACTTGGTTTCTGACCAGTTGAGCCGACTTTCATTTTGAGGATGATGTAACCATATGCATCTCTGGATATTCCTTCGTGATCTCTGACTGAGACAGGAGCATGAGTGGCTTCTTGCCGAGTGATGCCTGCAGCTCTGAGAGTCTTCAAAGGAATAATATTGATAGTTGTGCCAACATCGATTATCACTCTTCTGAATTCATTTCCTTTGAGATGTACTGTGGTGAGCAGTCCCCAGTCATACATCTCTTTGTCAGTGGCTGGAGGTTCAGGGAGTACTTCCGGGATAGATAAACGTTTCCCGGACACTATATGGTTCAGAGTCGTGAACAGGTCCTCCCTTTGAGCCTTTGACAGATAAAACAATTCGCAGACATGCTCGATTAACGATTGAACTGCTTCTTTGACTGGTTGTTCAGAGATTGCAAAGGTTTTGATCGGGAGAGGATTCTTGTGCACTCCTTCAGTCCCCAGTTCTCCTGAATCGGCCTTTTCCTTGAATATGCGCTTCAAGGTTCCGCAATCACTTGTCGAATGACTGGCATACCTATGGAAGCGGCAGTAACGCGGATTTTCCACTTCCTCCTCTGTCGGCTCTCTCCTGGCGGGAGGTAAATTGATCGCACCATCTTGGATCCAGACTTCCAATAACTAGATCACCTCTTCAATAGGGAAAGGAAAGTTTGGTACTTCCTGATCATTCTGCTGACGCTGAGTAGGTGTTTGTGCATTTCGAGTTTGGTTGTCCTTCCTTGGTGCTTTCATAGGATGAAACGTTGGAGGAGCGTTCTTATGTTGTTGTGCTTCGACTTTCCTCTTGCTTCCTTCAGCAACATTCATGGAAGGTTGAACATTGTATTGTTTATTGATTATAGGCGCTTGGTGCTGCTTCGAGTTTCTCGCGGCTCCTCGGCTTTGACAATTTTTGTTCTCTCCAGTAAGGCTGGAGCAGTAGTTGTCGATCGCATGGCCGCTTCATGAAGTTCTGAAAAGGTTTGGAACCGGAGATTTTCCAGCAAAGCTCTGTAGACCGGAATCATCCCGTTGATGCATAAGTTCACCAATTGTTGCTCGGTGACATTAGGGTCATGGCAATCCAAAGCTTGAACTCTGAACCTCCTCACATAGTTGTTCGGATGTTCAGTGTTTTTCTAAGCCATTCTTCCTACGTCAGAGAGAATAACCTGCTCAGAGACAAAGAAATATTTCCTATAGAAGGCATTAACCATTTCTCCCTAACTAGCGATGCTCCAGGTACAATGTTGTTGTACCAGGTGTATGCTCGGCCGATCAGAGATTTATAGAATTCCTTTAGACAAACGACATGGTTGTGTTCGTTGATAGACTCATTTATGTGTCTATTTTGTTATCAATGTTCTGTATTGTTAGTGCTCGATATTGTACTAATTATGGTTTTTTGTGTGTTTGTAGGTATTTTTGGGCAATAAACATTTTAGGAAAATTCGGCTCGAAAAGTTGCTAAAGGCGCCCGGAGGACACATGTTATTCGGACTCGCAGTTTTGGATATGGGGTAACCTATTACTATGGGGCACTCCACTGGCTAAGGGGCATCCTGATCTGCTACTTACACCCCAGTTCTATCTGCACCCCTACTCTGTTTAGGGGACACCCATCCTCTTCAGCGTTTGAACTGAATTTGGAGGGAAGATTTTTCAGTCTTCTGCGTACCTGCTAGAGTGATTTTGGACGAGTTTTACTCGGAGTTTCTCACGGAATTAGTTTGTTTGGGCCTGTTTTATCGTGACAGGACTGGTAGGTGGTTTCTTTTCGAAGAAAAGCACAAGTTGAACCCATCCACGACAAAACAGGGAGAGTTATACATGGTATTCCCTGGATTGGGTTTGCATGTGTCTTACACGGATTTGGTTGCTGCTTGGGATTGGAATAATCCTGTTTCAATTAAACAGGATAAGTATATGAGCTAGATTCGAATAATTTACCGAGTTAGAGAAAACAGAGCAAGGATATTATGTGAGTTATTCTTGGGATTTTCTATCATGTATTTGGAGGTTTGTATGTGTCTGGAGAACTTTAACTCTGTTTAGAACGTGTTGGTGTCGTGTTGGGAGAACTTCAGCGACCATTTGACGCGTAAATGGGAGGACAATAAGAAAATATTTCCTTAACCGGCAGCCGAGGATATTATTGAATAAAGAGAATATTTTGGGCATTAACTCGAGATATTGTGAGGTCCTGACGAGTATAAAAGAAGGCATTGGGGTCAGAGAAGGTTCATGGGGGAGTTTGGGAAGTGAGCATAGTACGAAGAACAAAAAGTTGCAGAGCATTTTGCACCTGCAGGAATAGAAGAAGACGAAGAACATTGGACCTGGGAAGACAGTCGCAAAACTGTGGATATTCTACAAAGACCTCGTAACCGTCTTTATTCCTACAGTCTTATAATTCTGTTACAGTTGGTCTGCTACGCTTATAAACGTTGCAGTTTCACTGTTTTATTCTTTTTGTTATATTTCTCCTTTGTAAACACATTTTGAGCAATGAAGAACCATTTTGAGTGTGTTTCCATGATGAGAAGCTAAACCTATCCTCTGGGGCGACGGAGGAAGCCAAGTTTCACAAAGGTGGTAATTCTATTAATTCTTGTTATGACTATTTGCACTGTTATTCAATTGATTTCTGAGTTTCATTGAATGGTTGTGATTACAATTGATGGGTCATGCTTAGCTTAGATGATTTGAGGTCCCATGCTGTAGGATCAGAATATCGCAACACCAAGACCCTTGCGAAATCCATAAACGACACATTGCGAAGATATTTTGCAGATGGGTAATATAAATAACGCAACGGATGATGACAGCCTGAACACGAGAAAGATGTGAAGACCTAGCGAGATTTAGGAGTGTTGCGAGATTTAACATTTGAATACTTGCGAGAGTGTCGCAAGTCAGATCCGAAAATAAAGGATAGCTTAGTTGTCATCCACTATGTAATGTCCTATATAAAGAGCCGAACAGGCTTAAGAAAGGGAGAGATCTTTTTAGACGATAGAGAAAGTTTTGAGGAGAGAGAAAGTTTAGAGTAGCAATTATATTCTTGATTTCACTTCCTTTTTGTAAAATTTCTAACTCAATTAATAAAGAGATTGATTGTTGTTCTTAAAGATGTGTTGAATATTACAAATTCTTGTGAGGTGTGTATTGTAGGATATCCTGCAATTACATATGGCGCTAGAAGCAGGGAATGAAGATTGATATTGTGATTGGAAAGAATTTGGAATAGTAGATAAAGAATTTCATATAATTTTCAACAACTTATCAAGATTGAAAAATGACTAGAAGAAGACATGCATCAAAACAACCAACAACTGTTAGAAGGAGTATGAGACTTGCTGGAGAAGGGAGAGACGAAATGGAGGAATCTTCAAGAATGAACGCAAGGAACAATGGAGAAAATCGAGTTCAACCATCAATTCAACGTACACCGATACAAATAGAACTGTGGATTATGACAGAGTGAGTGTACATACTTGGCGATCAGATTCTATAGATGAAATGGGAGAAGAGCAGCAATTAGGAGGCAATGGACAAGAGGAGAGAGACCAAGAAGTAATTGGAGGAATAATTCATGGAAATGAATAGATTGCAGCATTAGAAGCATTGAGGCAAACAATACATGAAGAAAGGCGGTTAGAAGCAGAAGAACGTGCGAATCTGACAAGGCAAAATCATGAGTTGAGGATGGAAAACATGAGATTACAAAATAGAAGGTCAAGAAGCACTACAAGATCAAGTTCAAGATCAATTAGAGAAGAAACACTACACCAAATTCTGGGATTAGAAACAGAACCAGGTCGTTACAAAAACGGGTTGTAACGGCCCTCGCCTGTTGCAAAAGTGGGTGTTACATTTTTTGTAACGGCTTTGTGGCCGTTACAATTTTTTTATAACCGGCCCTCGTAATGTGGCTTGAGCCGTTACGAATTTTCCACGTGGTAACAGCTCAGGGCCGTTACGAATTTTTTTGCAACAAGGATGTTGTAACAGCTCAGAGCCGTTACGAACTTTTTTGTAACAGCAAAAAAATTACTGCCGGTCAACCTTGACCTGGTCAAAATTGGTCGGTACTGACCAATTTTGACCTGGTCAATGCTGAGCGGCAGTTCATTTTCTGCCGGAAATAAGCCGGAATTCCAAAAAACTACCTACATACACCTTTCATTTCATCCTCCACAATCAACAATATTTTCTTCAATCAAATTCATCTCACATTCAATCAATTCTTATCACATTCAAATAGCTTAATACAAAAAAGAACTTGAATTCTTCTAAGTATCAAAAAATTTGTTAAGTATGAAATACTAGGGGGATACTAAGTATCAGTTCATAGAAATTTTTATGTTCACAAACTCATCTAACTTAGAAACACATAGAAACTTACAAAACTTGCATCTGCTCTCCAACCTAATGACTGGCTTGTTCTCCAACATTTCTGCTCCAAACTTGCAACAGAGCATCAATTCAATAACCTGCAAACACAAAAAATATCTATTTAAATGTCGGAAGTATGCACAACAAAACTAGAGGGGAGAAATTATGAGGTTACTATTTGCCGGTGTAGTAAGAGAGGTGGAGCGGGCAACCGACGACATCGGCACCAAAGAGCCACAACTTACATGAATTATTTAGTTCCAGACATGATATTTACCGGCATAAGCCAACAGAAACATGATATATATAGTTGCAGTTAGAAGCACTACACCATATATATAGTCAGGTCATTCCACTAATTCATGCTTGATGAAATTATCTGGTAATAGACATGATATTTACCTGCATGTCATTAGGGACATGGTAATGGTCCTTTACTAACACCATGCAGGAACCATTTACTAGTGCACTAGTTCTCATACCAATATCAGTCGATACTTTACATAGTACAACCTAGGCCCCATACATACATTCTAAATTGTTGCCTTTAAAGTGCTAGTATGTACAACATTCCAATTTGGCGTATAAGTTTTCAAGATTGGAACTGTAAAAACTAAAAAAAAATAGTATGTACCTGTCTTTGATGCTAGCATTAGGCTGCATCATCTCTTGCTTGCAGGCGATGTAAGCACCACATCCTGCAGAAACTTTGTTGAGATAGATGAAGAAAATGATATGAAGAATAGAGACTGGATATAGGACCACCAAGCACAGAAAAGCTAATTGCATACACAAACCCATTGGACAAGTATAGAAGGATCACCTGACAAGTATTGAATGAAAACAACTCCCAAAGATAAGTGCCCGTTTCTTTTCCAACTATAGAAGGATCACCCTGGCAAGAATAGGGAAGTCAAAGTGAGCAAACTTGCTTAGTGGATACTCATAAAAATTTAAGAGCAATCATCGAAAATTAAATTCCATTTCCACACACAACAAGCATTAACAAGCTGATTTGAGCACTACGGTTGTAAATAGTTTTCCAATGAAAAGAAATCACCATCACTAACTAATAATAATAAGAACAAAAGAAATTAAGAATCAAAATCAAATTGATAATTACCTCAATGAATCCAAAAATCCTAACCAACTCTTCCTTTTCCCATTTTCTCTAACAGTAACTCTCCTCTCTTCTTTTTCCTTATATAAATGATAGTGAAACAAGCTCCTTACGCATCAATTAGGTGTCACTTGATCTAGGTAGATGTTGGAAAAGGACGTACCAAAGTGGAAGGGAAGGCAATGCTTGCATCTAGACCATTCTCAGCAGAATCATCATTTCCTTATCCTTCATATCCTCCATCCATGTCACAGCAGCAACTCCACTCTCTTCACTTCAGTTCAGCTGCAACCCAATCATCCACAACTTCTAAATCTGCACCTGAAAAGACAAGTCAAATAACATGATTAGCACGCCACGTAAGCATAACTTAGTCTCGTAGGTATATGATAACTACTGTCGATTTCATATATACTAGTCAAAAAACATGTGCCTTAAAAGACAAGTCAGTAACGACACATGAGCAAGAATAACTTAGTCTCGTTTGCTGAGTAGATTTTCCCTTCTTTGGAATCTGTAGGCAAGTGCAACCATAAATACATAAATTCACAAGAAATGTGTCACAAACATAAATCTTTCAATGTAAGAAATAACAAATAAGTATGCAACATTTCAACTGCATACAAACCTTAATGTCAGGATGAGTCATAATGAACTCCCCAAGCGATTGACCAAGAGTGAAAGTGTGAAACTATTGACACCAGCTCCAGTGCTCAACACAAATTGCAAGATCATGCCTTGAATAGTTCAGACTCAAGTAAATTATTCTAGTAATCTCAATTAAGTATGTTGAACTTACTATCAAGAGAAACATATTGAAATGTACCACAACATTAAGGAAAAACAAGAGATTTGAAGAAAAACACTATTTAATCATTTTATGGCTGAAGGACAAAATAAAAACACTGATTGCAAGAATTCTACCCTAAAATGGGAACAAAATATACAGACCTCAGGACTTAAAATTTATGCATTGCAGTCATACATATTGCTAAGTAAAAGTGGCCATGTGCAATTTTAGCTAATTCTTTATATAAAGGAGCAGGATTTAAAAAAAAAACTAACCGATGTATATAATCTTCTGGTCATTCTCATCTGCAAATGCTCAAACAAGCACCCATTTCAGATACCTCCTTCCATCATCACAGCAAACAACTCACTTCCTCGGCAGCTTCTTGTTCGTGGCCATCTCCTCCATTTTCTTCTTCCACCACTGCAACAAACTAAATCGATAATTTTTTCTCAGAATCGAATTTACCTTCTTCTCTCTAATCAAAGTTCAAAACATAGATTCACTTCTCAAACCCCAAACCTAGTCTTTAATTTCTTCTTACCTACCACTAAATTGAACCTTGGATCTATTTTCCAAACCCTAACATCAGAAACACCTTCCTACGCCATTTCGTTCTCTAGGTTTCTTCTCAAAGAGGAGAGAATGAGAAACAAGTAGCTATTGGAGAGATCTTTTTCTGTTAAGAGTTTCAATTACAACCAAAACAACTAAAGTTCATGAAACATATACCCTGGCTTATTCTCCAACTCCGACCTGTTCTCCTGAGAGTTCTTCAAAGTTCCTCAAACCCTAAAATGAAATCAGATTAACAAATTAAGCAAATGATTGGATTAAAATATTCACAGATTAACAAATCGCTTTAGAAAAAAATCCCTAAAATCGATTGACATATGAAACCCTAAAAAACAGAGAGGAAAACAAACCCTAAAATCGAAACTGTTGAATGATAAAACACTTACCTTCGATGTTAATCGATCCAGCTGATGTTTGAAACCCTAAAATTTGTCAATCTTTTAATCAATTCAGCTGATGATTCGAAGGGGAGAAGAAAATCTTTTCGTCTGAGGAAAGAGAGACTAAAAAATAAAATGAAGAAGATGAGGATCTGCTGTTGACTCGATGGGTATAAGGGGATAAGGGGAGAAACATCCTACAGTTGATTTGGTGTGGGGCGGAAAAAACTATCGCGCGTGTGATTCACACGCCTAAAAACTACAAATGTTACGACTCTAGTGTGACCAAGCGTGTGACCTCCAGACGCCTAAAAAATATTCGTAACGGCTCTCTCTTGTTACGAATTTTCAGAAAATTCGTAACGGCTTGGGCCTGTTACAAAATTTTCGTAACGGCCTTTTGTAACGGCCATTTCGTAACGGCCGTTACGAATTTACTCGTTACGAATCCCAGAATTTGGTGTAGTGAAATAAGACAAAATTTGCCTATAGAAAATGCTTTTTATATCCCCCAATTTCGCGTTCTTTTGAATTCTATTGATTTCGATTTTTATTATTTGAATCTTTCTTATTTCGTTTTTTTATTTTTATTTTTTTGATTTGGTTGATACTGATAACAGGATTTGGTTGATACTGAAAAAGAGAAAGAGAAATAACATTATTTCAGAAGAAGGAAAACAACAAATCTAGGTACGAATCTTATTTTGGTTTGATTTCATAACTTTTTTCAATTTTTTTTTTTGATTATTTGTTGTTCTTGCATGTCCGATCTGAGATTTTATTGTGGATTTGTTGTTTTATTTTTTGTTGATATTGAGAGGAGATCCCCTTTTTTACGTCCCCATGTTTGTTTCAGAATAACTACTTCAGATTGATTTAGACATGTTGTTTTTTTCTTACAGTATGTGTAACTTGAGGTTACACATATACATCCTGTTGTATTTTTAGCATGTGTAAAGAGGATGAAGATGCAATTTTGTTTCAGAAGGAAAACAATTTTGCTTGAAGGAAAAATAGTTGATGTAGAATCTTTGTTTTTTGTTACAGTATGTGTAACTTGAGGTTACACATATACATCCTGTTGTATTTTTAGCATGTGTAAAGAGGATGAAGATACAATTTTGTTCAGAAGAACAACAATTTTGTTTCAAAAGGAAAACAATTGATGTAGAGATGCTGTTTTTTGTTACAGTATGTGTAACTTGAGGTTACACATATATATCCTGTTGTATTTTTAGCATGTGTAACTTGAAGTTACACATATATATCCTGTTTCATGTGTATTTGTAAACATTTCTAGCATTTGTATCTTTTAAGACATATCTTTTCTCATATTTGTCTTGTTTTCCTTTTGTTGAGTATGTTGATTGCTCATTTTATGTTTAGCTTGCCGCATAGTAATTGCGTTTGTTTGTTTTTTGATATTTTTATTGTATGTTTGTATTTTTCAGGTTGTCATGGCTGTTGTGAGTTGCATTGAACATGGAACATGGAAACTTCCAATAAATCTTCCAGGGTTTAAATATGCAGCTGATCTTCGTTTTTGTTATACAGACATCACAATTCTTTTTGGCTCATTTTTTTGCATTAATTTATTATTGCTTTTATAGCAAGAACGAGTAATTAGATTTGTGACCCAAATTCAAATTTTTGTTCATACAATTTGTACTTGAGAATATTTAATTGTTGTTGTTCTGAAAGAGATAAAAATGAGAGTTGGAATGAATAAGAAAAAAACAGGCTCAAAATGGAACAAGCTATATTTATGTGTAACTGCGAGTTACACATGTTAATTGAATGTGTAGACACAAGTTACACATGCTAATTGGATGTGTAGACGAAAGTTAAACATGCTAATTGGAAAAAAATATTGTAAATGCAAGTTACACATGCTAATTGGATGTGTAACCAAAGTTGCACATGCTAATTGAAAGAAAAAAAAGACCCATAACTAGAACACACTATATTTATGTGTAACTGCGAGTTACACATGCAAATTAGATGTGTAAAAACAAGTTACACATGCTTACTGGGTGCGTAGATACAAGTTACACATGCTAATTTTATGTGTAAAAGAAAGTTACACATGTTGTACATCAGCACAAGAGTAACAAAATTATAGTTACAAACAAAGACAACCAATATCTAGAAAAAAATTGCATTTGATTGAACAAAATCATTAATAATAAATACAAATTTAAGCATAATATTCAATGTAGACAAGATAATCACTCAATGTAGACAAAAAAGAAAAAAAAAACACAAAACATTACTCTTAAATCAAATTTTATAGACGGATCACTCAATGTTGATCTTCGTTATTCGCTTTCAACAATTGATTTCACTCAAATCTCACTTTCACTAGATCTTCTACCACCACTACCACCGGCACCATCAATACTCCTGTAACCACCATCACCACTGTAAGAAGAGTGCCATAACCAGAAATGCAAGCTAATTAATATAAAACTTATCATATAACAATCACCAGCATAACCACTACATCAATATCATGTCAGCTACATACTTTTAGTGCCATCCAAGATCATATATACCTACTCTCAATATCATGCATATGTATCTGAATAATTTAAGTACAAACACAGTTTTATGAGTATAACCTACAAATCAAGGCATTTCAATACAACTTTGTAAGAGAAACTCATATTCATCTGTATGAATGTGTAACTTCGAGTTACACATGCTAATTGAATGTGTAAACGGAAGTTACACAAGCTAATTGGATGTGTAGAGGGAAGTTACACAAGCTAATTGGATGTGTAGACGCAAGTTACACATGCAAATTGGATGTGTAGACGTCAGTTACACATGTTACAAGCATAGCATGAGATCAAATTTAGTTCATGACATCATCACAAGCAAAAACTCAGAAGAAAAAATCACAAAAGAACACTAACATTATATCATCACAAACGATTGTAGGATCTTCTTCAGGTTTTCTCTTTCTTCCTTTCACCATCGTAGATAAATAATAGTTCGAAACTGAATCTGCAGTTGTTCTTCTTCTCCGATCTAGTTTGAAATTGAATCTGCGGTTGCTCTTTCTTCTCCGACCTGTAAAAATAATATTATCAGTAACAAATTTGATCAACACGAATTAAACAATAAAAATAGGAATCAAAATCGAATTAATCAACAACAACAGGAATCAAAATCGAATTAATCAGTAAGAACAAGAATCAGAATCGAATTAATCAGTAACAACATCAATCAGGCAAGACATAAATTTTTGAATCAACACGAATTAATTAGTAACAACAGGAATCAAATTCGAGGAAGAAGAAGTTAAGAGAAAAAAAAATTCTCTGCAATTCTCGATCGGAAGGTTTCTTAGGTGAGATCCGGTTTCTCTCTCTTCAAATGAAAATAAACGTGGCTGTTTGAGAGAAAACCTATGTTAGATACTTATATAGTGAAGGTCAATCTGGTCATTTCAATCTCTATTAAAATTTATTTTTAATTAGGGGCCTGGTTTTAAAACTCTTTTAATTAGGGGCCTCATATTATGGGTTATCCATGGGTGGGGCCTAAGCCTAATTTTCCCAAACAATAATAATGATTACAAAAGAGTCAAATGCATTCCCACACCTTTTGATGACAAGCCACGCCTACCTCGAGATCCACGATCCCCTGGTGCATCCTTTGAATTGATCGTTGTTAATATAGACTAACTGTTAATCACACAAGAAGTCTAAGAATCTAGCCAAAGTGGCTCACACAAGAATCATACAAGTCTATCTAGTGGTTTTATGACCATTTATGGTTATATATATTTTATTATCTATCTTTAGCATATCTAAGAGTTACTAATTCAATTAGATCGGATCTATAGTCCATTAATTAAGTCCTATGAATATCTACAACTTTGTAGAAGGAACCAAAGTCTAAATCAGACCATATGGGTCTAATACATCAGATTAGGAAAAACTAAACCTAAGCCCAAGTCTATCAAACCAGCCCATTAAACTAAGGTTCAGTTCATCCGAGTCAATTAACAGTCAACGTCTGGTCAACGGAGTCACCTAACGGTCAACGTCAGACAAAGGTCAAGGTCCACTGAGTCAGTTCTGAATCAAACCGACCCAACTCAGATTAACAGGGTTAACTCAGCTAAGTCAGATAAACCGAGTCAGCTAAACAGAACGAGTCAGACTGAATAAGTTCAGTCAGACAAACCAAAGGGTCTCACACATCTACAATTCTAATCTCAGTTTTACTCAATCTAAACATTGTATCAATTCATTTATTCTTAAACAAACTTGTAGTTGCAGGAAATCCCACACTACACACCTCATTAGATTCAACGTAATTAACTCTTTGTAAGATGATTAACTTTGAACTTTATTGATTATCTTCTTGAAATGTTTACAAATGCAATTAGAATAAAACCAAAGCAATTACAATTACTCTCTGTTTTCTTTCTCCTAATGACTTGCTTCACACTTCAAAAAGATCTCTCTACAACAGACTTACTCGACCCTTTATATAGGGTATTACATAGTGGAGGACAAACTAAAATTTGTCCTTTATTTTCGGAATCGACTCGCGAATCTTCGCAATGTGTAATATGCTTGTTCTTGCGACACTCCTAAATCTCGCTTAAATCTTCACCCTTTTCTCATGCTCTGGCAGTCGTCATCTCGATCGTCATTTGAATTATTTCCTTGCGACACCCTCGCAATGTTATCATTGTTACTCTCCGCAAAGTATTCTTTGTCGCGATATTACGGTCATACATCTTGCCTCTTCTCATGTATTCTCTGCGAAGAAGAGAATGTCATGAGAACAATACTTTAGAATTTCGCAACCGCTCATCTTTACCTCGCCATTATTCATTTTTGTTCGTTTTATTCATGTACGGAATTTATTACAGGTGTTTCTTTTTCCACTCTTTTCTTGACACGTCTCTTTCAACTACTTATTCTCAACCATTCACGTCCCCATCTCGCATTAAATGCGTTTATATTCCCCGAAGATTCTTTCTCTATATAAATAGTTTCCCACTCCTTTTTTCTTCTTCTTTACTTTCCCTTACGCAAATTTTCTTTAACTCTCTCTCTCCTTCCGCAATTTGCGCTCGCTACTATTATTCTTCTACTTCCTTCTCATTCCGTTGATCTGCAATTTTTCATTCCCATTCGTTTAGCAATGGCT
Organism: Papaver armeniacum; assembly: GCA_023531295.1. NCBI lineage: Eukaryota > Viridiplantae > Streptophyta > Magnoliopsida > Ranunculales > Papaveraceae > Papaver > Papaver armeniacum. Next base: position 506,567 of record JAJJWW010000721.1, on the reverse strand, counting down.
TCACTTGGTCGTTCATACACTCCTTCTTTTATTGATGTTCAAAAGAAATTACAGGAAAAGGGTTTCACTTTATCAACTATTCCCGATCAAGGATCTTCATCTATTCTTTACGCAAAATTGTTTTTCGATCATCAATGTGATGATCATAAAATCATAATCTCGCTGGGTCAACTCCTCGCGGGAATCCCCATTCCTTTGTACAATCCGGAGTTGCCACTATTCTATGAAATTCTTGCTCATGAGAAATTCTCGCGAGCTGTCTATCAATTGAGTGGCGACTGCATCCGTTTAATGCTTGAATTCGCCCATCGTGGCGCTGGTAAAGGATCTTTATATCCTAATAATGTTAGGGATCCTAAGTTTGCAGATTTACAAATAACTACTGAGAAGTATACCGTGGACAATTTCTTTGAAAATTACTCTGTTATAAATATGAGAAATGATAAGTCTCTCTGGTGCTACTTTGAAAAAGAATGATAAAGTTGATGTGACAAATTGCTTATGCAAGATATTGGATTTGGCATTCGGCAACAATACTACTCCCCGTCATTCCAAAGATGAGAAATGGTGGGTTGTTCCTTTACTTTTGAGTGGACCTTACATCGCAGTTCATATATTCTCCACTGCACACCCGGCGAACTATCGTCCTTGGGAGTTTAAGTGGCCTGAGGAGTCAAATGAGGTATATTTCCTTTTTTCAATTTTACTTTGCGACATCTTCTTCCTTTTTTGTCTATTAACTTTCAAAAATTTTAGATCGCTAGAATGAGGAGGAAATATAAAGAAAATTCAAAGCCGAGTATCCTGGCGATACTTCGATCGCTCACGGATGAAGTAAGAAACATTTTCTTTTGTTATCTTTAAACAATATTGTTGCCTCTGTTTCTTATCTTCATGCGTGTGCGAAGGTTGAAGTTGAAGAGGCTGAAGCTGCGAAGGATAAAGGAAAGGATAAAGCTACTTCACACAAGGACAAGTCTTCTGCTCCGTTTTCTAAAAAACGGAAAACCCATCTCTCTTCTCATTGTAATTCTCAAACAAGCGAGAACTCTGATAAGAATGAGAATGAGGTTGGTACCTCTTCTGCGAGGGAGAATCACTCAACCACCTCTGCTATGGCGCAGTTGTCTAGCATCTTTTCCGATTCCATGCAAGGATTGGGAGACGATCATTTAACTGATACTTGCGAAGCTCTCGCTAAGATTTGCGATGCCCCACTGCTGGAGGATAATGAGTCATTTCGCGGGGTTTCCCGAACAGTGACTTCTAGTTTCTTAAACGCTCTTAATTCTTTGGTATGTTTGTATCCTTTTATTTCTTTGCGACTTCAATTATAAACTCTATCTTAATTATTTCCATATTTTTCTTTGTAGTCTGGGAGAGCTTCTTTTGTTGTCGCCTCTGACCTTGAGAAAAGACACAGCAATCTTGAAAAGAGAAATTTGCAACTTAAAGATAAGATCCGAGAACTAGAGAGTGAAGCTGCGACATCTCGCGAGAAGGATGAACGGATTAAACAACTGGAGGCTGAGCTTACTTCTCAACAGAATAGAGTATCTACTCTTGAAAGCGCAAATCAGCAGCTTTATGGTATAGCAATCTTTACTCCTCAGATCTTTTTTATTTTATCATTTACTTTTCTTTGCCTGACTTATTATTTTCGTAGACATATATAATCTCTCTGAAGAATCCATTCTTCTCCATTCATTTCCCGAGCCCATGGATGATGATGTCCTTCTTACTCGTCTCAATGAATTTCTAAGTAGTTCTTCAAATGATACTAACCTTCTTTCATTAAAGGATCTTCAATCCAAATATCATCTCTTAAAGATCGAGCATAGGGCTAGTTTAAGTTTAGCTAATCAATTTAAACGAATGTATCTTGATTCCAAGAAGAAAGCCAAAACCTTAAGGAAGAAAGTTAGTGATCTTATAGATGAGAAAGATCGCATTACTAACAGACGTGCACAGGCATTAGCAAAATTTCAAAAATCTCTCCTTGATGTGCAAGTTGAGCGAGATGAGCTCCTTCGTCAGAATACCCTACTTAGCGAGCGAGAAGACCAAATTCGTTCACTTTTTGTCATAAATAATGATGATGAATTTGCACTGGGCTACGAAGGTTTTAGATAATGCTAGAAATAACTTAGGTGTCGATGTTAGTCTTCGCGCCCGAGCAAACTACCTTAATCAAGGATATGATCTTTGAAAGAGAAGGTTGTTTGTTATACTTCTTTACTTTTCTATCTCTTTTCTTTTTGTACTATTATCATTAATTCATTTCCTCATGTTTTCAGAATGCGAAAGAGATTTGAGACAAGAATTGGAGAGCTTGAAACCAAAAAAAGAACAACTCGCGATGGATCTCTCTCTCGCGAGAATAAGTATTCTAAATTGAAGCGAAGAATTCCAAACTACGGTGGCGAATTTTAATAATGATGATGTTCGTTTTTCATGATCAAGCTATGGAAATAGTTTGTAACGATCACAACATTCCTCTTCATTCATATCCTTTTCTTCGTTGAAGAGTTCCAGAAACTTGCTGTCTCGATGTTTAAACAGGTGAAGCTAATGAAGAAGAAGAATCGCGACGAGAGTGATGGAACCAAAGAATCGGATAAAGAAGAAGAACCACCAAAGAAATAATTTCTTTTTCTTCTTTCATTTCTTATAGTATCTGTATATATATATCTTTGTTTGTAGTAGCAGGAAATCCCACACTACACCCCTTACTCAGTTTTGCTTGACTAATCCATTTGAAAGATGTGTGATCAAGAATATTTATTAATTGATTCCATGAAATGTTTTCACAATACAATAGAATTACACTTGGAAATTAAAGCACTCTTAAACTTTCTCTCTCCTAATGACTTGCTTCCCAATTCAAAAAGATCTCTCTCTTCAACAGATTCATTTAGCCCTTTATATAGGGTAATACATAGTGGGTGACAGCTAAGCTACCCTTTATTTTCGGGAATGTCTCGCGACGTCGCAAATGCACGAATGTTCATTCTCATGACACTTCTTAACTTTCGCCCGGGTTTCATGTCTTCCAATTGTTTTGGTTGTCGTTATTCATCGCGTCGTTTATTTTAACTCCCTGCGACTCCCTCGCGACACCGTCGTTTATTAATCCCGCGAACTTTGCCCGTTGCGATATTATGATCCTACATCTTGCCTCTTTTTCCTTGAATATCGCTTGAAGAGCGATTTGAAGGAAAAATTCATTGTTGTAATAATCCCCGGTTTCAATTGGTGAAGGAGCAGTGAAAGAATACTTTTCTTGAAAAAGTACTTGCCTCTATTCTTTTAGCGAAGTTAGAAACTTCTTCGTAGTATATATATGAAGTTCCGTCTCCTGTCTCTCCTTACATCTCCTCTGCGAGGAGATAATGTCATGAGAATCAATATTTTGATTTGCCGTAACTACTTATCTTTATCTGTTTTGACTCCGTACTATTACCTGATTTTGACCATTAGAGTCTTTTTCTTGACACGTCTCTTCCAACTGTTTATTCTCGACCGTTCATGTCTCTTCTCGCATTAAATGCCCTCGTTTTTCTCAAGAATCTTTTTGATTTTTCTATATATAGCTTTCTTTTCCTCCTCTTTTCTTCCTTTAATTTCTCTCTGCAACTTTCTTGACTCTCTCCTTCCAGCAATTTGCGCTCACTCTCAGTAACTCTTTTCTTCATCCTTTCTAACGCTGATCCTAGTCTCCAACCTCCCATCCATTCCCATCTTTTGATAATGGCTTTCATTAGTCGTGCATACAAATCTTCTTTTACGGAGGTTCAGAAGTTGCTCGAGAAGGGTTTTACTCTATCAACCATTCCCGATCAAGAATCTTCATCTATTCTTTACCTTGCAGTTGTTTTCTGATCATCAATGTGATGATCAAAAAATTATAGTCTCGCTAGGTCAACTTCTCGCAGGACTTCCCATTCCCTTATACGATCCTGAGATGCCTTTATTTTATGAAATCTTGGCCCATGAAAAATTTTCTCGGGCGACATTTATCAATTAAGTGGCGATTGCATTCGCCTAATGCTTGAGTTCGCGAACCGTGGTCTTTGGCAAAGGATCTTTATACCTAATCTGTTAGACACCCCGATTTCACAAACTTGGAAATAGGCTCTTTGAGAAATACAACATGAGAACTTTTTGAAAATTATTCGGTGATAAAAATGAGGAATGCGAAATCTCGCTGGGGCATTCGCAAAAAGAAGGATAATGTCCACGAGGATAAATTACTCATGCAAGATATTGGTGCACCGGGCAATAATGCTATCTCGCCACTCCAAGGATGAGAAGTGGTGGGTTGTACCCTTGATTTTAAATGGCCCTTACATCGCGGGCTCGCATATTCTTCTGCGAATCTCGCGAGGATATCATCCTTGGGAATTCAAATGGCCTGATAAGGCAAAAGAGGTATGTTTTCCACTTCAAACCTTGCCTTCGCAACTTTCTTTTTATATTTGTTGAGTTTGTGGAATTTTTCAGATCGCCAAATTGAGAAGAAGCTACAAGGATAATCCGTTGGAGAGTACTCGACGATACTTCGATCGCTTACGGGTGAAGTAAGAAACATTTCCTTTGTTATTTGAAACAATATTGTTGCCTCTGTTTCTTATCTTTAATCGTATGCGAAGGTTGGAGTTGAAGAAACTGTAGCCGTGAAGATTAGAAGTAAGGGTAAAACCGTCGTTCGCAAAGATAAATCCTCTGTTCCATTAACTAAGAAGCGAAAGACTCAGTCTTCTTCTCGCCTTAGTTCAAGCTCCGAATCTTCTGACGAGGATAACCATGATTCGAATCCCTCTCTCACTAAAGAGACTCCATTGGCGGGTTCTCCTATGGATCGGTTATCTAGCATTTTCTCGGACTCTTTCCAAGGAATGGGAGATGCTCCCCTAGCTTCTCTTTGCGGGGTTCTCGCAAAATGCGTGTAATCTTTGCTTTACTAGAGGGCAATAATTCTTTCAATGGAGCCTCTAGAATTGTGTCTCTGACTTCTTGAACGCACTTGGGTCTTTGGTATGCATGTAGTCATATTTCCTGTTAATTTTAAATTTTTGAATATATATATATATTAACGGACTTTTCCATCTTCTTTCATAGGTTGGAAAAACTTCTTTTGTAGTTGCCTCAGATCTCGAGAGAAGACGCAGCAATCTTGAAAAGAGAAATTTACAATTGAACAAGAAGACCCAAGAGCTGGAAGCTGAAGCCGCGTCATCTCGCGATAATATTCAAAAATTAGAAGCCGATCTGGACTCCCAAAAGGAGAGAGTATCTACTCTTCAGAATTCAAATCAGCAACTTTATGGTATAGTAATTTTCAACTCTCAAATCCTTTTTACGTTATCTTCTATTTTTGTTTGTCTCGACTATTATTCTCATGACGTATATAATCTCTCCGAAGAATCCATTCTTCTCCATTCATTTCCCGAGCCTATGAACGATGATGTCCTTCTTACTCATCTCAATCAATCTCTAAATAATTTCTCAAATAAAACTAACCTCCTTTCATTAAAGGATCTTCAATCCAAATATCATCTCTTAAAGATCGAACATAGATCTAGTTTAAATTTAACTAATCGCTTTAAACGAATGTACCTTGATTCCGAGAAGAAAATCAAAACTTTAAGGAAGAAGATTAGTGATCTCATAGATGAGAATGATCGCATTACTAACAGAGGTGCACGGGCGTTAGCGAGGAATTCCACAAATCTCTTCTTGGTGTGCAAGTTGAACGAGATGAACTCCTTCATCGAATACCATACTTAAGCGGCCGAGAAGAGCAAGTTCGTTCTCTTCTTGTTATTAATAGTGATGATGAATTCGCCTGGGCTGCGAAAGTTTTAGATAATGCCAGAATAACCTAGGTGTTGATGTTAGTCTTCATGTCGAGCATACTTCCTTGATTAAAGATATGATATCGATAGAGAAGGTTACTTATTATACCTTACGCTTCTTACTTCGTAGTATTGCTTGTAAATTATTAACTTGTTGTTACTTATTTGTAGAATCCGAGAAGAGACTTCAAGTTAGAATTAGAGAGCTTGAATCGAAAAAGAACAACTCGCCAGAATTTTCCAACGAGGATTGAAGAACTTGAAACGAAAAGAGCATTTCATGAAGAGTCTCTCCCTTCGCGAGAATAAATATTTCAAGTTGAGGAAACAATTTCTAACGACAGGTGGCGAATTTTAATAATGATGCCGTTCGTTTTGAAATGGAGCCATGGAGTATGTTTGTAAGGACCACAATATCCCTCGCATTCATATCCCCGGCTTTACGAAAGGTTCCCGAGAATCCGCTTTGTCTCGGACGTTTCGATAGTGAGGCTAGCGAAGAAGAAAATTCGCGATGAGAATAATAGGATGAAGAATCGGATGAAGGAGAAGAATCACCAAAGAAATAATTCTTTTTGTTTTCTTTCGCTCCTCTAATATCCAGTACATTTCCGTATCTCTTTATTATAGTGTACTTCTTGGATTGTTCCCCCTAAATTCAATCTTCACTCCCCTTTTTTGGTAGTTCTTCTTTGTAATATAATTGGCTAACATTATTGATGTATAACTCTTTCATTAGAAGATGAATAACAATATTCCATCTTTTCCATTCCCATACTTGCCTCTGTTATTTATCTTCAGATGGAAGATTTTAGTTGTCATCATGTATTTGGTTGGATAATAATTTTATCGTCATTGAAATTTATCGTTGCGACGAGGTCGCAGCGCCTTTACATTTTCATGCAATGGCCCATTGACCTTGCCTTATCATTTTGTGTGGTCTTCCAAGTTAGACCTCCCTAATTAGAGGTCTTTCCCTGCCACCTTTTATTGCGACAAAATCGCAGGACGTCTTTACACTTGCATGTAAAGACCCATTGATCTTGCCTTATCATTTTCCAAGTATTTTTGCCTCTGCGGATGTTTTAGTTGCGGCAATATGACAGGTCTAGATATCCTTGCGAACATAAAGCCCCATGACATTGCCGTCTTGCGACGAAATCGCAGACGTCCGTACACTTTCGTGTAAAGACCCATTGATCTCGCCTTACCCTCGCGTTAGTATTATTGCCTCTGCGGATCATTTGCACAAATATGACAAGCCTAAATTCTCTTGCGAAAACATAGTCTTATGACATTTGCGTCTGTTTTGATACTCCCCCTAATGGAGAGCGTCGCCCTTATCATCTCCCTGGTTGCCCCTTCAAGGAGGCGAAACATCGGCCATACAAGACTAGCTCCTCCCATCCGGTCTTAACAACAACCGGTTGTTTTTCGCAGCCTCTTATCCCTTATACCTATAGGGTTTATGGTTACGAGGCTGCACCCTAAGTGGAGTTTTCTTCGGGCGAGTGCAACATATGCCAAGACTTGCCAAGAATGGCCGGGGTAGGTTCATCCATCCCGGGCACTCGGCTCAACCGTGTACCTCGGCGCCTTGAGCATACACCGACTCCTAGGAAGAGACCTCGGTCGCCCAACCAGGTATAACCTTATATATATAGTTGGGAATCCAAGGTACCTCTTCCGGATAGGCTTTCATGGGCCCCAAATTTTCATGACTCGGAGCTTCGGGGAGCGGTGTAACCTTTCCCCTGAGCCATGTCGAGAGATACCCCCTTATATGACGCACTTTAGGTCTTACATTTGCCTCTTACGAAATGTTATTCGCGAACTAGGGTGTACGCCATAAAGGTTCGTCCCATTCTTTTACTCATTCATCTTTGTTAAATCATTCATGTTTCATTACTTGTTGACATTTGTTTGCGAAGTATTCGCAGAATTCTATTTTATTTGTTGTATTTTCATTTTTCTTTCTTAACCGAATTCTCGTATACTCTTGACTGCGAGATTCTCGCACATCATTACTTCAATTGCTACTCTTTCCCCTGCTTTTGTTGATTATTCACTTCTTATGCCTTTTGTTCCTCATACCCTTCGCTTCTTTATTATCATAATATTCGCTTTGTCTCTAGGCATTCACCTCGCGAGGTATGTTCAGTCCTTACTTCTATAGCATCCACCATCAGTTTTTCCTTTCTCTGCTCATCTCTCACATGTTGCTTCCAACCCTTTCTTTTGACATTTCTTTCTTCGCAGCTTTCTACGTCGACCTCATGACATTGTTGCGACTCCTTCCAATCTCCCTGTATCATACCAATGCCATTTGGATGTGGAAATTTTATACATTGGTGGTATGTTGATGCGACCCCAAGATTTCATGAAGCAATGGCCTCCCAATCGGTGCATTATACGGGGATTCCACGTCAACCACAGAATAAAACATCGGTTGATAATCCTTGTAGAGGTATTTTCATGTGAACCTCTCCCTTTGGCTTGTTTGCGGTGCCATTAAATCCATATATCTTGTATGTCGAGGATCAAATCCTCATCCTTTCCTCCCATCGTCTTGTAAGTATGGTAAAGAGAATATTCACCGAACTTCCGGTGTCGATTAGATTCGGTTGATCGCCCCAGCAAACTCGCTTCATCATCTTCTCCATCAACTGGTTTTGGGTTAATCTCTAGTTTCACAACCAACCTGCTATCATCGTTTCTCTTCCTTTTGGCACTTCATCTGCAGAGAAAGAAATAGTCTTGGCCCGCCACTTTTCTAATCTGCGTCGTTCTCGCCTGGACTCATTATTTCTTTATCATTAGCATCTCTCGCAAAGACTCTCACCGAGCACGTTGTCATGAAAATCTTCGATTGTGCGATAGGAGTGGACGATAGAGTTGCAGTTCAAATTTCTAGCTTTTGTTCCAACTTCTATCACAAATGTTTCCTTTCCTTTCGCTGACACCGTTCTGTGCATCTCTGGTGGTGGCGGTAATGTCTGGCCTTTTTCTTCTCCCTTTAGAAAGTGATTCGACTTCCCCGATCAATCATCCTGAGAATAATTCTCTTTATGTTTCTACAATCGTTTGTTTGATGCCCATGGAAGCGATGGTAAGAGCAAAACTCATGACTTCTATCGCCCGGTGGTGGTTCCATTCCCACGTTCCAAGGTGCTGGTACATCTTCCATTACAAGTATAGCTTCCCAGATCTTTTCCACACTGGCATTTAGTGGAGGCATCTTAATTTCTTCCCATACTATTCTGCGACTTCTCTGCCTTGCATGATTATTTTGCCTTCGTCCACCGTAAGTTTCTTGTACATGATCTAGCCTCCAATCTTATTATTGTCATTATTACGGTGGTAGTAGTTCCTTTCTCGTTCAAACTCTTCTTGGTCGTGGCTTCCCATGGCTACTATCTTCTGCTGTCCCTCATCGCCCTTCCTTGCTTGCTTGTCCTTGCGAAGTGCTCGCCACTGTATTTATGAATTGAGGCAACAAGCTTGCGTTCGCAGCATTCGAGCTTGTGTTCGCGACTGGATAAGAGTTCATTTCATTCTGTCTTTCTTCTAAGGCAATATATTCTTCCTGTAACTCTCGCAGTTCTGCCATCGTGATTGTATTTTTGATTCTAAAAATTTGAATGTATAACAAGTTAGTCGCGAAGAGAGCATTCACAAATGAGAGGATGAGGTATCTTTCCTCAACCCGTCTGCCATTTCGCTACACATGGTCCTCCATCTTATTGTCACCGCCTTAAGCTCTCGCCAACCCTTTGCTTCAACCCGAATACATCTTCAATACCTGGTCGTGAAGAATTGTTACTTATGTATGCTCCCAGGAATGTGGCTTGTAAATGGTTAAATGATGTGATTGTGTTCCTTGGCAGACCCTCAAACCATTTTAGTGCTTCTCCTATTAGGCTTGATGCGAAATATTTGCATAGTATAGCATCATGATTCTCCCACTGAAACATACATCTCATATAAGCCTTGATATGTTGTACACGAGTTGTTCCATCAAAGATGTTGGTTAATGCGGGTAGATTGCACTTAGGAGGTATTCTCCCATCTGCAGACTTCTAGCGTGAAGGGATTCTTCTCTGCATGGCTTCTGCGATGGCTTCGTCCAATTGTTTCCTTCCTCCTTCCCTTCTATTATTCAAGTAATCCTCTCATTTCGGCCAGTTCTCTTAAGATTTGTTCATTTGCCTCGAAATTTGATTCTCTTGGTCTTTTTAGCTCTGCCTCTCTCCTTCTACGCTCGTGCCTGTTTTGACCTTCTTGCTCGTTATTTTCTTTTCTCCTTTCCACTGCGACGCTCTTCTTCGTTTCTTTCTTCACCGCACGCCATTATATCGGTTGTTCTCTCTTTCTTGGCTGTCTCTCGGCTCTCATCTTTCCCTCTCATATTCTTCATTAATATTTCTATTGGTACGATTTTGTTCCCTCCTTCTTTCCGGTTGTCATGGTTATTCTTGCCGGATTGCCTCTTCCATCTCTTGATTTTCCATTTCTGCTCTTATCCTTTCTCTCTCGCGAGCTAACCGTGCTTGTTCAATGTAGTGCCTCTCAATGTCATCCTCAATCTCTCGGTTTCTTCTCAATTCTTCTCTCCCGTGCAAGATTATTCTCCCTTCAGCAGCTGGGTCATTCGGCCCTTGGAGTTGCATGTTTCCTTGATTTTCCCTATTCCGCTCATCTTGAAGATTTTCGGGCTAAGGAATATAACGATCTTCCATTTCCCCTCTTCTCTCGCCATGCTCTGTGCTTGGATTTTGTGTTTCTTGTTGGTTTTCTTCTTCGGTACTTTCATTGGTAAAACTCTCCTCCTTTCTTCCCTAGTCGACCTTGAACTTGATCTCACACTACTTCTTGATCTCCTATTTTGCAATCTCATATTTTCCATCCTCAATTCATGATTCTCGTCTTGTCAAGTTTGCTCGTTCTCTGCCTCTAGTCGTCTCTCTTCGTGTATTGTTTGTCTCAATCTTTCTAACGCTGCGATTTCTTCGTTTTCTGGATTCATTTCTCCATTCATTCCTTGCTCTTCTCCTCTTTGTCCATTATTCACCATCTGCTTGCTCCTCTTCCCTCTCGTCTTCGAGAATCGGACCTCCAATTATGTACACTTACTCTATCATAATCCACACGGTAGCATTTGCTACTGGGAGATCGGTGGTGATTTTGATTTTCTCCATCATTTCTCATATTCATCCTTGACGATTCTCCTGTTTCATTCCTCCTTTCTCCAGCAAGTCTCCCACTTCTTCTTACAATCGTTGGTTGCCCTTGCACGTTTCTTCTTCTAGCCATTTCTCTTTTTTAATGAATTCTTGAGTATCTCTCCAAACCTTTTCTCTGTTAATCCAAATTCTTCCCAATTTCTATGTCAATCTCTTTGCTCTCTCCCCCGTTTCTAGCGCATATGTAGTAGCAGGAAATCCCACACTACACCCCTTACTCAGTTTTGCTTGACTAATCCATTTGAAAGATGTGTGATCAAGAATATTTATTAATTGATTCCATGAAATGTTTTCACAATACAATAGAATTACACTTGGAAATTAAAGCGCTCTTAAACTTTCTCTCTCCTAATGACTTGCTTCCCAATTCAAAAAGATCTCTCTCTTCAATGATTCATTTAGCCCTTTATATAGGGTAATACATAGTGGGTGACAGCTAAGCTACCCTTTATTTTCGGGAATGTCTCGCGAAGCGTCGCAAATGCACGAATGTTCATTCTCGCGACACTTCTTAACTTTCGCCAGGTTTCATGTCTTCCAATTGTTTTGTTTGTCGTTATTCATCGCGTCGTTTATTTTAACTCCCTGCGACTCCCTCGCGACACCGTCGTTTATTAATCCGCAACTTTGCCCGTTGCGATATTATGATCCTACATTGTTAATCTTCCATTTCTGTAACTCCTTATTATAAATTTCTTTGATTATTGAATGTGAATTCAACTTTTGCTTTCTTTGTTCGGATATAACCATCAAACAACCCTTCTCTGTAATTATAACTTCACACTTGCCTCTGTCCATAAGATATAATCAACTTTGCGAGTTACATAAGATATGATCAACTTTGCGAATTAATCATTCTTGCGAAATATATATATATATATATATTTTTTTTTGATTATGCACTTTATCATTGCGACAAGATCGCAAGATATCTTCATGGATTAAGAAATCTATTGATCTTGCCTTATCATTATTTGTGTGGTCTTATTTTGCCTTCCTAAGTAAAGGTCTTATTTTGCCACCCCTCATTGCGACAAGATCGCAGGACGTCTTTACATTTTCATGTAATGACCCATTGATCTTGTCTCATCATTTCTTAAGTATTTTTTGCCTCTGCAGGATATTATATTTGCGACAATATGACAGGTTTAAATGTTCTTGCGACCATAAAATATCGCGACATTGTCGTCTTTGCGACGAAATCGCAGGACGTTCTTACACTTTCATGTAAAAACCCATTGATCTCGTCTTACCTTCGCGTTAGTATTATTGCCTCTGCAGGATCATTGCACAAATATGACAAGCCTAAATTCTCTTGCGAAAATAAAGCCTCATGACATTTGCGTCTTTTGGCACTTATCAGCTCCCTAATGGAGGGTGCCGCCCCCTTATCTTCTCCCCCCCCGTTGCCCCTTCAAGGAGGCGTACATCGGCCATACAAGACTAGCTCCTCCCATCCGGTCTTAACAGCAGAAGTTGTTTTCGCACCCTCTTATCCCTTATACCTATAGGGCTTATGGTTACGAGACTGCACCCTAAGTGGAGTTTTCTTCGGGCCGAGTGCAAAGATGTGCCAAGACTTGTCAAGAGTGGTAAGGAAGTTCCATGCTCCCGCACTCTTGACTCAACCGGTACTCCTCGGCGCCTTGGTCATACACCGACTCCTTGGAAGAGACCCTCGGGCGTCCAACCGGGTATAACCTTATATATATAGTTGGAAATCCAAGGTATCCCCCCGGATAGGCTTTCATGGGCCCCAAATTTCCATGACTCGGGTTCCGGGAGCGGTGTAACCTTTTCCCCGAGCCATGTCAAGAGATACCCCCTTATATGACGTACTTTAGGTCTTACATTTGCCTCTTACGAAATATCATTCGCGAACTAGGGTGTACGCCATAAAGGTTCGTCCCATTCACTCACTCATTCATTTTATCAATTTATTCGATCATTCATTTTTGACTTTTGTTAATTTGTCTGTGAAGCTATCGCACAATCTCATTTCAATTATTTAATAGATTCTTATACATTCTTCACGGCGATATTTTCGCACAACTTTTCTGCAACCATCTCTTCTGCTTCTTGTCCTTTTCATGTTTTCATCACTAAATTGGTATCTTTTCTCGCAACTATTCATTTTTTATACCTTTTACTCCTATTTCCTTCTGCCTCCGCGTCAGTCAAACTTTTCAATGTCTCCTTTTCATCATGATATTCAATTGTTTTCTTGCATTCATTTCGCAACATTTCTTCTTCCTTTATTTCTATAGTATCCACCATTAGCTTTTCTTTTCTTTGCTCATCCTTTACATTCTTCCTCCATCCTTTTCTTTTTGCCATTCTCTCTTCGTAGCTTTCAACATCGACCTCATAACATTTTTGCCCTTCCTTCCAATCTCCTTTTATAATTCCGACACCGCTAGGATGTGGAAACTTTATACACTGATGGTATGTCGATGCTACCCCCAGAATTTCATGCAACCACGGTCTTCCAATCAAAGCATTGTAGGGAGATTCACATCAACCACGCAGAGCAAAATATCGGTTGATAACCCTTGCAAGGGTATCCTCATGTGCACTTCTCCTTTGGGCTTGTTCGCGGTACCATTAAAACCATATATTTTGTATGTTGAAGGGATCAAATCTTCATCTTTTCCTCCCATAGTTTTGTAAGTATGATAGAAAAGAATGTTGACTGAACTGCCAGTATCAATCAATATTCTATTGATTGCCCAACAATTTTCCGCTTCATCATCTTCGCCATCAATAGGTTTTGGATTAATTTCCAGCTTCACAACCAATGGGCTATCATGTATTTCTCTTCCTTTGGGTATTTCTTCAGCCGAGAAGGAAATAATCTACAGTTGCCACTCTTTTAACTGCGATGTCTTCGCAACATTCATTACTTCTTTATCATCAACATCCCTCGCAAAAACTCTACTAAGTACACTGTCATGAAAATCTTCGATTGTGCGATATGAATGTACAATAGAATTGCAAAACAAATTTTTAGCCTTTGCCCCAACTTCTATAACAAATGTTTCTTTTCCCTTTGCTGGTGGTGGAGGTAAATGTTGAACTTTCTCTCCTTCTTTTAAAAAGTGATTCAACTTTCCTTGATCAATCATTCTTAGGATAATTCTCTTGATGTTTACGCGGTCATTTGTTAGGTGCCCATGAAAGCGGTGGTAAGAAAGAACTCATGACTTCTATCTCCAGGTGGTGGTTCACTTCCCATGTTCCATGGTGCGGTATGTTTTCCATCAAGAGTATTGCTTCCCATATTTTTTCCACACCGGCATTCAATGGCGGCATTTAATTTCCTCCCACGCTACTCGTGACTTCGCTGCCCTCCATGATAGTTATAATTCTGCCTTCGACCTCCGTAGTTTTCCTGCGGATGATCGAGCCTTTGGATCTTATTATTCCCACCGCGATTGTAGTAATTCCTTTCTTTCTCAAATTCCTCTTGATCTCGACTTCCCATGGCTACTAACTTTGGTTCTATATCAACTGCCTTTCTTTCTTGTTGACCTTGCGATGTGCTCGCCACTGTGTGTATTAGTTGAGGTAATAAACTTCCATTCGCGACACTAGAATTTGTGTTCATTTGCCTCAGAATTTGGATATATTGGTCTTTTTAATTCCGTCTCTTTTCTTCTGCGCTCATGTCTACTTATATGTTCTGGCTCATCACTTTCTTCTCTCCTTTTTTCTGCGGCTTTCTCCCTCATCTCTTTCGCGAATTTGGACACCATTATATCTATCAATTTCTCTTCTCGGTTGTCTATCGACTCTCCTTTGCACTCTTTCATACTCTTCATTGATATTTCCATTATTGCGATTTTGCTCGCGCCTTCTTTCTCGGTTGTCATGATTGTTCTGCCGAATTGCCTCTTCAAATTCACGTTCTTCTATTTCTGCCCTCAATCTTTCCCTTTTGCAAGCCAAACGTGCTTGCTCAACATAGTGTTTTTCAATGTCATCTTCGATCTCCTTTTGTTTCCTTCGTGCCTCTCTCCCATGCAATATTCTTCTCCCTTCTATCTGATTTTCTTCGTCAGTTGGATTATTCTGCTCTTGAGGTTGCCTATCTCCTTGATTTCCATTATTTTGGCCATTTTGTACAATTTCAGGTCGTGGAACATAACGATCTCCTTCTATTTCTCTTCTCTCGCGATATCCTTCACCAACATTTGATTCTCTTTCCAAATTTTCTTCATTAATAGTTTCTGCAGGTAATGTTCTCCTCCCATCTTCTCTGACCGATCTTGATCTTGACCTGTTACTTCTCGATCTTCTATTTTGCAGCCTCAGATTTTCCATTCTCAATTCGTGATTTTGCCTTGTTAAATTTGCACGTTCCTCCGCTTCTAACCGCCTTTCTTCATACATTGTTTGTCTCAATGTTTCTAATGCTGCAATTTCTTCATTTCCACGAATTGTTTCTCCCATCTCTTCCCGACTTCTTTCTCCTCGTCCATTGTTTATCTGTTGTTGCTCTTCCTCTCTTTCCTCCACAGAATCTGATCTCCATGTGTGTACACTTACTCTATCATAATCTGTAGTTGTGTTTGCAATTGGTTGAATTGGCGGTTGAATTTGATTTTCTTCATCATTTCTTATGTTCATCCTTGATGATTCTCCCCTTTCATTTCTCCTTTCACCAGCAAGTCTCCCGCTTCTTCTCACGATTGCTGGTCCTTCTGGTATATTTCTCCTTCTAGCCATTTCTTTCTTTTGGTAAACTGTTAAGAATTGTATCAAATTTCTCTTTTCTTACTCCAAATTCTCCCTGTTTCTAGAGCATATGTAGTTGCAGGAAATCCCACACTACACACCTCATTAGATTCAACGTAATTAACTCTTTGTAAGATGATTAACTTTGAACTTTATTGATTATCTTCTTGAAATGTTTACAAATGCAATTAGAATAAAACCAAAGCAATTACAATTACTCTCTGTTTTCTCTCTCCTAATGACTTGCTTCACACTTCAAAAAAGATCTCTCTACAACAGACTTACTCGACCCTTTATATAGGGTATTACATAGTGGAGGACAGCTAAGCTGTCCTTTATTTTCGGAATCGACTCGCGAATCTTCGCGAATGTGTAACTGCTTGTTCTCGCGACACTCCTAAATCTCGCCAAATCTTCACCCTTTTCTCATGCTCTGGCTGTCGTCATCTGATGCGTCATTTGAATTATTTCCTTGCGACACCCTCGCAATGTTATCATTTGTTACTCTTGCAAAGTATTGCTGTCGCGATATTCTGGTCCTACAAAACTTTATAATTCATTTACAAATTTCAGTTTACCTGCAATTGCAGCTTTAAGCAACACTCTTTCTACACTACCAACTCAACTTCAATTGCAGTTATCCCATTATTCAACACTGAATTAGACTAGAACTATTCACTTCCACAATCTCAGTGCCCCAATCCTCATATCCTTGTAACACTGTAACATCACTAATTCTGAGTTCATCTATCCTCCATCATTGAACTGCCAAACCAATCTGATATCACCGGTTATATTCAACATCATCTCAACTCCAACAAATACAACATTCATCTTACACAACAATACAATCTTAATCTTCCATTCTAAAACTATTACCATTCAACAAACATACCACCTGCCTCAAACATCTACATCTGCAATACAACACTAGTATAACTCAACAATTATTCAGTTCAATACTATCACATGCAACATTATACCAGTGTCTTCCAATTCCACTAACTACAACTCCAGCATCATTATTGTTCTTCCCTTTAACTCATAACAACACCAGTTCACTTCCAAAGCCATACCCTCACCAATCTCAGTTCAAATCATAATCATACAAACTATGAAATAAAAACAATTCAACTCAAATACTACAATTATGACAAGTTACCTCAAATCTTCTCTGAACTTGAATCAATTCTTTCTTGCTTTGAATCCATCCGGCAGATCTTCTCAAAACTATCACTTCCAAATCAGTTCAAATCATAAACCCTAATTCAAAAATTGGGGAAGCACAAAAACCCTAATTCCTCAATTCTTCCTCAGAACAGCTCCAACATCTAATTAACTTCACCATGCTCCTCAATCGACTAAACCCAGTCTTCAATCATTCCTCTTACACATCAATAAACCAAACTCTAATTCAAATCTCTGAGAAACCCTAACTTAAAATATAATATGGAAGGGCCGCTCCACTCATTGCCAATTGGTTTTGAGTTGGATGCCCGCAGACTTTAACATGTTATCAGAGCGAGGTGAGAGGAAGAGGGAGGAGAGGAGATTGAGAGAAAATTCACAAGCTTTATTTCTGTGGTAGAAGAAGAAGAGTTAGAGAATTGTTTTCATTAAAAGAGGAGTAGTTGTGCAATGTTCCGACGAGTTAAAAAAAAAATAGAATAGAAGAGTTTGTAGCTGCGTTTAGGGTTTGAGAGTTTAAAAGAAGAGAGAGATCTGTTCGTGTTAAAAAAAAAAAAAGGTGAAGAAAGAAGAACAGTTGGCTAGGAGTTGCTGTCGTGATCGTGGATTGTCTGTGAAGAAGAGTTGTTTGTCATTACCGGGAAGGAAGAAGTCAAGGGGACAGTGACTCGAGCTATTAGTCATGGCTGTATGCTATGCATGGTTGTTTGGCAATGGTTAAGGCGAGATTTAGAAGTTAAGATAAACAAGGAAGTTTGGTACGACCTAGTTGGAGATTTGCGGTTTCAATCCAAAGATCAGGTGAGAACTGGTACTTTTGCTAGACGCAAAAAAAAAGAAAAAAAAAAGAAAAAAAAAAAGAGATGATGATGATGGCGCTGTTGCCACTGAATGGAAGAGATGGTGGCAGTGATGATGATCATAAGAACTACAGTTTGATGGTAATGACGAGACGTTGTTGACACTGTGATTGATAGAAGAAGTCCGTGATGAAGAGAATAGTATGGAAACGATGGTGGTGATCGTGTTTCTGGCATATGGGTTTGAAGAAGACAGGGAAGAACTAACGCAGTTGTGCGTAATGGAAGAGATCTTTGAAGGTTAAAGAAAGTGGACCGTAATGTCCTTAAACTTCCGAAGGGGAGCGAAACGTCCTAAAACTACGATTGGGACCGTAATGTCCTTAAAATTCCATTGGGACCGTATTGTCCTTAAACTATGAAGGGGACCGTAATGTCCTTAAACTTCCGAAGAGGAATGCAATGTCCCTAAACCTCCGAAGGGGACCGCAATGTCCAAAAACTACGAAGGGGACCGTAACGTCCTTAAACTACGAAGAGGACCGAAACGTCCTGAAATTACGAAGATGGGACCGCAATGTCCAAAAACTATGAAGGGGACCGTAACGTCCTTAAACTATGAAGAGGACCGTAATGTCCCTAAACTACGAAGATGGGACCGAAATGTCCAAAAACTACGGAGGACCGAAAAGTGTTAGGGAAAGCTTAGTTTAAATTTTCTTTGTCCAAGATGGGCATTCGTGTTCTACATGCTCCATCTTGAGGGAGGGTAATAGGAAATAATATATGAGAGTTTATATTTAGGAGATATGCACTTTAAGTTGTTAGTTATATTAGGAATTGAATATCTTGAGAATCAAGTCTTGTGTCGTAAGAACCAAGTCTTGTGATTGTATAAATATCTTGAAGGATTAATGAGAAAGACACACCAAGATTATTATCAATGTAGTCTTTTACGCTTCCGCGTTTATGCTCTCCTCTCTCTTGCTCGATCCTTAACATGGTATCAGAGCAGGCTATTTGTGTCGAGTCAGTTGACCGCACCTTTACTCGCGTCACCCGATTTAATTGTCCACGTGTTTGTAAGACCCGCCGAGGCTACACGTGAGGGGGCGTGTTGAGATTAATTGTCCACGTGTTTGTAAGACCCGCCGAGGCTACACGTGATGGGGCGTGTTGAGATTATTAGTCCCACATGGTTGGGTTATTTAAGATCCTGCGGTTTATAATCTATTAGGGCCTCTCCACTCGTTGCCAATTGGTTTTGAGTTGGATGCCCGTATTCTAACATGGTATCAGAGCTAAGCCCCAGACCCAGACCTGCGTACGCCGGGTGTAGGCCGAGTTACTGGCCGAAGTGTTTAACCGATTTTGTCACTTGTACACTGGGGTGTAGGCCGGTGCGATACCGGCCGAGGTGTTACCCCCGATTTAGTCACTCACCTGTGTACACCTGTTACCGATGTACTGGTAACTCGTACGTAGGTCCACGTGTGAGGTCCAGTGACTGACCTTACACATGAGGGGGCGTGTGAAAGGACAAATAGTCCCACATCGCTAGAATTAATTGATTAACTTAAAATATAATATGGAAGGGCCGCTCCACTCATTGCCAATTGGTTTTGAGTTGGATGCCCGCAGACTTTAACATTATTTGATTCATATTTACAGAAGCTTTACTTCATTTATTTAACAACAACCCTTCTCTTCTTCATCCATTAACAATTCGATTCACTTCTCAATTTCAACCCAAACCCTAATACCGATTCTCTGTGATTTACTATTTCAATTTCTAAATATCATCTATGTAAATCATTGATTCATCCTCATCGATAACCCCTAGTACCTAACTTGATATTTCTCATCACAAAATTATCTCAACATCATCAATCGCCTTTAACAAAAACTCGAGCAGAGGAGAAGAAAATGAACGGAGAAGAGAGTAAGAGAGAAGAAGTAAAAGAAGAAATGAGCTTATATGCTCGATCAGGTCTTGGTGATAAGGCCAAAGGAAGTTTATGTAAAACCCGTTGAATGTTAAGGGAAGCCAAAGTCGGTCTAATGTCAAAAAGACCATTTTGCCCTTCTCACAAATCCGATGATTACTTCTTCGTTTGGTATCTGATTGACATGTTCGAGTAGTCCATTTCGCATAACTTTTCGAGATCTAACCGATGGTACTAGTTTCATATCTATATCGTTGTTAGATTAATTCCTATTAATTATCGTTCGTTTTAAACTAATCGAGTTATAATCTGCTATTTCGACACTTGACTGGTCTAATAGCGTTGACGAGCTTAAGGGTCCTACATATTTAGTGTTTGAACTTGCTCAAAATGATGATTTGTTGAGCGTTTGTTCGAAACCCTAATTTT
Organism: Papaver armeniacum; assembly: GCA_023531295.1. Classification (NCBI taxonomy): domain Eukaryota; kingdom Viridiplantae; phylum Streptophyta; class Magnoliopsida; order Ranunculales; family Papaveraceae; genus Papaver; species Papaver armeniacum. The sequence continues at coordinate 486,366 of JAJJWW010000721.1, read as the reverse complement.
GATCAATTGCTCATTAATTGTGAATTCTTTGAAAATAGGTCATGAGCGAAGGAGGGGGACCGAACACATGGGACTATGGACGTCCATGTGATGCCCAATTACTCGAGTGAGCGTACACCGGGGTCCTAAGTTAACCGGTTGGTTGGTGAAGGAATGACGATTAAATGCCGGTTTCATCATTTATTGAAATAGTGCTCGATTGAGCATTGGGTGATAAAACCTAATTATTGAAAAGTGAGGGACCGACCAAGAGGGTGTGAAATCGTCCCTTGGTGGTCGTGGGACTAGATGATGGTCGTTCGAGCAAACTTTAAGTTGGTTGGAAAGAGTTTGGACCCAATATGAGCAATTGCGCAAATTAGGTCAAAATTGTGAAAACGTGTGGGACCGGCTCGTTGCAATCCTTAGAGCCGCCCTTGGTCGGTCAAGGGAGTATGCTCGTGTCACGATAATGCCCATGTCTCAGTCCTGAGTGTTTCGGCATTTTTTGATGTGCGTTTGAGCAATATCTTGGATTTTCAGAAGAGTTCGATCTTTGACTGGAATTCTCGATTTTGCTCGAATGAGCAAGTATGCCCGTTTGATCAATATTTCGTGAATATTAGAATAATAATATTATAATATAATTTTCGTGAGTAACCTAGTCGGTCATGTGACCATGTTGACTTTTGGCTTTTTCATGGTTTGAGCGATATTTGAGAAAACATGGAGAAACCATGATTTTTGCTGAAACCGGGAAGTTTCACAAGATGAGAGAAATAACAATTTATGAAAGATTATGGATTGCAAGGTGTGTGTAGGATCAGAATATCGTGACATCAATACTTTTCGAGATCAATAAACGTCATTTATAAAAGATGTATGATCAGAATATCGCGACATCAATACTTTGCGAGATCAATAAACGACATCATTGCGAAGGTGTCGCAGGGAAATAATATAAATGACACAATGGATGACGACAGCCAGAACATGAGAAAAGCGTGAAGATTTGGCGAGATTTAGGAGTGTCGCGAAGATGAACACTTATACACTTGCGATACTTCGCGAGTCATTCCCGAAAATAAAGGACAGCTTAGCTGTCATCCACTATGTAATACCCTATATAAAGGGTTGAGTAAATCTGTGGTTGGAGAGGTCTTTTTGAATTGTTAAGCAAGACACTAAGAGAGAGAAACTTTAGTGTGATTGTAATTTCCTTAATTCTGTTCTATCTTTCTTTGTAAACATTTCAAGAAAATAATCAATCAAATTCATAGTTATTCATCTTCAAATGGGTTAATTGTGTTGAATCTAATGAGGGGTGTAGTGTAGGAAATCCTGCAACTAAATATGCGCTAGAAACAGGGACTGAAAAGATTGCAGCTCAAATTATCCGAATCAAGAAAATGAGAGAGAAAAATGTTAACTTAGATGAAGTAGAGAAGTTAAAAAACAAGGAATATGATGAAAATACGGAGTATAGTACAATTACAAAAGCAATGATTAATGAATTCCATGAAAACATTAGAGGAAGAATACATAAACGAGATTTTGAAGGGAATAAGATTATATATGGAGAGAAGACATCGTCTTTGAAAGAGTGGGAAAAGCAGAAAATAACATTTACAGCAGCAGAGGTACCTAAAGAGGGTTTGAGTCATACATCCCCGTTAGTGATCACAATAAATGAATGCAAAAATGGAGAAGAATCGGCAAAGCAGCGGAAGAATGGGCAGTAAATAAAACTTTGGTGGATACAGGGAGTTTGGTGAGTATTATGTTTTACCATACTTATAAAAAATTAGGATATAAAGATGAACAAATGATTCCCCCGGCGTATTATATCCATGGTTTTGTTAAATCCATAACAAAACCTAAAGGAGAGATAAAATTACGAGTGCAGCTTGGAGAAATTGAAACACAGGTGACATTGAGTATAGTGGACATGGAATCGCCGTATAACGTGTTGTTAGGGAGACCATGGGTACATGCAATTAAAGCTGTAGCGTCAACGTTTCATCGAGTGTATTAAATTTCCTATGCCCATTTGGAATTGGTGAAATCAGAGGGAATATTGATAAAGGAAGAATATATCATCAAATCGAAGTGAAGTATTATGAAGAACAAGTGAAGAAACGAAGAGATCGCAAGAAGATGGTAAAAGCAGCTAAGAAAGAAGAAGAGTTTAAAATTTACATGGTAAGAGCAAAAGAAGGAAAAGGGATACAGCGCAATCTCGCAGATAAGGAAATGAAAGGACCAACCCCTATAGGAGAACCGAAAGCTAGTTATATCGCAGACGAGAACAAACAAAAGAAGTGAATGTTGGAATCAAGAAGAACCCAAGATGTTAAAAATTGGGACTAAAATGGAAGTAGATGAAGAAAGAAGAACTATTGATTTGTTTGCGAGATTATAAAGATATTTTCGCGTGGGATATGGATGAAATGCAGTATAGATCCATCTCGGCTTGCCATAAATTGGAAATTGACAAATGTAAGACCATTCAAACAAAGAATTAGAAAGATCTCAACAACATATCATCCTCAAATAGAAGAAGAATTGCAGAAAATGCTAGATGCAGGAATCATTAGACAAGCAAAATATCCCGAGTGGATAGCAAATATGGTTATAGTCCCAAAGAAGAAAAAAGGGATAATAATTTGTATAGATTTTACCGATCTAAACAAAGCTTGTCCTAAAGATAGTTTCCCGTTAACAGATATTCCGCAATTGGTTGAAGCGGCGGCAGGAAACGAAAGGATATCATCTCTTGATGGATACAAAGGTTACAATCAAATTCCTCTCGCCGAAGAAGATCAAGAACATACTGCTTTCTTCGCCCCAAGAGGATTATACTGTTATACAAAAATGCCGTTTGGTTTGAGAAATGCCGGAGCAACATACCAAAGGATGGTGGAAAAGGTGTTCACGAAATGGATACACAAAATATTATAGGTGTATGTAGATGATATGTTAATAAAAAGTAAGAAAGCAAAAGACCATATACAAGATCTGAAAGAAATTTTTGAACAAATGAGACATTTCAACATCAAAGTAAATCCAGAAAAATGCACCTTTGGAGTTGCATCGGGAAATTTTTTAGGTTATATCGTATCAAAAGAGGGAATCCAAGTCGACCCAGAGAAAGTACAAGCAGTTCACGATATGCCAACATTGCGACAAGAAAAGATGTTCGAAGTTAAATGGGTTACTAGCTTCGCTAGGAAGATTTATCTCGCGATCATCTGATAAATGAAAGAACTTTTTCAACATTCTCAAAAAGGGATCAAAGTTTTGATGGACAGACGAGTGTGAGAAAGCTTTACAAGGAATAAAGGAACATTTAATGGATATATCAATTTTACAAAAAGCAGAACCGGGAGAAGAATTATTGATCTATCTTGCGACGACCTGCATGCATTAAGTGCGGTATTGGTGCGAGTGGACGCAGGGGTAGAAAACCAATCTATTACATCAAGAAAACTTTCAATGCCGCAGAAAGGAATTACTCAAAAATTGAAAAACTAATCTTGGCATTAGTTTACGCAACATTTAAACTTCGCATATACTTTCAAGCACACATTGTTAAGGTAGTGACAAAAATACCAATCGAATCAAGTAATGAAAAATTCAAAAGATCGGGAAGAGTTGAAAGATGGAATGCCCAAATAAGTCATTGCAAACTTAAATACGAAATATTATCTTCACCAAAATCACAAGTGGTCGCATGAGACTTTCTAGCGAAATTTCCTTTGGAAAAGGATGAACTAGTAGAAGAAATGATGGACGTAGAAGAAGAACATGGAGATCCAAAAGACTTGTTAACCGAGCCAAATAGATGGGAAATATTAGTAGATGGGTCATCAAATGGAGAAGGTAATGGGATTGGAATTGTTGTGATATCACCGAAGGCAATAAAATGGCTTTTTCTTTCGGAGTTAGAGTTTGCGTCAACCAATAATGAAACAGAATATGAAGCTATAATACATGCTTTGCAATTCGCAATAGAAATGAAATTGGAAAATGTGAGGATTACCGGTGATTCGCAATTGGCTATTCGCCAAATAAAAGAGGAATATACTACAAATGAATTATGTTTGCAAAAGTACAAGAAACTTGTTGACGAGTGTCGGTGCAGATACCTAAAAATAAAATGGAGACATATATCAAGGAGAAATAATAGACTCGCAGATGCTTTTGCCTTTATATCAAGTATGATGACGAGATCCATTGCAGAAATATAAAAATACAAACACTTTTAACACCCTCAATTAATAAAGAAGAAGAGCAGAAACAGATATAATGTTAATAGAAGATGGAACACAAACACTTTGCGAAGAAGATTGGAGAGCAGAACTTCATGCATACCTGATGAAAGGAGAAACACCAAGAAATATATTAGAGGCACACAAATTAAAAAGCCGTGCAACAAATTATGAATTAAGAGATGGAATACTATACCGACGATCTTTTAATGGACCTTCATTCGGATGTGTAACAAGGAAGGAAGGAGAAACCATATTAAAGATGTTGCATAATGGGGATCTTTGGTAATCATAGTGGTGGAAGATCTTTAGCACATAAAGCAAAAATGCGGGGCTATTCTGGACGTATATGCATGAGGACGCGAAACAAATATCAAGGCATTGCGAAGATTGCCAAAGACATGGGAAGAAGATACATGCACCGGGAGCGCTATTAAATTCTTCAACAAGTGTGTAGCCTTTTGGAAAATGGGGCTTAGATATTGTGGGACCATTCCTACCAGGAACTGGACAGAGAAGATATCTAATTGTCGCTACTGATTATTTCACAAAATGGGCAGAGGTGAAAGCGGTACAACACATTCGCGATAAAGATGTTTTTACTTTCATATTTGAGAACATTATATGCAGATTTGGAATTCCATCACAGTTGGTATCTGACAATGGGAAACAGTTTGAAGGACAAAATATAGAATTGCTGCTTAATGCATTTCAGATATGATGTGGAAAATCAACTCCTCTATACCCGCAGGCTAATGGCCAGGCAGAAGCGACAAATAAAACAATTGCAGACATATTGAAGAAGAAGTTAGAGGGATACAATAAAGGATGGTGCGAACAAGTGCCCAATGCAGTATGGGCTTATAATACAACTAGAAGAGAAGCTACGGGCATGTCACCTTTTTGTTTAACATATGGGGTTGAAGTTGTACTCCCGACAGAAGTTATGATTCCAACAACAAAGAAAGAAGCTTGGGAGAAAAATCTTAGTGCGGGTAACATTTTAATCAAATTAGATGAATTAGAAGAAAAAAGAGAAAGAGCACTACAACATATGGAGAATTATCAACGATTGGCCGGAGAATATAACAAACGTGTCAAGATACGTGAATTTCAACCGAGATCTGCAGTGCTGCGAGAGACACCAATATATCGGCGTGAAAGTGGTGGCAAATTGGCAAGAAAATGGGATAGACCTTATATCATTAAGGAAATAGTTGGCACAGGAGCATATAGATTAATGGATCTTGAAGGGAGAGATGTAGGGCAAAGATTGGATAGACCATGGAATAGGTTGTATCTCAAGAAGTATTATCCATAAAAGATGGATGAAATGAAATGAATTTGGATGAAATATTTTTGCGATAGAATGATTGCGAGGTTGAATAAAACAAAGAAAGATTGTGCAAATATCTCGCAAGCAATACATTACAGAAAATGAATAATTGAATGAATTAACAAAAATGAATGAGTGAGTGAATGGGACGAACCTTTATGGCGTACACCTTAGTTCGCGAATGATATTTCGCAAGAGGCAAATGTAAGACCTAAAGTGCGTCATATAAGGGGGTATCTCTTGACATGGCTCAGGGGAAAGGTTACACCGCTCCTGGAACCTGAGTCATAGAGATTTGGGGCCCATGAAAGCATATCCGGGAGAGATACCTTGGATTTCCAACTATATATATAAGGTTATACCCTGGTTGGACGCCCGAGGGTTTCTTCCAAGGAGTCAGTGTATGCTCAAGGCGCCGGGGTACACGGTTGAGCCAAGAGTGCCTGGGGCATTTGAAGTGTCTCGGCCATTCTTGACAAGTCTTGGTATATGCTGCACTCGGCCCGAAGAAAACTCCACTTAGGATGCAGTCTCGTAACCATAAGCCATATAGGTATAAGGGATAAGAGGCTGCGAAAACAACTGGTTGTTGTTAAGACCGGATGGGAGGAGCTAGTCTTGTATGGTCGATGTACGCCTCCTTGAAGGGGCAACCAGGGAGAAGATAAGGGCGGCACCCTCCATTAGGGAGCTGATAAGTGTCAAAAGACGCAAATGTCATGAGGCTTTATTTTCGCAAGGAAATTTAGGCTTGTCACATTTGTGCGATGATCCTGTAGAGGCAATCATACTAACGCAAGGATAAGGCGAGATCAATGGGTTTTTACATGAAAATGTAAAGACGTCCTGCGATTTCGTCACGAAGACGACAATGTCATGGGATTTTACATTCGCAAGAGTATTTAAACCTGTCATATTGTCGCAAATAAAATATCCTGCAGAGGCAAAAATACTTAAGAACTGATAAGACAAGGTCAATGGGTCATTACATGAAAATGTAAAGACGTCCTGCGAGTCGCAACGAGGGGTGGAGAAATAAGACCTTTAATTAGGAAGGCAAAATAAGACCACACATTCAATGATAAGACAAGATCAATAGATTTCTTCATTTGTGAAGATATCCTGCGGTCTTGTCGCAATGATAAATTTCAACATAAATAAAGGTAAGCAAACACGCTTGCGAGAGTAAAATTGCAAATCTAAAATGAGATAGAAAGAAAAGATAAGGGTTTATTCATCAAGGGACTTGGTCTTTCCAGTCAAAAAGAGTACTTCAACAGAAATTGAAAAACATCCCATGCCAAAAGTCATACAGAAAAAGAGACTGGAAGATATAAAATTATAGGAGTAGATTAATTTTCTACATCTACATTGGCATTCTCGGCGGTAGGAGATGATAAACGTTCCTCAACAATCTTATCAGCTTCATCTTCGCCAGTTGGAGGATTTTCATTAGAAATTCCTTCATTCGGATTCTTATTGAAAATTTCATCATTAGTGACTTCCTCGCAACTTTCATAATCAAAATCGCTATCAGGGGAATCAGGAACTTCATCATCACTTACTTCCAGAGGTGCGACGGATACAGGATCAAGAGATTTAGAGAGTAAAACATCATTCACAAGAACTTCAGCTTTAAGATGAAGTTGGCGAAGGAGCGCTTTCTGCTGATTTTTACTCTCTATATTTTTAAAATTACACATATAGTCGAATCTTCTTTCTGCCCTGTCGCGAGAATGCATAAGGGAAGTAACAAGCATTTTATTCTCCTTGCGAATTTTTGAGTGGTCGGATTTCAAAGCAGTAATGGAGGAGTGAAGATTTTTCTCAGATTCTGCGAAACAAAAAATAAAAACAAAAAAATATTATAACAAACAAAAATATGAAGGTCCGATAAAGGAAAAATAGATGAGGCAAATCAACTTCTATGACTACCTTCCTTTTGCGAGATAAGATCTTGGGTTAAAAGCCGAACAACTATTCTCCAGTTGATCCATGGCGATGTCAAAATTATCTCCAACTAATCCTTTCAGACGAGCTCGCCAATTTTTTTCGTTAGAAACAAGTATGTCATTTTCTTTTGCAAGGGAAGAATTGGAATTTTCTAATTGGGAACATTGATCTTTGAGTTGGTTTGCTTTTACACTTAAGATTATTCTACCCTGAATGAGTTTATCCTTCTCGGCAGTAACTTCTGCAAGATGACTCTTCAGCGAGCGAAGAGATTGTTCTTGCTCTTTACATAATTTTTGACAAATATCATATTGCTACGAGTAAACTGCTACCTTGTTTAATAGAGTTCGCTTCTCTTGAGAAAGAGTTCCATTCTCATTTGATAAAGTTTCCAACTCTATATTAGCTTTATTCAAAGAATACGAGAGGCGAGATAAGTCATTACTTAACGAATCGTGTTTCTGAGCTAAATCAGCATTTTCTTTAGAAAGATTATCTATTTGATCAACAGCATATGTATGAAGATTATTATCTAATTGGTTATATTGCTCCATCCAAGCATCTTTATCAACTCGAACTTCTTCAACAGTAGATTCCAACTGATATATCTCCATTTTTCGTTTCTGGTTTAAAGCTTGAAGGGCGAACAAGGGTTTGAGTTAAAAAAAAAAAAAAAAATGAGTGTAAAAATATACCTTTTAATTCTTCGTTCTTCTTGCGAAGATTGTCGCGATCCAGTGAAATATTGAGAAGGCTATTTTTCAAGACCTTAATTTCTTGCTCCAGAGATGTTCGCGACAATGTGTCAGAACCAAAATATTTACTCAGGGATTCAAAAACACTAGACCTAATAGGATCAGTGGAGGTTTTCTTCGCATCATTCATGACGTCTGATAAAGTTTTGAAAGCTACATCTATCCCTTCTAAGTTTTCTTTGGTAAGAGGGATAGACTCAGAGGAGGAGGAGGGAAAAGTTGAATCATTCTTGGTTATAAGAATGCCAGTTGAAGAACCTGATTAACAGGTGGGGGCGAGACAGAAGTATTAAGAGTAAAAGTGGAGAAAGGTTTATTTTGAAGAATTTCATCGACGGAAAATTCAGGGATTGATTTGTCCTGCGAGGATATCGCAGGAGGAGACAGATTATCTTGAGAAGAAGGAGTTGGTTTATTCTGCGAAGCAATCGCTAGAGAGGGAGGATTGTCCTGCGAAGGTACTATAGGAGAAGTAATAAGTTTAAACCCACGAAAGGAAACGGGAGGTACAACTGGTTTAAAATGGCGAGACCTCTTGGGAGATCTATGATGAGTGCCAAATAGTGCATATTTATACACCTTTTTATTGGCACTTTACTCATCTTTTGTGCTCATAAATCAGATATTATCCCGCATTCTCGTATTTTCTTTGTTTTCAAGAATAAATATTTGTATTAATTAATTTTGTGTTTTTAGGTAATAAATAAAGCTCGGAGAAACCGAGGAGCTAAAGAGCGAAGAATTGGAGTCAAACATCTATGGAGCGAGATAGCCAAAGCCCGCGCGCAAATCGGTTGCAACCCAACAAGGAAGACTTGGGCTAGAGCTACCCATGACCCGGATCCGAGCCCGCTCATTCTCGAGCCATTGAGATCTCCCTCGCCTACATCCAACGGTCGCTCCTTCTTGCTCATCGTCCCTTGATGCATCCGCTCAACACCAAAACAGCCCGTCCTTTCCGAGCCGTTCGGATCATCTACTCCTCATCCTACGGTCGCTCGGCCCTTCGCATCGTCTTCTCGCCGCACCTCGCTCAACACCGAATTTATCAAACCCTTATCCCCTCGACCAAACACCCATTTTCCCATTTCACTTTCTCTTTCTCCTCCCCGACGGTTTGCGAGCTCCACCTTCCTCTTCCCCGACCAAGCTCGCAACACCATCTCCTCCACCATCTCCTGCCACAACCACCAGTACAACCATCCTCACCGCCTCCTAGAATCTCTCCATCTCTGTCATAGCTTCTTTCCCTAGGAGCTAAGATCGAGATAGAGAAAACTAGGGTTAGGGTTTCTCGAGCAGAGGGAGAAAACATCAATCAGAGACGGAGTGACAGAGTCGACAAGCGATTCAGAGACGTTTCAAGATTGGGTTTGATTTATTTTTGTATTTAATTTCGAATTTGATGATTAGGGTTTGGAATGTTTTCATGTATAAATAGAAGATGAGGAAGATGTTTTAGGTTTTATGCCTGGGCTAGCCAGTGCTTCACTTAGTTTTAATTTATGTTTTTAGTTCTTGTAATGTTCTAAGTAATTTTCCAGGGAGTTGTGATGAAACCCCTGAGTCTTCTGTTGAGCATGTTCATCTTTAGTTATGTTTTTGATGAATTATATCATGTTTTGATTAGTAGCTGATTGATGAAGTCTACAAACCTGTGATGAGTGGTACTGTAAGAAGACCACTCATACTAGGGGTTAGTTAACCAAATTAGTCAATAAACATCTATCTTAGACCTTCAAGGGAAGACACAATGACATAGCTTAGGTTACACCGCCTTAGCATAAGTTCGAGAGGTGGATTCACTACCCCGGTGTCTCCCAATTTGTCACATTTTAATTCTTTTCCTTAGTTCGAGTCACTTCAACCATTTCGATGCGCTTCGACAACCAATATTGTGTTACATACATTACTTAGAAACTCGGTCTAGCAAGCCTTGATCACTTATCGGCACCACAAGTCTCTCGTGGGAATGACCCGTATTTGCCACTGTCTATAAACTAGACACCGTGCACTTACGGTTTTAGACATAGTCGTAGGATAAAGCATCTTTAAAATCCTACCAAGTTTTTGGCGCCGTTGCGGGACTTGGCGCGTGCCCCGCTGATTTTGGGCTAGTTCTTCACCGAATTCTCACCATTGTATATACGCACTTGCATCTTTTATAGCTTTACATTATTTAATTTTATTTTACACCCCCGTATTTGCACCTTCATGATAACTTAGTTTGTTTCTTTCATTTAGTAATTATAAGCATGATAACTTAGTTTAAGTTTTTAACTTGCATCTCGTAACTTAGGAATTCTAGTATAATTTAGTCATTATTTTTGTTAGCTTTGCTTAATACTTAGCTTTGTTAGCTTAACTTTGCACCCTCTTGAGGAAGAGAAAGCACTCTCTGTGCACTCTCTTAGCTTTGTTAGCTTAACTTTGCTGTTATTTTTTTTTTTTTTGTGGCTTAATCTTCAGCTCAGGCATAGCTCTGAGCTCTGCCAGAGCTTTCTTGCTCTGTAGCTTTGACTGTGAAGCTCTGGGAACTGAATTCTTTGTTGAGCTGCAGGTACTTTAAATACTCGCTGTGCTTGCTGCGCTGCTGAGCAAAGCCTAGGAGGCCAAGAAAAAGAAAAAAAAAAAAAAACCGCAGTGCCTGAGTCACAAAGCTCTGAGCAAACTGCAATTTCAGGTAAGTGACTCCATGAATACACTTGAGATTGTATGAGCATGACCTGTGAACTATGTTAAACTAGCATACACCCTTGTGTGAGCCTCTGTGAATCCTTGAGCTGTCCCTGAAGCTGCAAGTTTGAGCTTAGGCTGTGAATGAACTTTTGCTAGCTAAGAAAACTATAACCCTGAGCTCTGCCCTGTGTCTTGTGTGTGTTGTTAAACCTCGCCTCGCCTTGGCTGAGTGCACAGCCCTGTTAACCTTGCCACTCAGAAATTTGTGTGTTTGAGTGATCCTTTGCATCTGTGAATTGGTCTTAGCTATTCCATCTGTGCTCAGCTCCAGCCCCTGCAGCTGTTGAGCTTGAGTGCAGCTTGGATAGCCAAGATTGGCTGTAATCCCAGGTTGAAATCAACTGAGGGAGTTGATATCAACTCCGAGAGTTGACACAACTCATTTGCTCTGTGCCCATAGCTTCAAACTGCCCTGAGTTGTGCATTTGTGTGTGCACAGTCTATTTTTAGCCCTGCTGAGTTGTGTATTCAATTGCTGCTAACCAGACTCTCTATCTTGCATTGTGAACCTGCCAGCTCGTGTTTAATCTGTGCAGTGTTGTGCACTCTCTTGAGCTGCCAAACTCCACAGTCAGTGCTGTGCATTGCAGCAACTAAAAGCACCCCCACACAACTGGGGTGTAAGCCTGACCAAGCTGTGCATTTGCCCACAAACCGGCTGCACATGTTCATCTAAGTTAAGCTGTGCATTTGCCCACAAACTGGGCTGCACATGTTCATCTAAGTTAGGCTGTGCATCTGTGCAAACCACTGAACCCTGCACAAATCACACAAACCCAATAAACTAAACCCACACTGTGGGCTTTGCACATAACTTAAGCCCACATCCTCTGAGCTGCTGGGCTGTCTGCACACACTGCAACCCAATCACCTGGGCTGCTCACAATCAAACTGTGCACTGGGCTTTGCACAACAACTCAACCCGCATCTGTTGGGCTGTGCATATAACTGAACCCAACCTGGGCTGCCAAACCAAACTGTCAACTGGGCTCAATCCACTTCTGGGCTACACATTTTGCAACAAACTGGGCTTTCAAACAAATCCCAAACAAACCAAATCTCACTTGAGCCCACAGCAACCTGGGCTTCCCACATAAACCAAAGCTCCCAACAAAACCAAATGAATCCCATTGAAACCAAATCCCAATAAACCAAAGCCCACATAAACCAAACTAAATTTTGAGTTCAATTTGAGTACTAAATCATGTCGGGATTTTGTCCGCATCTCTGGGGATTCAAACAAATCCCTTAGAGAGCTTGCTTACGGGCACCTTTCACAGGATGAACACCCCACATACCATAGTGACTTTAGGGAATTTTATGGGCCTTCTCAGGGCCCTGACCTCACATACCCTAATCATTATGATCACATACATCATCCACCACAGGTTGAAAATGAACAATTTTCTCATACCCAGTCATCACTTTTAGATCAATTAGAAGCTCGACTATCTGCTTTAGATAGACTATCTGCTTTAGAAAGGCAATCTGTCGAATCTAGTTTTTCTAGGCAATATGAAATGCATGCATGTACCTTATGTGGTGGCTTAGACCACCCTGCTGAATACTGTTATATCTTGCATGATTTTAGACAGTCTAGGGAAAACCATGATAATCCAATGTACGAAGTATCTAGAAGTGACTATTGGGACCATAATCAACCTGCACACATGCATCATTCACCACAGTGGGGAGATGAACAATTTTATACTCCCCCAACTCCTAGTTTGCAATCAACAATGGAAACACTCATGGAGCAAAATGCTAGGCTTGAAATGAATGCAATGCATGACCATCCATATAGCAACATGTCTGAATTTCCCTTCTCTAGTGAACCTCATGCACAACCATACAATGAATACCCATATGAGGAATGCATACCCACTAGTGAAGACTCTCCTTCAATAAAACAACTCAAAATGATTCTTCAAAGGAACCTGATTAAGTTACGAAATGATAGGATTGAAAATAGTGTTTCTAGTCTTGCTCATGCAACTAACATTGAATATGAACCTAATCTAGAGGTAGATGAGTACACTAAAAATACTACATTTTTGAATGGAGAGATGAATTCTTGCTATGATGATGATGATGAATATGAAGAGCATGTGTATTTTGAAAATGTAGTAGAATCTTTAGGTTCGGAGACATTAATTGTCTCTTCAGGAACCCTATGAATGATGCTTCTTCCGATATTCATGCATGTGATGTTGATATGGATCCTGTGGAATTGTCCTGTGAAAATGAGCCTGCTTTACCACCTGTTTTTGACCTAGGAATAGCTGAATTGTCTGTTGACACAGATGATTCAATGCATGTGCCTAATTCCATGCCTAGGTTACAACATGATATCTCTCCTAGTCATGTTATGCGTGAGGACTGATAATGATTATGACATGGAGATTGATGAATTGTTTTATGCAGGTGAACATGATTTACCTTCTTCTGACTTTAGGAAAGTGTGTGATGGTACAAATGATTTTATACATGAAAATAACTTAGATGTACCTAACCTCTCTCCCGAGTCACAAATTGAAACTCCTCCACCAAACCTAGGTGTAGTTTGTCACAAAATTGCAAAACCAACTTTTCGAAAATGCCTAACTTAGGCCTAGAGCTTTGTGCTTCCCAAGTCCTCTTGGACTATTTTGCATCAAAGTATAACACTCTTAAGGATCCACAGTTGGAATGTGTATGTCTTTGTTATTAGTAAAACTCATTTTGAGTTAGACCTTTTGCATGATGTACCTTTAAAATTGCAAGATTTTGTTCTCACAAACACACACATTCACAAGTTTAGGTTTGGGGGAAACTCCTTCACATCTACAGTCTTACTTGCACTCTCATGTTATATTTGTGTAAGATTGTTGATGTTTGTATATATTTTCTATTGGGTTGATCCTCAACTCTTTAGACTGTTGGTTTATGGTGAATTTTCATTGTATATATCCAAAGTAGGACTTGTTAAATTTTTCTTTTCTTGAATCGGTTGAGTCTTCTTGCACATATATTATGCTAATCCGATATGATCTCCGTTGAGAATATTGGATTCTAGCCTTGACGAATGAAGCTCAACCTTGCTCCTGCGACATCCCAATCTCTTCCCTTTTCTCTTATCGGCATAGTTCTCTCGGTATGTATTTGTTTAAATTTTTTCCTATCTGTTGACACATTGAGGACAATGTTCGATTTAGGTTTGGGGGTGCATTTGCATTTAGAGTTTTTAGTCTTTTATTTTACCTTTTATTTTCAAAAAAAAAAAAAAAAAAAAAAAAAAAAAAAATTCAAAAAATTTTTTTTTAAAAACCTCCAACTTTTAGAGATTTTAGAGTCACTAGCATGCTTCTAGCTATGTTTACATAGAGAATCGACCAAATAACAGAACTTGGAAGTACTTAGGAGAACACAATCGGGTTCCTTAGTTGATTAGAGCGTTAAAGTTGGATTTAACCATACCGGAGGGCGAATTAGGTGCTGTTTAGATACTCGGTAGTAGAATTGTGATCACCCATAGTGGAGACTACCCAATTTACATCAAGTGAGGCACCAACCTTCAATTTTTTGCAACTTTCTAGAAAAGCTGTTAGAGTGTGTGTCACCGTACGTAAATTCCGGGTAGGAATGGTGAGCTACCCAACTTCGCACCATTTTCAGCACTACTTTTGATCTCTTGAGTGCTAGTTTTTGTCAATCATGAGGGTGACGTCTAAAGATGAAAACTCCTTCTAAATACCGATTTGCAGTTAGCATCTCTCTCTCTCTCAATGCCAAGACCCATAGAAACACATCATCGTCAACAAACGGAGCATCATCGAATATGGAAAGAAAATTGATATAGTCCAAGGTTTATGTGCAACAAAAAAAAAGAAAATAGGATGAGAATTAATAAAATTTATAAAATTAAGACAATACAAGTTGTGGAAAAATTGAGTGATAAAGTCCTTTGTCCATGGAGTTAGTTGTTTCATTATTTGTATTTTTATTTTCACTTATTGTAAAAAAAAAAAAAAAAAAAAAAAAAAAATCAAAAATCAAAAATCAAAAAAAAATTGTAGTTTATTTTTGCTACCACCATGGTAAAGAAGAATTTAAAAAGAAAAATCCAAACAACAAGGAATTTGAGTAGAAAAGTTAAAAAATTGTCAAGTTTTGTGAAGTTTAGAAGTTCGTCATCAACATTTGAAGACCGAAGATTGAAGACGTTTCTATGGTTTCTTATGAGAGAGTGATATTAATTGCCGATCGGGTGAGAAGTGAGTGAGTACTCCCACCCCTTGCTAATGGTTGATTTCCTTTCTTAGAGATCATCAGAAAAAGATTCTTTTTGTCCGCACTTCTGTGGAGTCTCCAGGATTTTATTTCGGAAGGTTATCCTTCTTACCTACAACGTGTGCAGGATTTCTCTCTTTATTCCTTCCTGCACACATGAGAGACTAAAAAAGCGATCTTTTTGAGTGCAATTATCATAAAACCCTAATGGTGAGGCAGAAGTTGAGACTTATGATCACAATCGAATCCGAATTCTTTCATATGGTATGGTTACTTCTCGCTCAGCACTTAAGGATGAGAATGCGTTCTTTAGTAGTTCTAACTTCATGTTACTAGCACGCAGAAACTCTATGTCCTCATAGCTTCTTGGATGCTTGAGACTCTTTTACACTCTGAAGTTGGAGAAGGTTTTGTGGGTACACCTCTTGTAAACCCTCACGAGACTACAACTCGTCCACTAGGGACACCTAGGGGTTTAAAGGCTTAGTGCATACGCTAAATGCATTCGAGAGACTGCGACAGGTATAGTTAGGATTTCTTATTTTCTGTTTCACTTGAGGACAAGTAAAATTCAGGTTTGGGGGTATTTGATGAGTGCCAAATAGTGCATATTTATACACCTTTTTATTGGCACTTTACTCATCTTTTGTGCTCATAAATCGATATTATCCCGCAGCATTACGTATTTTCTTTGTTTTCAAGAATAAATATTTGTATTAATTAATTTTGTGTTTTTAGGTAATAAATAAAGCTCGGAGAAACTGAGGAGCTAAAGAGCGAAGAATTGGAGTCAAACATCTATGGAGCAGATAGCCAAAGCCCGCGCGCAAATCAGTTGCAACCCAACAAGGAAGACTTGGGCTAGAGCTACCCATGACCCGGATCCGAGCCCGCTCATTCTGAGCCATTGAGATCTCCCTCAGCTACATCCAACGGTCGCTCCTTCTTGCTCATCGTCCCTTGATGCATCCGCTCAACACCAAAACAGCCCGTCCTTTCCGAGCCGTTCGGTTCATCTACTCCTCATCCTACGGTCGCTCAGCCCTTCGCATCGTCTTCTCGCTGCACCTGCTCAACACCGAATTTATCAAACCCTTATCCCCTCGACCAAACACCCATTTTCCCATTTCACTTTCTCTTTCTCCTCCCCGACAGTTTGCAGAGCTCCACCTTCCTCTTCCCCGACCAAGCTCTGCAACACCATCTCCTCCACCATCTCCTGCCACAACCACCAGTACAACCATCCTCACCGCCTCCTAGAATCTCTCCATCTCTGTCATAGCTTCTTGCCCTAGGAGCTAAGATCGAGATAGAGAAAACTAGGGTTAGGGTTTCTCGAAAGCTAGGGAGAAAACATCAATCGAGACGGAGTGACAGAGGCCGACAAGCGATTCGAGACGTTTCAAGATTGGGTTTGATTTATTTTTGTATTTAATTTCGAATTTGATGATTAGGGTTTGGAATGTTTTCATGTATAAATAGAAGATGAGGAAGATGTTTTAGGTTTTATGCCTGGGCTAGCCAGTGCTTCACTTAGTTTTAATTTATGTTTTTAGTTCTTGTAATGTTCTAAGTAATTTTCCAGGGAGTTGTGATGAAACCCCTGAGTCTTCTGTTGAGCATGTTCATCTTTAGTTATGTTTTTGATGAATTATATCATGTTTTGATTAGTAGGCGATTGATGAAGTCTACAAACCTGTGATGAGTGGTACGTAAGAAGACCACTCATACTAGGGGTTAGTTAACCAAATTAGTCAATAAACATCTATCTTAGACCTTCAAGGGAAGACACAATGACATAGCTTAGGTTACACTTGCCTTAGCATAAGTTCGAGGTGGATTCACTACCCTGGTGTCTCCCAATTTGTCACATTTTAATTCTTTTCCTTAGTTCAGAGTCACTTCAACCATTTCAGTCGCTTCGACAACCAATATTGTGTTACATACATTACTTAGAAACTCAGTCTAGCAAGCCTTGATCACTTATCGGCACCACAAGTCTCTGTGGGAATGACTCGTATTTGCCACTGTCTATAAACTAGACACCGTGCACTTGCGGTTTAGACATAGTCGTAGGATAAAGCATCTTTAAAATCCTACCAATCTACCACCATTTTTTTCATCCTGCGAATTACAAGTTAAATAAGAAACAGAGGAAACAATATTGTTATTAAAAGAGTAAATGTTTCTTAAATACCTTGCTACTCGCAAGATGCCTTTTAGAAGCAAAGGATTTCGATTGTGAACCCGAAGAAATGTTAGGGTTCGTAACGGTGAATTTGGTGCTGGGCTTGTTCTTGCTGAAATAAAAATGGTAGGAGAAACATTAAAAGAAGAGTGATATCCAAATAAAAGACTACAATAAGAGAAATCAATCATGAAATAATCAAAATTAGTAAAATCAACAGACCTTGATGCCATAGAAACAGTAGCAGAAGAATTATAGCAGGAAGACGATGAAAAAGACGATGAAGGAAAACGACAGAGAAAAGTTGCAGACGATAAAGAAGATGAAATAAAAGAAGAGAAGAGTTTTCAAAGGGAACACCTCTTTAAATAGATGGGAGAAGAGTAACCGGATGAGCCGGTAAAAAGTAAAATTTTAGATATGTGTAAACAGCCATTCCTAAATTCACGGAATCTTGTCGGTAAAAAATGGATAGAAAATAAACGGTGGCGACATTTCAAAATGATAATTCTCATGACATTCTCTCCTTCTGCAGAGAAGACATGAGAAGAGGCAAGATGTAGGATCGAATATCGCGACATCAATACTTTGCGAGATCAATAAACGACGAAGATTGCGAAGGTGTCGCGGGAAATAATATAAATGACGCAATGGATGACGACAGCCAACATGAGAAAAGCATGAAGATTTGGCGAGATTTAGGAGTGTCGCGAAGATGAACACTTATACACTTGCGATACTTCGCGAGTCATTCCCGAAAATAAAGGACAACTTAGCTGTCATCCACTATGTAATACCCTATATAAAGGGTTGAGTAAATCTGTGGTTGGAGAGGTCTTTTTGAATTGTTAAGCAAGACACTAAGAGAGAGAAACTTTAGTGTGATTGTAATTTCCTTAATTCTGTTCTATCTTTCTTTTTAAACATTTCAAGAAAATAATCAATCAAATTCATAGTTATTCATCTTCAAATGGGTTAATTGTGTTGAATCTAATGAGGGGTGTAGTGTAGGAAATCCTGCAACTACAGTGTGGGACCGGAAACGGCTAGGGCATGACCGGTCGGCTAATTTGCCCAGTCCCGCAACACCTTTCCCTATTTTATATTATTATTTTTCATGAAACCACGAAAATATAGAGAAACCATGAGTTTTGCTCAAACAAGGAAAGTTGTTAGAATGGAGGAGTCTTCATGAGTTCATGAAAATAACAAAAAATAAGAAAAAATAATGGAGGAAGCATGGGACCGGCCACGGCTAAGGTATGGCCGGCCGACCGGTGGGCCCGGCCCATAGGCGCTTCTCCATTATTTTAATGTTATCATTTTCTCTCTCCTATTTTGTGTAGGATTCCTCATTTGTCCATATTTTCGCATGCTCGTTCGTGCATTTGGGTGCTCGTTCGTGCATCATTATCGAGTACGCTTGCACCATTTTATGGGGCTTACTCAGTGGTAGTCCAGATGCCCGATTGTTGAGTATTTATTACTAATTTATGAAATTCAGTGGAGAATGATTCATGAAACTGAGTAATAAAAGTGAGTAGTTGTTTATTATCAATCCATAGGATCAGCGGTGGATTCGACCATGAATTCGGAATAATGAAACGAGCATTACCATTCCATGGGATCGTAGATTCGACCACAGAATCGGAGTAATAAGATTATTACCATTCCATGAGATCAGCCGTGGATTCGATCATGAAATCGGAGTAATGAGATTATCCATTACCATTCCATGAGATCAGCCGTGGATTCGATCATGAAATCGGAGTAATGAGATAAAATAGATTATCTTCTAGGAATTCAGTGGTGAATGTCACAATAGAATTAATCTGTTGCAGAAGGGATATTGGCCAGTTAAAGCGTCATACCCGTTCTGAAAGGTGCATATTCAGGAAAAAGCAAGTGTTGCCGAAGTACTGAAGGCGTTATTGCTCTCAATCTTACGGAGAACCGCCTGGTTCTATACATGGTCTCTCTACATAGTCAGGGAACAGTGAGTGTCATCGACGTCCTGAAGGCGTTATTGCTCTAAATTTTATGGAGAACCGCCCAATCGTTCTTTTATGTAGAGGTGGGTCTCTCATGTAGTCAGGGAACATCGAGTCACCGACGTCCTAAAGGCGTTGTTGCTCTCAATCTTACGGAGAACCGCCCAATTATGTTATTCTACATAGAGATCATGATGAAATGCGAGGTATCGAACGCTCAGCTAGTGGAGGCCTTTCGTAAACAAATTCACCATGGATCGTAAAATATGAATCATCACATGCCTGAAAGCCGTGTAAGAAACATGCAATATCATGATTTTACGATTTTGTCCTTTGTTGAAAATCCACCATCTACATTAAGTCCCCTGCTTAGTGAGGGACAGTCATGTGCCGCGGTAAGCATTGAATGGTGTGTAGTTGCAGGAAATCCTACACTACACCCCTCACTAGAATACACACAATTAAGTCATTTTAAGATGAACAATTACGATGCTTGATTGAATTCTTGAATGTTTACAATATGAAATAGAGATGAATTATAGAATTACAATCACTCTAAAACTTTCTCTCTCCTAATGACTTTCTTAACAATTCAAAAAGAACTCTCCTACCAATCGGCCTGATCAACTCTTTATATAGGGTATTACATAATGGATGAAAGCTAAGCTATCCTTTATTTTCGGGAATGACTTGCGAAATATCGCAAGTGTACAAGTGTATGATCTCGCGACACTCCTAAACCTCGCTAAGTCTTCACTCCTTTCTCATGTTCTGACTGTCGTCATCCATTGCGTCATTTATGTTACTTCCCTGCGACACCTTCGCAATGTTGTCGTTTATTAGTCTCGCAAGGTATTGATGTTGCGATATTCTGATCCTACATCTTGCCTCTTCTCATGTCTTCTCTGCGAAGAAGAGAATGTCATGAGAATTAATATTTTAAAATTCCGCAACTGTTCATATTTATTTGTTACGATCCCGTACTTCTACACAGAATTGATTACGCATGTTTCTTCTTCCACTCTTTTCTTGACACGTTTCTTTCAACCGTTTTTTCTTGACCATTCACGTCCCCTCTCGCATTAAATGCATTTATCTTCTCGAGAATTCTTCTCTATATATAGTTTTCTCACCCTCCTCTTCTTCTTTTTTACTTTCTCTCTGCAACTTTTCTTCACTTCTCCTTCTCCGCAATTTGCGTTTCTGCTACTGTAAATCTTCCTTTCCTTCTTTCTCTTGATCTTCAATTCTTTAATCATTCCCATACTCTAAAAATGGCTCCACCTGGTCGTAGATATGAGACCCTTTTGAGTGAAACTCAAAAGAATTTACAAGAGAGGGGTTTCACCCTATCAACCATTCCCGATCACGAATCTTCATCTATTCTTTCTGCAAAGTTGTTTACTGATCATCAGTGTGATGATCAGAAAATTATAATCTCGCTAGGTCAAATCCTCGCAGGTCTTCCCATTCCTCTCTACAATCCCGAGCTGCCCTTGTTCTATGAAATTCTTGCTCATGAGAAATTCTCGCGAGCTATTTATCAATTAAGTGGTGATTGCATCCGTCTAAATGCTTGAATTCCGCCAATCGTGGCGCTGGTAAGGGGTCTTTATATCCTGATAACGTCAAAGATCCTAAATTCGCAAATTTAGAGATAGTCACTGAAAAGTACACAGTAGAAAACTTTTTTGAAAATTATGAAGTGATA
Source organism: Papaver armeniacum (assembly GCA_023531295.1). NCBI lineage: Eukaryota > Viridiplantae > Streptophyta > Magnoliopsida > Ranunculales > Papaveraceae > Papaver > Papaver armeniacum. Next base: position 465,174 of record JAJJWW010000721.1, on the reverse strand, counting down.
AATATGAAGAATGATAAATCTCGCTGGGGTGCTCGACTGAAGAGAAAAGATAATATTCCTAGCGACAAGCTTCTTATGCAAGATATTGACTGGCACTCGCGCAAGAATAATGTTCCTCGATACTCCAAAGATGAGAAATGGTGTGTCGTTCCGCTATTTTTGAATGGACCTTACATTTCAGGTTCCCATGTACTCCCTGCGAATCTCGCAGATTATCATCCTTGGGAATTTAAGTGGCCCGAAAAGGCAAAAGAGGTATGTTTCCTATTTTTGATTCGCTTTGCGATATTTCCTTCCTCTTATATTTACTAAGCTTGCAAAATTTTCAGATTATCAAATTGAGAAAGAGTTATGAAAGACGTCCAAAGGCGAGTACTCTGGCGATACTCCGATCAATCACGGATGAAGTAAGAAATAATTTCTTTTGCTATTTTTAACAATATTGTTGCCTCTGTTTCTTATCTTCATTCGTGTGCGAAGGTTGGTATCGAAATTACCGAAGAAGAAGAATCTCCCGAAGTTGCGAAGTTCAAGGGAAAAGGCAAAGGTCCTCTCCGCAAGGGGAAATCCGCTGTCCCACCTTCCAAAAAACGGAAGGTTCATTCTTCTCCTCATTCCAGTCCTTTTCACAATGAAACTTCTGATGAGGATGATAACAACGCAGAAGAAGATCAATCAACTGAATCCCCTATGGAGCAGTTATCCAATATTTTTTCAGACTCCATGCAAGGCCTTGGAGATGATCGCCTTTCCGGTACATGCGAGGCTCTCGCAAATATATGTGATGCTACCTTTTTAGAGGGCAACGATTCTCTTAAAGGGGTTTCTAGATCTGTAACTCCTAGCTTTTTAAATGCACTTGGTGCCTTGGTATGTCTGAACTTCTATTTTTCTTCATAATTTTACTTTAAAGTCATATCTTAACAATTTCTTTATCTTTATTTGCAGATCGGAAGAGCTTCTTTTGCGGTTGCCTCGGACCTTGAGAAGAGGCGCAATAATCTTGAAAAGAAAAATTTTCAACTTAAGGAGAAGAACAAAGAACTAGAAGTTGAAGTTGCGACATCTCGCAAGAAGAATGAAAATGAGGCTGCTGCTCTTCGCGAAAGAATCCAACAACTGGAAACTGAGTCGTCTACTCAGAAGAATAAAATTTCTACTCTTCAAAGCGCTAATCAACAACTTTATGGTACAAAATTCTTCTCTTTTCCTTGTTTTTATTTTGTCATTTATTTTTCTTTGCCTGACTTATCATTTTCGCAGACATATATAATCTTTCTGAAGAAGCCATTCTTCTCCATTCATTTCCTGAGCCTATGGATAATGATATTATTCTCGCTCATCTCAACGAATCTTTATGTAGTTCGTCAAATAAAATTAATTCTCTTCCATTAAATGAACTTCAAACCAAATTTCGTCTCTTAGAAATTGAGCATAGATCTAGTTTAGGTTTAGCCAACAGATTTAAACGTCTGTATCTTGATTCCCATGAGAAAACCAATATTTTAAGGAAGAAAATTAGTAGCCTTATAGATGACAAAGATCGCATTGCTAATCAAGGTGCACAGGCATTAGCAAAATTTCAAAAACTCTTCTTGAAGTCCAAATTGAACGAGATGAATCTCTTCGCCAAAATGCCATACTTAATGAGCGAGAAAATCAAATTCGTTCACTTCTTGTTATAAATAGTGACGATGAATTCGCTTGGGCTGCGAAAGTTCTAGATAATGCCAGAAATAATTTAGGTGTTAACGTCAGTCTTCATGCTGAACATACTGCCTTGGTTAAAGATATGATTTCTGACAGAGAAGGTTGTTAACTGTTCTTTTTTACTTTTCCACTTCTTTTTTGTGAGACTGTTATTAAGTTACTGATTCATTATCATACGTTCGCAGAAGCTGAGAAAAGGTATCAAACAAGGATTGAAGAACTTGAATCCGAAAAAGAACATCTTGCAAAGGATCTCTCTCTTCGCAACGACAAGTATTCCAAGTTGAAGAAGTAATTACAAACTACTGTGGCGAATTTCAATAATGATGCCGTTCATTTTCGCAATCAAACTATTAAGACAGTTTGCGATGATCACAGTATTCCTTATTCTTCATATCCTTGTCTTCTTGATGAGGTTCCTGAAAATATACCTTCTTTTGATGTTTCCGATAGTGACGCTAGCGAAGAAGAGGAGTCTGATAAAGAGTCTGATGACAAAGAAGAATGAACTAAGAAATAGCTCCATTTTTCTTTTTCTCTTCTTCTAATATTTGTACATTTATCCTTTTAGCCCTCCATTTTTGTAATTTCTCACTGTAAATCTATCATATGGAAATAAATAACAAATTTTTACTCTAATCATTCCCATACTTGCCTCTGTTATTTATTTTCACATGAGAGATTAAATCAATAATCTTTAAGTAATAATACGTCTTTGTTTCGCAACTGCGGTTGCTAACTCTTCAAATAAATTTAGAAGTATATCCATTTTCGCAAGCTTATTTGCTTACTCAATTTCTTGTGTGGTCTTATTTTCATTTATGTTGATATTCATCATTGCGACAAGATCGCAGGACGTCTTTACATTTTCATGTAATGACCCATTGATCTTGCCTTATCATTTTTTTGTGTGGTCTTATTGTGCCCTCCTAGTTAAAGGTCTTATTTTGCCACCCCTCATTTTTGCGTCAATGTGACAGATCTAAATGTTCTTTCGAACATAAGTCCCATGACATTGCCGTCTTGCGACAAAATCGCAGGACGTCATTACACTTTCATGTAATGACCCATTGATCTTGTCTTATCATTTCTTTAGTATTGTTGTCTCTGCAGGATATTTTTCTTGCGACAATATGACAGGCCTAAATATTCTTGCGAACGTAAAGCCCCATGACATTGCCGTCTTAAGACACTTATCAGCTCCCTAATGGAGGGTGCCGCCCTTATCATCTCCCCGGTTTCCCCTTCAAGGAGGCGTACATCGGCCATACAAGACTAGCTCCTCCCATCCGGTCTTAACAACAACCAGTTGTTTTCGCAGCCTCTTATCCCTTATACCTATAGGGTTTATGGTTACGAGACTGCACCCTAAGTGGAGTTTTTTTCGGGCCGAGTGCAAAGCATGTGCCAAGACTTGCCAAGAATGGCCGAGACACTTCAAATGCCCCGTGGCACTCTTGGCTCAACCGTGTACCTTGGCGCCTTGGTCATACACTCGACTCCTTGGAAGAGATCCTCGGGCATCCAACCGGGTATAACCTTATATATATAGCCGGAAATCCAAGGTATCTCTCCCGGATAGGCTTTCATGGGCCCCAAATCTCCATGACTCAGGTTCCGGGGCGGTGTAACCTTTTCCCCGAGCCATGTCAAGAGATACCCCTTATATGACGCACTTTAGGTCTTACATTTTCCTCTTACGAAATATCATTCGCGAACTAGGGTGTACGCCATAAAGGTTCGTCCCGTTCATTCATTTATTCGTTCAATTATTCATTTTTGATTATTTCTTTCTCATTATTTTTGCGAAATTATCTCATAATCTTGCTTCATTTGCTTTGATCTCGCATAATCTTGTTTCATTTGCTGTGATCTCACTGTAATTATTTAACCAAGCTTTCTTCATATTCATGTGTCGCGAGCCTTTCGCATACTCCTTCTTCAATCGTTACATTTTTTTTTTTTTTTTTAATCTTTGTAGTTGCAGGTTTTCCCACACTACACCCCTCACTCAAATCTGTTTAATCAACCCATTTGGAGATGAACAATGATGTGTTTTATTAATTATTTCTTGAAAGGTTTACAAAGAAATGTAGAGCAAAACTAAAGAAATTACAATCTCTCTTTCCTTTCTCTCCCCTAATGACTTGTTTCACAATTCAAAAAGCTCTCCCCCACAACAGACTTACTCGACCCTTTATATAGGGTATTACATAGTGGATGATAGCTATTCTGTCCCTTATTTTCGAAACGTCTCGCGAATGCTCGCGAATGTACAACCTGTTGCCTTCGCGACACTCTTAAATCTCGCCAAGCCTTCACACTTTCCTCATGTTCTAACTGTCGTCATCTGTTATGTCATTTATTTACCTCCACGCGACTCCCTCGCGACACAGTCGTTTATTAACCTCGCGAAATATTGGTGTTGCGATATTCTGATCCTACATCTTGCCTCTTTTTCCTTGAATATCGCTTGGAGAGCGATTTTTAAGGAAAAATTTGTTATTATGATGATCTTTGACATTTGTTGATGAAGGAACAAGCGAAAGAATACTGGACTTGAAAAGTACGTACTTGCCTCTATTCTTTTGCGACGTTCCGAAGCTTCGCGAAGTAAACAAGAAGTAATATATCTTCAATTCCCCACAAAATTTAATTCCTTGAATCTTGGGATGACCGTTTACACGTGTCTAAAATTACTCTTTTTACCGGTATATTTAATGTTATCCCACACCCATTTTTCTTCTATTTAAAGGAAAATTGCTTATTAAAACCATTCCTTCTCTTCTTCTATACTTTCTTCATCGTCTGCAACCATTTCCCGCTCTTCATCGTCTCGCAACTATTTCCTGCTATTCATCTCCATCCTCTTCTTTTTATTATCTTTCATTATTGTTTTCATGGCATCCGGTTCGTTATTTTCATTGATTTTGATTATTCTCTTGATTGATCTTCCCTATTGAAATTACTTCATCTTGATTTTGTTCTTCTTTTGATATCGCCATTTTTGTTTCAAAGACAAGAACAAGCCCAGCTCTAAATATACTGTGGTGAACCCTAACATCCCCACTGGTTCGCAACCAAAATATTCTTCGCAAGTGAAGTCTCTGGCTTCTAAAAAACAACCTGCGAGTAGTAAGGTATTTTTAGGAATATTTATACTCCTTTAATAGCGATTTTATTGCCTCTGTTTCTTAGTTGATTTATTATTCGCAGGATGATAAGAATGATAGATCTCCCAAAAGGTCTCGCCATAATACATTTGATGCCTCGGCTGCTGTTCCAACTGTTCCTTTCTCGGGATTCAAGCATTCTTCTTTCCCCACGATGTCTTTGCAAGGCAAATCTCCTATTACAGCGACTTCTTCGCAAGATAATCCCATTCCTTCTTCTCAAGATACTGTACCATTCCCTACAGTGTCATCGCAGGATAAATTGATCCCTGAATTTTCTGCGAATGAAATTCTTCAAGTCATGCCTATTCCTCCTTTTACTTTTACCTCGCCTCCACCTACTAATAAAGTTCCTCCCATTGGCGGTCTTATAACTATGGGTGACTCAACTTTTCCTTCTTCCTCTACTATCTCTTCTCCCTCAAAATCTATTTTTCTTAGCAAAGAACATTTAGAAGGGATGGATATAGCTTTCAAAATTTTATCGGATACCATGAGTGATGTTAAGAAAGCCTCCACCGATCCCACCAAATCTAGTGTTTTTGAGTCTTTAGGTAAATTCTTTGGTTCCGATACGATATCGCGAGCATCCTTGGAACAAGAAATTAAGTCTTTGAAAAATAGCCTTCATAATACTTCATTTGGATCGCGATAACCTTCGCAAGAGAAGAAGAATTAAAAGGTATCTCTCCTCCCCGCCCCCTTTTTTTTTTTTTTTTTTTTTTGGAGAATAAACCTCGGTTCGCTTCTCAAGTTTTGCACCAGAAACGTAAGATGGAGATATATCAACTGGAATCAATTGTAGAAGAAACTCGAGTAGAAAAAGACGCATGGATGGAGCAATATAATCGTTTGGATAATCTCCATACATTTTCCATAGATCAAATAAATAATCTTTCTCAAGAAAACATCAGTTTAGTTCAAAATCAAGAATTATTAAGTAATGAAGTGTCGCGTCTCTCGTATTCTTTGAATAAATCTAATTTGGAGTTGGAAACCTTATCAGATGAAAATAGAACTTTATCTCAAGAGAAGCGAGCTTTATTGGATAAAGTGGCGATATCCTCGCAACAACTTGATGCTTGTAAAAAGGCATTGAATGAGCAAAAACAGTCTATCTGCCAACTGAAAACTAAGCTTGAAGATACTACCATTGAAAGAGATAAACTTATGCAAAATAAAATAAATCTGAGTGTGAAAACCAACCAACTCAAGGATGATTATACCAAGTTAAAAGAATCCCATTCTTCCCTTGCGAATCAAAATAAGTTATTGATCTCTAACGAAAAGAGTTTGCGGTCGCGGTTAAAAGGTCTTGTCGGTGATGGTTTTGATAATGCCATGGAAAACTTGGGGAATAATTGCTTGGCCCTTACTCAATATCTTGTCTCGCAGAAGGAAGGTAGTCATAAGATTTGACTGCCTTTGCCATTATTTTTCTTTTCCATTATATACCATCTTATAATTTTAATATCTTCTTTTACTCTTGCAGAATCTGAGAAAAATCTTCACTCTTCTCTATCTACTTTGGAAGCTGCGCATGCTAAAATTTGTAAGGAAAATGCGACGCTAGTTGCTTCTCTTGCCCAATCTCGCGATCGAGCCAGAAGGAGGTTTAATTACCTTAATCATCTTAAAGATATCCAGAGTAGAAATCAACAGAAAGCGCTTCTTCGCCAATTTCCTCCCAAAGCAGAAGTTCTTGTGAATAATATTTTACTTTCTAAATCCCTTGATCCTATCTATGTTGAACCATTGGATGTTGAAGATGATGAAGTACCCAATCCTCCCGATGGTGATTATGATTATGAAAGCTGCGAAGATCTCGCTAATAATGAAGCTATCAATGAGGAACCTTGCGAGAGAATTTCGATGAAAACCCTTCAACCGGCGAGGTGAAGGCGCCAAGGTTGTTGAAGAATCTTTACCATCTCCTTCAGCTGAGCCAGTTGATATAGAGAATTAGTTTTCCTTATAATTTTGTTGAATTTCCCCTTTTGATTGTGAAATACTAAATCCGGTTTTGAATGAATTATTTTCTATTTCTTTCTTATTATAAGAACTCATCTCGCCACTTATCCTGCAATTCCTTTAATCTTTCTTGCGATGAAAATATCTCAATTGCCTATATATATTCAAAATGTTTAAAGATCTTTCTTGAATGCTGTTATTGTGACAAGATCGCAGGACGTCTTTACATTTTCACGTAATGACCCATTGATCTTGCCTTATCATTATTTGTGTGGTCTTATTTTGCCTTCCTAAGTAAAGGTCTTATTTTGCCACCCCTCATTGCGACAAGGTCGCAGGACGTCTTTACATTTTCATGTAATGACCCATTGATCTTGTCTTATCGTTTCTTAAGTATTTTTGCCTTTGCAGGACATTGTATTTGCAACAATATGACAGGTTTAAATGTTCTTGCGACCATAAAATCCCACGACATTGTCGTCTTTGCGATGAAATCGCAGGACGTTCTTACACTTTCATGTAAAAACCCATTGATCTCATCTTATCCTCGCGTTAGTATTATTGCCTCTGCAGGATCATTGCACAAATATGACAAGCCTAAATTCTCTTGCGAGAATAAAGTCTCATGACATTTGCGTCTTTTGACACTTATCAGCTCCCTAATGGAGGGTGCCGCCCTTATCTTCTCCCTGGTTGCCCCTTCAAGGAGGCGTACATCGGCCATACAAGACTAGCTCCTCCCATCCTGGTCTTAACAACAACCAGTTGTTTTCGAGCCTCTTATCCCTTATACCTATATGGTTTATGGTTACAAGGTTGCACCCTAAGTGGAGTTTTCTTCGGGTAGAGTGCGGCATGTGCCAAGACTTGTCAAGAGTGGTAAGGAAGTTCCATGCTCCCCGCACTCTTGACTCAACCGTGTACCTCGGCGCCTTGGTCATATACTGACTCCTTGGAAAAGACCCTCGGTCGCCCAACTGTGGTATAACCTTATATATATAGTTGGGAGTCCAAGGTATCTTTCCTGGATAGGCTTTCATGGGCCCAATCTCCATGACCCAGGTTTCGGGAGCGGTGTAACCTTCCACCCGAGTCATGTTAAGAGATACCCCCTTATATGACGTACTTTAGGTCTTACATTTGCCTCTTGCGAAATATCATTCGCGAACTAGGGTGTACGCCATAAAGGTTTGTCCCATTCACTCACTCATTCATTTTATCAATTTATTCAATCATTTGTCTGCGTAGTTATCACACAATCTTGCTTCATTTCCGTTGATCTCGCAATCTATCTGTCGCGAAGACATTACATCACCAACTCATTCTATTTATCTCATCTTCTATGGATAATACTTCTTAAGATATAACCTATTCCACGGCCTATCTAATTTTTGCCCTACATCCTTGCCTTCAGGATCCATTAATTTATATGCCCCTGTGCCAACTATCTCCTTGATAATGTAAGGTCCATCCCATTTTCTTGCCAGCTTGCCACCATTTTCTCGCTGATATATAGGTGTCTCTCGCAGTACCAAGTCGCCTGGCTGAAATTCACGTATCTTGACACGCTTGTTATATTCTCTGGCCAATCTTCGCTGGTAATTCTCCATATGCTGTAGGGCTCTCTCTCTTTTTTCTTCTAATTCATCTAACTTGATTAAGATGTTACCCGCACTAAGATTTTTCTCCCAAGATTCTTTCTTTGTAGTTGGAATTTTCACTTGCTGGGAGTACAGACTTTCGACTCCATATGTTAAACAAAAAGGAGACATGCCTGTAGCTTCTCTTCTAGTTGTATTATAAGCCCATACCGCATTGGGTACTTGTTCGCACCATCCTTTATTGTATCCTTCTAATTTTTTCTTCAATATATCCGCGATTGTTTTATTTGTTGCTTCTGCCTGACCATTAGCCTGCGGGTATAGAGGAGTTGATTTCCCACATCGTATCTGAAATGCATTAAGTAGCAATTCTATATTTTGTCCTTCAAACTGTTTCCCATTGTCAGATACCAACTGCGCTGGAACCCCAAATCTGCATATAATGTTCTCAAATATGAAAGTAAAAACATCCTTATCGCGAATATGTTGTACCGCTTTCACCTCTGCCCATTTTGTGAAATAATCTGTAGCGACTATTAAATATCTTCTTTGTCCCGTTCCTGGTAAAAATGGTCCTACAATGTCTAAACCCCATTTTCCAAATGGCCAAACACTTGTTGAAGAATTTAACGGAGCTCCTGGTGCATTTATTTTCTTCCCATGCCTTTGGCATTCCTCGCAACGCCTTGACACTTGTTTCGCGTCCTCATGCATGTACGGCCAATAATAACCCTGCATTTTTGCTTTGTATGCTAAAGATCTTCCTCCGCTGTGATTACCAGCATCCCCACTATGCAACATCTTCAATATGATTTCTCCTTCTTTTCTTGTTAAACATCTAAGAGAAGGTCCATTAAAAGATCGTCGATATAGCACTCCATCTCTTAATTCATAATTTGTTGCTCGGCTTTTCAATTTGTGTGTCTCCAATCTATTTCTTGGTGTTTCTCCTGTCATCAAATATGCATGAAGCTCCGCTCTCCAATCTTCTTCGCAAAGTGTTTGTGTTCCATCTTCTACTATCATTACATCGGTTTCTTGTTCTTCTTCTTTATCAATTGACGGCATCGAAAGTGTTTGTATTTTAATATTCCTCGCGACCGAATCTGTCATCATACTTGATATAAAGGCAAAAGCGTCTGCGAGTCTATTATTTCTCCTTGATATATGTCTCCACTTTATTCTTGGTATCTGCGTCGACAACTCGTCAACAAATTTCTTATATTTTTGCAAAGACAACTCGTTTATAGCATATTCTTCTTTTATCTGGCGAATTGCCAATTGTGAATCACTAGTAATCCTTACATTCTCCAGCTTCATTTCTATTGCAAATCGCAAAGCATGTATTATAGCTTCATATTCTGTCTCATTATTTGTTGATGCAAACTCTAATCTGAAAGAAAGAGCTATTTTATTGCCCTCTGGCGATATCACAACAATCCCTATTCCATTTCCTTCTCCATTCGATGACCCATCTACCAATATTTCCCATCTATTCGGCTCCGTTAACAAATCTTTCGGATCTCCATGTTCTTCCTCAACATCCATCATTTCTTCTACCGATTCATCTTCTTCCAAAGGGAATTTCATAAAAAGTCTCACGACGACCTGTGATTTTGGCGAAGATAGTATTTCATATTTGAGTTTGCAATGACTTATTTGAGCATTCCATCTCTCAACTCTTCCCGACCTCTTTGATTTCTTCATTACTGATTCTATTGGTACTTTAGTCACCACCTTGACAACATGCGCTTGAAAATATATACGAAGTTTAAATGTTGCATAAACTAATGCTAAAATTAATTTTTCAATTTTTGAGTAATTCCTTTCCGCAGCGTTGAAAGTTTTGCTGATGTAATAAATTGGTTTTTCTACTCCTGCGTCCACTCGCAGTAACACTGCACTTAATGCATGCGAGGTTGTCGCAAGATAAATCAACAATTCTTCTCCTTCTTCCGCTTTTTGCAAAATTGATATGTCCATTAAATGTTCTTTTATTCCTTGCAAGGCTTTCTCACACTCATCTGTCCATTTAAACTTTGATCCGTTTCTAAGGATGTTGAAAAAATGTTTGCATTTGTCAGACGATCGCGAGATGCATCTCCCTAGCGAAGCTAACAACCCAATTAACTTTTGAACATCCTTTATTGTCGCCGGTGTTAGCATATCGCGAACTGCTTGTACTTTTTCTGGGTCGACTTGAATTCCTTCTTTGGATACAATGTACCCTAAAATTTTTCCAGAGGCGACCCCAAAGGTGCATTTTTCTGGGTTTACTTTGATATTAAATTGCCTCATTTGTTCAAAAATTTCTTTCAAATCCTGTACGTGGTCTTTTGCTTTTCTGCTCTTTATTAACATATCATCAACGTATACCTCCAATGTTTTATGTATCTATCTCGCGAACACCTTCTCCACCATCCTTTGGTATGTCGCACCGGCATTTCGCAGACCAAATGGCATTTTTGTATAACAGTACAATCCTCTTGGAGCAAAGAAAGCAGTATGTTCTTGGTCTTCTTCGGCGAGAGGAATTTGATTGTAACCCTTGTATCCATCAAGAGAAGATATCCTTTCATTTCCTGCCGCTGCTTCAACCAATTGTGGAATATCTGGTAACGGGAAACTATCTTTAGGACAAGCTTTATTTAGATCAGTAAAGTCTATACAAATTCTTATTCCTTTTTTTCTTCTTTGGAACTATAACCATATTTGCTATCCATTCGGGGTATTTTGCTTGTCTAATAATTCCTGCGTCCAACATTTTCTCGCAATTCTTCTTCTATTTGAGGATGATATCTTTGTCGCGATCTTTCTAATTCTTTGTTTGAAGGGTTTTACATTCTTGTCAATTTCCAATTTATGGCAGGCCACAGATGGATCTATACTGGCATTTCATCCATATCCCATGCGAAAATGTCTTTATAATCTCGCAACAACTCAACAGTTCTTTTCTCTTCATCTCGTTTCCATTTTAGTCCCAATTTTTAAGATTTTAGGCTCCTCCTCGGTTCCAACATTCACTTCTTTTGTTTGTTCTCTGCTGCGACATAGCTAGACTTCTGGTTCTCCCATAGGAGTTGGTCCTTTTATTTCCTTCGCGAACTCACTCCCTTCTCCCATGATTTCGCTGTATTCATTTTCCTTCTTTTGCTCTTATCATGTAAATTCTAAATTCTTCTTCTTTCTTAGTCGCTTTTATCATCTTCCTGCGATCTTTTCGCTTCTTCATTTGCCCTTCATAATGATTTACCTCGATTTGATAATATATTCTTCCTTTATCAATATCTCCTTTGATCTCACCAATTCCACTCGGCACAGGAAATTTGATGCTCGCATGAAGTGTTGATGCTACTGCCTTAATCGCATGTACCCAAGGTCTCCCTAACAATATGTGGTATGGCGATTCCATATCCACTACACTTAATGTCACTTGTGTTTCAATTTCTCCAAGTAAAATTCGCAATTTCATCTCTCCTTTTTTGTACTGTTATAGATTTTCCAAAACCATGAATATTATATCTTGGAGAACTCATTTCTTCATCTTTATATCCTAATTTTCTGTAAGTATGGTAAAACATGATACTCGCCAAACTCCCCGTATCCACCAAAGTTCTATTTATTTCCCATTCTTCTGGTACCTTTGCCGATTCTTCTTCTTTTTTTGCTTGCGTTTATCGTGATTACTAGTGGAGATGTATGATTCAAATTTTCTCTAGGAACTTCCGCGGCTGTGAATGTTATTTTCTGCTTTTCCCATTCCTTCAAAGACGATGTCTTCTTTCCTTCGAAATCTCGTTTATGTATCCTTCCTCTAATATTTTCATGGAATTCATTAACCATTGCCTTTGTAATTGAATTGTATTCCATTTCTTCACTATGTTCCTTGCTTCTTAATTCTTCTATCTCATCTGACTTAACCTTTTCCTTTCTCATTTTCTTGATTTAAGCGATTTTAATTGTACTCTTCAATCTTCAATCTTGTTACAATCCCTGTTTCTAGCGCATATGTAGTTGTAGGTTTTCCCACACTACACCCCTCACTCAAATCTGTTTAATCAACCCATTTGGAGATGAACAATGATGTGTTTTATTAATTATTTCTTGAAAGGTTTACAAAGAAATGTAGAGAAAAACTAAAGAAATTACAATCTCTCTTTCCTTTCTCTCCCCTAATGACTTGTTTCACAATTCAAAAAGCTCTCCCCCACAACAGACTTACTCGACCCTTTATATAGGGTATTACATAGTGGATGACAGCTATTCTGTCCCTTATTTTCGGAAACGTCTCGCGAATGCTCGCGAATGTACAACTGTTTGCCTTCGCGACACTCTTAAATCTCGCCAAGCCTTCACACTTTCCTCATGTTCTAACTGTCGTCATCTGTTATGTCATTTATTTACCTCCACGCGACTCCCTCGCGACACAGTCGTTTATTAACCTCGCGAAATATTGGTGTTGCGATATTCTGATCCTACAATCTTCGCAAGCCTAACATCAATTATTCACTTCTTACATCTCTTACTTTTACTGCTCTCTACTTCGTCATTATTCAAGCTCTTTACTAGTTCATTTCCTTTTCCGAAACCATCGCAATCTCCAAATGTTTTCAGGCATTTACTTCGCAATGTATTTTCATCTCTTACTTCTATGGTATCCACCATCAATCTTTCACTTCTTTGTTCTTACTTTATATTTTGCTTCCAGTTCCTCCTTTGTGCAGCTCTTTCTTCGCAACTCTCCAAATCAACCTCATAACATTTTTGTCCCTCAATCCAGTCTCCCTTTATAATTCCAACACCACTAGGATGAGGAAACTTAATACACTGATGATAGGTCGATGCTACACCCAGAATCTCGTGTAACCATGGTCGCCCGATTAATGCATTGTAAGGGGATTCCACATCGACTATACAGAACAATATTTCAGTTGATAATCCTTGTAACGGTATTCCCATACGAACTTCTCCTTTAGGCTTGTTATCTGTACCATTAAAACCATAGATCTTGTATGTTGACGGTATCAAATCTTCGTCTTTCCCTCCCATAGTCTTGTAAGTATGATAGAAAAGGATGTTTACAGAGCTTCCAGTATCAATTAAGATTCTATTGATCGCCCATGAATTTTCTGCCTCATCATCTTCACCTTCCACAGGTTTTGGATTAATCTCTAATTTTACCACTAATGGGCTGTCATGCATCTCTCTGCCTTCGGGGACCTCTTCCGCAGTAAAAGAAATAAACTGCATTTGCCATTCCTTTAATGGAGAGGTCTTTTCGATGTTCATTACTTCTCTATTATCAGCATCTCTTGCGAAAACTCTACTAAGTACATTGTCATGAAAATCTTCAATTGTCCTGTATGAATGCACAATAGAGTTGCAAAACAAGTTTTTGGCTTTCGCTCCAACTTCTACCACAAATGTTTCTTTCCCTTTTGCTTTGTTTACTCTGTGAATTTCTGGTGGTGATGGCAATGGTTGGATCTTCTCTTCACGCTTTAAGAAATGATTTAGCTTCCATTGGTCTATCATTCTGAGGATTATTCTTTTTATATTTCTGCAATCATTCGTTAGATGTCCATGAAAACGGTGATAGTTACAGAACTCATGACTTCTATCACTTGGAGGTGGTTCATTCCCCATGTTCCATGGTGCAGGAATGTTTTCCATCAAAATTATAGCTTCCCATATTTTCTCCACACTAGCATTCAGTGGGGGCATCTTGATTTCTTCTCATACTACCCTGTGATTTCGCTGTCCTCCATGATAATTCTGCCTTCGACTTCCATAAGTTTCTTGTGGATGGTCAAGCCTTCGAACCTTGTTATTTGCGCCCCGGTTGTAGAATTTCCTTTCTCTTTCAAATTCTTCCTGATCGCGACTCCCCATTGCCACTAATTTTTGCTGACCATCATCTATCATCCTTTCTTATTGCCCTTGCGAGGTGCTCGCTACTGTATTTATCAATTTTGGTAATAAGCTTGCATTCGCAGCATTCGAGCTTGTATTCGCAACTGGATATGATTCTATTTCATTTTGCCTTTCCTCTAGAGCAATATATTCCTCCTGAAGTTCTCGCAACTCAGTCATTGTGATTGTATTCTTGACTCTAAAAATTTGAATATATAACAAATTGGTTGCGAACATAGCATTTATGAATGACATGATGAGATATCTTTCATCCACACGACCAGCCATATCGCTGCACATTTTCTTCCATCTCACAGTTAAATGTTTCAAACTTTCGCCGACCATTTGTTTCAACCCAAATACATCTTCAATACCCGGTCGCGAGGAATTATTACTTATATATGCCCCTAAAATGTAGTTGCAGGAAATCCTACACTACACCCCTTACTAGAATTCACACAACTAATCCATTTGAAGATGAATAACTACGAATTTTATTGATTATTTTCTTGAAATGTTTACAAGAGAAGATAGAACAGAGCCAAAGAAATTACAATCACTACAAATTTTCTCTCTCCTATTGACTTGCTTCACACTTCAAAAAGAACTCTCTCTACAACAGACTTGCTCAACCCTTTATATAGGGTAGTACATAATGGATGACAAACTAAAATTGTCCTTTATTTTCGGGAATGACTTGCGAAATATGGCAAGTGTACAAGTATGCAATCTCGCGACACTCCTATACCTCGCCAGGTCTTCACATCTTCCTCGTGTCCCGGGCTGTCGTCATTCATTGCGTCATTTATATTACTCTTCTGCGACACCTTTGCAATTATGTCCTTTATTAATCTCGCAAAGTATAGATGTCGCGATATTCTGATCCTACATCTTGCCTCTTCTCATGTCTTCTCTGTGAAGAAGAGAACGTCATGAAAATCAATATTCTTTGGAATGCCGCAACTGTTCATCTTTATCTGTTTTAATACAACTCCGTATTTTTATACAGAACTCCTTACACATGTTTCTTCTTCCACCCATTTCTTGACACGTCTCTTTCAACCATTATTTCTCAACCGTTCATGTCTCTTTTCGCATTAAATGCATTTATTTTTTCGAGAAAATTTCTCTTTATATATAGTTTTCTCACTCTCTTCCTCTTCTTTTTTACTTTCTCTCTGCAATTTTCTCTGCAATTTCTCTTGAAATTTCCTCCGCAATTTCTGCTTCTGCTACTGTAAATCTGCTTCTTCTCCTTTCTTTTATTCTTCAACTTTCTATTCATTCCCATACTCTCTAAATGGCACCAGCAGGTCGTAGATATGAGACTTCTTTGAGTGATGCACAAAAGAATTTACAAGAGAAGGGTTTCACATTATCTATCATCCCTGATCAAGAATCTTCATCTATTCTCTCTGTAAACTTGTTTTCTAATCATCAATGTGATGATCAAAAGATCATAATCTCGCTAGGTCAAGTCCTCGCAGGTCTTCCCATTCCTCTATACAATCCCGAATTACCCTTATTCTATGAAATTCTTTCGCATGAAAAGTTCTCGCGAGCTGTTTACCAGTTAAGCGGAGATTGTATTCGCTTAATGCTTGAGTTCGCCAATCGAGGTGCTGGTAAGGGGTCTTTATATCCTAATTTTGTCAGAGATCCTAACTTCGCGAATTTAGAAATAGTTGCTGAGAAATATACAACAGAAAACTTCTTTGAAAACTATGATATGATTAACATGAAGAATGATAAATCTCGCTAGGGTGCGCGGTTGAAGAGAAAAGACAATGTTCCCAGTGATAAACTACTCATGCATGATATTGATTGGCACTACGGCAAGAACAATGCTCCTCGTCATTCCAAAGATGATAAGTGGTGCGTCTTTCCGTTATTCCTGAATGGTCCTTGCCGTAGTGCCAAACAATATTCCTTATTCTTCATATCCTTGTCTTCTTGATGAGGTTCCTGAAAATATACCTTCTTTTGATGTTTCCGATAGTGACGCTAGCGAAGAAGAGGAGTCTGATAAAGAGTCTGATGACAAAGAAGAATGAACTAAGAAATAGCTCCATTTTTCTTTCTCTTCTTCTAATATTTGTACATTTATCCTTTTAGCCCTCCATTTTTGTAATTTCTCACTGTAAATCTATCATATGGAAATAAATAACAAATTTTTACTCTAATCATTCCCATACTTGCCTCTGTTATTTATTTTCACATGAGAGATTAAATCAATAATCTTTAAGTAATAATACATCTTTGTTTCGCAACTGCGGTTGCTAACTCTTCAAATAAATTTAGAAGTATATCCATTTTCGCAAGCTTATTTGCTTACTCAATTTCTTGTGTGGTCTTATTTTCATTTATGTTGATATTCATCATTGCGACAAGATCGCAGGACGTCTTTACATTTTCATGTAATGACCCATTGATCTTGCCTTATCATTGTTTTTGTGTGGTCTTATTGTGCCCTCCTAGTTAAAGGTCTTATTTTGCCACCCCTCATTTTTGCGTCAATGTGACAGATCTAAATGTTCTTTCGAACATAAGTCCCATGACATTGCCGTCTTGCGACAAAATCGCAGGACGTCATTACACTTTCATGTAATGACCCATTGATCTTGTCTTATCATTTCTTTAGTATTGTTGCCTCGCAGGATATTTTTCTTGCGACAATATGACAGGCCTAAATATTCTTGCGAACATAAAGCCCCATGACATTGCCGTCTTAAGACACTTATCAGCTCCCTAATGGAGGGTGCCGCCCTTATCATCTCCCTGGTTACCCCTTCAAGGAGGCGTACATCGGCCATACAAGACTAGCTCCTCCCATCCGGTCTTAACAACAACCAGTTGTTTTCGCAGCCCCTTATCCCTTATACCTATAGGGTTTATGGTTACGAGACTGCATCCTAAGTGGAGTTTTTTTCGGACCGAGTGCAACATGTGCCAAGACTTGCCAAGAATGGCCGAGACACTTCAAATGCCCCAGGTACTCTTAGCTCAACCATGTACCTCGGAGCCTTGGTCATATACTGACTCCTTGGGAGAGATCCTCGGGCGTCCAACCAGGGTATAACCTTATATATATAGCTGGAAATCCAAGGTATCTCTCCTGGATAGGCTTTCATGGGCCCCAAATCTCCGTGACTCAGGTTCCAGGGGCGGTGTAACCTTTTCCCTGAGCCATGTCAAGAGATACCCCCTTATATGACGCACTTTAGGTCTTACATTTGCCTCTTACGAAATATCATTCGCGAACTAGGGTGTACGCCATAAAGGTTCGTCCCATTCACTCACTCTTTCATTTTTATCAATTCGTTCAATCATTCATTTTTGGTTGCCTCTTGTTATTTTGTTTGCGAAGCTATTGCACAGTCTTGCTTTGTTTGTTGTAATCTTATTTCAATTCTTCAATCAGATTTTCATACATTCTCGATAGCGAGATTCTCGCACACTTCTTCTTCAATTATCATATCCCTTCTACTCTTGATATGCCTTTGTCACTTTTTTTTTTTTTTTTTTTTTTTTTTTTAACCTTCGCAAATGTAATATCAACTATTCATTTCTTACACCTCTTGCTCCTGCTGCTATCTGCCTCTGCATCATTCAAACTTCTTAATAGTTCCTTTCCATCATGATTTCCGACTGTCTTCATGCATTTGCTTCGCGATGTATCTTCATCTCTTGTATCTATGATATCCACCATCAGCCTTTCTCTTCTTTGTTCGTCTTTTATATTTTGCTTCCAGCTCCTCCTTTTCGCAGCTCTTTCCTCGCAACTCTCCATATCAACCTCATAACATTTTTGTCCTTCAATCCAGTCTCCCTTTATAATTCCAACACCACTGGGATGAGGAAACTTAATGCACTGGTGGTAAGTCGACGCTACACCCAAGATTTCATGTAACCATGGTCGCCCGATCAATGCATTATAAGGGGATTCCACGTCGACTATACAGAACAAAATTTTAGTTGATAATCCTTGCAATGGTATTATCATATGAATTTCTCCTTTAGGTTTGTTAGCTGTACCATTGAAACCATATATCTTATATGTTGAAGGTATCAAATCTTCATCCTTCCCTCCCATAGTCTTGTAAGTATGGTAAAAAAGGATGTTTACTGAGCTTCCGGTATCAACTAAGATTCTATTGATTGCCCAGGAATTTTCTGCTTCTTCATCATCAACAGGTTTTGGATTAATTTTCAATCTTACAACCAATGGGCTATCATGCATCTCCCTGCCTTCCGGTACCTCTTCTGCGGCGAAAGAAATAATCTGCATTTGTCATTCCTTTAATGGCGAAGTACTCGCGATGTTCATTACTTCTTTATTATCAGCATCTCTTGCAAAAACTCTACTGAGAACATTATCATGAAAATCTTCAATTGTTTTGTATGAATGTACAATGGAGTTACAAAACAAATTTTTGGCCTTCGCTCCAACTTCTATTACAAATGTTTCTTTCCCTTTTGCTGAGTTTGTCCTGTGCATTTCTGGTGGTGGTGGTAACGGTTGAGTTTTCTCTTCACTTTTAGGAAATGATTCAAACTCCCTTGGTCAATCATTCTAAGGATGATTCTTTTTATATTTCTACAGTCATTTGTTAGGTGTCCAGGAAAGCGGTGGTAAGAACAAAATTCATGACTTCTATCACCTGGTGGCGGTTCATTTCCCATGTTCCATGGTGTAGGTATGTTTTCCATCAATATTATAGCTTCCAATATTTTCTCCACACTAGCATTCAGTGGGGGCATCTTGATTTCTTCCCATACTACTCTGTGATTTCGCTGTCCTCCATGATAATTCTGCCTTCGACTTCCATAAGTTTTTTGTGGATGATCAAGCCTTTGGATCTTGTTATTTGCACCCCGGTTGTAGAAGTTCCTTTCTCTTTCAAATTCTTCCTGATCGCGACTACCCATTGCCACTAATTTTTGCTAACCATCATCTATCATCTTTTCTTGTTGCCCTTGCGAGGTGCTCGCTACTGTATTTATCAACTTTGGCAATAAACTTCCATTCGCAGCATTCGAGCTTGTATTCGCAACTGGATATGATTCCATTTCATTTTGACTTTCTTCTAGAGCAATATATTCCTTCCTGAAGTTCTCACAACTCAGTCAATGTGATTGTATTCTTGACTCTAAAGATTTGAATGTATAACAAATTTGTTGCGAACATAGCATTAATGAATGATAAGATGAGATATCTTTCATCCACTCGACCAGCCATATCGCTACACATTGTTTTCCACCTCACAGTCAGATGTTTCAAACTTTCGCCAACCCTTTGTTTTAGTCCAAATACATCCTCAATCCCCGGTCACGAGGAATTATTACTTATATATGCCCCTAAAAATATAGCTTGTAAATGGTTGAATGATGTGATTGTGTTTCTTGGTAAACCCTCAAACCATTTTAGTGCTTCTTCTGTCAAACTCGATGCAAAGTATTTGCACAATATGTCATCATGATTTTCCCATTGTAGCATACACCTCACATAAGCTTTGATGTTTTGTATTACACAAGTTGTTCCATCAAAGACACTAGTTAATGCCGGTAGATTACACTTTGGGGGTATTCCTCCTAGTTGCACCTCTAGTGTAAATGGAGTTTTCGCAGCTTCTTCGATAGCCTCATCCAATTGTCTTCTTCCTCCTCCCCTTCTACTGTTCAACATTCCTCTCATTTCTGCCAATTCTCTCAAGATTTGTTCATTTGCATCAGAATTTGAATCTATTGGTCTTTTCAGTTCTGCCTCTGTTCTTCTGCGTTCATTTCTGCTTTGATTTTCTTGTTCATTATTCTCTTCTCTTCTTTCTCTGCGACCTTCTCCTTCATCTCTTTCACGAATTCGCACACCGTTATGTCTATCATTTTCTCTTCTTGGTTGTCTATCTGTTCTCCTTTGTATTCTTTCATATTCTTCATTGATATTTCCATTGTGGCGATTTTGTTCTCGCCTTCTTTCTCGATTGTCATGATTATTCTGGCGAATTGCTTCTTCCAATTCCCGTTCTTCCATTTCTGCTCTTAATCTTTCCCTTTCGCAAGCTAAACGTGCTTGTTCGATATAATATTTTTCAATTTCATCTTCAATCTCCTTTTGCTTCCTCCGTGTTTCTCTCCCATGCAGTATTCTTCTTCCTTCTTCCTGATTTTCTTCATCAACTGGATTATTCTGCCCTTGACGCTGCCTATTTCCTTGATTTCCATCATTTTGGCCATTCTGTAGAATCTCAGGATGTGGGATATAACGATCTTCTATCACTTCTCTTCTTTCGCAATGTCCTTCACCGAGATTTGGCTCTCTTTCTAGATTTTCTTCATTAACATTTTATACAGGTAATGTTTTCCTTATTTCTTCTCTAACCGATCTTGATCTTGACCTTGTATTACTTCTCGATCTTCTATTTTGCAATCTCATGTTTTCCATTCTTAACTCATGGTTTTGCCTTGTTAAATTCGCGCGTTCTTCCGCTTCTAATCGCCTTTCTTCATGTATTGTTTGCCTTAACGCCTCTAATGCTGCGATTTCTTCATTTCCATGAATTGTTCCTTCATTCTCTTCTCGGTTTCTCTCTTCTTGTCCATTGTTTACCAATTGTTGTTCTTCTTCACTTTCCTCTATAAAATCTGACTGTATGCATGCTCACTCTATCATAATCTATAACTCTATTCGGTACTGGTTGAAATGGTGATTGAATTTGATCTTCTTCATTATTTCTTGCATTTATTCTTGAGGGTTCACCTACTTCATTTCTCTTTTCTCCAGCTAATCTCCTGCTTCTTCTAATAGTTGTTGGTTGTTCTGATGCATTCCTTCTTCTAGCCATTTCTCAATCTCAGTAGGTTGTTGAAAATTATATGAAATTCCTTTCTTGTTACTCCTGATTCTTTCAATTCACAAAGTTGATCTTCACTCAGTCCATGTTTATAGCGCCATTATGTAGTTGCAGGAAATCCTACACTACACCCCTTACTAGAATTCACACAACTAATCCATTTGAAGATGAATAACTACGAATTTTATTGATTATTTTCTTGAAATGTTTACAAGAGAAGATAGAACAGAGCCAAAGAAATTACAATCACTACAAATTTTCTCTCTCCTATTGACTTGCTTCACACTTCAAAAATAACTCTCTCTACAACAGACTTGCTCAACCCTTTATATAGGGTAGTACATAATGGATGACAGCTAAGCTGTCCTTTATTTTCGGGAATGACTTGCGAAATATCGCAAGTGTACAAGTATGCAATCTCGCGACACTCCTATACCTCGCCAGGTCTTCACATCTACCTCGTGTCCTGGCTGTCGTCATTCATTGCGTCATTTATATTATTCTTTTGCGAAACCTTCGCAATTATGTCCTTTATTAATCTCGCAAAGTATGGATGTCGCGATATTCTGATCCTACAAAAAATATAGCTTGTAAATGGTTGAATGATGTGATTGTGTTTCTTGGTAAACCTTCAAACCATTTCAGCGCTTCTCCTGTCAAACTTGATGCAAAATACTTGCACAATATAACATCATGATTTTCCCATTGTAACATACATCTCACATAAGCTTTGATGTGTTGTATTGCACAAGTTGTTCCATCAAAAATGCTGGTTAACGCTAGTAAACTACACTTTGGGGGTATTCCTCCTAACTGCACCTCTAGTGTAAACGGAGTTTTCGCAGCTTCTTCGATGGCCTCATCCAATTGTCTTCTTCCTCCTCCCATTCCACTGTTCAACATTCCTCTCATTTCTGCTAATTCTCTCAAGATTTGCTCATTTACATCAGAATTTGGGTCCCCTGGTCTTTTAAGTTCTGCCTCTCTTCTTCTGCGTTCATGTCTGCTTTGATTTTCTTGTTCATTATTCTCTATCGTCTTCCTCTGCGATCCTCTCCTTCACCTCTTTCACGAATTCGCACACCGTTATATCTATCATTTTCTCTTCCTTGTTGCCTATCTGGTTCTCCTTTGTACTCTTTCATATTCTTCGTTGATATTATCATTGTTGCGATTTTGTTCTCTTCTTCTTTCTCGATTATCATGATTGTTCTGGCGAATTGCTTCTTCCAGTTCCCGTTCTTCCACTTATGCTCTTAATCTTTCTCTCTCGCAAGCTAGGCGTGCTTGTTCAGCATAGTGTTTTTCAATTTCATTTTCAATCTCTTTTTGTTTTCTTCGTGCTTCTCTCCCATGCAATATTCTTCTTCCTTCCTCTTGATTTTCTTCTTCATCTGGATTATTCTGCCCCTGACGCTGCTTATTTCCTTGATTTCCATCATTTCGCCTATTTTGAAGAGTCTCGGGACGTGGTATGTAACGATTTTCCATTATTTCTCTTCTCTCGCAATGTTCTATGCCTTGATTTTGCAATTCCTCTCGATTTTCTTCTTCAGCATTTTCTATAGGTAAAGTTTTCCTTCTTTCCTCTCTAACCGATCTTAAGCTTGACCTTGTAATACTTCTCAACCTTTTGTCCTGTAACCTCATATTTTCCATCCTCAGCTCATGGTTTTGTCTTGTTAGATTTGCACGTTCCTCAGCTTCTAATCGCCTTTCTTCATGTATTGTTTGTCTCAACGCCTCTAATGCTGCGATTTCTTCATTTTCATGAATTATCTATCCAGTTTCTTCTCGGTTTCTCTCCTCTTGTCCATTGTTTATTAATTATTGTTCTTCTTCTCTTTCTTCCATAGAATCTGATCTCCATGTATGCACGCTCACTCTATCATAATCTATAACTCTATTTGGTACTGGTTGAATTGGTGATTGAATTTGATCTTCTTCATTATTTCTTGCGTTCACTCTTGAGGGTTCACCTACTTCATTTCTCCTTTCCCCAGCTAATCTCCTGCTTCTTCTAACAGTTGTTGGTTGTTCTGATGCATGTCTTCTTTTAGCCATTTCTCAATCTCAGTAAATTGTTGAAAATTATATGAAATTCCTTTCTTGTTACTCCTGATTCTTTCAATTCACAAGGTCGATCTTTACTCGGTCCCTGTTTCTAGCGCTATAATGTAGTTGCATGAAATCCTACACTACACCCCTCACTAGAATACACACAATTAAGTCATTTTAAGATGAACAATTACGATTCTTATTGATTGAATTCTTGAATGTTTACAATATGAAATAGAGATGAATTATAGAATTACAATTACTCTAAAACTTTCTCTCTCTAATGACTTGCTTATCAATTCAAAAAGAACTCTCCTATCAATCGGCCTGATCAACTCTTTATATAGGGTATTACATAATGGATGACAATAAGCTATCCTTTATTTAGGAATGACTTGCGAAATATCGCAAGTGTACAAGTGTATGATCTCGCGACACTCCTTAACCTCGCTAAGTCTTCACTCCTTTCTCATGTTCTGGCTATCGTCATCCATTGCGTCATTTATGTTACTTCCCTGCGACACCTTCGCAATGTTGTCATTTATTAGTCTCGCAAGGTATTGATGTTGCGATATTATGATCCTACATGGTGATTTTCAGTCGACGAGATCAGCGGTTGAACTCGGTCGTACAAAGGTATTTTCAGAATCCTCGATTTGCTCCAATGGTGTCATGTACGAGCAAATGTTCGGGTGAGGACCGATAGAGTGTCATCTCGTGAGCATGGAGAGATGAGGCACTTCTGATTTGGACGGTTGGAAGTCTAGTTTTGGTCGGTTTAGTGTTTTGTGGGCCCGAGCCCGAAAAAGGAAATCTTTATTTTATGAACAGGACGTTTGTTCGTTCGTTAGTTTAAGAAACAAACAAAATAAACCTGAGTCTAATGATAAAAACGTCTATGAACTTTCACGAAAACCAAAATCGTTTATGTGAGATTTCACAAAAGGAATAAACTCTCGTTTCAAAGGTGAATACTCGTACGAGAGAAAATTTTTTTTTTTTTTTTTTTTTTTTTTTTTTTTTTTTGAATAGACGTGCGTCTGTTAGTAATAAAAATTTTGTATATGAGCTTTCATGAAAAAAAAAATATTTTCGATATGTGAGCTTTCATAAAATTTTGAAAATACACTCGTTTCAAAGACGGATGCTCGCGAGAGGAAGTAAAAATACATATATTTTCAAAGTTACGTGAGTTTCACGTTAAAATATATATTTTTGTAAAATCAATGTTTTGATTTTGAAAAAAATGTTGAAAGTGTACAATTATTCAGGGTGAAATAATGTTTGTATGTGAGTTTCAAAATTGTAGAATGGACGTCTGTCCAATTTTTGAAAAACCAGTGAATGTTCACACAGTGAAGATTTATGTGAAATCAAATTTTGATTCAGCAATTGTTAGAAGTAAACAATTTTTGATAAAATATTGTTTGTATGGATTTTGTGATCTAATAGTGTATGCACAAAATCAATGAATGTTCACTCGGTGGGAGTCGCTCACACGGTGAAAATTATGTGAATTGTTCACATGATGGAAGTTTCGTGAATTGTTCACAGTTTTATGAAAATCACGTTATGGTTTTGAATAACGAATTTTGTTCTTCTTTGCAGGTTTGAAGGAGCGAACAAATTCTCGAGATTATTATCACTACAGCTAGTGAAATTGTAAATAGGTAAGAGTTGGATGGTTACCATTTTTGTTGTGTGTTTGTTTTTGGTAAATCCATGACTCCACGCCTTTCGCCTCAGATAATTGTGACTTCCAGTTACAACCACCCTTCTGCTTCTTCCGGGGAACACTCCAGAAATATCAAGTCAAAGATGAATACTTTTACATATGTTCATGCCGAGGTGAATCAACCTTTCAGTGACGCTGGAAAGCTGATACATTGTATGTCTCTCGATCATCTAAGAGTCTTCCGTGGTGAAATCAACGCTTTCTTAGCCTTAGCGAATGCAGAAGAGAAGCAGGGACGAGATGAGTTATTACTGAAAAGGAAAGCTGAAGATGAAAGGCTTGCAGCTTATCGGCAAAACGCCGCCGGCTTCAGCAAATGAGACTAGCGGCTGAAGATGAAGTCTGATCTTGCGCGGAAGGCGTAGCTTCTGATTCAGATGTAGATGAATGAAGAATTTCATCAGAATTCATCATCAGAAAATTCAGAAGTCAGGTCTTCATTGAAAATGTTGTAGAATCTTCGTCCGATATCGGATTTCGTGATCTACCCATGTTTTTTCATCCCCAGAAAATTTCCAAGCTTTTTGAAAGAAGATTTTCGTCTTTTGAGCACGTTTAAGGGCCGAAATTGACGAAACAGTAAACTTCCCGGAGATTTTTAGAAAATTTTCAGATGTCATGTAGTCCAAAGTTTTGGCCACATCGTTTTGCGCATTTCCCCAATTGATGTGAATTTTGGATTTGTTGTATAGGACATCCATACGAAGAGAATGGTATACAACCCATCCCTAGATTCTTCACCAATTTCTCCCAGCTTGCTGGTTTGTGCGGGACAGTGTAAAATCATCTCAGACGAGCTTGTTGTAAAACACTCCTGTTGTGTCTTTAGACCATTCGCTTGTGACTTGAACGGTTGGTGAAGGATTTTAATGCGATTGTGTCATTTGAGATCAGGACCCCTTGATTGATACATGAGCATGGTGCTTGCAGTGTCATCTTGTTTCTGTCAGTCGTAGAAACATCACTTCTGAAACCCTGGTCACGGGACCATAACTGAGGTTGCTCTCAAGAGGGGGTGATGTAATGACCATGGTTGCATGTCCCGGTGGTAGCATTACTTTTATGATGAATGATCAACATATGAGAGTTTGATGCCACGGGTCTTGGACTGTTAAACTGATCGCCATGATCAGTGGACCATCAGTCCCCAGTATTATGTTGAATCTCTCCTTTTCGTTTCCCTTCTTCTAGTAAGACCTAGATAGAGCATCCAGGTAGAAAAATTGATGTAAAGACCTAGGTGGTCGAAGTTGGAGGTACCTTGATGAAGGACTTAGTGGAAAGACCTGGTGGACACCGATCGACTGTGGAAGTTATGAATCTCGTCTAAGAATTGCTGCTTGCATGTTGTATGCTCTGGAAGTTGTAGGAACCTCATACGACGTCGGAATTCGATTCTTGACCCCAACTTTTGAATCTAAGAGACCGAGTTATCACATAAGAAAAGAATCACTCAATTTGGAGTTGTAGAGGTCAGCCAAAGAAGCGTGCACATTTATAATTTGCAATCCCGTACAAATTTTCCATATTTCGTAGACCTGACGGTAAAGGCCATATCTTTCAGCTCGTATGTCCGATTGATGCTCCCTTTTGGTATGTCATAAAAGAGACATAGACGAACATATTTTGTTGAGGAAGCATTGTCTCATTCCTCACTCATTGGTAAGTTTTTGTAAACCCATGGCCTGAAATGTGTTATATCTCCTTTGTAGAGGTGATGAGAACATCTTGTAGAAGACTTGGCTTGTGTCCGCCCGTCGTGCAAGATTTGGGAAGACTTTCATGTGATCATGTTATCATGTCTACACATCTTGATATGAATCATTATGTTTTTGAGAAGTCCGCTTTATGTGTAACACTTCAGAGAATGGTTAGTTAATGAAGCCGGATGTTGCGCTTGAGACTGTTTTTGATGTTGAAATCACGATTGAATTCTCTCCAGAAATTCTTGTTGATGCTGAGACCATGAACGGAGTTCCTACACATATCCTTGTTGATGCTGATACTATGGTTGGAGTTGCTCCAGAGATCGAAAAGGCTAGAACCATGATTATCGGCATAGTCTTTGCTCCTTCATCCAGTGAGCCTTTATATTCACGAATTAGCTGGTGGGTTAAGCATTCCTAAGATGAAGTTTTACTAGGATTTTAACCCTAATTCTTCTGTACAGTATGACTTTAATGTGAAGTGGCTTTGTCAGGGAATCGATGTTGTTGCAGAAGATAACAACAACACTCTCCATTCGAGGTGTGATTGGTGAGGAGAAAATTTCCTTATTCGTGCAAGATTTGTGATGTAGAGAGGTTCCGTTGATGATGTTTCATGGAATCACATCAGGTTACAATGACTTTGTAACACCCCGAGTTCCGGACCAGGGTCAAATCCATATGGAGATCCGAACTCGAAGCGTTACGGGTCGGAAAGAGACTTATGCATATAACTCTTCTAATTTATTTATAACAGCAAACGTAATTTAACTTTTCTAGCATGAATTTAAACATATGAATTAGATAATCATCTTAAAAAAAAAAAGCATTTTCAACAAACATATTATTTCAAATTACATTTCAAGCAATACAATAAGACAATTCAATCACTAAGCTACTCATTCCTAGCTTTCGCTGCGCCACTCTGATAAATCTGCAAGGATGTCAATTGGGGTGAGATGACAGCTCAATAGAATGCATTCCCAATTCTCTAAAGATGCTCAAACATAATCATTTTATCAAGAAAAAACATATAACAAGAACGCATTACAACTTCAACGAATCAATGATATATTCAAGAATCACAAAACCTCAATATTTTCGATAACTTATCCAATCTAGAATTCAGTCTATGGGTTCACAATATTAATGTTATTATCAACAAATCATCCATTTAGGATCAACTCAACAATTCACATCAACAATATTGTTTTCAACAACTCATCCATTTAAGTTTCCACACGCCATTCACATATTAATATTGTCACCAACAAACTATGAGTTTAAAATACCACAATAATTGTCAACATGCCATTCATCAATGATTCAACACATATATTCACGGATAAATATAGTCACAGAGAAACCATGAGTTCACTTATCACCCATTTGGGATTTAGCACATCAATTCACAATTCATCCATATAAGTTCACACTTGAGTTCAACAATTTATTGAATTATATTTCGCACATTAGTTCATAACACCAATTATGTTTTCCAACAAATCATATAATATATATTTCAACACATGATTCACAATTTAATATTGTCATCGCAACAAGTAACCATGAGGTCATATTAATATCAACAATACTTTCGACAAATCTACCAATTTAGGTTTTAACAATTGAGTTCATGGTACGAATGTCCTTGGTTCGTACACCCACCTATCGTTTATCGGCACGGACAGCCTCCATCGATGGTCAAGAACAAAAGTTCCTATGGGGATCATACCCATATGCTCCTGGGTATCATTACCCGTTTCATTCACAGTACGAAAACCTTGGTTCGTACACCACCTATCGTTTATCGGCACGGACAGCCGCCATCGATGGTCGGGAAACACAAGTTCCCATGGGGATCATTACCCATTTAACTCTCGGGGATCATTACCCGCCGTTAGCATGGAATCATATTCCATCTAACGGAAAAACATGAACTCATTTCCTTTTATAAATCGTTTTTACACACAGCACAAGCAACCATGGCATAAGAACATAATTATCTTTCAAGCATTTCTACAAACAAGCTAACTGCATCCAGTTTGTATCATACATATTTGGGTTATTTATTCGTCCGATCTTCCTAAAACTTTTACAGAACATACATTGCTCCATAAACAACAACATATCTAAATTTCACAGAAAACCAACGGTTCAAACAAAAGTTATTGAATTTACAAGGATATCCTAAAAACTGGGCAGATTACATGTCATTACCAAACAATTCATGGTAAATTCATAGAAATGTCAAATTGACTCAATCCAAAGCACACTGATTGATAAATCACAAATCTACAACTTTTATTAAGGACTCAAATCGTTTTAGCATCATTAAGACTTCCTATGAATATCAAAAACACATCAAAGCAGAACTGTCCAGAATTTCAGAAACTAACATCCAAATTCAAACACACATTGAACGGTGAATTTGTGGTGTATTGTTCTCAAAATTTAACCATGGCTACCTAATCATGTTATCTAACAATTTCAAAAGCCTGATCATCACTAGGAGATATATATTTATGTTATTAAATTACTAAATCCCAACAATACAAAACCATACAAAATAAACACCCAAAGAAAACACCAAAAGAGAAAAGGGTTTCACATTCTACCTTTTATTAGCTATAATCTCCTCTAAGTTCTTCATAGAATTCTTCTCTAAAGACCTAGCTTCATCTCCTTCTCTTTCTCTCTAACATTTTTGGTTAAAACTTTTATTTTTATGTTCTCTTTAATTCCTTTATAAACCATACACTAATGTTCATATTAATAACACTCCTAATATTAATAATTACATCAATTATTTATTTATTTATCTTTTCATTTTCTCATAATTTTATTTATTTATTAAAGTTATTTAGGTTATTCTTTTTACACCTAGATTTTCTAGTTCAAGCAACCCACACAGGCTAAGGCAATGCAAACAACAATTTAATCTAACTCGGTTAAAACCCGACCCGAAAAAGGTACATAAAAATACAGGGTATTACAGACTTTTTCATGTGGAACATGTTTATTTGATCTTTCCAACAAAATCAAGTCCCCAAGTGCATCCCAGAGGTGTTCATCTGCTTAACAAAATATATATGTTGAAGGAGTTTGCGATATCCATGGATGAATGATGTTGCATCTTCTTCAGAAGTCTGGCCATGGAGATAGTTTATACTTAACGATTGTAGTTCAGTTAAACTTTGACCATCTTAGTGTTGAATCAATGTGTCATCTTCGAGATATTTGTGCTGAAGCTAGAAGCGTTATTCTAGAAGGTGTACTCTTTGATTGGGAGTATATTTCGAAGGCTTCTAAGATGCTTGAGTATTGAAGCATCATATCCCTTAAGCATCAAATTTCTTAGGTTGGATCGTCTCGGCCCCGAATATCTTCTGTTGATTTGGAATTCCTTTCGTTGTGGTAGTGGGATTCAACACTTGTGCAAACATCGGAGCTTTCTGATTTTGTGGCACACATGAAGACTCCTGTAAGGATATGGAGACGGCCAAAGTATTCTTTTCCATGCTCGGACATCATCTCAGTAATGAATGTCTTAGTGCTCGATTCGGAGAAATGTCAGATTCAACCACTTGGTAAAATACTAATGCGGTGAAGCTACCATTCATAACATCTTGCAGAGTTGCTAGCAGAATTGACTCTCCACGCTAGGATAGCATGTGAGGAATAAATGACATAGACATGGAAGGAATGAGACTTGTCTGAGTGCGGAACTTTTTGACGAATTCATGTGCGCTTTCTTCATGTTTTTATGTGAGTTCCATCAAGGATTCAACTTTCCTAAGATGTTCAAATGACGAATCATCCTCCATTTCTTCCGAGTCAGAGCTTTCTTGACGGAAATGTGCAATTGAAGGTGTTGGAGTTAACTTTTCGGCATGAATCCATGTCCGTCCGAGGATCATGTCGTACCACTGGATCTTCTATGATCTCCACCCGGTTGATCCAAATTTCATCTTGAGTACGATGTAGCTATATGCATCTCTGGATATTCCTTCGTGATCTCCGATGAGACATGGGCATGAGTGGCTTCTTGTCGAGTGATGCACCTTCTCGGAGAGTCTTCAAAGGAATAATATTGATACTTGTGCCCAACATCGATTAGTACTATTCTAATTCATTTGTTTTGAGATATATTGTGGTAAGCAATCCCCAGTCATACATCTCTTTTTCAGTGGCTGGAGGTTCAAGAAGCACTTCTGGAATAGTCAGACGTTTCCCAGACACTATATGATTCAAAGCCGCGAACATGTCTCATCTTTGAGCCTTTGACAGATAAAGCAATATGCAGACATGCTCGATCAATGATGAATCGCTTCTTTGATCAGTTGTTCGAGAGAGCATAAAGGTTCTGATTGGGAGAGGATTCTTGTGTACTCCTTTAGTCCCCCCCAGTTGAAGCTATTGTGGATCAACCTTCTCTTTGAAGATGTGCTTCAAAATATTGCAGTTACTTGTTGGATGATTGATGAATCTACGAAGGTGACAGTACCTGGGATTCTCCATTTTTTCTTCGGCTCTTCTCTTATGAACAACAATTTGATTGCATCATATCGAACCCAGACTTCCAGTAACTCGATCACTCCTTCATGAGAAGAGAGAAGTTTGAGTATGTTTGATCATTACCCGTTCGTTGATGCCGGGTCGAGGTTTGTGTATTTCAGAATTGGTTATCTTTTCTTTGCGCCTGCAGAGATCCTGGGATGTTGAAGGAGCGCTCTGATGCTGTCTCGGCTTTCCTTTCATTTCTTTCAGCAATAACGTTTGTTGAAGGTTGGAGATTGTATTGATTGTTGACTAGGCGTCGGCTGCTTCGAGGTTTCTCGACCTTGCAGACTTTTCTCTTTCCAGTAAAGCAGGTGCAGTAGTCGCTTGTAGTTGCAGGAAATCCCACACTACACCCCTCACAAGATTCTACTCAATTAACTCATTTTGAATATGAATTGCTATTGATTTTATTGATTATTTTCTTGAAATGTTTACAAAGAAAGTTAGAACAGAGCTCAGGAAATTACAATCACTTCAAAGTTTCTCTCTCCTAATATCTTGCCTAAAAATTCAAAAAACCTCTCCCACAATGAGACTTACTCGACCCTTTATATAGGGTATTACATAGTGGATGACAAACTAAGTACTGTCCTTTATTTCAGGAATCCTTCGCGAGGTATCGCGAGTTCATAAATTTTTGTCTTAGCGACACTCCTAAATCTCGCCAAGTCTTCACACTTTTCTCATGTTTTGGCTATCGTCATCTAATGCGTCATTTAAATTACTTCCCTGCGACACCTTCGCAATGTAGTTGTTTATTGATCTCGCAAGGTATTGATGTCGCGATATTCTGATCCTACATCTTGCCTCTTATCATGTCTTTTCTGCGAAGGAGAAAATGTCAAGAGAATTTATATTTTAAAATGCCGCAATTGCTCATCTTCTTCTCGCGACTGTTCACTTTTATCCGTCTTATTCATGTACGGAATTTATTACAGGTGTTTCTTCTTCCACTCTTTTCTTGACACGTCTCTTTCAACCGCTTATTCTTGACCATTCACGTTCCATCTCGCATTAAATGCATTTATTTTCTCTAGATTCTCTTCTCTATATATAGTTTTCTCACCCTTCTCTTTTTCTCTTTTATTTTCTTTACGCAATTTTCCTTCGACTTCCTTCCTCCGCAATTTGCGTTTACGCTCTCAAATCCTTTTTTTTCCTTCTCTTGATTTTCGCTTCTCCCTTCATTCCCATACTTTAATAATGGCTTCACTTGGTCGTACATACGCACCCCTTTTCAATGATGTTCAAAAGAAGTTATAGGAAAAGGGTTTCACCTTATCAACCATTCCTGATCAAGAATCTTCATCTATACTTTCTGCAAAATTGTTTTCTGATCATCAATGTGATGATCATAAAATCATAGTCTCGCTAGGTCAACTCCTCGCGGGACTCCCCATTCCTTTATACAATCCCGAGATACCATTATTCTATGAAATCCTTGCTCATGAAAAATTCTCGCGAGCTGTTTATCAGTTAAGTGGCGACTGCATCCGTTTAATGCTTGAATTCGCAAACCGTAAGCGCTGGTAAAGGATCTTTATATCCCGATAATGTCAAAGATCCTAGATTTGTGAATTTAGAGATAGCCGCCGAGAAGTATCTTGTAGAGAACTTCTTTGCGAATTATGCGATTATAAATATGAGAAATGATAAATCTCATTTGGGGTGCTCGATCAAGAAAAAGATAATGTTGATATCGATAAATGCTCATGCAAGATATTGACTGGCATTCGGGCAACAATAGTACTCCTCGTCATTCCAAAGATGAGAAATGGTGGGTTGTTCCTTTATTTTTGAATGGACCCTATATCGCAGTTCACACGCACTCCCTGCGAATCTACGCAGACTATCATCCTTGGGAATTTAAGTGGCCCGAGAAGGCAAAAGAGGTATATTTCTTATTTCAGGCTTTGCTTTTGCGATATTCCCTTTTTTTTATATTTACTGAGTTTGCAAAATTTACAGGTTGACAAACTGAGGAAGAGTTATGAAAGAAACCCAAAGGCAACTACTCTGGCGATACTCCGATCGATCACGGATGAAGTAAGAAATATTTTATTTTGTTATTTTTAACAATATTGTTGCCTCTATTTCTTATCTTCATTCGTGTGTGAAGGTTATTGAAGAAACAAACATCCCCGAAGCTGCGAAGGTTAAGGGCAAGAATAAAATCACTCTTCATAAGGACAAGTCTTCTGCTCCGTTTTCTAAAAAACGGAAAACCCAACCCTCTTCTCATTCTAGTTCTCGAACTAGCGAAGGTTCTGACGAGGATGAAAATGAGATTGGTACTTCCTCTGCGAGGGAGAGTCACTCGACTATTTCTGCTATGGCGCAATTATCTAGTATCTTCTCCGATTCTATGCAAGGATTAGGAGATGATCATTTAACTGCTACTTGCAAAGCTCTCGCTAAAATTTGCAATGCCCCGCTATTAGAGGATAATGAATCTTTTCGCGGAGTTTCCCGAACATTGACTTCCAATCACTTAAATGCTCTCACTGCTTTGGTATGTTCATATTCCTTTGCTTCTCTGTAATTTTGATTATAAGCTTTCTCTTAACAATTTCTTTATTTTCCTTTATAGTCTGGGAGAGCTTCCTTTGTTGTTGCCTCAGATCTCGAGAAAAGACGCGACAACCTTGAAAAGAAAAATCTCCAACTCAAAAAGAAGATCCAAGAATTAGAAACCGAAGTTGCGATGTCTCGCAAGAAAGATGAAAGAATTCAACAGTTGGAAGTTGAGTCTGCTTCTCAAAAGACTAAAATGTCTACTCTCCAAAGTGCAAATCAACAACTTTATGGTACAAAACTTTTACTCTTCAAGTCGTCTTTATTTTATCATCTGCTTTTCTTTGCCTGATTTATTATTTTCGCAGACATATATAATCTCTCTGAAGAAGCCATTCTTCTCCATTCATTTCCCGAGCCTATGGACAATGATGTTCTTCTTACTCACCTCAACGAATCCTTAAGTAGTTCATCAAAAAAAATTGATTCCCTTCCATTAAATGAACTTCAAACCAAATATCGTCTTTTAGAGATTGAACATAGATCTAGTTTAGGTTTAGCCAACCGATTTAAACAAATGTATCGTGATTCCCATAAGAAAACCAAAACCTTAAGGAAGAAAATTAGTGGTCTTATAGATGACAAATACCGCATTGCTAATAAAGGTGCACAGGCATTAGCAAAATTTCAAAAATCTCTCCTCGAAGTACAAATTGAACGAGATGAATCCCTTCGTCAGAATGCCATACTTACTGAGCGAGAAGAGCAAGTTCGTTCGCTTCTTGTTATAAATAATGATGATGAGTTCGCTTGGGCTGCGAAAGTTCTAGATAATGCCAGGAATAACTTAGGTGTTGATGTTAGTCTTCATGCCGAGCATACTTGCCTTGGTTAAAGATATGATATCTGACAGAGAAGGTTGTTTATTATACTTTACTGCTCCTTATTTCTGTAGTATTGTTATTGAGTTGTTAATTCATTTGTCATATGTTTTGCAGAATCCGAGAAGAGATTTCAAACAAGGATTGAAGAACTTGAGTCTGAAAAGGGAAAACTCGCAGAAGACCATTCTCTTCGCAATAACAAGTATTCTAAGTTGAAGAAACAACTACAAGCTACAGTAGCGAACTTCAACAACGATACTGTTCGCTTTCGCAACCAAACTATTGAGATAGTTTGCACTGATCACAAGATTCCTCTTAGCTCATACCCTTGCCTTCTTGATAACATTCCTGAAGATTTACCTTTCTCTGACGTTTCTGATAGCGAAGCTAGTGAAGAAGAAGAGTCTGTTGAGAAGAATGATGAAATCAAAGAATCTGATAAAGAAGAAGAATCTTCCAAGAAATAATTTCCTTTTCTTCTTTCATTTCTTGTAATATCTGTATATATATCCTTTTAATCTTCCATTTCTATAAACCTTCATTGTAAATTTCTTGGATTACTAAATATGAATTCAACCTTTGTTTTCTTTACTTGCGCATACTAATCAAGCAATTCTTCTTTGTAATACATTATCCTTTATTTTCTCGTTTCCTTTATGCATAAATCTATCATATGAAAATGAATAACAAACTTTCATCACATGCATTCCCATACTTGCCTCTGTTATTTATTTGCAAATGAGAGATTTATTTTGAGTCGTCATTGCGACAACATCGCGAGGATATCTTCATAAATGAAGAAATCTATTGATCTTGCCTTAACATTTCTTGTGTGGTCTTATTTTGCCTTCCTAATTAAAGGTCTTACTTCGCCACCCCTCGTTGCGACAAAATCGCAGGACGTCTTTACAATTTCATGTAATGACCCATTGACCTTGTCTTATCATTTCTTAAGTATTTTTGCCTCTGCGGGATATTTTATTTGCGACAATATGATGGGTTTAAATACTCTTGCGAATGTAAAATCCCGTGATATTGCCGTCTTCGCGACGAAATCGCGGGACGTCTTTACATTTTCATGTAAAAAACCCATTGATCTCGCCTTATCCATGCGTTAGTATTATTGCCTCTACAGGATCATCGCACAAATATGACAAGCCTAAATTTTCTTGCGAAAATAAAGCCTCATGATATTTGCGTCTTTTGACACTTATCAGCTCCCCTAATGGAGGGTGCCGCCCTTATCTTCTCCCTGGTTGCCCCTTCAAGGAGGCGTACATCGGCCATACAAGACTAGCTCCTCCCATCCTGGTCTTAACAACAACCGAGTTGTTTCGCGACCTCTTATCCCTTATACCTATATGGTTTATGGTTACGAGACTGCACCCTAAGTGGAGTTTCTTGGGCCGAGTGCGATATACCAAGACTTGCCAAGAATGGCCGAGACACTTCAAATGCCCCATGCACTCTTGGCTCAACCGTGTACCCCACGCCTTGAGCATACATCGACTCCTAGGAAGAGATCCACGGGCATCCAACCAGGGTATAACCCTATATATATAGTTGGAAATCCAAGGTATCTCTCCCTGGATAGGCTTTCATGGGCCCCAAATTTCCATGACTCAGGTTCCGGGGAGCGGTGTAACCTTTTTCACCGAGCCATGTCAAGATATACCCCTTATATGGCACTTTAGGTCTTACATTTGCCTCTTGCGAAATATCATTCGCGAACTAGGGTGTACGCCATAAAGGTTTGTCCCATTCACTCACTCTTTCATTTTTTTTTAATTCATTCAATCATTCATTTTGTTTGCGAAACTATTGCGCAATCTTACATTGTTTATTCATTTTTGTTTTTCAATTTTTCAATCAAGTTGTCGTACATTCTTGATGACGAGGTCCTCACATATTTCTTCTTCAATTATTTTTTCTTCCTCTTACCCTTAACAAGCTTTTGTTATTGCCTTTTGATGATTACTCACTTCTTACACTTTTTGCTCTGCTACTCTCTGCCTCTGCACCATTCAAAACAAATTTTTAGCTTTCGATCCAACTTCTATTTACGAATGTTTCTTTTCCCTTTGTTGAATTTGTTCTCAGGCATTTAAGCGGTGGTGGTAATGGCTGAACCTTCTCTTCACTTTTTAGAAAGTGATTCACTTTCCTTGATCAATCATTCTAAGGATGATTCTTTTTATGTTTCTGTAGTCATTTGTCAGATGTCCATGAAAACGGTGGTAAGAGCAGAATTCGTGACTTCTATCGCCTGGTGGTGGTTCATTCCCCATGTTCCATGGTGCAGGTATGTTTTCCATCAAGAGTATAGATTCCCATATCTTTTCCACACTAGTATTCAGTGGTGGCATCTTGATTTCTTCCCATACTACTCTATGACGTCATTGCCCTCCATGATTATTCATTTTTGACTTCCATAGGTTTCTTGCGAGTGATCAAGTCTCTGAATTTTGTTATTGCCGCCACGGTTGTAGTAGTTTCTTTCTATTTCAAACTCTTCTTGATCTCGGCTTCCCATGGCTACTAACTTTGGCTGTCCATCATCTATCACTCTTTCTTGTTGCCCTTGCGAGGTACTCGCTACTGTGTGTATTAATTTGGGTAACAAACTTGGATTCGCAAAGCATTTGAACTTGTATTCGCAACAGGTCACGACTCCACCTCATTTTCCTTTCTTCCAAAGCAATATATTCCTCTTGCAGTTCTCATGACTCTTGTCATCGTGATTGTATTCTTGACTCTAAAAATTTGAATTTATAGCAAATTGGTTGCGAACATAGCATTTATAAATGATAAAATGAGATATCTTTCATCCACTCTTCCAGCAATCTCGCTACACATTGTCTTCCATCTTACAGTCAAATGTCTCAAACTTTCACCGACTCTTTGTTTTAGCCCAAATACATCTTCAATACCAGGTCGCGAAGAGTTATTACTTATATATGCCCCTAAGAATATAGCTTGTAAATGGTTGAATGACGTGATTGTATTCCTTGGTAAACCCTCAAACCATTTCAATGCTTCCCATGTTAAACTTGACGCAAAGTATTTGCACAGTATAGCATCATGGTTTTCCCACTGTAGCATACATCTCACATAAGCCTTGATGTGTTGTACTGCACAAGTTGACCCATCAAAAATGCTGGTTAATGCTGGTAAGTTACACTTTGGGGGTATTCCTCCTAGCTGTACCTCTAATGTAAAAGGATTTTTCGCAGCCTCCGCGATGGCTTCATCTAACTGTCTTCTTCCTCCTTCTCTTATGTTGTTCAATATTCCTCTCATCTCTGCCAATTCTCTCAGAATTTGTTCATTTGCCTCAGGATTCGAATTTATCGGTCTCTTTAATTCTGCTTCTCTCCTTCTCCGTTCGTGTCTACTTATATTTTCTGGTTCATCACTCTCTTCTCTTCTTTCTCTGCGAGTTTCTCCCTCATCTCTTTCACGAATTCTCACACCATTATATCTGTCATTTTATCTTCTTGGTTGTCTATCATTTCTTCTTTGTATTCTTTCATATTCTTCATTAATATTTCCATTGTTGCGATTTTGCTCGCGCCTTCTCTCTCGATTGTCATGATTGTTCTGCCGAATTGCTTCCTCCAATTTCCGTTCTTCTATTTCAGCTCTCAATCTTTCCCTCTCGCGAGCTAAATGCGCTTGCTCAATATAATGTTTTTCAATGTCATCTTCAATTTCCTTTTGTTTCCTTCGTGTTTCTCTCCCAAGTAGTATTCTTCTTCCTTCTTCCTGATTTTCTTCATTAATTGGATTATTCTGCCCTTGACGCTGCCTGTTTTCTTGATTTCCGTCATTTTGATCATTCTGTAGATCTTCAGGACGTGGAATATAACGATCTTCTACTACTTCTCTTCCTTCGTAACCTCCTTCGCCAAAATTTAGCTCTCTTTCCAAATTTTCTTCATTAACGTTTTCTGCAGGTAATGTTCTTCTCATATCTTCTCTAATCGATCCTGATCTTGATATGTTATTACTTCTCGATCTTCTACTTTGCAGCCTCCTATTTTCCATTCTTAATTCGTGGTTTTTCCTTGTTAAATTTGCGCGTTCCTCTGCGTCTAACCGCCTTTCTTCATGTATTGTTTGTCTCAATGCTTCTAAAGCTATGATCTCTTCATTTCCACGAATTGTTTCTCCTATCTCTTCTCGATTTCTCTTCTCTTGTCCATTATTTATCAATTGTTGCAATTCTTTTCTTTCTTCCACAGAATCTGATCTCCAAGTATGTACACTCACTCTATCATAATCTATTGTTCTATTTGGTGCTGGTTGAGTTGGTGGTTGAATTTGGCCTTCTTCTCTATCTCTTGTGTTTATTCTTGAGGGTTCACCTACCTCATTTCTCCTTTCTCCAGCCAATCTCCTGCTTCTTCTTACGGTTGTTGGTTGTTCTGATACACCTCTTCCTCTAGCCATTTCTTAATTTCAATAATTTGCTAAAAATTATATGAAATTTTTCTCTTTGCACTCCAAATCCTCCCAAATCACAATGTTGATCTTCACTCAGTCCCTGTTTCTAGCGCATATGTAGTTGCAGGAAATCCCACACTACACCCCTCACAAGATTCTACTCAATTAACTCATTTTGAACATGAATTGCTATAGATTTTATTGATTATTTTCTTGAAATGTTTACAAAGAAAGTTAGAACAGAGTTAAGGAAATTACATCACTCCAAAGTTTCTCTCTCCTAATATCTTGCGCAACAATTCAAAAAGACCTCTCCCACAACAGACTTACTCGACCCTTTATATAGGGTATTACATAGTGGATGACAGCTAAAATGTCCTTTATTTTCGGGAATCCTTCGCGAGGTATCGCGAGTTCATGAATTTTTGTCTTGCGACACTCCTAAATCTCGCCAAGTCTTCACACTTTTCTCATGTTTTGGCTATCGTCATCTAATGCGTCATTTAAATTACTTCCCTGCGACACCTTCGCAATGTAGTTTTTTATTGATCTCGCAAGGTATTGGTGTCGCGATATTCTGATCCTACATCGCTGATCATTTGGATGCTCCATGAAGCTCTGAGAAAGTCTGTAACCAGATATTTTCCAGCAAGGCTCTGTAGATCGAGATCATTTCATTGATGCACAATTCCACCAGTTTTTGTTGGTCATGATAATCCAAAGCTTGGACTCTGAACCTCTTCACAAAATCATTCGGATGTTCATTGCTTTTCTAAGACATTCTTCCTAAGTCGAAGAGAGTAATCTGCTCTAAGACGAAGAAGTATTTCCGGTAGAAATCATTAACCATATCTCCCCAGCCAGTGATGCTCCCAGGTGCAATGTTATTGTATCATGTGTATGCTCGACCTGTTAGAGATTTTGAGAATTCCTTCAGACGGACGACATGGTTGTGTTATTGTTCGCCTAGCGCTTCCAGGAATCGAGAGACATGTTCTCGATCTTTCCCCGTTCCATTGTACAGTGTGAACATTGGAGAGGTGTAACCCTTCGGGAAAGGAATTCTTTGCATAGTAGCATGACATGGGGGTTGATGACGTGGTGTCTTGTCTTTTCCTCGATCATCCATGAAGCGTTTCATGTCCTCACGAGTGATGAAGCCTGCAGGTTCCTTTGTTGGTGCGTTATTTGCAGCCTTGTGTACTTCATCATCATCTACTACATGGATTGGAGTGACTTCGGGATCTCTTTGGATTTTCCTTTCTCTTGAGTTTTGTCTGACATCTTATCGGTGAGAGTTTTGAGATAATTGCATAGCTCTTTTTGTGTAGCACCCATGTCAATCTGATTCTTGGTGAGAGTCTCTTGCACCTTCATGATATCAACTATGGTGCGTGGACTTTATTTAATTTCTTCGAGAGAGTGGCCGAACAGGGGATGATCTCCAATATTGGTTTTAAGGGGAGTGGTATCACCAACACCGATGTTAGAAACATGAGTAGTTTTTGGAGTACCACCATTGTTGTTAGTGCTAGCGTTGTTTGTGTTAGGATTTTTAACTGAAACTGACCTAAGATCAACCATTTTGTAAAAGTTGAGATTACAACCGAAAGATTAATCTCTCACTATTGTCGCCAATATGTGGATGGGGAAAAATGGTTTGCTGGTTTATTAGGGAAGTGAAGAGTCGAGCGTGCGGACAAGACTCTGCGACCGAGCAAACTGCTGAACCTCACACAGATGCACTGCAAAGGGAGTGCTTAGATTCGAGAGATCAATCTATAGGACTCCGGCCTAAACTAAGTCAATGGCTGTTCCAGAGTCAATTCGGTCACAAAGAGGGAGATGGGTTGATTTGTAGGAGGGAAGCTGACAATTGTGTGGGATCAATGATGATCAAGGATTGTGGATGTGTTGCAGGTTTCTACAAAATTGAAGAACTGCTGAATGTTGAGTTCTGTGACTAAGTTTTAATCGAGTTGTTGACGAATGATGACACTCATATGTTGTCCTCGATTTGGACTTATTTATATTGCAAGAATGATGAACACACTGATCATTGTAAGTGTGACGGTTTCTTGAGTGAAAGAGTGGGAAAGTGGAAGATCGTGGTGAAACCAGTTCCAGATCATGCGGAGACTTGGTTAACCGTCCACCCACTACTTTGTTAACTCCTTAAACCGTTGCACGACTTACTCACATTCTCATCGTGGATGAATCCACGTGCCGTAGGCCGCCAGACCAAAACCCTAATTGATATCCCCCATGTGACGTGATTGATGTCTCACGAATCGTGGAGTCTGCAAGACAGACGTTTATTTTATTAGTCGGTTGTTGACTGTTTAGACAGTGAATCTAAGTTTTGTTGAATCGAGCATGAGTGATCGAATGCTCAATGAAACATATTGTAAATTCGAGCAATTGAGAAAGTATTGCTCAATTCGACGAATTAATGATAAATTATTGAATATTGATAGTTGGATCAATATTCGAGCAAGTCGAGCAAGTATTGCTCAATTAAATAATTAATGATAAATTACTGAATATTGATAGTGATTAATATTCGAGCAATTGAGCAAGTATTGCTCGATTCCGAATTATTTATTTATTGGTGACGCGACCCAATAAAATCTTAATTAAAATATTGGTAGATTACCGAATATTATATAATTAATCCGTGTGTTGTTTGCTGGATCAACATAAATTTATTTAGTGTTTGAACTTGCTCAGAATGATGATTTGTTGAGCGTTTGTTCGAAACCCTAATTTTTGATCAATTGCTCATTAATTGATTAATTGCTGAAAATAGGTCATGAGTGAAGGAGGGACCGACCACATGGGACTATGGACGTCCATGTGATGCCCAATTGCTCGAGTGAGCGTACACCAGGGTCCTGAGTTGACCGGTTGGTTGGTGAAGGAATGACGATTAAATGCCGGTTTCATCATTTATTGAAATAGTGCTCGATTGAGCATTGGGTGATAAAACCTAATTATGGAAAAGTGAGGGACCGACCAAGAGGGTGTGAAATCGGCCCTTGGTGGTCGTGGTACCAGATGATGGTCGTTCGAGCAAACTTTAAGTTGGTTGGAAAGAGTTTGGACCCAATATGAGCAATTGCACAAATTAGGTCAAAATTGTGAAAACGTGTGGGGCCGATTTCGTTGCAAGCCTTAGAGCGCCCTTGGTTGGTCAAGGGAGTATTCTCGTGTCACGATAATTCCCATGTCTCAGTCCTGAGTGTTTCGGCATTTTTTGATGTGCGTTTGAGCAATATCTTGGATTTTCAGAAGAGTTCGATCTTTGACTGGGATTCTCGATTTTGCTCGAATGAGCAAGTATGCCCGTTTGATCAATATTTCGTGAATATTAAAATAATAATATTTTAATATACTTTTCGTGAGTAACCTAGTCGGTCATGTGACCATGTTGACTTTTGGCTTTTTCATGGTTTGAGCAATATTTGAGAAAACATGGAGAAACCATGATTTTTGCTGAAACCGAAAAGTTTCACAAGATGAGAGAAATAACAATTTATGAAAGATTATGGATTGCAAGGTGTGGGACCGAAAACGGCTAGGGCATGACCGGTCGGCTAAGTTGCCCAGTCCCGCAACACCTTTCCCTATTTTATATTATTATTTTTCATGAAACCACGAAAATATGGAGAAACCATGAGTTTTGCTCAAACAAGGAAAGTTGTTAGAATGGAGGAGTCTTCATGAGTTCATGAAAATAACAAAAATAAGGAAAAATAATGGAGGAAGCATGGGACCGGCCACGGCTAAGGTACGGCCGGCCGACCAGTGGGCCCGGCCCATGGGCGCTTCTCTATTATTTTAATGTTATCATTTTCTCTCTCCTATTTTGTACAGGATTCCTCATTTGTCCATATTTTTGCATGCTCGTTCGTGCATTTGGGTGCTCGTTCGTGCATCATTGTCGAGTACACTTGCACCATTTTATGGGGCTTACTCAATTGTTATCTAGATGCCCGATTGTTGAGTATTTATTACTAATTTATGAAATTCAATGGAGAATGATTCATGAAACTGAGTAATAAAAGTGAGTAGTTGTTTATTATCAATCCATAGGATCAGCCGTGGATTCGACCATGAATTCGGAATAATGAAACGAGCATTACCATTCCATGAGATCGTAGATTCGACCACAGAATCGGAGTAATAAGATTATTACCATTCCATGAGATCAGTCGTGGATTCAATCATGAAATCAGAGTAATGAGATTATCCATTACTATTCCATGAGATCAGGCGTGGATTCGATCATTAAATCAGAGTAATGAGATAAAATAGATTATCTTATAGGAATTCAGTGGTGAATGTCACGGTAGAATTAATCTATTGCAGAAGGGGTATTATCCAGTTAAAACGTCATACCCGTTCTGAAAGGTGCATAGTCAGGAAACAACAAGTGTTGCCGAAGTCCTGAAGGCGTTATTGCTCTCAATCTTACGAAGAACCGCCCAATCGTTCTTTTATGTAGAGGTGGGTCTCTCATCTAAACATAGAGTCACCGACGTCCTGAAGGCCTTGTTGCTCTAAATCTTACAGAGAACCGCCCAATTATGTTATTCTACATAGAGGTCATGATGAAATGCGAGGTATCGAACGCTCGGCTAGTGGAGGCCTTTCAAAAACAAATTCACCATGGATTGTAAAATATGAATCATCACATGCCTGAAAGCCGTGTCAGAAACATGCAGTATCATGATTTTACGATTTTGTCCTTTGTTGAAAAATCCACCATCTACAAAGTCGTGGTACAAATTATGCCACTTCGGGCCCCACAACATGCCACGAGCCGTTCGGGACCCAGGAAACCCTAATAAAGACGCCACATCATAGCCACATGTGGCAATCCTTGCTCTTGTGGCCGTTTCCACATGATGGCCTGGCTATGGTCCCTTTGGCGTGGCTATGGCACCATTTGCACAAAACGTCAACGCGCCACGGCCACATGCCACATGCCGCATGTCGTATGCACTAATTAGGGTTTTGGCACGCCAAACCCTAATTTAGGCAAAGTTGCTACGCCAACCAAGCCAAGTAACGTTTCCCAGAGCATTTTGAATTATGTGGCAACATGGCCAATGTTGTCGGAGCCATATTTGGGTATAACACCAATATGCCAAAATATTTGCCATGGCTACGCCTGGGCGCCACTATGCAAATGGCGCCACTTTGCTATAAAACAAGATGTGGCCATAATCAATGGCTATCCTTTCTCATAAGCTAC
Organism: Papaver armeniacum; assembly: GCA_023531295.1. Taxonomy (NCBI): domain Eukaryota; kingdom Viridiplantae; phylum Streptophyta; class Magnoliopsida; order Ranunculales; family Papaveraceae; genus Papaver; species Papaver armeniacum. The sequence continues at coordinate 420,789 of JAJJWW010000721.1, read as the reverse complement.
AATCTCAGCCGTCCAAATTCTCCATGAAATTGACAGGCCTGTGGAAATTTTTAGGCGGCCGCCCAAGGCAAGACTAATAGCATCACATGCTATTTTCCTGTGGCAAGTCTCTTGACTTTCACTTGCCACACGTAGCAATCTGCTACACGTTTTTCTTTTAAACACTTGAGACATCAAACATGTCGCAAACTGAGGGATGCTCATCAGCGTATTGGTATGGCAGTTTACAGCGTGCGGCGTGCAACACGTACATCATAAGAAAGTGTCAGGAAAATAGGGAAGTTAGTGGAGGCAAGAAGTAGTGGGTGTAAACAAACCCACTTTCCTCATAGTGGAGGCGTGGTTTCTAATAGTTACACATTACTCCACTCTTCCATGACTCAATAACTCCCACTTCCTACGAGACCAGGGTGTATTCAATTATGAGTTGTATAAATAGGTTTTACCTATTTTCCATCAAATAACAAGTTTTGGTGAGAACAAAAACACATTATCTAGAAAAATACCAAAGAACTGATAGCTTTCATCCCGCAAGCCAGTTCCAAATTCTGATACAAGTCATAAAATAGCCACACCTTCATAATCAACCATTATGGTCTCAACACGTTCTTCGCTTCCCTTTCTAAGACCAACCCTTCTCTTTCTCTTTGTGACCTAAGCAAGACTGGAACGGCCAATTCTTGGTTTAGGCCAGGATTGTACAAATTGATCTCTCGAATCTAAAGTAATCCCGTGCAGTGCATTTGTTTTAGGTTTAGATTTGTTTCTCATCCACACACCTAAATTACCAAAACCAACGAAACAGCTTTTACCCATAAACAATCGGCAACCACAAAGTGGAAGATTAATCTCTCGGTTGCAATATCGAATTCAATTCTTAATTTCATTTTCATCCCAATTGGTCTTAGGTTTAATCCAATCATTAACTAAAACTCATTTCAGTCAAAGATTCCAATTTCCCAAATGTATCCTAGTCGTTCGAACATTTCAAAAGCGATGAACGACCAGAAACCAAACACCATAGAAGGCGTAATAAAAACGCTAGAGGATATATCTGCAAACCAAGTTGATATTATCATGCGGCAAAATGAAACGCTTCGTGTCATGAAGAATAAGGTAAGTCGATTGAGGAAAGAATCGGCGAATACCTGTCAGAAAGATCTCACCAATCTCCAGAATAATACGAAGGACGTTCAACCTCTGTCCAAGTCTTGTATCTCTACTAATGAAGATGCAAATGGATCACGTAGCCATGAGCAGGGGAAGAGCATCCAATTGGATTCCACCAGAGAGCCAAGACAGTTTCACAAGATCAAGGAAGGAGATTTTCCAAGCATGCCGCAGTGTCTACAGGACAAAGGCAAAGAGCCGTCCTATGAAGCTTTGTTGGAAAACATTTACCTCCAAAACCTTGCAGAGGTTCAAAGGGTCGTCCAACAGTCCGCGGACACGACCGCTTTACTTAATAAAGAGGCACCTGAAGAGTAGGAAATCTGCCAGGACGCATATCCAGCCCAACCACCTCGTGTTGCTGCTACTGATGCAGATCCCTCAAGAGAAATTAGCTTTCAGCAACATGGTGGAATAAAATGGTCCGCTCATGAATCAATGATCACTCAAACGTCAATTCTGCCATCAAAGAGAGCTTCATGCCAAAGCCTGCAGGAACTTCCGCCATGGCATCCAAAAATACGAGAGAAGCCGGACTCAAGATATCAACACTTTTCATTTCTTATCAGAAGAGTTATAGATCTACTGGAGATTTGGGTACAAGAGGGAGTAGTCCAACTACCCCCGGTATGGCGCCCACCCGCTGATCAAGAAATGCTAGATTCAAGGTATTTCCATTATCACAGATTTATCCATCATCCTACCAGTGAATGCAATGCTTTGAAGTGCATCGTCCAAGAAAAGATAGATTCATGGGAATTGCGTCTAGGGACTAGAGATTTTCCGCCTTACCGCGGATCGACATAATGATGTTTCACAGACAATAAAAGAACGACTGGGGACTTCTCGCGGCAAGGATGGCATCACACAAAAAACTCGGATTTACGCCCTGAAGATTAAGTTTTGGTGAAATACCCTAAAGCGAGTAAGTTTCGTCAGACAATGTTTACACAACCTATTGTTTTAAACTTATTTGAAGGGCACACAAGCATCAATTCCGTATTGACTGTGGAAACCGATAACCCAATTGTCCCAAGATTTTATATCATCCCATATTTTCCCTTTTCATGCAACATTCACGGTTTCACAATTTTTCCAGAATTTGTGCTACTTACATTCATAATTCGGATCCCAACATATCAGTGGATCAAAGAGCCATTATTCCAAAAAATAATAATCCATTCCAAAGTAAACCAATTCAAAAATTTTATAAAACAGTCATCTATCAATCCGAAAACCAGAAAATCAAACCATGAAACAGGCGTCTCTTGCCTCTCTAAAAAAAAAGACCTAAGGAGGAAGTTCAGAAAAATAAAAACATTCAAGGGAAATTGTCTAACAACAACCCATTCTTCTTAGAGAAGGCTTCCTTGATGTTTCAAAGAGCATCCTGCTTCAACTTCAACTCCTGGTATAACCTCTCAATTTCCGCCTCTTTCTGGTTAATGAAATCCACAGATGGGACTCCAGCCATTTCAGTTTACAGCTTTTGGATTTTGGAAAATCCTTCACAGAACCAGAAGGCGTTAAACTCGAAGTTCACACACATGTCCCGATGGAATTCCCAGCTTTTGATTACATCTCCAAAAACAGTGTGTCCAGTCACACTGCACATCTCATGGATTGAAGATAAGGTTTCCTACACACGCTTAACCAATGAAAAGCAGCTATCAACCTTCCTGGTTGTGGCAATGTGCCCATACCTTCTCCATATCTTGGTAAATAGCTATGCATACTTCACTGGCACACTGAATGCTCCAATCAACACGTGACCCTTAAAAGGAGCCTCAAATGAAGGATAGAAAACGACACCTCCGGCTGGATGTGCGACTAGCAAAGGTTCTATGGGAACAACATTTTTCGCCATTGGAGACATAGCAGCACCTTCATGATGATCAATCTCCATCTCCAGGTTACCAGCGGGTACGATTTCCATGATTGAAGACACAGTTACATCTTCATTGCCTTGGAGTTATTTTCAGAAGCGGCCTCTTCCTGTAGATATCACTAATTGAATATTTATTCGGTATAAATAAATGGCCCAAGAGGAAAACGTGTGGGAGACTCACCGACTCATATGCGGGCCCACTAGGACTAGAAGAAGACTCGCTGCTACGCTCTAAAGTACTTTTCCCTTCACCGCCGGATCCTGAGCTTTCTTCTTCTTCACCTTCCTCTTTACTATCAAGGGGCTCAGTATCACCATATTTTTATTCAGAAGGTACCCTTTTCTGTCCACGTGCAAGCCTGGTGAAGGCGTTTACCTTTTTAAGACCCTGAAACAAAATGGGAAGGAATTTTCAGTGGCGAAAAATTCAGAATACTTATGCAATTCGACCAAATCAAGAAGATAATCATATGTACTTGCATGTTAGGAGAACTAAAGGTCACAAGAGCCGTCGAAGCCGATCGGATGCCACCCGCACGATTTTTTAACCTTCGCTCCTTTTCCTGAGGACTGTCAGATTTTCGCTTACCCGAAGAAACCAACCTCAATAATCCGTGAGTTGCCAGAACTTTAGGAGAGGGCTTGCCGCATGGAACTATCACAACATCCTGCACGAATTGATGAATAGCGAGGAACTCTTCCCCGAGAAAACATTATATTTGGATGTTGTCACCGGTTTTCATTCTGGGAGCAGAAAAGGGAGGCTTTTATGGGGCGCAAAAACACGGCTATTGAAGACGGATGGCAACAATTCTTTTGGACCGTGAATGGACGACGTAATGGAACCCCTTGATCAAAACCCATGTGACTAGCGTCCCTGTCAATGTTGTAAGGAACCACTTCACAAGATCCTCTGAAAAAAGACGACACATATCCAGGAATGCAGCTCCGCATAAACACAGTTTCTCAATACTCATATTATCTTCGGAAGAATGCAACGTCACATTCGAGGCAAAAGAAAAAGTGTTTGGCTAAACTATAGACGTGTGGACTGGAGCCCAAGGACGGAAATCAACTGCATGCGCGTTGTTGAGAAAATCAATGAGCTTTGAGTCAGGTTTCGGACGCCTCTCCAACCAACGAAGTATCCTAGAACCTCCATATGTATCAGGAAATGAGGTTTTCGGTTTAGGAGCGTAATCTTTGAAATGCTCCCAAAACCATGCTTGGAGAAAGGCGACTTGGACATACGAGTCTACTTTTATATACCCATTAGAGACATACATGTCCACCGCTAAGTGATCCAGATGGGTGTAAAAAGAGCCAAGGAACAAACTTCCGATGGGAAGAGCAACACCTTTTTCCAATTTGATGGTGAATTTGATGATCTTCTGCCTTATCTCCTTCTTACCAGAGCCATCATCGAAAACGTCCCTTGATAACCACAAAGCTAAAAATGCAGCAACATGGAGCGTTTCATCCAGCACCTGATCCGGCTCTGGCTCATCAGGGAACCATTCAGACACCCAAGAGTTATAGAAGCACTTTTCCTCATAATACTTCCGAACATATCTTGTTGACTTCGTGACCAAGGCGGCATGTATTTATTCTTCTTCCTCAGACAAGATAACATCAAGATTCCCCATTATGGTAAGATTCAACAGAATCGGCTACACTTTCCAAAGTAATGGTCATCTCGCCCCATCTACATATAGTCATGTGAGTTTCCGGGAACCATCTGGAGATGAGAGTAACCAAACCTGCAACATCTTTTCTGATTTTAAGTATTGCAGATGCCATGACAGCATTCATGATTTGCGCCTCAGTCATATTAACCTTTACATGGTCTTGGCTTATCATGAATTGCATCCATTTATCATAAGAGCGCAATGGACTGTGACAGATTTTGAAGTCTATGGGAGAAGCCGAATACTCTTTCTTCTGAAGGCAAAACCTCATTATGCGCCCTGGATAGACTGATTGGACTTCTCCATCATTCTCTAAATCATTCAGAAGGGTGGCCACGAACTTGGGATGGGTCCTTGTAACTGTAGCGGATTTCGTAAAGAACTCATCATTTATGTTCGGCTTGGAGTTGTAAGCATTTCTTGATACGGCGGCAGAATTGCTTTCAGGTGACATCTTAACAAAGTTCCTTATGCTACTTTTACTTTCGAAGTAACTACAATGGAGCAAAACAGAAAAGTTACTGCTTTGAGGGAAATCATACATGAAGATTTTGTCAAAAAACTGGGTACAATAATTAAGAGCCGACAATAAATTTTCTAGGGGAAATTTTCTTTAGCCACATGTCACAGCACTCACGGCCAAAGGGAGCGGGGACAGATGCTCACTCAAACAAATGTTTGCCGCGAAAAATATTCTCTTGGCCAAAACCGTATCTTGACGCGGCGCTCACGGCCAAACAAAAAAAAAAAGGCGACAAAGCTAGGTTTAGGATGAAGGGAATTAACGACGGCCACCCGTCCATTGTGCTTACTTTGCCTAATGGTTAGCTTTGTTGTTATTAATACTTTGGCTAATACTACTACGATACTACTAGAAAGGAGGAATCATTCGCATTGAAGTTCTTTGCAAGTTCACGGAAAGTATGCCTATGGCTAGGGTTTACATCAACACCGAAACAAATGAGAATAAACATTGGGAAACACACCTGAAATATGCTTGCTTGCTTTTACTGCCGTTGTTCCTTCCAAGCTCGCGAATGATGCACCTTTGCTGCTAACATGTAGACACGAAAAAGAAGCCAAAGCCAACGATACAAAATAAAGAAGATGAACAATGCCTTTTATATGTGCATAGCGCTTTTGGAGTTCGAGTGAAAAAAGGTTTCCCTTTTGGGCCACGCACGGAAGAAGACAGCCCGCGGTGTTGACATCATATGGTGCCAATCTCCATGGCCAATCCAGCAGCGTCATCATCAATGGTCTGTCGAAAAAATGCTCGAGCTGCTCACGCCGCCAAAGTCGCAGCGCCAACATCAATCTGTGGCCGAAGTTGCAGCGACAGCATCGGCCCCGTGGCCGAAATTGGCGTCAACGTTCCGGGAAGCAAAGCTCTACGGCCAAACCAACACCATCACCCTATGGATGAGACAGAAGTACGTCAAGCCGCCAACAAAAGGATCATAGACTACTCATGCCTCCTGCCAAAGGTTAGTCGAAATTTTCCTGGAAATCTCTTCATGTCTTGCCCTTTCGATTTTACTCTTGTATGTGACCATCTCATGCTTACCCCGCAATAATGCCACTATTACGTGCTAAGCAGGGGACTTAATGTTGATGGTGGTTTTTAGTTCGGGGCTAAATTTTTAAGACCCCGCATTTAATGTGCCGTCACTCTGCAAAGAAACAGAGCCATATGAAAGTGATGTGTGTTCAACCTCTTCACTGGCACATTTATTGAGCAACTCAATATATGAAATTTATCCAGAATGGTGCATGTAGCAACAATCCCAGATATTCTGTAAATTTCGGCACCTTGCCTGTATTATTCAGTTAATATAAGTTTCTTTGAATGTTTTTTGTACTATGTTCCCAGGTTGAACTGATGTAGTTTTTTAAGTGATAAGAAAGTTCGTTCAAAGACTTGTAGAGATTTGATTTCAGACTTAATATTAGAAAAATATACAAGAGGTTGTCACAATATCGAGAGGTACTGAGACTCAGGATTCCACCATTAATCAAAATCGAGTGATGCATATATTGATTCTTAACAATTATAGCTCTTTTATGGACTCTATTTCTTTGCGAAAAGTAGATTTTGTAAAACATTAATTGTAAATCACAAGAATGGCGCATCAAAAGCTCTAAGTCTAAGCATACGCCATCAAACGAAATCACAAATAGTTAGTAAAAATCATAAATCAATTGAATCAAGTGCAAAAAGTCATAAAGAATCAAATATAGTTACCAAACCATTGTGAAATAAAGCTTCCTTCGTCGTCCCAGTGACGGGGCTTAGCTCCTCATGCTCAAAACACACCCAAAATAATAATTCATAGCTCAAAAGGTGTTTTTATGAAGAAATAATAACATAGAGATTTGTAACGCTGTATAGGCGTCACAGAAGACACTGTTATGATAATTGTTGCAAAACTGAAGATAATAGTTACTAACGTAGTGTTACAAAACTGTTTGAATATAAGACCCTGACTGCGACTGTTCTGTGAAGCTTAATGTTCTTCGGTTTAGGGTTCTTGAGAACGACACTTCTCTAGTGTCCTCTGCAACTCCTTCTCTTTTTCTTCTTCCTGCTGCTGCCACGACTCTGCAACTCCACCTGCAGCTACCTAATCACCTCCGTTCGGTTACCCAACTCCCGATCCAACCCAAAATACTCGAAAACCTCATATATATACTCCACAGGCCAAAAATATCTCGTGAAAAACTTCCATAAACCTTCCCTTCCTTTCACCGGAAGTCACAGCTTATTTCCTATCATATTCTCTTCTTTACGCGTCAACCGTAATCATCCAAACTCTCTTCAATACATAGAAAGTAATCCCAGTCGTTAATATACTCTCTCAACTCCACGTACTCTCCCAAAGTCTTGGATTTTTCTTCCCCCACATGTCACGAGAATTCTTCTCTGCAAGCTTCTTTACGCGGCTTCTAACTGTCCAAACTTTCCAAAACATTCCATTTATTCGTGTAGAAGCAAAATCAGGATGAATACTATACACAAATTCCATATTTAATCGAAATATATCCCGTAATATCCTTCCTACTCTGTTTTAGAGAAACCCGTGAATTTTTTCCATTTATACGATTCTGAGTCACGTACCCTTCCTGTTTACTCGAAACAGGGTTGATGTAATCCCAAACCAAGACAAACTCCAACAAAATATATTCTAAATCCTTCTCAAAAATATCGCAGGTGAAAGTGATCTTTTCCCTCCAAAATCATTTTTGAACGGAGAAGGAAGAATTCCCCCTATCCTCTGATGGGTGCGAATAACATCTGCCCTTGGGTTGCCCCTTAACAAACTGCTTGGGTGCCGATAGTAATATGGGTGCCCCTTAGTAATTTTCTCCCACGAACGCAAAAACCACTTTTCGAGCTAATTTTTCCACACATGTTTATTTCTCCCTAAACACCTACAAAGACACAAAAAACCATATTAAATACGAAATCGAGCACTAACAATACATACAATTGAGACCATAAACACATAAATGTGTCCATCAAATACCCCCAAACTTATTGTTTTCTAGTCCTCGACCAAATCAAATCTAGAAAATAAAATCCTAACTCACTGTCGCAGGCATCGTCGATTGCATTTAGCGTATGCAATAAGCCTTTAAACCCCTAGGTGGCCCTAATGGCCGAGTTATAGTCTCGGGAGGGCTTACAAGAGATATACCCACAAAATCTTTACTCAGGACCCTAGCTATCTACGCAGAACCTTGGAAAGCACTAAAGAATCTCCTTGGTTGGCATACTTATTAACTACAGGAGGAAGCACCTTGATGCGAAATTCCAATTGTTGTATACGATTTTGCACTCAAGCATACTAAAATTCATATATAAGTGACAGAGCTCTACTCAGATAGTTTCTGGACATCATAACCGGAGTCAACCAATCACATTGATAGATTAAGAAGATGGATGTAGAGAAAAACATAGATGGTTTTGATGTTGACTAAGGTGAATGGTGTTTCCCATATCTGTCTGAAGGCCACTACTAGGATGAACCTATCCTAATGGACTGAGATACTGGTCTGAACTAATATCAACACACTGGCATATACAAGGGAACCAGTGGTCGATAATCCTAACTCTAGGTTAACTCAACTGGCATATACAAGGGTTCCGGTGGTTGACTTTATTGAATTTATTCTGGTTGGTCTGATGGTCTGGTCTCAATTTCCTTTCAACTTTTTTTTTCTTGGTATCTCAATCACTCTATTTCACCCTAGCAGTGGTAACAACTTGAATCGTGAGCCCCACCTAATCACTTAGAGAAACATATTTTAAAGAAAATAAAATAAAAACGAAGTGAAAAGGATTCAACGAGATATGGGCGAAACTACCATGTTTTTTCTTTAATTCTAACACACGACCTCCGTGCTTTTATGAATAGACTCTTTAGATGTTTCCATCTAATCGCATTGGTTCCTCAACTCCTACAACCAAAATGCTTCCATCCACTTAGATTGGTTAGTGCCATCCTTAATAAGCATAAATTTCTAGGCTCTGGAGTTTAACAATGCAACTAAAATATTTCTCCCATACCCCCCGATCTTAAATCTAACATTGTCCTCAATGTTACAAAGATAAAATTAAAAGCATGAACAAGGAGAAATTGTTACCATTTGAAGTAAAAGAGTTAAGGAAAGATATTACCGTGTCGCATGAATATTGGGTTACCTCCCAAGAAGTGCTAAGTTTAAAGTCTTCACTGGACTAAGAAAGGATTAGTCACCTCATAAAATCATAAAGTAATAGCCGAAATATCTGTAGGTCATCAAAACCAAATAAAGCTATCACAAGTAAAAGGAATCTGCAACATGCCAAGAAAATTAACAAATAAAGCACACCCTTGTCTAGTTTCCTGTTTAAGACATCTACATCTAGCGTGGTTCGAGTTCGGAGCTCTATAAGCGGGTCGAGATAATTTTCATGTCTTTTGGAATTCCTCAAAGCTATGATCCTGTTCGGTTGTAAAGTCCGTAAAAACTCAAATAAGAACTTAGAAGCACATAATAATAACTGAATAATTGAGGATCCTCTAAGTCAATCAGTTTTGACTCACACAGTTAACCACAATGAGAGTAGTGGTCATTCTTAAGCAAATGTGTCGTTTCTATTCTCCTAAAATAATTAGGTTTCGTCTCAGAACTTAATAACTGACACATTTTGAACTCATACATTCCCACAATTGGTTGAAAAATATTTTAGGATCAGAATATCGCAACACCAACGTACTTGCTAAATCATAAACGACACGTTGCGAAGACATCACAGATGAGTAATAAAAATGACGCAACGGATGACGACAGCTTGAACACGAGAAAGATGTGAAGACTTGGCGAGATTTAGGAGAATTGCGAGATTTAACATTTGTACACTTGCGACACTTCACAAGTCATAACCGAAAATAAAGGACAGCTTAGCTGTCATCCACTATGTAATACCCTATATAAAGAGCTGAACAGGCTTAATAGAGGAGAGATCTTTTTCCGAGTGTAGAGCAAGTAATTAAGAGAGACAAAGTTAGAATAATTGTAATTCTTAGCGTATTTCCTTGTAACACTTGAGAGATTAATTAATAACAGTGATAACTATTCATCTTAAAATGGTTTGATTGTATGGATTCTTGTGAGGGGTGTATTGTGGGATTTCCTGCAACTACATAATGGCGCTATAAACAGGGAGAGAGTGAAGATTAACATCGTGATTTGAAAGAATTTGGAGTAATAAGGAAGGAATTTCACATAATTTTCGGCAATTTATTGAAAATTGAGAGATGGATAGAAGGAGACGTGCATCAAAACAACCAACGACTGTTAGAAGGAGTAAGAGGCTCGCTAGAGAAGGGAGAAATGAAATGGGGGAATCTTCAAGAATGAACACAAGGAATAATGAAGAAAATCAAATTCAGCCGCCAACTCAACCAATACCGAATAGAACTGTGGATTATGACAGAGTGAGCGTGCATACTTGGCGATCAGACTCTGAGGATGAAAGGGGAGAAGAACAACAATTAGTAAATAATGGACGAGAGGAGAGAGACCAAGAAGTAATTGAGGAAATAATTCATGGAAATGAAGAGATCGCAACATTAGAGACATTGAGACAAACAATACATGAAGAAAGCCGATTAGAAGCAGAAGAACGTCAGGAAATAGGGAAAATAATAGAAATCAAGGAAATAGGCAACGTCAGGAGCGGAATAATCCAAGTGACGAAGAAAATCAGGAAGAAAGAAGAAGAATACTGCATAGGAGAGAAGCACAGAGGAAGCAAAAAGAAATTGAAGATGAAATTGAAAAACATTATACTGAGCAAGCACGCCTAGCTTGCGAGAGGGAAAAATTGAGGGCAGAAGTGGAAGAACAGGAATTACAAGAGGCAATTCGCCAGAACAATCATGATAATCGAGAAAGAAGGCGAAAACAAAATCACAACAACAATGATATCAATGAAGAATATGAAAGAGTAGAAAGGAGAGTTGAAAGGCAGCGAAGAAGATAAAATGATAAATATAACGGTGTGCGAATTCATGAAAGAAATGAAAGAGAAGATCGCAGAGAAAGACGAGAAGAAAATGATGAACAAGAAAGTCGAAGTGGATATGAACGCAGAAGAAGAGAGGTGGAGCTAAAAAGATCAATGGATCCAAATTCCGGTATAAATGAACAAGTCTTGAGAGAGTTAGCGAAAATTAGAGGAATGTTAAATAATAAAAAAGAAAGAGGTAAGAGACAATTGGATGAAGCCATAGAAGAAGCTGCAAAAACTCCATTCACACAAGAAGTACAATTAGGATGAATTCCCCCAAAGTGCAATTTACCTGCGTAACCAGCATTTTTGATTGAACAACTTGTGCAGTACAATACATCAAAGCTTATGTGAGATGTATGTTACAATGGGAGAACCATGATGCTATATTGTGCAAATATTTTGCATCAAGTTTAACAGGAGAAGCTTTCAAATGATTTGAAGGTTTACCAAGGAATACCATAACATCTTTCAACCATTTGCAGGCTATATTTTTAGGGGCATACATAAGTAATAGCTCCTCGCGACCTGGTATTGAAGATGTATTTGGGTTAAAACAAAGGGTTGGCGAAAGCTTGAAGCATCTAATCGTGAGATGGAAGACAATGTGTAGTGAAATGGCTGGTCGTATGGATGAGAGATATCTCATTCTATCATTCATTAACGCTATGTTCGCAACCAATTTGTTATACATTCAAGTTTTTAGAATCAAGAACACAATCACAATGACTGAGTTGCGAGAACTCCAGGAGGAGTACATTGTTCTGGAAGAAAAGCAAAATGAGATGGAATCATACCCAGTTGCGAACACAAGTTCAAAAGCTGCGAATGCAAGCTTATTACCAAAGTTGATAAATACAGTGGCGAGCAACTCGCAGGGACAACAAGAGAAGATAACGGGTGATGGTCAGCAAAAATTAGTAGCCATGGGGAGTCGTGACCAAGAAGAATTTGAGAGAGAGAGAAACTTCTATAACCGTGGTGGTAATAACAAAATTCAAAGACTTGATCATCCACAAGAAACTTATGGAAATCAAAAGCAAAATTATCATAGAGGGCAGCGAAATCACAGGGTAATATGGGAACAAATCAAGATGCCGCCACTAAATGATAGTGTGGAGAAAATATGGGAAGCTATAATCTTGATGGAAAACATACCAGCGCCATGGAACATGGGAAGTGAACCGCCTTCGGGCGATAGAAGTCACGAATTTTTTTCTTATCACTAGTTTCATGGACACTCAACAAATGATTGCAGAAATATAAAAAGAATCATCCTCAGAATGATGGACCAAGGGAAACTAAGTCATTTTCTAAAAAATCAACCTCAGACTCAGCCATTACCACCACCGCCGGAAATTCGCAGAGCAAACTCAACAAAAGGAGGAGAAACATTTGTGATAGAAGTTGGAGCGAAGGCAAAGAATATGTTTTGCAACTCTATTGTACATTCGTACAGGACAATTGAAGATTTTCATGATAACATTCTCAGTAGGGTTTTCGCAAGAGATGCTAATAATAGAGAAATAATGAACATCGCGAAGACGTCGCCACTGAAGGAATGGCAAAAGCATATTATTTATTTTACCGCAGAAGAGGTACCTGAGGATGGAGAGATGCATGACAACCCATTAGTGGTAAGATTGGAGATCAAACCAAAACCTAATGATGATGGAGATGATGAAGCTGAGAATTTATGGGCAATCAATAGAATTCTGATCGATACTGGAAGTTCTGTGAATATCCTTTTTTATCATACTTACAAAACTATGGGAGGGAAAGATGAAGAACTGATACCTTCAACTTATAAAATTTATGGTTTCAATGGTACTGCCAATAAGCCTAAAGGAGAAGCTCATATGCGAATTCCGTTGAAAGGATTATCAACTGAAATTTTGTTCTGCATAGTCGATGTGGAATCACCTTATAACGCATTGATTGGGCGACCCTGGTTACACGAGATTTTGGGTGTGGTATCGACTTTCCACCAGTGCATCAAATTTCCTCATCCCAGTGGTGCTGGAGTCATAAAAGGAGATTGGATTGAAGGAAAGAAATGCTATGAGGTTGATGTAGAATCTTGCGAGGAAAGAGCTGCACAGAAGAAGAACTGGAAACAAAACATCAGAGAAGAACAAAGAAGGGAAAGATTGATGGTAGATGCAATAGAACAAAGAGAAGAAAATACATTGCGAAACCAACGCATGTTGAAAGTAAGAAATGGCGATGATCTCGCAAAAGGGAAAGCAATATTAGGAAACTTGAATGACGCAGAAGCAGAGAGCAACAGAAATAAGAGACGTAAGGAGTGAGTGATTGATTTTAGGCTTGCGAAAAATATGTGAGTGAAAAAAAAAATTCTTTTGAAATTTTGAGTAACAAAGATATGCTGAAGGTGCAAAGATTATGATAATCGAAGAAAGAATATGCGAAACTCTCGTGGATCAAAATATGTGAAAATCTTGTGAAAGAATTATTGCGAGATTACACAAAATAAAGCAAGACTATGTGAAAATTTCGCATAGATAATGAGAAGAAATAATCAAAGAAAAATGACATAATAGAAAGGGGTGAACCTGCTATGGCGTACACCCTAGTTCGCGAATCAAAATTTCACAAGAGGCAAATATAATACCTAAAGTACGTCATAAAAGGGGGTACACATTAACATGGCTCGGGGAAAAGGTTACACCGCCCCTGGAACCTGAGTCATGGAGATTTGGGGTCAATAAAGCCCATCCAGGAGAGGTACCTTGGATTTTCAACCTAAGCTTATGACTTGGGTTGGACGACCGAGGGTCTCTTCTAAGGAGTCAACATATGATCAAGGCGCCGAGGTACATGATTGAGCCAAGAGTGCCTGGTGCATTTGAAGTGTCTCGGCCATTCTTGGAAAGTCTTGGAGTATCTTTACTCGGCCGAAGAAAACTCCACTTAGGGTGCGAGTCTCGTAACCATAAGCCATATAGGCAAAAGGGATAAGAGGTGCGAAAACAATCAAGTTGTTGTTAAGACCAGGATGGGAGGAGCTAGTCTTGTATGGCCGATGTACGCCTCCTTGAAGGGGCAACCAGGGGAGATGATAAGGGCGACACCCTCCATTAGGGAGCTGATAAGTGTCTTAAGACGCAAATGTCATGAGGCTTTTTACTCATGGGAGTATCAAGGCTTGTCATATTTGTGCGATGATCCTGACGAGGCAATAATACAAAAGACAAAGATAAGACGAGATCAATGGGTCTTTACATGAAAGTGTAAGGACGTACTGCGATTTCGTCGCAAGACGGCAATGTCATGGGGCTTTATGTTCGCAAGAATTTCTAGGCCTGTCATATTGTCGCAACAAGAACATCCTGCAGAGCAATGTAGTCAATATCGGATTTCGGTGAATATCGGTCGAGTACCGAGACACGGTATTTCGGTGGATACAGGTGAAATATCGGCCAATACCGACGAAATATCGGCATCTCGGTGAAACACCGAAACCGATATTAACTACATTTCTGCAGAGGCAACAATACTAAAGAAATGATAAGGCAAGATTAATGGGTCTTTACATGAAAGTGTAAAGACGTCCTAAGATTTTGTCGCAATGACAAGGGGTGGAACAATAAGACCTTTAACTAGGAAGGCAAAATAAGACCACATATAAGAGGATCTTGGAAACAACCAAGAAATACATGTTTGCGAATTTTTAATTCAGCAGCAATAGCTGCGAGAATGACTTGCTTAATCCTTCATTTGAATACAAATAACAGAGGCAAGTATGGGAATGAACAGAATAAGAACATGATATTTGTCTTCATATGATGGATTTACACACTCATAATATGAAAAAGATTGACAATGTATTGATTAGCTATATTTCAAAGAAGAATTATTCTTTTAACCTTTGGATGAAAAGTACAACAAAGCTTATATTGGAAGATCCAAGAAATTCGCAGAACAAGACTACAAGAGTAGAAGATTAAAAGAAGGATTATACAAATATTACAAAAAGAGAAAGAAGAAAAAAGAATTATTTCTTGCTTGAATCTTCTTCATTTTCTTCGTCGTCATCAGATTCTTCTACTTCTTCTTCTTCGCTAGCATCGCTATCAGAGATACTCAAAGAAGGCATATTCTCGGGGATTTCGTCAAGAAGACAAGGATATGAAGAATGAGGAATGTTGTTGTCATCACAAACTGTCTTAATAGTCTGATTGCGAAAGAGAACAACATCATTTTTGAAATTCGCTACAGTAATTTGTAGCTGCTTCTTTAACTTGGAATATTTGTCATTTCGAAGAGAATAGTCCTTTGCGAGCTGTTCTTTCTCGGATTCAAGTTCTTCAATCCTTTTGCGAAATCTCTCATCAGCTTCTGCGAACATGTGACGATGAATCAGTGACTCAATAACAATTTCATGAAAAACAAAAAGCTAGATAAAGAAGAACAATTAACAGCCTTCTCTGCCAGAAATCATATCTTTAACCAAGGCAGTATGCTCAACTTGAAGACTAACGTTAACACCTAAGTTATTTCTGGCGTCATCTAGAACCTTCGCAGCCCAAGCGAATTCATCATCACTGTTTATGAGAAGAAGGGAGCGAATTTGATTTTCTCTTTTGCTAAGTATAGCATTTTCGCGGATGGATGCATCCCGTTCAACTTGAACTTCAAGAAGAGCTTTTTGGAATTTCGCTAATGCTTGAGCACCTTGACTAGCGATGCGATCTTTGTCATCTATAAGATCACTAATTTTCTTCCTTAAAGAGCTAATTTTCTCTCTAGAACTAAGATACAAACGTTTAAATTGGTTGTCTAAGCTTAAACTAGATCTATGGTCAAGCTCTAAGAGATGAAATTTGGATCGAAGTTCGCTTAGAGGAAGGGATTTAATCTTGTTATTTGAAAAACTATTCAAAGAATTGTTGAGATGATCAAGGAGAACATCATTATCCATAGGTTCAGGCAATGAGTGAAGAAGAATAACTTCATTAGAAAGATTATAAACGTCTGCGAAAATGGTAAATTAGATAAGGAAAGATAATGAGAGAACAAAATAAAGGAAAAAGGAAAGAATCTCATACCATAAAGTTGTTGATTGGCGCTTTGAAGACTAGATATCTTATTCTTCTGAGTAGAAGATTCAACTTCCAGTTGTTTGGTCTTCTCGCGCAGGATAGCAGTTTCATTTTCAAATTCTTCATTTCTCTTGCGAAGAGCAAGGGCTTCAGTTTCCAATTCTTCATTCTTCTTGCAAAGTTGAAGATTTTTCTTTTCAAGAACCCCACGTCTTTTCTCAAGATCTGAGGCAATAGCGAAGGAAGCTCTCCCGGACTGTGAAGAAAAATGAAGAAGTTAACAAGAGATAATTAAAACTATGAAGAAATAAGGGAATAAAGACGTACCAAGGAACCGAGAGAGTTTAAAAAACAGGGGGTCATAGATCTGGAAACCCCATGAAGAGAAGTATCATTTTTCAACAAAGGAGCACCACAGATACTCGCAAGGGCTTTGCATGTATTAGAAAGAAGTTCATCTCCCATCCCTTGCATGGAGTCAGAAAAGATACTGGATAGTTGTGCCATAGAAGAATCGGTTGGAAAATTCTCCCTTGCGAGAGAAGTATCAATATTATCTTCATTATCAGAACTTTCGCTAGACTGAGAATTTGAAGGAGTGGGAGAGTGAATCTTTCGTTTCTTCGAAGGTGGGACAGTGAACTTCCCCTTGCGAAGAGAAACTTTACCCTTACCTCTGGCCTTCGCAGCCTCAGAAATTTCTTCTTCTCCAGCAACTTCAATACCAACCTTCGCACACGAATGAAGATAAGAAACAGAAGCAACAATATTGTTAAAAATAACAAAAAAAGTATTTCTTACTTCATCCGTGATCGAACGAAGCGCCCCTAGGGTGCTTTCCTTGGCATTCCTTTTGTAGCTTTTCCTTAGTTTGGTAATCTGAAAATCTCGCAAGATTAATAGATATAAAAAGGGAATAAAAATTATATAACTGAGCGAAATTTAAGAAAAATACCTCTTTCGCTTTCTCGGGCCAATTGAATACCCAAGGATGATAGCTGGCGAGATTCGCAGGAAGTACATTGGAACCTGATATATAAGGTCCAGTCAAAACCAACGGGAAGACACACCATCTATCATCTTTAGAATGACGAGGAATGTTGTTCTTGCCGGAATGCCAGTCTATGTCCTGCATCAGTACTTTATCACTGGCGACATTTTCTTTCCTCTTCAAACGAGCGCCCCATCGAGTTTTATCATTCTTCATATTTATTACTTCATAGTTTGCGAAGAAGCTCTCAACTGTATATTTTTCAGCGACAATCTCTAAGTCCACAAACTCTGGATCCCTAACTTCCTTTGGGTAAAGAGATACTCTACCAGCACCACGGTTGGCGAACTCAAGCACTAAGCGGATACAATCCCCGCTCAATTGATAAATGGCTCGTGAGAATTTCGCATGAGCAAGAATTTCATAAACAAATGGAGATTAGGGTCATAGAGAGGAATGGGAAGGCCAGCGAGAATCTGGCCCAGCGAAACTATGATTTCTTGATCATCACAATGATGATCAACAAACAGTTTGGCAGAAAGGATGGACGTAGATTCTTGATCGGGAATGGTGGATAATGTGAAACCTTTCTCTTTTAAATCTTTTTGATCTTTTTCCAGAATACTTTCATATCTGCGACCGGATGGAGCCATTTTCAAAGTATGGGAATGAAGAGAAAATCGAAGATCAAAGGAAGTAAAAGGAAGAAGATTTACAGTAGCAGGAGCGAAAATTACGGAGAGATGTTGAAGAAAGGTTGCAGAGAAAGTAAGAGGGAAAGTAAAAGAGAAGCAGAAAGGAATGAGAAGAATATATATAGGAAGAAAAATTCTCGAAAAGATAAACGTATTTAATGCGAAGAGTAGACGTGAACGGTTGAGAAAGGACGGGTGAAAAAGACGTGTCGAGAAATGGATGGAAGAAAAGATACGTGTAATAAATTCTATGTGAGAGCACAAGTTCATGACAATGCAGAAAGATGTAAAAAAATAAACAGTTGCGGCATTTCGAAAATACTAGTTCTCATGACATTCTCTTCTTCCCAGAGAAGACATGAGAAGAGGCAAGATGTAGGATTAGAATATCGCAACACCAACGTACTTGCGAAATCATAAACTACACGTTGCGAAGACATCGCAGATGAGTAATAAAAATGACACAACGGATGACGACATCTTGAACACGAGAAAGATGTGAAGACTTGGCGAGATTTAGGAGCATTGCGAGATTTAACATTTGTACACTTGCGACACTTCGCAGGTCATAACCGAAAATAAAGGACAACTTAGCTGTCATCCACTATGTAATACCCTATATAAAGAGCTGAACATGCTTAATAGAGGAGAGATCTTTTTCCAAGTGTAGAGCGAGTAATTAAGAGAGAGAAAGTTAGAATAATTGTAATTCTTAGCTTATTTCCTTGTAAACACTTGAGAGATTAATTAATAAAAGTGATAACTATTCATCTTAAAATGGTTTGATTGTATGGATTCTTGTGAGGGGTGTACTGTGGGATTTCCTGCAACTACAAATATTTGGTGGGAAAACAAAATCAATCTGGGTACCATAGCCTGGGCTAATCACATCAACTAGAGGATGGGTTTCTAACAACTGAACTTCCCTATGGACATCACTGGGTTCAGGAAAATGTGTATGAAGATAATCTTGTAAAATGGTTGAGGCACATATGTCAAGTCCCAAGTGAAGGACCTTTCTAAG
The DNA here is from genome assembly GCA_023531295.1 of Papaver armeniacum. Taxonomy (NCBI): domain Eukaryota; kingdom Viridiplantae; phylum Streptophyta; class Magnoliopsida; order Ranunculales; family Papaveraceae; genus Papaver; species Papaver armeniacum. Next base: position 401,708 of record JAJJWW010000721.1, on the reverse strand, counting down.
AGTTAAGGCACATGGAGAATGATAATCACCCCCAAACTTAGAGTTTTCAGTGTCTCTAGAAAGACTAGTCACAACTTCCCTAATTTCAAGGTCATCTGATTCCTGAAAATGGTAAATTGATTCTTCTAAGTCAGGTTCATCCTCACTCATCTCTACGAGTTTGTTTTCTTTGTGTAAGACTAATGTTTCTAAATCGCTAGACTCTAAAAAAATATTTGTTATAAGAAACTCATTCCTCTGAACCATTATTAGCTTCGTAATCAAAAGGAAATACTACATCGTCTAAAACGGGGGTATCTCTTGTCAAATCCTCGTCCTTTTGAATAGATGAATAATTATTAAAATTATTTGGATTTGAACTAGAAATAATATTATCATTGTAAAGCTCAATTGGAGTAACAAATTCCTGATCACTATGCCTATATATTTCAGATTCTTCATTAGCACTATCCTCATCATAATCATCATTATAATAACATGAAAATGATCGAACCTCATATAAATTAGTGTTACCAATTCTAATCTCGTCATCTTGATTATGCAAATAACTATCCTCATTTTCAAGTGTTACCAAGTCTTTCGTTCGTCTCAGCCATCAGGTTGAGGGATTTCTCTATAAAAGGTTTATTCATTGGTGCAGTTTGTCCGTTAATTTCCAACACAAACCTATTTGTCTGTTGAGAGACTCTTCTAGAGAAATGGAAGGATCATAAGTAGAACTAGGGTATAATTGTTTGATTAAATCATTCAACGGGGAACTAGTACTATTATATTCCTTATTTTCTTGCTCGTATGACCGGTGCGCATGCGGATAATAATTGGGCTCACCATGGTATGATCCATAACCTTGAAAAGGTTGATGTTCCAAACCACTATACACACTATGGTCATAAAAAGAATAATGTCCATTTTGATCAGTCGGACAATCATTTTATTGGCTATTGTAATACCAGTTCGACATAATATTATGCACGTGTAAATGCAAGGTTGACTAGAATGGGTAAGCTCGGGTTACCAAAGCAAAATATACCCAAAGGTACGAGGATGAGGTTTGTGTACTTTCAGCTGGTAACTCCCATAAGTCCCAAGGCACGGGTTCAACTTACTAATCCACGAGTTTTCCTAAACTCGGTAGTCTAACGATGCAATTGGTGTGTGCACGTGTGTCAACAAAAGAAAACACACTGACAGGGGATTCGTGGGTGGATAGAGTCTTACCTCCCGTACCAGACGGGCGATGAACCGTTGAAGTCGACTCGGCCACCGACTCCTATGTCAGTGTACGAACCCGAGGGGCCGAGACAAAAGATCGTAATTGTCGTCCTTCCCTGCAAACAATTTATATTTAATCTCAACCCTTCCTTAGGGTTTTAAAAATAATGTCCAGTTGATAGGTGTAGAATACATCCTATTTATTATCTATTGTTTATGCTTTATCTGCTATTTTTCTTGTAAATTATGTATTTTACGTGTGTTTTTGAGTTACTAGGTACTCTGGAGTAGCACGGAGGAAAAGAAGAAGAAATCACCTAATTTGAGCAAAATGGCAAAATTGTCATTTCATGGGCGAACACTATCCGGAGCCTAGTCAAGGTTAAGGGGCAACTTTCTTTTGGAGAAGCACTAAAGACATACCAGATGAGGTTAAGGGGCTGTAAATTGGTTAACCCTTAGCAGTGATCGGTTGTTGAATAACTAACCCCACTTCTATAACCTAATAATCGAGAGAACAATTCTCTCAATCATTTTTGCATTTGAAAGAAGCTACAGCCATCTGAGATATTAATGGCAGAAACTGAAATCGAGAGATGTAGAAATTCAGGGACGAACAAGGGTCTTGAGAAGATGGAAGAATGGTCGTGGTAATAGATCGAGAAGCCAGTAAAGAACATGAGTTGCTGCTGTTTATATCTAAGGTTTCATGGAGATGAAGATTTGGAAGCCGATTCAAAGTTTAAATGAAGAATTGTGTGTATTACACAGATGGGTAATGATCAGAACTCGAATACAAAGAGAAATTAAGAAGTGTTCAGTTCAAGAAGGACAGATGAGGTTATGATGTGTGTTGTTCTAGAAGGGGGTTTGATTCAGATGAGTCTTGAACAACAGAATTGATGAATTAGGGTTGAATTATTTTTTTGGGTTCATGAAAGAAGTGGAGGTGAATTTGTTGCTTCTGGTGATGATTTTAAGTTGGGATTGATTCAGATTCCATGGGTGAAATCAACAGTAAGGGTCTGGTGTGAGATTGCCTTGGGTCTGTGATGGTTTAGGTGGAATTTCTGGTGGTAAGCTGTATTGCAGCTGCAATTCAGGTGTTAGTTCCATGGGATTCTGAGTTGGAAATGGTTGAGTTAAGATTGTGTGTTGTTTGCAATAAGGGTATGGTTGAAACACAAGCTGTGAATAGAGAGAGAAAAGATGTTGTTGATTGTGTATGAAATGATTTTGAGTCGAGTGCGAAGGGGCGAACGATTTGAGGTTTTGATGTCAAGAACAGGATCTGAAGCTGCTATTGAAATGTTGCAAGTGGATATGGTACAGGGAAGGTCTTTACAGCTGAGGTTATTGAATTGAAGTTGCAGATGTTGCTGCTGCTGAGAGGAATGAAATTGCAACTGAGATAAAAAATGGAAGTGATGCTTAGATGTATGTTTAGGTTGCAGAATTGATAGTGAAATTGGTGTTGGGTCACAATGGATAGATTCAAAATGAAGGGTTAGCTTTGTTGCAGTTCAAGCTGATGTGGCAGTATGGTAGTTGTGAATTGAAGCTTTGGTGATTGTGGCATTGAGGCAGTGAATGATGTTGTTAAATGAATATGTTGCTGTTGAAGTTCATAGAAAAATGAATCGTGATGCTGCAGTATGTAGCTGATGCTGCAGTGATATGGATTGGGGCTGAACCTGCAGTTGTACGTTTGCAGAAGGCTAGAATGAATTGGTAGTTTGCAGCTTAAGCTGTTAATGGAACAACAATGTGAGCTAACAGGGTGGTGTGCCTGTGGATATGGAGTAGCAGCTAGAGTTGGAGCCGCAAGTTGAAAGGCAGTGCAATTGTAGGGAAATGGTGATATGAATGGTTTTCATGGCAGGAGCAATGGCTGTATGAGAGAAAGAGCTTATGGGTTGTTGTTGTTGGAGCTGGACTGAATGGCAAAAGGTTCTGGTAGGATGAGTTTTGTGTGTATTGCAGTTGTGACATGGGAATAGAGGCTTAGCCAAGATGGCTGGAAGGGAAGCACTGATGCACCATCTTGGTGCAACATAGATACGGCATGTGCAAATGGCTCAAGGCCTGGCGACTCAGCCCAATCAGCCAGAGAGATAGCTGACTGTGATCCTCTCTCGTTGACTTACCGAGTTGACTCGAGTCGACTCACTTGACCGATTTGACCCAACCGAGTTGACTCATTGACCGGTGACCGGCGGACTTGCAGGCCACCGAACTGTTTTTCGGCCACATCTCCCGGCCGATTTCGGTCACAATACCAGTTTTCCTAAGCGACGTATTTTTGGACGTATTTTCTACATGGGTTTCTCTCTCTTATGGGCTTGGTGGATTTTCATCTAATGGACTTTGAAGACTTGACCTAATTTTGGAAGAAAGGAAAAGCTATAAAAGAAGAATTCTACAACTTTTGATAAACATCTTATTCTTGGGAACTTGGAGAGCCGCTTTTGTTTACGCAACTAGGGTTTGCTTTTGTTCATCTTCTTCTTTATTCAACTTATATTTTTGGTGATGAACTCCATAGCTATGAGTAGCTAAATTTAATATTATTGGTTAAGGATGTAGTCCTATTTCTAAAACTTGTGTTTGCTTCATGTATTAGTTTTCTCTCTTGATTATCGTTCAATTCTCTACTGTTTTTATGATCACATGATTGATGTATTGTGATAGGGTTATGATGTTTGATTAGTTAAGTGGCCAATTAATTGAACTTGCATCTTAGTACATAGATATTTTAGGGTTTTTCATCGAGCGATAACCCTGAATACAAGTAGCATGATATGTTTACGGTTTGTAGTGATACACTCTCGTAATCATATGTAGAGTTTGACCATTGTCCGAATTGTTATGCGCAACGCATGACAATTACATTGATTAGCCTTTTCTGAAACTTAATGCTCCTAGGAATTGAACTTAATTAGCGCAAGGCGTTAGGTTATTCTTTAGGTAGAATTCACATACGCAGCTCTAATGTGTGTGTTGATGAACTTAGGAAATTAATTGATTATCTTGCTCTCTTGATTCTCTAGCCTTTTGATAATATAAGAGATTAAATCGTAATTCTAATCATATATGCAAGCACATGTTTAAGATTGAAGATGAATTCCTTGACCAATATCTTTCTCCATTGATTACTTTCTACAATTTACTTTGCTTTTAATTTACTTTCATTGCTTACATAAAATCTTAAATCCCCCAATTAGTTACTTAAGGAAATTGAATACGTAATAACTACAATCGCCTCTCTCAGGGAAACGAACTCTTTCTTATCATATACTGTAGGAAAGTGAAATTATTTTTGACGATACGACAAATGATCAAATTTTGGCGCCGTTGTTGCAGGGAGGCATACTGCTTGTTATTAAGTTTTTAGTTTCTTTTACAATTTCGCTTTTATCTTTGCTTTTTGTTTCTTGTCTTGTTTCTCACTTGTTTGCTAGAATTGTTTTCGTGTACCTAATCTCTCGCTTCTAAAGATTGGAATTATCCAAGGTGCGGGATAGCTACTCGAAGAGGCACAATACTCCAACCAAGTCAAGACACAACGGAAGAACAAGAGTTGGAGGTAGAAGAAGAAACTTTCCAGCAAGAAGAAGAAAAAGAGGTTCCATTCGTAGACGAACCACAAGTTGAAGAAGAAGAAACAATGGGTGATGCGAATCGTTCACTCAAGGAGTTGGCTTCTCATAGGCTTGATACACAACAGGGGTGTATTCAAACAAACTCTACTTTTGAGATCAAGCCGGGGTTACTTAGAGAATTACCAAAGTTCCATGGCATGGTGAATGAAGATCCAAACAAGCATCTTATGGACTTCTACACCATTTTCACGGCCATGCTTCCAGCGGATGTTGAGGCGGATGGTGCAATGTTGAAAGTTTTTCGTTTCTCTTTAATGGATAGTGCTAAGGATTGGTTATACTATTTACCTACCCGGAAGTGTCACGACATGGAATGGGTCAAGAAACTCTTTCTAGAGAGATATTTTCCGCATCCAAGGCTACTCAAATTTGCAAGGAGATTTGTGGAATGAAGCAAAATGTGGGAGAATCCTTATATGAATGTTGGGAACGATACAAGAGATTGGTTGGAAGCTGTCCTCACCACCAATTAAGTGACGCTATGATCATCCAATACTTCTATGAAGGACTCCAATCAAGTGATAGGAATCTCCTCGACGCTGCGGGTGGTGGTGCACTAGCGAACAAGACGGTGGAACAAGCTAGAGAGTTGATTGAAAACATGGCAGCGAACTCACAACAATTCTTGAGCCGTGGTTAGGATGTGATTCTAAGAAGGGTGAATGAGGTGAACGAGGTTGAGGAACTTCGTCAACAAATGGGTAACATGAACGCAATGCTTCAATAAGTTGAAGCCGCGGTGATACCAAGTTCCTCTCAAGTTTATGAAGACGAGCAAGCTAATGCGATCTTTCTAAATCAACATAGACGGTATGATCCCTACTCTAATACTTACAATCCGGGATGGAGAGATCACCCCAATTTTAGCTATGCCAATAAGTAAGGAGCGATTCAACAACCTAGTTTCAACAACCCGAGTGGATTTCAACCTCAACAACAACAATTCCCGCCGAGACAACAATTTCAACAACAACAACCTCAAATGGGGTCCAATATGGAGGAGTTGCTGAAATCTTTTATGCAAAGAACGGAGAGTACGGTTAAGGATTTGCAAACTCAAGTTGGTTCTATGGCTATTGAGTTGAATCAATTGAAGGCACAAAATGGTGGGAAACTCCCTTCTCAACCTATTAACCCAAAAGAGGGTGTCAATGCAATTACATTGAGAAGTGGTACACAACTTGTGCAACCCGAAGCCACTGATTCGGGCACGGTGGAAACACCAAAGGAACTCTGTTTTGGAGGAGAAGAATGAGGATTCTCCCAAACTTCGAGGTACCTATTTCTAGCTCTAAAACTCCGGTTTCTACTTATGTTCCTCCTTTACCTTTCCTCGCAGATTTGCAAATTCCAAGAAGGCGGAACTAGAAAAGGAGATTTTAGACATTCTCAAGAAGATCCATGTGAACATACCACTCATAGATGCAATCAAGCAAGTTCCAAAGTATGCAAAGGTGTTGAAGGATTTGTGTACCAATAATCAAAGGCTCAAAGGTAATGAAGTGCTTAGTGTGGGGAGAATGCTTCGGCAATCTTACAACATAAACTCCCACTTAAGTGCAAGGATCCCTATTAGCTTTGACATTCCCGTCACAATTGGTAACACCACATTTAATAAAGCTATGTTGGACTTAGGTGCATCCGTTAATGTCATGCCTGCGTCTATGTATAATTCACTTGATCTTGGTCCTCTTAAAAAGTCTGGAATTGTGTTGCTATTAGCCGATCGTTCTAATGTCTACCCAATGGGTATTGTTGAGGATGTTCTTGTGCAGGTTAATCAACTTGTATTTCCAGCGGACTTTTGCATGTTAGAGATGGATGAAGGTTCACCGGACTCGTCTCTCCCATTGCTACTTGGGCGTCCCTTCATGAAAACGGAGAAAACCATTATTGATGTGGACAAGGGAACGCTAACTATGGAGTTTGATGGAGAAATAATACGTTTCAACATTTTCGACACGATGAGATATCCTAGTGATGTCCATTCTTGTTTCTCCATTGATGTGATGGATACATTGGCGCAACAAATGTTTGAGTTGAATGGTGTTGATACTTTGGAAACCGTGCTCACTACACCTATTGACAATGGTTATGCATATAGTGATGAGATTAAGAAACTATTGGTTCTCTTGACTCATTACCGGAAAAATCAGCAATTAAGAATATTTCATATACTTCTTTACCTTGCAATAATGAAAAACTTGTGCCATCTATTGTTAAATCTCCAAGTTTAGAATTGAAACCTCTTCCAAGTAACTTAAAGTACTTGTACTTGGGTGACAATGAAGATTTACCCGTGATTGTTTCTAATGAGCTTAATGAATTACAGGAGCAAAAACTTCTAAGGGTGCTAAGGACATACAAGACGGCCATAGGATGGACAATTGCCGATATCAAGGGTATAAGCTCTGCCGTTTGTATGCATAAGATTCGTGTGGAGGATGATACAAAGCCTATAAGGGAAGCGCAATGCCGTTTGAATCCTCCCATGATGGAAGTTGTGAAAAAGGAGATACTCAAGCTTTTGGACATGGGTGTTACCTACCCCATATCCGATAGCAAGTGGGTAAGCCCGGTACAAGTGGTACCAAAGAAATCAGGTGTGACAGTGGTGGAGAATGATAAGAATGAACTTGTCCCAACTCGTGTGCAAAACCGGTTGGAGGGTTTGTACTGATTATAGAAAATTGAATGCCACTACTCGAAAAGATCACTTTCCTTTACCTTTTATTGATCAAATGCTTGAACGTTTAGTGGACACTCTTACTATTGCTTTCTTGATGGCTATTCGGGTTATAATCGATTGTGATAGCACCGAGGACCAAGAGAAAACCACTTTCACTTGTCCTTTCGGTACTTTTGCTTATAGAAGGATGCCTTTTGGCTTGTGAAATGCTCCAGCTACCTTTCAAAGGTGTATGGTAAGTATCTTTTCGGAATATGTTGAAAACATAATCGAAGTGTTCATGGACGAATTTAGTGTCTTTGGTGATTCATTTGACCTTTGCTTGAACAATTTGTCTCTAATCCTTGAACGATGTGTTGAAACAAATCTTGTGCTAAATTGGGAGAAGTGCCATTTCATGGTAACTCATGGCATATTTTTAGGCCATATAATATCTTCTAAAGGCTTGGAAGTCGATAAATCTAAGATAGACCTTATTCGTGCTCTAACCCCTCCCACTACGGTGAGGGAGATACGTTCTTTTCTTGGTCATGCAGGTTTTTATCGTAGGTTCATCAAGGACTTTTCCAAGATAGCATCACCACTTTGTAACTTATTGCAAAAAGATGTGGTTTTTAACTTTGATGAGAAATGTGTGGCGGCATTCAATCGTTTGAAAGAACTTTTGATTTCAGCCCCTATCGTTAAACCACCGGATTGGAGCAAGCCCTTTGAGCTTATGTGTGATGCTAGTGACTATGCGGTTGGTGCGGTGCTTGGGCAACGTGTGGGGAAGCTTCCTCATGATATTTATTATGCTTCTAGAACGTTAAATGAGGCCCAACAAAACTACACAACCACTGAAAAAGAGTTATTAGCCATTGTTTTTGCTTTAGAAAAGTTTCGCTCTTATCTAATTGGTACAAAAGTTGTTGTCTTTTCTGATCATGCAAAGACTTAGATACTTGCTTACAAAGAAAGAGGCGAAACCGAGGCTCATACGATGGATATTACTCTTGCAAGAGTTTGATATTGAGATCAAATACAAGAAAGGAATTGAGAACACCGTTGAGGATCACTTGAGCCGTCTTGTTGTGGACAAGGAGACTATCCCGTTGCGTGAAAGTTTTCCGGATGAGCAACTATTCTCAATTGCCTTTGGAGAACCATGGTACGCTGATATTGTTAATTACTTAGTGTCTAAACAAATCCCAAAGAACTTGTCTCGTGCTGAGAGGGACAAACTTAAGAAGTTATGAAACCAATACATATGGGATGATCCATACTTATGGAAACATTGTAGTGACCAAGTAATAAGTAGGTGTGTTCCCGAATCAATTTAATTCTATCTTGTCTTTTTGCCACTCATGCTTGCTGCGGAGGACACTTTGGGAGTAAGAGAACCGCTCTCAAGGTACTAGAATGTGGTTTCTTTTGGCCAACTTTGTTTAAGGATGCACATGCATTTTGTATCACATGTGATAGGTGCCAAAGAACCGGCAATCTAGGTGCTCGAAATCAAATGCCGCAAACTATTATTCAATTTGTGGAGGTTTTTGATGTATGGGGAATTGATTTTATGGGCCCTTTTGTCAATTCTAGTGGGAATTATTATATTTTGCTTGCTGTGGATTATGTCTCGAAATGGGTGGAAGCTAAGGCCACCCCAACTAATGATTCTAAAGTTGTTTCAGATTTTGTGCAAGCTAATATATTTGCAAGGTTTGGCATTCCAAGGGATGTAATTAGCGATGGAGGTTCACACTTCAAAAACAGGTTCTTGCAAAGCTTGTTAAGGAAGTACAATGTGTCGCATAGGATTGCAACACCCTACCATCCGCAAACAAATGGACAAGCCGAAGTTTCCAACCGAGAGGTGAAATCCATTCTTGAAAAGACAGTGAATCCAACAAGGAAAGATTGGAGTTCGCGACTTAATGATGCTTTGTGGGCGTATAGAACCGCATATAAAACACCTATTAGGATGTCTCCTTTTAGGCTTGTTTATGGTAAACCTTGTCACTTACCCGTGGAAATTGAGCATAAGGCGTTTTGGGCTATTAAGCAATGCAACATGGAGTTGGATGGTGCTGGAAGGCAACGCAAGTTACAACTTCAAGAGTTAGAGGAGATTCGCAATGATGCATTTGAAAGCTCACGGATTTATAAGGAAAAGACGAAAGCATTTCATGATAATATGAATACAAAGAAACAATTTTGCATTGGGCAGAAAGTGCTTTTGTTTAATTCTCGTTTGCAATTATTTCCGGGTAAATTAAGGTCACGTTGGATTGGACCTTTTATTGTGACTAATGTGTTTTCTCATGGTGTAGTGGAAATTCGTAGTTTAGCTACAGGAAATGAACTTAAAGTGAATGGGCACCGGTTGAAACCATATTATGAGAACTTCTCTTCGGATGTCGTGGAAGGAGTTAATCTTGTGGAAGTACTCCCTCCGGAGGAGTCATAGAACGCAAGGAGATAGTCGGGCTGACGACTTTAAACCAAGTGCTAAATGGGAGGCAACCCATCGGTTTTGTATCTCTTGTCTTTTATTTTCTTTTCTTGTCATGTTTTTACTTTTTCTGATTCTTTGTCACTTTTCCGTTAGGATTTCCCACCTTGACTTTCGTTGGAAGATTCAATTACATTGAGGACAATGTAAAGTTTAAGTGTGTGGGAGTGGTTTGCGTTGTAAATTTTTCAAAATTTTTCAACTTTTGTGTAACTAGTGAATAAGAAAACTCCAACTTGTAGTTAGTTTAGAGTCACATAGTATACATGTCGCTAAGATTACATCGAGAATCTCATAATAGTGACTGAACTTAGAGATGACAGAGAACATGATCGGGTTTCTTAATTGTATGAGAGTTAAAGTTGGATTTAACCATGCCAGTGGCAAATAAGGTGCATACTGAATTCGGTATTAGAGTAGTGATCCCCTATAGTGGAGACTACCCATGTTACATAATGCGAGGCACCGACCTTCAATTCTTTGTACCTGTCTAAATTTGTGCTTTTAGAGTGTGTGTCACCGTACGTAAATTCCGGGCAGAATGGTGAGCTGTCCAACCTCCCACCATAGAAGCACTATTTTGATCTCTTGAGTGCTATTTTTATCAACCATGTTGGTGACATTGAATTGCTAACTTACATACCACTTGTAATCTTGTTCGCAGTTAGCACCATCCACCTTATCTCTCTCTACACCAACAGGTCCATAGAAACACCATCATCATCAACAAGAGGAGCATCACAAATTTGAAGGAAAGTTGAAGACGTTTGAGGTTTACAAGCAACAATACAGAAATGGGCAGATTTCAGATTTGAGTAAAGCAACAAGACAAGGAGCAAAATTTTTATAAGTTGAAGACTATTGTATAAGAGCGAAGTTTATAAAGATGAGAGTTCGAGAAGTTTATGATATCAAGACATACAAGTTGTGAAGAATCAAGCGGTAAAGTACTTACACCATGGCCTTTGTACTTATATTTTTATTTTATTTTATTTGTATTTTATTTTTCTCTTGTCTTAAAAAAAGAAAAAAAAAAAAAAAAAAAAAAAAAAAAAATAAGAGAAAATGTTTAGGTTTGTTAATAGTTTTTATTATTTTGTATTTGTTTTATTTCTTATTAAAAAAAAGAAAAAAAATAGAAAAAGAAAAAAAAAGAGAGAAAAAGAAAAAGAAAAGAAAAGAAAAAAAATTGGGTTTGTATAGTTTGTTTTTAGTTTTGTATTCTTTCAATTAAGCCAAGGTAAAGAAGGAATATCTATAATGAAGTTTCAAGCGACAAGGAATTAGAGGAAAGAATCATATTGTCGAGATTCTACGAAGTTCAAGAGTTATCATCAAGAGTTGAAGACCGAAGACGAAGATGAAGACACCGATTGAAGACCGAAGACGTTTCTATGGATGTTTGTGAGAGTGGTGCTAGCTGCACGCCGAACGGATAACGAGGTAAGTAAGCATATTCCCACCTTCGTTAAGTGGTTGATTTCCTTTCGAAGAGATCGTCAGAAAAATGGGTTTTCAAAAATGAATAAAAGATGTGGGTTTTCAAAACATTCGGAGGGTTAAGCCTTCCCTACCATTCAACGTGTCACAGATTCTCTCTTCATTCCAACCTGGACACATGTGTGACCCATAAAAAGTCGTTTGTTATTGAGAGCAATATCATAAAACCCTTTCTTGTGAGGCGAGTCGAGACTTTTGATCACTCCGAACCCGAATTTTTGTCGAGAAGGGATGGTTATTTCTCTCTCAACTTTTAAGAATGAGATTGTGTTCATTTATGTGTCTAACTTTTTATGACTAGTGTGCAGAATCTCTATGTCTTCTTAGCGCGTTGGATGCTATCATTACGGAGAACTAGTAAGTTGGAAAAGTAGGTTTTGTGGGTATATCTCTAGTAAACCCTCACGAGACTATAACTCGTCCACTAGGGACACCTAGGGGTTTAAAGGCTTGTTAATTATGCTAAAAGTGACCGTAGCCTCGACGACACGGAGTTGTTGTATTTTAGTTTGTTTGATTTGCTCGAGGACTAGCAAAGTCTAAGTGTGGGGGAATTTGATAGGTGTAGAATACATCCTATTTATTATCTATTGTTTATGCTTTCTCTGCTATTTTTCTTGTAAATTATGTATTTTACGTGTGTTTTTGAGTTACTAGGTACTCTGGAATAGCACGGAGGAAAAGAAGAAGAAATCACCCAATTTGAGCAAAATGGAAAAATTGTCATTTCATGGGCGAACACTATCTGGAGCCCAGTCAAGGTTAAGGGGCAACTTTCTTTTGGAGAAGCACTAAAGACATACCGATGAGGTTAAGGGGTCAGAATTGGTTAACCCTTAGCAGTGATCGGCTGTTGAATAACTAACCCCACTTCTATAACCTAATAATCGAGAGAACAATTCTCTCAATCATTTTTGCATTTGAAAGAAGCTACAGCCCGTCTGAGATATTAATGGCAGAAACTGAAATCGAGAGATGTAGAAATTCAGGGACGAACAAGGGTCTTGATAAGATGGAAGAATGGTTGTGGTAGTAGATCGAGAAGCCAGTGAAGAACATGAGTTGCTGCTGTTTATATCTAGGGTTTCATGGAGATGAAGATTTGGAAGCCGATTCAAAGTTTAAATGAAGAATTGCGTGTATTACACAGATGGGTAATAATCAGAACTCGAATACAAAGAGAAATTAAGAAGTGTTCAGTTCAAGAAGGACAGATGAGGTTATGATGTGTGTTGTTCTAAAAGGGGGTTTGATTCAGATAAGGCTTGAACAACAGAATTGATGAATTAGGGTTGAATTGTTTTTTTGGGTTCATGAAAGAAGTGGAGGTGAATTTGTTGCTTCTGTGATGATTTTAAGTTGGGTTTGATTGATTCCATGGGTGAAATCAACAAGAAGGGTCCAGTGTGAGATTGCCTTGGGTCTCGTGATGGTTTAGGTGGAATTTCGGTGGTAAAAGTCCGTATTGCAAATTGCAATTCAGTGTTAGTTCCATGGGATTCGAGTTGGAAATGGTTGAGTTAAGATTGTGTGTTGTTTGCAATAAGGGTATGGTGGAAACACAAGCTGTGAATAAAGAGAGAAAAGATGTTGTTGATTGTGTATGAACTAAGTTTGAGCTGGTGCAGGGCAGTGGTTTCGATTTGAGGTTTTGATGTCAAGAACAAGATCTGAAGCTGCTATTGAAATGTTGCAAGTGGATATGGTACAAGGAAGGTCTTTACAGCTGAGGTTATTGAATTGAAGTTGCAGATGTTGCTGCTGCTGAGAGGAATGAAATTGCAACTGAGATAAAAAATGGAAGTGATGCTTAGATGTATGTTTAGGTTGCAGAATTGATAGTGAAATTGGTGTTGGGTCGCAATGGATAGATTCACAATGAAGGGTTAGCTTTGTTGCAGTATGGCAGTTGTGAATTGAAGCTTTGGTGATTGTGGCATTGAGGCAGTGAATGAGGTGGGTTGTTCAATGGATATGTTGCTGTTGAAGTTCATAGAAAAATGAATCGTGATGTTGCAGTATGTATCTGATGCTGCAGTGAGATGGATTGGGGCTGAACCTGCAGTTGTGCGTTTGCAGAAGGCTAGAATGAATTGGTAGTTTGCAGCTTAAGTTGTTAATGGAACAACAATGTGAGCTAACAGGGTGGTGTGCCTGTGGAGATGGAGTAGCAGCTAGAGTTGGAGCCGCAAATTGAAAGGCAGTACAATTGCAGGGAAATGGTGATATGAATGGTTTCATGGCAGGAGCAATGGCTGTATGAGAGAAAGAGCTTATGGGTTGCTGTTGTTGGAGCTGGACTGAATGGCAAAAGGTTCTGGTAGGATGAGTTTTGTGTGTATTGCAATTGTGACATGGGAATAGAGGCTTAGCCAAGATGGCTGGAAGGGAAGCACTGATGCACCATCTTGGTGCAACACAGATACGACCTGTGCAAATGGCTCAAGGCCTGGCGACTCAGCCCAATCAGCCAGAGAGATAGCCGACTGTGATCCGACTCAGCTCTGACTCGGTTGACTTACCGAGTTGACTCGAGTCGACTCTCTTGACCGATTTGACCCCAACCGAGTTGACTCATTGACCAGTGACCGGGCGGACTTTGCCGGTCACCGGAACCGTTTTCCGGCCACCTCTCTGGCCGATTTCCGGCCACAATACCATTTTTCCAGCGACGTATTTTTGGACCTATTTTCTACATGGGTTTCTCTCTCTTATGGGCTTGGTGGATTTTCATCTAATGGACTTTGAAGACTTGACTTAATTTTGGAAGAAAGGAAAAGCTATAAAAGAAGAATTCTACAACTTTTGATAAACATCTTATTCTTGGGAACTTGGAGAGCCGCTTTTGTTTACGCAACTAGGGTTTGCTTTTGTCCATCTTCTTCTTTATTCAACTTATATTTTTGGTGATGAACTCCATAGCTATGAGTAGCTAAATTTAATATTATTGGTTAAGGATGTAGTCCTATTTCTAAAACTTGTGTTTGCTTCATGTATTAGTTTTCTCTCTTTATTATCGTTCAATTCTCTAATGTTTTTATGATCACATGATTGATGTATTGTGATAGGGTTATGATGTTTGATTAGTTAAGTGGCCAATTAATTGAACTTGCATCTTAGTCCATAGCTATTTTTGGGTTTTTCATCGAGCGATAACCCTGAATACAAGTAGCATGATATGTTTACGGTTTGTAGTGATACACTCTCGTAATCATATGTAGAGTTTGACCATTGTCCTAATTGTTATGCGCAACGCATGAAAATTGCATTGATTAGCCTTTTCTGAAACTTAATGCTCCTAGGAATTGAACTTAATTAGCGCAAGGCGTTAGGTTATTCTTTAGGTAGGATTCACATACGCAGCTCTAATGTGTGTGTTGATGAACTTAGGAAATTAATAGATTATCTTGCTCTCTTGATTCTCTAGGCTTTTGATAATATAAGAGATTAAATCGTAATTCTAATCATATATGCAAGCACATGTTTAAGATTGAAGATGAATTCCTTGACCAATATCTTTCTCCATTGATTACTTTCTACAATTTACTTTGCTTTTAATTTACTTTTATTGCTTACATAAAATTCAGAAATCCCCCCAATTGGTTACTTAAGGAAATTGAATACGTAATAACTACAATTGCCTCTCTGTGGAAACGAACTCTTTCTTATCATATACTTTAGGAAAGTGAAATTATTTTTGACGCATACGACAGCGATCACCAGTCCAAAAAAATAAAATAAAAATAAAAATAAAATAAAGTCCAAAAAGTGTCTAAAAATAAAAAGAAAAATTACAAAAATACAACCCTATTTACAGTTTCTAAAAATAAAACAAAATAGCTATATACAAAGTCTTCTTCTTCACTCCTTTTGAATTCCTCTTTTCTTTCCTTCTTTGGAAGATTCTTTCCTTTTTATAACACTTTTTCTTTCCTTGTAGCTTCGCTCCAAATATGAAAAGAATCGAAAAATACCAAAGGCGTAAAAGAGAACAAAAAAATATAAAAATAAAAATAAAAATAACTCTAAAACTCTAAAAAGTAGCGACAACATTGTTTAGGGTAAAGAAAATCAGACCTGAAAGATATTAGGAACAGAAATATGGATGAAAGGTTACTTCAAAGACTCCAAAACTTTTCTCTCTATCAATAAATTCACCTTATACTTTATAAACCTCATCAAAAATTGAACTAAATTGTTTTCGCGGAAACCCCAGGGTTTACAACAACAACAACAGAATTGGGTTTGTGTTTCTATTGCTCTGTTAAGGGGTATAGAGATTTTACATATCTGATGGGGTAGGTAGATAAGTTGTGGGGGTATACAGATAAAGGGGTACCATTAGTATTTTTGGGGGTATATAGAGGAACGCCCTTGAGATAATTGTTGTTAGCTTTTCTCTTTAATTTTTTGTTCAACATCAATGGACTCATGGTGCCTCAAGCCTAATTTTTATGTATGTCATTTATGCAGTCAAAAGATATTGATCAAATATTGTATTTGATCAGTTTAATTTCTCTTTGATTCTTTTCATTAATATTGTATTTTGTTATTTCAATTTTGTTTTTCATTTGCTGTCAAAAGATATTGATCAAATATGATTACTATCTATTCATTTTCATTCTTATGTTAGGCTTTTTTTAATACCATACCATTTGACCAGTTTAATTTCTCTTTGATTCTTTTCATTAATATTGTATTTTGTTATCTCAATTTTGTTTTTTCATCTGCAGTCAAAAGATATTGATCAAATATGATTGCTATCTATTCATTTTCATTCTTATGTTAGTTTTTTTTTTTAATACCATACCTTTTAATTTCTATTTTTTTGTACATTTTTTTTTTATTTTTCTCTGGATAAGGAATTGTCCAATTAGACTTTGATTTCTTCAGGCCAAAATCATAGGTTTACATGGAGTGAAAATAAATGATGAAGAAAACAACTGATTCATTGTTATTCCCTTAACTTTGGTCGGTAAATAGGATTTCTTAACTTTTCATACTCTTAGTTGGATTAGAGTCGTGTACATGTTTTATCAAATGGATTGAATCTTCTTGATTATATTTGTTATTTTTTTAATTCTTTGTATCATATAAACCTTGAAATTACATCTTTTCATATTTATAACCTTTTGATGGTTTACAAAGTGAGTATTTGTTATTATCTTAGAAGGTCATCTTAAACTATTTATAGATAGTGAGGAAAAAAGTAACGGTTTGATACTAAATGAAGATTAAATTAAGAGTTAAGTTAACAGGCGTTTAATTTAGAATAAAAGTAACGGTTTGACATTAAATGAGAGGAAGAACTCCCAAATAAATTCTCATTACAAATCTAACTCATTGTCTTAGGTAAAATCAATATGTGAGACCCTTATTTATACTCCTAAAATGTAGATTGAAAATATACATGCCAATTATACATTGATACAAGCACACAGTCAATATTCATTTTTGAAAACAATTAGCGGTTCCAAAAACTGATGCATGTATAAATATGAAAGAAGAGTTCCCAGTTCAGATTCAAATTTTTGAATTTCAAATTTTTTTTTGCTTTTTTTAGTTTGTTGGTATTATTTGCAACAACTGTGAATAGATGGTTACATCAATTACCATAAATAAAACTGGGTGGAGTTCCAGTATACACGCTTACATTGGATATCTTAACCACCAAAAAAATCACTCTCTGTTGTGTATATATATATCAATGTACATCAATATATAGACATCCTAATCACCATTTAATAAGAAACCGCTCCCGCTGATGTTAATAATATCGATCAAAGCTTCGAATTCAATTTAAGAAAGATTGTCATTCCCCCAAATTTCACACGCTCAGCTCATGGTATTTACTCAGTATATAGACAAATCAAGGAATCGGATTTTGTGTATACACGTATATACCAATTGTTCTGAGAATTTTATTTTGTGTATAGATATAAAGACCGATTTCAGTGTATATATACCTATATTATAAGGGACAATGGTGTTTTTCCACATCGACGGTTATCTACATTTCAAGTATATAAAGGATGGTCCAGATTGAGCCAATACCATGTGTTTTTTCTAGAAAAAATGGTTTTTAACGAGGGGATAGATTTTACATTTTGTCTATATAAACGACGGTCACGATTGGGCAACTTAGTACATCATTCCATTCTTACATGCCCTAAATCTCTTCCTCTTTTTCCCCTTCGCATTTAATAACCCGGGCGTTTCTCTTTTCCTTGCCAATAGAATGTAAATTAACTTTAATAATTTTTACCATTCAATGGATAGCCGTTTCTCTTCTCCTTTCTTAGATAGATTATGATATAGACTATCAGAGACTCTATTCTCCTCTCGCAAGCTGCACATTCAATTAGGATGTTCAAACCTGACTAGCTCCAATTCTACTCTCATGGTTTCTTTTACTGGAGCTATTTGTCGTCCAAGTAAAGATTTTTCCTTTTTTTTTTTTTTTTTTTTTGGGCTCAATTTTCACTTCATTTCTTAACTGATCATTAAACTTTGATTCTACAAAAGGTTTGGGTTCTTAGATTTGAGATCACTTTTCATCTTTAGGAGATCACTTTTCATCTTTAGGGTTATCAATTTACGATTATGTATTCAATATATCATTTTTCAGCATCTCAATATGCAGACGGTTCTTAGATTTTCTTTTGTTAGTTCATCATTATTATTTTTTCATTTAGATTTCATTTTGAATTGTAACATTAAAATTTGTCACCAGGGAGAAAGCATTACCGTCCATGCTAACGAGTAATTTGTCAAATTTCTCGATTTTAATTGGGTTTTCTTTGAGTTCATGAATTGTGATAGTATTCTTTTTCTAGAACGCGCGGGTGGAAGTGTTGCCACCTGCGCTTGACTCTACATCAGAATCACACTGTACTTTCGATGGAACAACAAGGTTAGACAATTTTGTTCCCTGTCTCATGCTCTTTGGAATTTGTGGACAAACATTATCTGACTCTGAATTTTCCTTTTGCTCTTCATTCTGGAAAGTTGTGCATTTCTTCATGTTCCCTTTATGCTCGGCATCTATCGATCGAGAAACTGTAAATTTAGTGCATGCTCTTTGTATACTTCTATTTAGGAATTAATCTGATTTAATCATCTTAATTTGTTATTTGCGTCTTTTGTTTGTGTTATTATCTTAAAATGCATCAGTAAGATGATGATTTGGTTGCATTTTTATTTTTTGTTTTTAGTATATAAATTATATCAATAAATATATATCGATGTTCAGATTTTTTTTTTTTTGTGTAACGGAAGCAAATTAGGAACTCGAACCTCAAACTTTTAGAGATGTTCATGAACAAGGAAAAACATAGCTTTTGTTTTCTGTTAAATGGAACTGTTCTTAACGTGCATATTTCCTCTTATCTCACAATTAGACTTGCACAAAGAAGACTATCTCTAGAAGATTTGCGAATACTTATTTGTTGAATAATTCTCTACATTAAACATATTTTAGTTTGTTCAATTTCGTTAATTCCTATTATAATTTATGTGCAGGGTTGAACATATACAAAAGAAAACCACGTTAAAGAGTTGGAACCAACTCATGGATAAAGTAGAGAGCTTGCTATTCTGGACCAACTCTTTGATAAAGCTTTCATTTTAATTTTAAGATTCCCAATGTTTACTATTTTTGCAAGGGCAATGATAACTTTTATATTGTCCGCATAGTGTAGGATAATGATACTCGATTCACATGTTGCCATTCATTAGTTTCTATTAGCTACAAAATTTGGAATATTTTATTATGGGGTTATGTTGTTTTGTAAATTTAATCTCTTTATGTCATTTGCAATAGATAGGATGATTGAAGTCGGCGATTATGGATCCTGACATCTTTCAATGTGTATATTTGAAAAAGGTTGGAAAGTTGCATGACATATATGTAAGTGTTTTTTGTTTCTACTTAACAACTTAATAGTATATGGATGCGAGAACATCATTGGCAACATTGTTAGGTTCTGTTGGGTTTTCTTTCTTGCTGTAAACATGGAGCATGTGTTATATTATTTATTAGCACCTATAGGTGATGCCATTAGAGGCTTTTCTAGCAAGTCCATTCGAAACATAAGTTCATGGTCTCATTTTCATTAGCACCTGTTAGTGATAACATTGAAGGAATTTTAAGCCGCTCACTTGATCTTTTTGGTATCGGTTTGCAGTTACATTTCATCTCCTCTCATTTATTTTTGTCGTACAACCCACCTTTTCGTGCATATATATTTTGGGGGTAAATTACTCTTAATTGTTTTCAACGTGTTGAATTTTCTCCATGGGAAATCATCAGTTTTTCTTTTGTACCACTGTCATCTATGTTAGGTTGGTTTTGAGTTTTTTCTTTTCTTTTTATGTATCAAAAATGGGTCTGAATAGATCAAATTTACCAAAATGACTTTGTATAATTCGATCATTGTTGAAAATCGGTTTACGTCTGCCTTTTGGTTTGTTCAGATTTTTGTCGTTATGTAGTGCTTAAAAAATAGGATTTCTTTTATCAAAAATTATTAGGGGAGTTACGAAAATCATTTTGTTCAATTTGTATGCAAATAAAACGACATTGTGGTAGTTGGTTGGATAAGAGTTTTGTTTACATGTGTAGATTTAACTCATCTTACCCTTATTACAGACTTGAGAGATTCAGGAGTGGAAGATGGTGTGCAGATGGAATTCCTTTAGGAAAATGTACATGAACATCATATATATAGCTAAAAAGAACAACTATTTTTTATTGATTTTAGGTATATTTTGTGCGTATGAAGTGTATAGGCTATATACACTTTGGAATGTGCACAGATGAGCCTTCTATGATGCAAAGACTTTGAGAACTTCTGCTTATGTTTGGAATGTATTCAGCCGTTTTCATTCTTCAAAGTATCAGAATAACCAAATAAAATATTAATTTAAAATGCTGGCAATTGAACCTAGTATAATTAATTAAAATGTTGATCATGGGATCAACGTAAGATTATTAGCATTTGAATCTGGAATTATGAACCTTGGATTCGAAACCCTAATTTCAATCAATTGAAAATCAACCACAGAGTGAAGGAGAGACCGGCTACATGGGGTGATGGATCGACCATGTAGCGGTCAGATGCTCGAGTGAGCAAATACCAAAAGTCTCTTGAGAATTTGTTTTTGAACAAACGTGCATACAATAATTGGTTTTAATACTCATATAACACCACCCTTGGTTGGAAGCCGAGCAACAAGCTGAGCTCCCACCCCTTTTTGAATAAAAACACCTAACCTATGAAAAATAAAGCAACATAAACCACTACCAGCGTCCTTACTAAACAAACAATTCTTTAGACGCTTGAAAAAAGAAATAAAGTCATCACTAAGCTCTCCTAGAGTGGTAAAGGCTAAGACACTCAAACGTGCATTTGTTAGTAATAAAATTTTGTTTTTGAGCTTTCATGAAATTTTTTTATCTTCGACCTTCAGAAATCTTTGAAAATATACTCGTTTCAAAGACAAATGCTCGCGCGAGGGAGAAAATATATTAAAAATCGAGCCTATACGTATCACCAAAGGAAAATATATATATATATATATACTAGGTATCACCAAAGGCGTACGGCCGGGGCTCAACCTTTTTCATTTTTTTAATTGTTTGGTCGGCTAGTCAGTATTCTCCCACAAAATTTTAGTCATTAACAAAACTAATTAGATTAAAAATTAAAAATCGAGCCTATACGTTAGTTGGAACTGCAACCTTAGTGTTTTGTGGTCGTGTTAAATTAGCCGGAGCTTACAACCTTTGGGAGCAAACATTCAACGAGAGTATATTTTCAAAGATTTCTGAGAGTATATTTTCGAGAGCAAACATTCCTTTGGCTAATTTGACACGACCAACAAAACTCTAGGACATGCTTAAGAAGCCCCGGCTAATTTAACACGACCACAAAACACTAAGATTGCAGTTCCAACTAACGTATATGCTCGATTTTTAACAGTTTTAATCTAATTAGTTTTGTTAATGACTAAAATTTTGTGGGAGAATACTGACTAGACGACCAAACAATAAAAAAATGAAAAAGGTTGAGCCCCGGCCGTAGGCCGGGGTGATACCTAGTATATATATATATATATATATATTTTCCCTCGCGAGCATCCGTCTTGAGCGAGTATATTTTCAAAGATTTCTGAAAGCTCGAAGATAACAAAATTCATGAAAGCTCATAAACAAAATTTTATTACTAACAGATGCACGTTTGTTCAAAAAAAAATTCTCAAGAGACTTTGGTATTTGCTCACTCGAGTATCTGAGCACTACATGGTCGATCCATCACCCCATGTAGCCGGTCTCTCCTTCACTCCGTGGTTGATTTTCAATTGATCGAAATTAGGGTTTCGAATCCAAGGTTCATAATTCCAGATTCAAACGCTAATAATCTTACGTTGATCCCATGATCAACATTTTAATTAATTATACTCGGTTTAATTGCCAGTATTTTAAATTAATATTTTATTTGGTCTTGTTACCAATAATTCATCAAACGAGTAACATTTGCTCAGATGAGCAATATTTTCTGGAGACTAAGGAATATTGGTTCAACAATCAATATCCAGCAATTCATCGAATGAGCAATATTTGCGCACGAGAATTATACCTCTCTGTCTAAACAGACACGTTCAATTCACGAGTCTTAGAACATTTGCAAATCACGTTCAACTCAGCAATACAAGGACTCATCGTCCCATAAAGCCAGCAACTGACTAACTAAATACATGTCTGCCTTGCAGACTCTACAATCACGAAACATAAATCGTGTCACATGGGGGGATATTAACTAGGGTTTCGGTCTCTGTGATAGGTGCAATATTTGCACTAGTTAGGTACTCAAATGCTTTGTTTTCTTAATAGTTTTTATATCATTATGCTTTGATTTTGTTTGCTTTTGAGTTTGTTAGGTATTTGAGGCTATCTTATCCAAAAGGAAGTGGAACTCACTCAAATCCGAGATTTCTTCACATCACCTTGAAGAGTATGAAAAGACGAAGCCAACGGCGAAAGAATGAGGTCATTCCGACCTCGTACGAAGAAGTTAGAAGCAGTTGAAGCAAGTCAAATTTGTCGAAAAGGTGTACACAGGTTGTTGAAGGCGCCCAAGCTTATTCTCATGGCAGCCACCGAGCAGAACTGAACTGCCGCCTCCCAAGATCGATGTTGAATGGAGAGTGTTAAAGACCTATAACGAAGCACCGGGTGATTGGTGATTTTAGTGTTGCTTTGAGTTCTTATCGAGCTTGGTTATTGTCATTGAATGAGTTCGAAACGGAAGTGATGAACAGAAATGCTGAGTTGGGTTTGCTGTATCATACAAGTTTGGTTGATGGAGGTATTGAGACACATAAAATGACACTGGAGTTTTTGGATGTTGCCATTGAATGGCAGCGATGGTTTACTGAGCTGTGCTCGGAGATGATCAAGACAGGGTGATGAAGCTTGACGCTATAGAAGGAGTTGGTTTTGCTGAGTCTGTTGTTAACAGGAGAAGTTTCTCGAGTTTGGTTCTTAGGGAAACGTAATTTGAATAGAACGAAGAATGGGAACTGCAGTCATAACAAGATCGAGATAAAAGAAAAAAATACTATGCTGCCATCATTGGCAGTGGTGATTGATGACTGTGATCATTGGGAGTACGGAAGATGTTGGATGATGAATCCAGGGTATTGTTGGTGCTGCTTGGGTTTGTAATGGCAGTGATAATGGTGATGAAGAATGGCAAAGTTGTTGGCAGTGACTGTTGTGATTGCGAGTTTCCCAGCAATCACACCCTAATGAGTTTACACAAATATTTGCCCAAATTTCAAGAACAATCACAAAATCTTTATTAACTTCTTTTATGAATCTTACAAGAATGATAAGAATGCAAGGAAATAAGAATTACTCTGGAATTTCTCTCTCCTATTTTCTTTCTCACTATTCTAAAAAGATATCTCCCTTCTCAAGTCTACTTGGTCCTTTATATAGGATATTACATAGTGGATGACAGCAAAGCCAACCTTTATTTTTGGATCTGGCATGCGTCATTCTCGCAAGCTTACAAAGGTTTTCTTCGCACGTGTTCTTCAATCTCGCAAAGTCTTCACACTTTCCTTGTGATTAGGCTAACGTCAACTGCTACGTCATTCCTCAAGTAGTCTGTAATGGTCTTCGCAAACATTTGTTGGTTAAATCTTCATTGGACACTTTCTTTGAGATTCTACTACTACATCTTGCCTCTTCTCATATCTTCTCTGCGAAGAGGAGAAATATATGAGAACCTCTACTTCTTAATGCCGCAACCACTCATCTTTCTACCTTCTCTTATACTGGCAAGACTCCGTACTTTACGCAGAATGAACTACATGTGTCTCTTCAAACACCTACTTCTTGACAAGTCTTTTATAACCGCCGTTTCTCAACCATTCACGTCTTGTCTTCGCATTAATGAGTTTATCTTTTCGATATCTCCTTCTCTCTATATATATCCTTCTTAATCTTCCTCTTCTTTCTTTTTACTTTCCTTTCATTCTCTCTGCAACTTTTCTTCAACATTTTTCCGCAAGTTCCGCTTCTGCTACTGCACTTTTTTGTTTCTTCTCTTTTTAATCTTTACTTCTTATTCATTCCTATACTTAAGGATGCCTCCAAGCGTCCGTAAATATGAAAATTCTTTTGAAGAAATTCAAAAAGATCTCAAAAATAGAGGTTTCACATTATCCACCATTCCTGATCAGAATTCTAAATCCATTCTTTCTTCTAAATTATTTTCTAATCATCATTGTAACAATGAAGAGATCATCGTCTCACTAGGTCAGCTTCTCGCTGGTCTTCCCATACCTCTTTATGACCCCCTTCTCCCTTTATTTTACGAGATCCTTTCTCATGGGTTATACTTGAATTTGCCCATCGCGGTGCAGGCTTGGGATATCTTTATCCACCAGAACTTAGAGACCCTAAGTTTGCTGATCTAGAAATTATTTCTGAGCAATATACTGTGGAGAGCTTCTTAGAAAATTATGAAATAATCACCATGAAGAAGGAAAGTACTCGCTGGGTGTTCGCTTGAAGAGGAAAGAGAGTGTTGCCAGTAACAAAGTTCTCAAGCAAGATATTTGACTAGCATTCTGGTAATAATAAGACCCCACGTCACTCTAAAGATGATAAATGGTGCGTCTTTCCTTTGATTTTGAAGGGACCTTATATCTCTGGTTCTAATGTTTTTCCCGAAAATCTCGCTGCATACCAACCATGGGTGTTCAACTGGCCTGAAAAAGAGATAGAGGTATGTTTCCATATTTCGCTTAGCTTATAATTCTCTATTGATCCCTACTCCACTCTTTTCTAATCTTGCAAAATTTTTATGTTGCAAAGTTGAGAAAAAACTACAACAAAACTGGGAAATCAAGCATCTTAACAGCTCTGTGTTCGATCATGGATGAAGTAAGAAATACTCTTTTTATTATCTTTAACAATATTTTTGCCTCTATTTCTTATCTTTATCCGTGTGTGAAGGTTGATGATAGGATTGTTGAAGAAGATGAAACCGATGGGCCTATCAAGGTTGCGAAGAATAAAGGCAAGAGCAAGGTTATTCTTCGCAAGGAGCAGTCAGTTGTCTTTCCTTCTTATATGAATCTCTCTAAGAAGCGAAAAATTCTCTCTCCTTCTTTTCGAATCTTTAATCTGATGAAAGCAGTGATGATAATGATGAGATTTCTATCGCAAAGGAAGACTCTTCATCCGAATCTTCCATGGCACAACTATTTTTTCTGATTCTCTGCAAGGAGTAGGCAATGTTCCTTTGGCTAATACCTTTAGAGCTATTGCGAATATCTATGACTCCTCCCTTCTAGATGATGACGAATCCCTTCGCGGGGTTTCTAGATCAGTGACTCCAAGTTTCCTAAATTCGCTCAACACTTTGGTAAATCTTCCTTTATTTGTTTTTTTTTTTTTTTTTTACAATTCAAAATTATAGATTGTCTTGACAAACTTTATATCCTTTCGCAGGCCGGAAGAGCTTCCTTTGCAGTTGCTTCTGATTTAGTAAAGTGGTGTGAACACTTTGAGAAAAAGAGTTTCCAACTTACTAATCAACTCAACTTTAGTAATAAAGACGCGGAGAAATTTCGCAAGAAGAGCGAAGAATTAGAAGCTGAAGTTGTCGATCTTCGTAAGAAAAATAAACAGTTGGAGCTTAATGCTTCCTCTCAACAAAGCACAATATCTAGCCATCATAAGGCGAATGACCAACTTTACGGTATGTAGTTTTTCTTCTCTCCCTCTACTCCTTTTTCCCATTATTTTTCCTTAATTGATTAACCAATTTTGCAGACGTTTATGGTTTTTCTGATGAAGCTACAATTCTTCGCACCTTTCCCCATTCCATGGATGATGATACCCTTCTTGAACGCCTTAATACTGCTTTAAACAGTTTTACACATGACAAAACAAAATCTTTTTCCTTAAATGAGCTCATATCTAAATTCCACTTTTTAGAAATTGAACATAGATCCAGCTTAAAATCAACCAACGGTTTTAAACGCCGCTATCTTGATTCTAAGGACGAAATTAATGGATTAAGAGTAAAGATTAGCAATCTTATAGATGATAAAGATCGTATCACTAGTCAAGGTGCTCAAGCGTTAGAAAAATTCCACAAAACCCTTCTTGAGATCCAACTTGAGCGAGATGAAGTTACCCGCAAAAATGCCATTCTTATCGAAAGAGAGAATCAAATTCGCTCCCGTCTCCTCATAAATAATGATGATGAGTTTGCTTGGGCTGCGAAAGTCTTAGATAATGCCAGAAATAACTTAGGTGTAAATGTTAGCCTCCAAGTTGATCATTCGGCCTTGGTTGGAGATATGATTTCTAACAAAGAAGGTTGTTAACTTTGCTTCCTCACTAATTGTTCTCTTTTATAAACTTCGATCAAGTTATTGACTTGCTATTATACCTTAACAGACGCTGAGAAGGAATTTCGCAAGAAGATTGAGGAATTGGAGACTCAAGTCAAAGATCTTGAAGCTGAAAAAGTGCAACTCGCGGGAGATTTATCTATTCGCAACGATAAGTGTCGCAGGCTCAAGGATCAATTAAATCTCACTGTCACTAATTTTGAGAATGATGTTCTTCACTTTCACAATCAGACTATTGCGAAGGTTTGCGATGATAACAACATTCCTCACTCTACATATCCATGTCTCTTAGAGGAAATTCCGAAGAATGTATCCGCTCCATCCATTTCGGATAGTGATGATAGTGAAGAAGAAGATGAAGAATAAATGGAAGAAGAAGGTGAAAAAGAGATAAAAGATGAAGGAGAAAGAGAAAGAGAAGAACAAAATTATAGAGAGGAGGAAGAAGAATCAAGCAAGAAATAATTTTTCCCTCTTCACTGACTTTCATCCCTTTGTGTAGTATTTGTATATATGTTCTTTTATACTTTTGTCTTTATGTCTCTATCGTTGCGAACTCCTTTAACTTCCAAAATTTCTCAATATAAGCTCTATCCCTTTTGTTTTACCTGCAAGTGTTTAAAAAGCAATTCTTTTTCGCAATAACCATTGATCAATATACAATCTGCATTTACATATATTTTTCATAGTTTTCAATCCATGCGTAAATCTGTCAGGTGGGAGCAAATAACACATTCCAATTTTTTCACATTACCAAACTTGCCTCTGTTATTTGTTTCCAAATGAAATATTAAGCATGCCATCTCTTAGTAATAATTTCATATGTTATTTGTTTCTGTATTGTATGTCTGTGTGTTAATTTCGCAATCGTTTTTGCATTTACCTGCATAATTTCGCTGTCTTGCATGTTATCATACATATCATGGGATTTTCCAAGATTCCATTCATTATTATTCTCTTATGTTGTCTTATTTTGCCTTCCTAAGTAAAGGACTTATTTTGCCACCCCTTGTCGTTGCGACAAAATCATAGGCCGTCTTTACACTTTCATGTAATGACCCATTGATCTTGTCTTATCATTTTATTGTATTATTGCCTCAGAAGGATATTTTTCATGCGAAAATATGACAGGCCTAAATATTCTTGCGAACATAAAGCCCCATGACATTGTCGTCTTGGGACGAAATCGCAGGATGTCTTTACACTTTCATGCACTGACCCATTGACCACGTCTTATCTTTTTGTAGTATTATTGCCTCTGCAGGATCATTGCACAAATATGACAAGCCTTAATACTCCCGTGAGTAAAAAGTCTCATGACATTTGGGTCTTTGACACTTATAAGCTCCCTAATGGAGGGTGCCGTCCTTATCATCCCCCTGGTTGCCCCTTGAAGGAGGCGTACCTCTACCATACAAGGTTGGCTCCTCCCATCCGGTCTTGAAAACAACCAGTTTTTTTCGCGGCCTTTTATCCCTTCGCAGATATGGCTAATGGTTACAAGACCTCACCCTAAGTGGGGTTTTCTTCGGAACGAGTGCATCATAGTCAAGACTTGCCAAGAATGGCCAGGTACGCTCCAGACGCCCCAGACACTCTTGGCTCAACCGTGTACCTCGGCGCCTTGATCGAATTCTGCACTCCTTAGGAGAGACCTTCTCACCTTAGTCGTCCAACTTAAGTCATAAGCTTAAGCTGAAAATCCAAGGCGCCTCTCCTGGATGGGCTTTATTGACCCCAAATCTCCATGACCCAGGTTCCGGTGGCGGTATAGCCTTTCCCTGAGCCATGCAATAGGTTCTCCCCTTCTATGACGCACTTTAGGTCTTACATTTGCCTCTTGCGAAAAAAAAAATCGCGAACTAGGGTGTACGCCATAGTTGGGTGCCTCTTTCATTTTTGTTGATTCTGTTGCCTTTTGTAAGGCTCTGTTGTAATTTCTCATTTTTGTTCTCTTCATTCAATAAAAATACTTTTCAAATTCATTCGTACAAATTTTCTTTCTTTCTTTCTCTTCTCAATTTCTCCAATTTCATTCTCATTTCACATTTTAAGTTTCTTACCTTTGCTACCTTGTGCTTGTGCCTCTTTGAGTTCTCGCACACTATTGATCATCTCGTTTTGCAGAGTACTCTTTTATTGTTATGTACTGCCATTACCACTTACACCATATTTTTCAAGATATTTCTCATTATACACTGCAGTTTTCACACCCTCTAGCTCATATTTTCCTTTCCCTAGCACATTTGTTACCGTGTAAGGGCCTTCCCACCTGTTCGCAGAATCATATTCGCTATTCCTCTGATAAGTTGGTTGTAGACGTAACACCAGATCCCCTTTGCGAAATATTCGCTGGTTCTCATTTTCAGCAGACAAGTTTTTCGCAGCATTCCCTTTTCCTCCATGCTCTACTGCGTCTACCATCAGTCTTTCACCCCTTTATTTTTCTTTGATATTATGCTTCCAATTGTTCTTCTTAATTTCTCTTTCTTCATATTTCTCTACATCAATTTCATGACATTTTCGTCCCTCAACCCAATCTCCTCTTGTGATTCCAACGCCGCTAGGATGAGGAAACTTTATGCATTGATGGAAGGTTGAAGCTACTCCCAGAATTCCATGCAACCAGGGTCGGCCAATTAGTGAATTGTACGGAAACTCTACGTCAACAACACATAACAGAATTTCGGAAGATAATCCCTTCAAAGGAATTCGCATAGCAATTTCTCCCTTAGGTTTGTTCGCAGTACCATTAAAGTCGTAGATCTTGTAAGTCGAAGGTATCAAGTCTTAATCCTTTCCTCCCATAGTTTTGTAAGCATGGTAAAATAGAATGTATACAGAACTTCCAGTATCAATCAATATTCTGTTAATCGCCCATGGATTCTCAGCTTCATCATCTTCATCATCACTAGGTTTCGGGTTTATCTCTAGCTTTACTTCAAGGTTTTATCATGCATTTCTCCACCTTCAGGTATTTCTTATGTTGTAAAGGAAATAGGCTGTTTCTGCCATTCTTTTATTGGCGAGACCTTCGCAATATTCACAATTTCTCTATCATCAACATCCCTTGCGAATACTCTTCTCAGAACGTTATCATGTAAATCTTCAATTAGAAACGTGTCTTCTCCCTTTGATGCGTTTGCTCTGCGATCTTCTGGTGGCGGTGGTAATGGCAAAGGTTATGGCTGCCTTATCAGAAAATGGTTCAGCTTGCCTTGGTTTATCATTCTAAGGATAGTTCTCTTTACATTCCTGCAATCATTTGTCGTGTGTCCATGGAAGTGGTGATATGAGCAGAATTCATGACTTCTGTGGTTCGGGGGTGGCTTAGTTCCCATGTTCCAAGGTGTTGGATATTTTCCATCAAGATTATGGCTTCCCATATCTTTTCCACACTAGAATTTAGAGGAGGCATCTTTATTTCTTCCCATACTACCTTCTTAGTTCCCTGTCCCCTATGATAATTGTGTTTCTAACCTCCATAAGTTTCTTGTGGATGGTCAAATCTTTGAATATTGTTATTTCCACCACGACTAAAGAATCTTCTTTCTGTCTCAAGCTCTTCTTGATCATGACTTCCCATTGCTACCAGCTTCTGTTGACTTTCGACCATCATCTTTCTCTGTTGTTCCTGCGAAGCGTTCGCCACTTCATTTGTTAACTTGGGTAATAAGCTTGCATTCGCTACCTTTGAACTTGTGTTTGCGACTGGGTATGACTCCATCTCACTCTGTTTTTCCTCATGAGTAATATATTCTTCTTGATACTATTGCAACTCAGTCATTGTGATAGTATTCTTGTTTCTAAAGATTTGGACATAAATCAAATTTGTTGCGAACATTGCATTAATAAATGATAAAATAACATATCTTTGATCCACACGGCCAGCCATATTGCTACACATTGTATTCCACCTCATAGTTAAGTGCTTCAAACTTTCGCCAACTCTTTGTTTCAATCCAAATACATCTTCAATGCCTGGACGTGATGAGTTGTTACTTATGTAAGCTCCTAAGAAAACCATTTGTAATTGATTGAAAGATGTTATGGTATCCTTTGGCAGACCTTCAAACCATTTTAACGATTCTCCTGTCAAACTTGATGCAAAGTATTTGCACAACACAGCGTCATGGATTTCCCATTGTAACATGCATCTCACGTAAGCTTTGATATGTTGAACTGCACAAGTTGTTCCGTCGAATATGCTAGTTAACATAGGCAAATTACATTTTGGTGGTATTCCCCTCAGCTGTACTTCCTGTGTAAATGGTGTTTTCACAGCTTCCTCTATTGCTTCATCCAACTGTTTCCTGCCTCCTTCTCTTCTGTTATTGAGTATCCCTCTCATTTCTGCCAATTCTCTTAGAATTTGTTCATTCACGCCTGACTCTTGATCCATTGGTCTCTTTAACCCTGCTTATCTTCTCCTGCGCTCATGCCTGTTTTTCCTTGCGAAATCTTGCGTTTCCTCTTCATCATCCTTTTCTCGTCTTCCCCTGTGATTTTCTCTTTCATCCCTTACATTTGTTCGCACATGATTTCGCCTTTCATTTTCTCCTCTACGACCTTGCTCATTCCTTATCATTTCTCTTTCTCGCCTTTCAATCCTTCTTTGTGTTCTATCAGCTTCTTTATTAATATTATCATTGTTGCGGTATCGTTCGCGCCTTCTCTCTCGGTTATCATGATTGTTCTGGCGTATAGCCTGCTGAAGCTCTTGTTCTTCAATTTTCGTCCCCATCCTTTCTATTTCGCAAGCTGTATGTGTTTGTGCGGCATTATGTCTCTCAATCTCGTCCTCAACTGTTTGTTGATTCCTTTGCACATCTCTCCCATATAATATCCTCCTCCCTTCTTCCCGGTTTTCTTCGCCACCTTGATTATCTCTTTCACGACATTGCTCATTCCTCTAATACCTATTTTTTTGCTCATTATGATAATTTTCGCCATGTTGAACGTAACGATCTTCTACTATTTCTCTTTCTTCACGATGTCCTTCACCGGGACTCTGTATATCTTCTTAAATATCCTCTGCAACATCCCTCATGGGTGAATCTCGTCTCGCTTCTCTTCTAACTGATCTTGAATTTGTTCTTGTAGTACTTCTCGACCTGGTATTTTGTAACCTTATATTTTCCATCCTTAATTCATGGTTTTGTCGTGTTAAATTTGCACGTTCTTCTGCTTCTAATCTCCTTTCTTTGAACAAACTTTGTCTTAATGCCTCTAGCGTTTCATTCTCCTGCTCTCCATGAATTGTTCCTTCTTCTACTTCTCTGTCCCTCTCTATTCGTGTCAATTGTTGTGTTTCTTCTACTTCCTCTGTTGAGTCCGTCTGCCAAGTGTGTACACTGACTCTATCATAATCAATGATTCCGTCTTGTACCGGTGCACGCTGAATTGGTGGTTGAACTCGTTCTCCTCCATTGTTTCTTGCTCCCATCCTAGAAGATTCCCCAATTTCACCTCTCCTTCTTCTAGCGATTCTTCTACTACTCCTAATTGTTGCAGGTTGTTCCAAAACATTTGTTCGTCTTACCATCTTTTCGATGTTAATAATCTGTTAAAAACTACACAAACTCTTCACTACTTATTCCAAACTTTTTCAAATCACAATAACAATCTTCACTCCATCCTTGTTTCTAGCGCCAATATGTGATTGCAGGTTTCCTAGCAATCACACCCTAATGAGTTTACACAAATATTTGCCTAAATTTCAAGAATAATCACCAAATCTTTATTAACTTCTTTTATGAATCTTACAAGAATGATAAAAATACAAGAAAATAAGAATTACTCTGGACTTTCTCTCTCTTATTTGCTTTCTTACTATTCTAAAAAGATCTCTCCCTTCTCAAGTCTACTTGGTCCTTTATATAGGATATTACATAGTGGATGATAGCAAAGCCAACCTTTATTTTCGGATCTGGGCTGCGTCATTCTAGAAAGCTTACAAAGGTTTTCTTCGCACGTGTTCTTTAATCTGGCAAAGTCTTCACACTTTCCTCGTGATTAGGCTGACGTCACCTGCTACGTCATTCCTTAAGTAGTCTGTAATGGTCTTCGCAAATATTTGTTGGTTAAATCTTCGCTGGGACACTGCTGTTGCTAGATTCTACTCCTACAATTGTGGTGTTGTGAGCTCGAGAGAAATTAGGAGTTCGTTGCTGCCATGGACGTTGATGATCTCAATATCGGTGATTCTCTTCAAGGAAAATGGTGAGAGATGGTGATGTTTTGGTGATTATGAATCTGTGGTGACGATGATGAGAATATGGAGGAGTTTCTGTTGATAGAATATTTTAATGCATGCTGAAAATTAGCAGTGATGACGAGAGTAACTGAGTGTTGCTGTGAGCGGAGAATGCATGGTAAAGAGACAGAGATGGCTGGAGAATATGAAGGCAGTGGTGCTCGAGTTTTGAGAGAAGCTCAGGAAAGTAATAAACTCTGTGGTAATGAAGACTCAGATGTTGGTCGAATCTGGAAAGAAGACGTCGGTGATTACAAGGTTGGTGATTGAGAGAATGATCATAGAAGAGGTGTTAGAGCATTTATCGGCCGAACTCGCATACGTTGCTATCTAAAGCATGTTTGTCAATGTTAGTGATCAAAACTATGATTCTTGATTTCTAGCCTATGTAGCTAAAGGTCTCGGACTAGGATTGAAAGTGTAGTTGACCTCAAGAACTCCATGGCAATCATCATACAAGACGAAGGACTACTCGAGGAACCGGTGGAACTTCATCGACTAAAAGGTATGTGGAGACTTGAACTTATCTTTCACTCAAAAGTCTATTTACTCTATCTCCTACTCTTGAGACAAAAATCTTTTAGACGTATAAACTTTCATTATACACATTTGCTATTTCGAGCCGAGTTTAACTCGCTTTATATATTTCTCGAAATATGTGTTGGTAAGCTTTCGCTTTAACCAAATTCATCTTTACCTAGTGACGAAAGTCATGATATGTTTCAATCACTTTGGAAATTGCTCTGACGAAAAATGGTATGTGAATAACGGCTATATAACATTCTCTGAGAATGTTTCAATGATTGAAATGAGAGTTTAGATTACATAACCATTGGTAGGATATAAGCATTGTTGTGTAAACACATATATGTATAAATCCTTATTCGTTAAACCAAAGTTTGCGAACTTTGTTGATCAAGAGAAATGGAAGTGGCGCAAGCCAAGTTCGCAAACTCAGTCCGCGAACTGGCGGAAGTTCTCACCCGAGAATTTTTGCTAGAGTTTGTGTACGCCTTCCATGAGCTTAAGTCCGCGAACTTGAGTAGGTTATATCTAAAGCCGGTTGTTCTTGAATTAATATTTATATAAACTAAGGAATGCTTTTACAAACCGTGGCTATAAAGTTCATGAACCAACTCGAGTGAATCAAACCGTTTTTGCTTCGATTGTGTCTTGTGTAGTTACATAAGATCTAATCAATTGAACAACTCTCTAACTAGTTCAGTTGAGTCACTTGAACTAGTTATGGTGAAGAAGAATATGGTTGATATGAGAGTGTTCATATGGCTAACCATTTGGTTGACTATTGTTGAACCAACAAATGTTAATGTTTGGGTACGGTTCATAAATCCAAAATTGAACATTTCGTTTGTGTGTAACAAGCTAAGTTTTCGATCCAATGGTTGCGAAATATTAGCTTGAATCTAATCAGGGTTTTATCTAACGGTGAATATTGAATGCTTTGTTACTAAGCTAACATTGATTACAAACCCTGATTTGAAAGACTATATAAGGGAGAACTCTATCAACTGGGAAACCTAATCCCCACACTTTACGTGTGATACTAGTTTGCTAAGCTAGAGTCGATTATCCTTTAACCTTTGGTTTTCTTCTAAAACCAGGTTAGCGACTTAAAGAATTCATTGGGATTGTGAAGCCAAACCGATACTACTTTCTTGTAGTTGTGTGATCTGATATTGTTGTTTCTATCATACGAGTACAATTGAAATAATTGGCTTGAGATTTATATTTCCGATAGGCATGATAGAAAATAAATCACAAACACTACGTCTCATCATTTGTGATTCCACAATATCTTTTTGTGAGGTGATCAATAATACTAGGTCATTCTTCTTAGAATATAAGTCCTGGTTATTGATTGGTTCCTGTTCACCTTGATTTATCAAAAGACGGAACAAAACTCATAGGTTTATTCGTGGAAGACGGATTTATCAATTACTATAGACTTTTCTGTGTGATACATATTTGTTTATTAAAGTCTTCGACTTTGGTTCGTACCAACTCTTAGTTGTGAGTGAGATCAGCTAAGGGAATCAAGTACGTAGCATCCTGATGGTATCAGAGGCGTAGGAGCATAAATGTACCTTGGATCAGTGTGAGATTGATTGGGGTTCAACTACAGTCCAAATCGAAGTTAATTTGGAGTAGGCTAGAGTCTGTAGTGACTTAATACAATGTGTGTTCAATCTGGACTAGGTCCCGGGATTTTTCTGCATTTGCGGTTTCCTCGTTAACAAAATTCTTGTGTCTGTGTTATTTCTCTTTCGCATTATATTTGCTTATATAATTAAAATATTACAGGTTGTGCGTTGTTGAATCAATTAGAATATCCGACCCTTTGGTTGTTGATTTAAATTGATTGACACTTGGATATTGGTCTTTGGTACCATCCAAGTTATCTCTCTTTGATAAAGACTCGCAAATTTCTATTTGCTTGAGTAAAGATCAAATCGAGAGATTGAGATATAAACTCGTTGATGTACTTTTATCTAGATTGAGTCTGACTGTCTAGTTGATTCTATAGAAAGTATATTGGCATTTGTCCATACATATTGCTAAGCGAAATATTGGGTGTGGTTGTTAAACCCCCGCTTTTTCAATTGCTGAATACAGTCCTGCCGCCCGAGATACTTGTTGCAAAGCAAAACTCCGACGGTTTGAATGCCATCATACATGCCATTACCCCAGATCTTCAGCACCATGTGACTACGTGCACTAGGTCTAAAGATACTTGGGATATCTTAGAAACTGTATTCAAAGGTAATACCAGTGAAAAGGAAGCTAGGCTTCAAAACCTTAATTCTGATTGGGAAGACCTTCATATGGCAGATGAAGAAACGTTTGATGAATTTAATCACAAAGTGTCTGAAATTGTTAATGCATCTTTTGCATTGGGTAAGATTATTCCTGAAAAGGACATTGTGATGAAAAATTCTCGTATCGCGCCATCCATATACGATTCTAAGAAGCATGCGATCGTTGAGGGAAATAACCTTGATAATCTCTCCAGAAATACGCTGGTTGGGAAGCTTAAGATCTTTGATCATGAACATTCATCCAAGACTAGGGATGTTGCGTTCAAAGCACTAAAGGACACTAAATTACTTGATAAAAGTAAAAAAGTGTATATCTCTGAAGATGATCACCTTGAGACAGATTCGTCAGATGAAGATCTTGACAAATCAGTCTCGATGATCACAAGACAGTTTAGGGATCTTCTCAAAGAGAAGTAAACGATTCTCGAGAGATAAGCCTAAGGCATCAGTCAAACCTCATAATCGTGTTCCTCCTAAAAATAGGGATATTGATGAAACTAATGACGAGGATATGCCTCAGTTCTTTAAGTGTAAACGATTTGGTCTTGCTGCAACTCTTGATGAAATGTCTGACAACTATGATTCTAATGAAGACGAGAAATCAAGTGTTGCACTTCTTGGTGAAAGTATTGATTTTGATAATTGTATCAATACATACATCAATCTTGATATTCTTTCAGAAGATAATCCAACTATTCTGGAAAGATAAAGTTGATCCATACTTTGGAAACTCTATTTATAATGTTTCAGGTTCCACTATGTGCCTAGCTGCGTGCACATCTCAAAAGCCTGACTTTTATCCTAGATTGACGTGTTCGTATTGTTCTCAAAGGGGTCATGAACTTTCAAGGTGTTACAAGTACAAACACCAACTAAGGCACGTCAACAAACTTCAACGAAGAGAAAATCACTTAACAAGGAAGCTTAAACTTGCTCAGAAGACCGCTGAGGTATGTAGGATTTTATCTCCATCTAAGAAGTTAGTTTCCAAGGAAAACCCAAGACCATTAGAGAAGAAAGTATGGTCAAATCGGTTTGATATACAAAAGTCTGAGGATTCCTCTCATGAGGAAAATGGTGGACAAATTGTTGTTCACCGCAACACAATTTAATTGTGTTGTTTGATGAAAATCTTGTCTCATGTGCCTGATCAAAGAGACACTGATTTTGTACCTCAAAGGCTTTAGGAAAAGTTTTTTTTTTTTGTTTTCTTTTTCTTAGTTTTGAGTTTGTGTCTTGTAGGATCATAATATCGCGACAACAACAATTCGCGAAGACAACGGATAACAACATTGCGAGTGAGTCGCATAGGGTTAAATATAAATGACGCACTGGATGACGATAGGAGGATATGAAATCTGGCGAAAGTTAAGAAGTGTCGCAGTATGAATATTTGTATGTCTCTGCGACACTTCGCGAGACATTCCCGAAAATAAAGGACAGCTTAGCTGTCATTCATTATGTATTACCCTATATAAAGGGATGAGTGAATTTGTTGTAGGAGAGGTCTTTTTGGATTGGAGAGTAAGTCATTAGGAGAGAGAAATAGAGAGAATGTTTGTAAGTTCTTAAGTGTAATTCCATCTTCCGGTGTAAACATTTCAAGAAAGTTATTAATAAACATTCATAATTGTTCATCTATTATCTTTTGAATGGATTAGTTAAACAAAATTTAGTGAGGGGTGTATTGTGGGATTTCCGGCAACTACATATTGGCGCTAGAAACTTGTGAACTAAGAAGAGATTGGCATAGAGATTTGGAGGAATTTGAATGCGATATTTTTCAAAAGATTTACTAAAAGAGAAATGGCTAGAAGAAGAAATGTACTTGAATAACCTGTGAGAAGAAGTGGAAGACTTGCTTGGAGAAAGGAGAATTGAACAAGGAGAATCGTCAAGGATGAATATGAGAAATGATGAAGAAAATCATGTTCAACGTTTAATTCCTCCGATAGCAAATGAAACTGTGGATTACGATAGAGTAAGTGTACATACTTGGAGGTCCAATTCTGAGGATGAAAGGGAAGAAGAGCAGCAGTTGATGAATAACGGACGAGAAGGAGGAGACCAAGAAATGAATCTAGGAAATGAAGAAATCACAGCATTGGAAACATTGAGACAAACAATACATGAAGAGAGGCGACTAGAGGCAGAGGAACGAGCAAACTTGACAAGACAGAATCATGAATTAAGAATGGAAAATATGAGATTGCAAAATAGAAGATCGAGAAGCACCTGCGAGATCGAGTTCAAGATCAACTAGGGAAGAAAGAAGGAGAGCCTTACCAACGAAACTACGGAGGTAGAAAACCAACGGAAGCACAAAATCTCGGCTCTCGAACATCACGAAAGAAGAGAGACGCGAGAAGATCGTTATATTCCCCATCCCGAGAATTTCCAAGATGAGCAGAGTGAAGAAAATCGTGAACTAGGCGATTTCGGGGGCCAAATGATCCAGTAGACCGAAGGAAGAGCAATACCGCACGGAAGAGAAGCACCGAGAAGGCAAAAAGAGATAGTGGACGACATTGAGAAACATTATGTTGAACAAGCACGCTTAGCCCGCGAGAGAGAGAGTAAGAGCGAGTGTGGAAAACCAAGAATTGGAAGAAGCAATCCGACAAAATAATCACGACAACCGAGAAAGGAGGCGAGCACAAAATCGTGTCAATAGAAATACCAATGGAGAATACGAGAGGACGCAGAGGAGAGTTGATAGAGAACCCGAAGAGAGAACGATAGATATAATGGTGTGCGAA
This sequence comes from Papaver armeniacum, assembly GCA_023531295.1. Taxonomy (NCBI): domain Eukaryota; kingdom Viridiplantae; phylum Streptophyta; class Magnoliopsida; order Ranunculales; family Papaveraceae; genus Papaver; species Papaver armeniacum. Next base: position 363,359 of record JAJJWW010000721.1, on the reverse strand, counting down.
TTGATGAAAGAGACGAAGGAGAAAGTCGCGAGAGAAAGGAGAGAAAAATAGTGAACAAGAAGGTCAAAACAGGCATGAACGCAGGAGGCGAGAGGCGAGCTAAAAGACCAGCGAGAATCAAATCCCGAGGAAAATGAGCAAATCTTGAAAGAACTAGCGAAATGAGAAAATTGTTAAACGGTAGGAAGGAAGGAGGAAGAAGACGGTTGGATGAAGCCATCGCAGAAGGCTGCGAAGAATCCTTTCACACTAGAAGTGCAAATGGGAGGAATACCACCTAAATGCAATCTGCTGCATTAACCAATATTTTCGATGGAACAACCTTTCATGCGGTACAACACATCAAGGCTTATATGAGATGTATGTTACAATGGGAAAATCATGATGCCATATGTGCAAATACTTCGCATCAAGCTTAATTGGAGAAGCACTGAAATGGTTTGAAGGATTACCCAGAAACACAATCTCATCATTCAACCATTTACAAGCTATTTTCTTGGGAGCGTATATAAGTAACAATTCCACGCGACCAGGAATTGAAGATGTATTCGGATTGAAACAAAGAGTTGGCGAGAGTTTAAGACATCTGACAATGAGGTGGAGAACAATGTGCAGTGAAATGGCCGGAAGGGTAGAGGAAAGATATCTCATTTTATCATTTATAAATGCTCTGTTCGCAACAAGTTTGTTATACATTCAAATATTTAGAATTAAAAATACGATTACGATGGCCGAGTCAAAGAACTCCAAGAAGAATACATTGATTTAGAAGAAAGACAAAATGAGATGGAATCGTACCCGATTGCGAATACAAGCTCGAACGCTGCGAATGCAAGTTTGTTACCAAAATTTTTAAACTCGGTGGCGACCACTTCGCAAGGGCAACCTAGGAAAATAGAGTTGATGATGGACAGCGAAAAATAGTGGCTATGGGGAGCCGAGATCGGGGAGGAGTTTGATAGAGAAAGGAACTACTACAACCGCGGCAACAATAATAAAATTCGTAGATTGGATCATTTGCAAGAAACTTATGGAGGACGAAGGCAGAATAATCATGGAGGGCCAAGACATCGCAGAGTAGTATGGGAAGAGATCAGAATGCCACCACTAAATGCTAGTGTGGAAAAAATTTGGGAAGCTATACTTGTAATGGAGGACGTACCGCCACCATGGAATGCGAGGAGTGAACCACCACCAAGTGACAAGTCATGAATATTGTTCTTACCATCGCTTTCATGGACATCTAACAAATGACCGTAGAAACATAAAGAGAATCATTCTCGAAATGATTGATCGGGGGGAAGTTGAATCATTTTCTAAAAGATGACGAAAAGGAAGAAAGTACTAACAACATCACCATCGAAGTGCAAAGAACAGTTTCAAAGAAGGGAAAAGAAGCATTCGTAATAGAAGTGGGAACACCGGCCTAAAATCTATTTCGCAATTCTATCGTTCATTCATATCGTACAATTGAAGATTTTCACGATAACGTGATTAGTAGAGTATATGCAAGAGATTTTCATAACAAAGAAGTGATGAACTCAAGAGAAAGTCGCAATTGAAAGAGTGGCGGCTAAAAATTATTTCTTTCTCTCGCAGACGAAGTACCAAGGAAGAGAAGCACATGATAGCCCGTTGGTGGTGCGACTGGACATTAATCCAAGACCGAGTTGATGGAGAAGATGACGAAGCGTAAAATTGTTGGACAATCAATAGAATCCTAATCGATCACTGGAAGTTCGGTGAATATTCTGTTTTACCATACTTATAAGACTATGGGTGGAGAGGATGAAAATTTGATTCCTTCAACATACAAAATCTATGGTTTTAACTGACACAGCGAACAAAACCTAAAGGAGAGGTTCACATGAGGATACCTTTACAAGGATTATCGGTGATATTCTATTCTGCGTGGTTGACGTGGAATCTCCTTATAACGCATTAATTGGGCGGCCATGGCTGCACGAACTCTTGGGAGTAGCATCAACATACCATCAATGTATAAAATTTCCCCATCCAAATGGTATTGGAATTATAAAGGGAGATTGGAAGGAGAGGCGAAAATGTTATGAGGTTGACGTGGAGAGTCTATGAAGAGAGAGAAATACTAAAAGGAAAGGTTGGAAACAGAATATCAAAGATGAACAGAGAAAAGAGAAGTTGATGGTGGATAATATAGAGATAACAAATGAAGAAGCATCGCGAAGTGCCGCAAAATTAGGCGAATGTTACGAGGCTGCAAAAATAACTGGTTGTAGTTCATCGCGAAATGCCGGAGAAACATCGCGAAGTGCCGCAAATGAATGCATGGAAATAGGCGAACGTTACGATGGCAAGGAGTCCTTCAAGGATTGGGATAGCGATGAGACAAAGAATGCAATGAATAAAAGGCATAAGAAGTGAATAATCGACAAAGATATATCAAAGGCAAGATAAAGAAGAAATGATATGCGAGAATTTCGACAATAAGAATGTACAAGAATCCGAGAGAAAAATGAATGGCACAGAATTGTGCGATGTCTTCGCAAATTAAATATCAGACAACAATTAAATATGAATGATTGAATGATTTAATAACAATGAATGAGTAAATGAATGGGACGAACCTTTATGGCGTACACCCTAGTTCGCGAATTATATTTCGTAAGAGGAAAATGTAAGACCTAAAGTGCGTCATATAAGGGGGAATCTCTTAACATGGCCCAGGGAAAAGGTTACACCGCCCCTGGAACCTGGGTCATGCAGATTTGGGTCCCATGAAAGCCTATCCGGAAGAGGTACCTTGGATTCCCAACTATATATGTAGGTTATACCCTGGTTGGGCGACCGAGGGTCTCTTTCAAGGAGTCAGCGTATGATCAAGGCGCCGAGGTACACGGTTGAGTCAAGAGTGCGGGGAGCATGGAACTTCCTTACCACTCTTGACAAGTCTTGGCGCATCTTGCACTCGGCCCGAAGAAAACTCCACTTAGGGTGCAGCCTTGTAACCATAAACTCTATAGGTATAAGGGATAAGAGGCTGCGAAAACAACTGGTTGTTGTTAAGACCGGATGGGAGGAGCTAGCCTTGTATGGCCGATGTACGCCTCCTTGAAGGGGCAACCAGGGAGATGATAAGGGCGGCACCCTCCATTAGGGAGCTGATAAGTGCCAAAGACGCAAATGTCACGAGGCTTTGTTTTCGCAAGGAAACTTAGGCTTGTCATATTTGTGCAATGATCCTGCGCAGAGGCAATAATACTAACGCGAGGGTAAGACGAGATCAATGGGTCCTTACATGCAAGTGTAAAGACGTCCTGCGATTTCGTCGCAAGACGACAATGTCATGGGGATTTACTTTCGCAAGAAAGTTTAGGCCTGTCATATTGTCGCAAGCAAAATATCCCTGAGAGGCAAAAATACTTGAAAAATGATAAGACAAGGTCAATGGGTTTTTACATGCAAGTGTAAGACGTCCTGCGACCTTGTCGCAATAAAGGGTGGCGAGTAAGACCTTTAAATAGGAAGGTCAAACTTAGAAGACCATCAAAAATGATCGAGGCAAGATCAATGGGTCATTACATGAAAATGTAAAGGCGGCTGCGATCTTGTCGCAATGAGAAGAAATAAAGCGAAATTCTTAATTGGGATGGTTTTACTTAATAAAAGATTCGATGGCGAACATGCTCGCGAGATTATGTTCAAGCATCTTAAATAAGAGAAAAAGGAGAAAATAAGGGGATTACTCGATCAAAGACTTAATCCTTACAAACAAAAGAAGTTTTGATAAATTACAAAGAAAGTTTAATTCTCTACATCAATATTATCAACCACAGAGGATGGTTGAGATCTTTCACCGCCTTTATCGCCTTCACCTTCACCGGTTGGTGGATTTTCATCGAAATGTTTTCAAGACCTTCATTTTCGCCACCGGTGGATTTTCATCGAAATTTTTTCAATCGGATCTTTGTTGACAACTTCAATATTAGCGATATCTTCGCTTTCATAGTCATAATCACCGTCGGAGAATCAGGGACTTCATCATCACTTACTTCCAAAGGATCAACATGAATAGGATCAAGGGACTTAGACAATAAAATCTCATTCACAAGGACTTCAGCTTTGAGGGGGAATGGACGAAGCAACGCCTTTTGACGATTCTTACTATCTATGTCTTTACAGTAAGACATATAATCAAATCTTCGTTCTGCACGGTCGCGAGAACGAGCAAGAGAGGCGGCGAGTAACCCATTTTCTTTGCGAATCTTAGAGTAATCTGATCGAGGGTGGAGATAACGAGCGAAGTTTTTCTCGTAGTCTCATAACAAGTGCACAAGATTAAAGAAAACTCTTACAGAATATTTTGGAATTTTCAGGATAATTAAAGATTTTTTTTTTAAATTAATGAATTAAGATAGTCAAATAATATGACTACCTTCCTTCTGAGAAGTAAGATGCTGAATTAAAGCTGCAAAATTATTCCCCAAACAGTCCATGGCATCATCAAATGTATCTCCAGCTAGGCCTTTCAATCGAGCTCAGCAAGCTTTTTCATTCGAAACAAGTATAGAATTCTCGATCCACAAGGGTAGAGTTGGATTTTTCTAATTTGGAACATTGATCCTTGAATTGGTTTGCTTTTAGACTCAAGGTTATTCTACCCCCGAATAAGTTTATCTCTCTCGGAGCAATTTCTTCAAGTTGGTTTTTCAAAGTGTGAATAGATTGTTCTTGTTCTTCACGTAATTTTTGACAAGCATCATATTCTTGCGAATAAGTCGCGACCTTGTTTAGCAGATCGCTTCTCCGAGAAAGAGTCTCATTCTCATCTGATAAAGTTTCCAACTCCAAATTAGCCTTAGTCAAAGAGTAAGAAAGGCGAGATAAGTCTTTACTTAATAAGTCTTGCTGCTAAACTAAATCAAAGTTTTCTTTAGACAAATTATCTATTTGATCAACAGCATATGTATGAAGATTATTTAAGAAGTTATATTGCTCCATCCAAGCATCTCTTTCAACTCGAACTTCTTCAACAATTGATTCCAACCGATATATCTCCATTATTCGTTTAAGTTTAGAGCTTGAAGGGCGAACAAGAGTTTAAGTCGTAAAAAAAAAAAAAAAAAAAAAAAAAAAAAAAAAGCTTAAGGGGAAAGAGTATACCTTTTAACTCTTCATTCTTCTTGCGAAGATTATCACGAACGAGTGGGAGGTTGTGAAATTTTTGATTTTAAAGGTGGAGATTATTGCATTTAGCAGATCATAGCTTGAAGATCACTTTTCAAAGACATTAATTTCTTGAACTAAGGATGCTTGCGAGATCCTATCGGGAGACCGAGATGTTTACTTAAAATCTCGCAGACATCGGACTTGACAGATCGATCGTGAAGTCTTCTTGGCATCATTCACAAGGTCCGAGAAAACTTTGAAAGCCACGTCTATTCCTTCCAAATTTTCTGCAGTAAGAGGAATTTGCTCGGGTAAAGAAGGAAGAGACGAATCATTCTTCGCCAAAGGAACATCATGAGAAGAGGAGATTTCAGGAAAGGTAGTGATGGGAGGAATGACAGGGACATTGATGGTAGGAGAAGGAATAAGTTCATTTGTAGTAGGACTATTATGAGGAACTTGATCTATGAGGAGTTGAGACATAGGATTATTGTCATTTGCGACAAGATTATCCTGCGATGATTTCGCAGCAGGAGAAGAAGGTGTAAATGAGGGAAAAGGGACATCAGGAGTAATAGGTTTAGAGTGGCGAGATCTTTTGGGAGTTTTGTCAATAGTTTTGTCATCCTGTGAATGATAAATTAAGTAAGAAACAGAGGCAACGATATTGTTATTAAAAAGTAAATTCTTCTTAAAATACCTTATCACTCGCAGCTTTCTTTTAGAAACGGTATGTTTAGCTTGCGAAGAGGACTTTGGTTGCAGGGTGGATTCTTGTTGAGAAGTTGGTTTCGACTGCGAATCCAAAGAAAGAAGGGGGTTCTTCACGGTGAACTTGGTGATGGGTTTATTCTTGCTAAAACAAAAATGGCAGAAAAAGATTAAAAGGAATAAGATAATCTCAACAAGAGAAGCTAGTCACAAAATCAATCAATCATAGAATCAATCGAATCTAGCAAGATTAACAAACCTGGATGCCATGGAAGTAATAGCAGATAAGAAATAGCAGAAGGATGATGAAGACGATGGTGAAGAAGAATAACAAGAAGAAACATTGCATTTATAAAGGAGATGAAATAGAAGGAAAGAAATGTTCTTCACAAAAGACTCTCCTATAAATAGGCAAGAAAGTGTTATGACCGGATAACATTAAATGTACCGGTAAAAAGGATGGTTTTAAACACGTGTAAACGGTCATTCCCAGATTCATGGAGCTATGCTGAAGAAGATTTTTGGAAAATGAACGGTTGCGACAAAGAATTCGGGTATCGCACAACGTAAGGAGACATAAGGAGAGGAGAGAAAATGTAGTATTCGGGTATTGCACAACATATTTTCTTATCATATGAGATTCAATTATTTTCCTAACTCGCGAGAAGAGATTGCAAGATCCATTATTTTCCATAACCCATGAGGCAAGAAATGATATTTCATACATACTTCTAAAAACTTCGGAACTTCACCAAAGAATAGAGGCAAGTACGTACTTTTCAAGTCCAGTATTCTTTCGCTCGTTCCTTCATCAATAAAAATCAGAGACTACTACAACAACGTATTTTTTCTTAAAGATCGCTCTTCAAGCAATATTCAAGAAAAAAAGAGGTAAGATGTAGGATCATAATATCGCGACAACAACAATTCGCGAAGACAACGGATAACAACATTGCGAGTGAGTCGCAGAGGTTTAAATACAAATGACGCACTGGATGACGATAGGAGGATATGAAATCGCGAAAGTTAAGAAGTGTCGTTAGTATGAATATTTGTATGTCTCGCGACACTTCGCGAGACATTCCCGAAAATAAAGGACAAATTTTAGTTTGTCATTCATTATGTATTACCCTATATAAAGGGATGAGTGAATTTGTTGTAGAGGAGGTCTTTTTGGATTGGAGAGTAAGTCATTAGGAGAGAGAAACAGAGAGAATGTTTGTAAGTTCTTAAGTGTAATTCCATCTTCCGGTGTAAACATTTCAAGAAAGTTATTAATAAACATTCATAATTGTTCATCTATTATCTTTTGAATGGATTAGTTAAACAAAATTTAGTGAGGGGTGTATTGTGGGATTTCCTGCAACTACAATCGGTCTGGCTTCATAATACCAATGAAGTCTTCAAGTCGTTAACCTACAGGGTCTCGAGAAGAAACCTAAGGTTAAAGGAGAATCAACTCTATCCAATACAACTAGTATCACACAGAAGGTGTGGGGATTAGGTTTCCCAGTTGCTAGAGTTCTCCTTTATATAGACTTTCAAATCAGGGTTTGCAATCTAAGTTACCTTGGTAACAAAGCATTCAATATTCACCGTTAGATGAAAACCTGATTAGATTCAAGATAATATCTTTCAACAGTTAGATCGAACTTATCTTGTTACACACAAATGAACTGCACGTTTATTTAGGTTTTTATAACCGTGCCCAAACATGTACACTTAGTTGGTTCAACAGTAGTTAACCAAATGGTTACACATATGAGAAATTCCATATCAACCATATTCTTCTTTACCACAACTAGTTCAATAACTCAAATGAACTAGTTAGAGAGTTGTTCAATGATAGGTGTTGTAAACACCTTGATATTTATCCATTATTGATGCTTTCTTTGCGAGTTTTCATGTAAATTATGTATCTTATGTTTGCTTTTGAGTTTTACAGGTGTTTTGGAGTTATTGGGGAAAAAGGAAGTGGAACTCGCTCAAATCCAAGATTTCTTCTCATTATATCGAAGAGCACGAAAAGACGAAGCTAATGGCGAAAGAGTGGAGTCAATCCGACATCGTATGAAGAATCTGGAAGCAAGCAGAAGTTGTTGAAAACTAGAGAACCTACAGAACTGTTATAGGCACCCAATCAATTTACTAAGGGCCACCTGCTTCTACTTTACTTCCTATAACTACAGAAGTTGGTCGAGATTTTCATTCGTTCCAGCTCAATCATGAGACCACCTCTGCACCAAGTCCTTCTCGTCGGCAATCCTTATGTCACGATGGCTCATCAGTTAAGGCGAAGGCATTGTGTGTTATATTGAGAACCTGGAGAAGATTCAAATATGGTTATTAGCCGAGACAAGACAGGGATGAAGAAGAGTTCGTTGCCATTGAAAGTTGATGTTTCTGCCATTGGTATTTGAGGATTCAGTGCTGATTTAGAATGAATGAATGTTTAGAACTATGGGTTCGTCTCAATTGCAGGGAAGGAGATGGATAAAGGGTTAGAGTTCAGCAGAGAAGTCATCTTCTTCACCACCAAAAACTGCACACAAGGTGCTTGACTAAACGCCTGAACGATGGCAGTGTTGCTGTTGCCGATGGGAAATGATGAAAGCTTTATAATGTTAAGTCAGTGATGATGAAATTTAGGAAAGATGGAGTTTTAATGGGTCTGTGATGCACAAGGGTTGATTGCACAGGAAGTGAAGCTGCAAGCGGATACACTAAGCTTGTGCAATGCAGAAATGGAATCAAGAGAAGGTGTTGTTACTTCAGGAGGAACTGAGATGGATTTGCAATTTGAGTCTGAAGTTGTTGCTGCAGTGAAGAAATATGGATGAATCTTTACACTCCCAGTGAGCAGGTTCTAGTGATTGCAGCTGGCGTTGGTGATGAGACAGAAACGGCTCAAGTTGTGCAGGTCTGAATTGAATGTGGTGGTGCTGCTACTGAGGATGGAGCTACTATCGAGTAGAAGCAATGAATTGAAGCTGCGGGTGAAGACGTAGTTCAGGTTACGTTGCAGCTGATTTGTGGCAGTGAGCTGAGCAGGGAAGAAATCGAGTGATCCTGTGAACTGGTGTTAGTGGCGTGAAACAAGTCTTCAAGTTGCTGTTGGAGTTAGAATGCAGTTATGGTGATTCGAAGACGGAGTTTGAGCTACAGGTGAATAAAGCTGAGATGGGTTGTGATGCTGATTTTGTGCAGTCGCAGTTTGCAATGGCTAGAGCTGAAAGAATTGGTTGTGTGGTTGTGACAGCATTGGTGGCACTAGGATCGTGATCGCAGGAGAGAAAATGGAGCTTGAGATGGAGTGCTGGTAGAAGACAGAAATGCAGATAATGGTGTGCTGGAATTAATATGGTGCTCAAGAATGGCTTGGCATGAATTGAGCTGAGATTGTGTTAACTGCAGTCTGTGGAAGGAATTAAGCTGTGCTGTTTAAGTTGGTAGAATGTGCGAGAAGACCACCAAAAATGATAAGGCGAGATCAACAGAAATTGCGAATTTCAGAAATTTCATTCTTTCATATGAAGATGCATAACAGAGGCAAATATGGGAATGGAAAAGATGAAATGTTGTTATTCATCTTCCAATGAAAGAGTTATACATCAATAATGCTAGCCAATTATATTACAAGGAAGAACTGCCAAGAAAGGGGAACGAAGATTGAATTTATGGGCTATAATTCAAGAAGTTTACAACAAAGAGATACAGAAATGTACAGATATTACAGGCAGCGAAAGAAACAAAAAGAATTATCTCTTTGGTGATTCTTCTCCTTTATCTGATCCTTCAATTTCATTATTCTCGTCGCCAGAGTTTTCTTTTTCGCTGGCCTCACTATCAGAAACGTCCGAGACAGGCAAATTCTCAGGAACTTCTTCGGAAAGCCAAGGATATGAACAAAGAGGGATTTTGTGATCATTACAAACGTACTCCATGGCTTCATTGCGAAAACGAACGGCATCATTATTAAAATTCGCCACGGTAGTTTGAAATTGTTTCTTCAACTTGGAATATCTATTCTCGCGAAGGGTGAGGTTCTTTGCGAGACATGCTTTCTCGATTCGAGTTCTTCAATCCTTGCTTGAAATCTTTTTTCAGACTATGCAAGTAAAAAAAAAAAAAATTAACAACTCAACAGCAATACTACAGCGGTAAGAAACAGTAAGGTATAATAAATAACCTTCTCTGTCAGATATCATATCTTTAACCAAGGAAGTATGCTCGGTATGAAGACTAACATCAACACCTAAGTTATTCCCCTGCATTATCTAAGATTTTCGCAGCCCAAGCGAATTCATCATCATTATTTATAATAAGAAGTGAACGAATTTGATTTTCTCGCTCACTAAGTAAGGAATTATGACGAAGCAATTCATCTCGCTCCATTTGCACTTCGAGAAGGGACTTTTGAAAGGTTGCTAATGCCCGGGCACCATTATTAGCAATGCGATCTTTGTCATCTATATGGTCACTAATTTTCTTCCTTAAAATTTTGGTTTCCTCATGAGACTCAAGGTACATTTGTTTAAACTGGTTGGCTGTACTTAAACTGGATCTGTGCTCAATTTCTAAGAGACGGTATTTGGTTTGGAGTTCATTTAATGAAAGAGAATTAATTCTGTTCGACGAACTACTTAAAGAGTTGTTGAGATGAGCAAGAAGAATGTCATTATCCATAGGCTCAGGAAATTAATGGAGAAGAATAGCTTCTTCGGAGAGGTTATATATATCTGCGAAAGTGATAAGTCAGGTAGCAACAGGCAATTGATAAAATAAAAGTAATAAGAGAGGAAAATTTTTTTACCATAAAGTTGCTGATTAGCGTTCTGAAGAGTGGTAACTTTGTCTTTTTGGGCAGAAAACTCAGTTTCCAATTGTTGGATCTTTTCGCGAGATCTCGCAGACTCAACTTCTAATTCTTTGATCCTTGTGCAAAATTGGGTATTCTTTTTCAATTGAATGTTATACCTCCTCTCAAGATCTGAGGCAACCACAAAAGAAGTTTTTCCAGCCTTCGAAGAAAGATAAAAAGGTTATTAAGATATAAATTAAAAACTGAAGTCGGAGGGGAAATATGAGTTCGAACATACCAACGAATTAAGTGCATTTAAGAAGCTAGGGGATACAGATCTAGAAACCCCTTTGAAAGAATTATTGCCATCCAGTAGTGTAGCATTACATACGGTGGCGAGGTTCTCGCATATAGAAGCCAGGTGAGTATCTCCAATTCCTTGAAGAGAATCCGAGAAGATCTTTGAACAACGATCCATAGGAGAATTGGCCGATTGAGCTTCATTTTGGAAAGTTGAATCCGAACATCATCGTTATCATCCTTATCGGAGGATTCGAACTTGAGCTAAGATGAGAGGAAGACTGAGTTTTTCGCTTCTTAGATGATGGAGCAGAAGACTTATCCTTGCGAACATTGGCTTTAGTTTTGCCTTTAACTTTCGCAGCTACCATTTCCTCGGCGTCAACCTTCGCATACAAATGAAGATAAGAAATAGAGGCAACAATATTGTTAAATAACAAAGAAAAGATATTTCTTACTTCATCCGTAAGCGATCGAAGTATTGCCAAGGTACTTGCCAGTGGATTTGCCTTGTAACTTTTCCTCAGTTTGTCAATCTGGAAATTTTACAAATTCAATGAGTACAAGATGAAAGAGGGATTGCAAAAGCAAACTGTGGAGACATACCTCATCTGCCTTCTCGGGCCACTTAAATTCCCAAGGATGATAGCTCATGCGAGATTTGCGGGAGTACATGCGAACCAGTATGTAAGGTCCACTTAAGAGCAAAGGTACAACCCACCACTTCTCATCTTTGGAGTGGCGAGGAGTAGTGTTCTTACCCGAATGATAGTCAATATCTTGCATGAGTAATTTATCCTCAGGGATATTATCTTTTCTCTTCAACCGAGCGCCCTAGCGAGACTTCTTATTTCTCATGCCTATTACTTCATAATTTTCAAAAAAGTTTTCTCGAGTGTATTTCTCGGGGATTATTTCTAAATCTACATATTTGGGGCTCGACACTTTGTTAGGATATAAAGATCCTTTGCCGCGACTCACGACCGGCAAACTCAAGCATTAGGCGGATACAATCGCCGCTTAATTGATAGACCGCTCATGAGAAGTTCGGATGGGAAAGGATTTCATAAAAGAGTGGCATCTCGGATCATATAAAGGAATGGGAAGTCCTGCGAGGAGTTGACCTAGCGAAACAATAATCTTGTGATCATCACATTGATGATCAGAAAAAAGCTTGACAGTAAGTATAGATGAACGTTCTTGATTAGGAATGGTAGAAAGAGTGAAACCTTTATCTTGCAACTTTTTCTGAGTCTCAATAAAGCGAGGTTTGTACATACGACTAAGTGAAGCCATTATCAATATGGGAATGGATAAAGAATCGAAGATTAAAATATGATAAAAAAGAGATTGAAGATTTGCAGTAATAGAAGCGCAACTTGCGGAAGAAGAAGATTAAAGAAAAGTTGCAGAGAGAAAACGAGAGAGGAAAAGAGAAAGATATGAAAATTATATATAGAGAGAAACATCCTCGGGTGAAACGAGAGCATTTAATGCGAGAGGGACGTGAATGGTCAAGAATAAACGATTGAAAGAGACGTGTCAGGAATAGAATGGAGGAGTAGACATCTGTAATAAAATCCGTGTGGAAAGATGGAACTGAAACAAGTACAGATAAACAGTTGTGGCAGTTCAAAAATATTGATTCTCATGACATTCTCTCCTTCGCAGAGAAGACATGAGAAGAGGCAAGATGTAGGATCATAATATCGCGACAACAACAATTCGCGAAGACAACGGATAACAACATTGCGAGTGAGTCGCAGAGGGTTAAATATAAATGACGCACTGGATGACGATAGGAGGATATGAAATCTGGCGAAAGTTAAGAAGTGTCGCGAGTATGAATATTTGTATGTCTGCGACACTTCGCGAGACATTCCCGAAAATAAAGGACAGCTTAGTTGTCATTCATTATGTATTACCCTATATAAAGGGATGAGTGAATTTGTTGTAGGAGAGGTCTTTTTGGATTGGAGAGTAAGTCATTAGGAGAGAGAAACAGAGAGAATGTTTGTAAGTTCTTAAGTGTAATTCCATCTTCCGGTGTAAACATTTCAAGAAAGTTACTAATAAACATTCATAATTGTTCATCTATTATCTTTTGAATGGATTAGTTAAATAAAATTTAGTGAGGGGTGTATTGTGGGATTTCCTACAACTACATGTCTGTCAAACAAAAAGAAAGGGTACTATCTACAATTCTACTATCCATAGGGTTGAGAGTGGTCGTGTACGAACCTGTTAAAGGTTTCGAAACCCTACATTTCTTTTCCTTCTCTGTAACCTCTTTTTATCTCAAGACTACTTGTTGAGCAAATTTTGATTTCCTCTAACAAACCCATACGTTTATGGATACTCCAAGAATGATGTCTTCTGAGGGAAAAGATGTTAGTATGATTGTCAAGCCATCAATCATGAAGGAAAACGAAAAATCTCCATTAGATCCAACATTTAAAAGAAAAAGAAGGAATGTGAGGAAGCCAAGAGCCGTTCCTTCAAATTCTCAGAAGTATTCTGATGTTCTTGATGTGTTGAAAAAGATGCGAAAGGAGATTCAACAAATAAAGGCTTTTGTGTTTAAGACTTATTGATATAATCTTATTGATATAAGCTCCTACCTTAATGATATAAGCTCCTACCTTAATGAACCTTATGTCCCAATGGTTGTTGACGACAAGGAGTTCGGGGACGATAAAGATCTCTTCAAATGTCTTAACATCTAGTAAATCTTCTATTTTTTTTCTGTTTTTTAGAAGAATAACTAGAGTTTGGAATAGCCATTATTGTGATTACACATAGCTATGTCCAACGTTCTCATCTTCATGTTTTTAGATGTAATGGTTTAAATTCTAAACTTGCTTGGAAGATGATTTTTGCAGTATTATTCTTTATGGTTTTATATATTGCAATTGTTTATGGGATATGTGTGTTTGCGTCCGTGAACTATGATTGTCCCATATCTTGTCAAAACTAAAGTCTTTCGTAAGTCAATATTATTATATTGATAAATGAATGAATGGACTTTTGATAAATACAAAAGTTAAGCCTATATTGTCAATTATTGATGGAAGATAGGTTAAAATCTTTTATCTTTCAAGGATCATGTCTATTGTATGTCATGATGCAAATTGTGATGGAAAATAAAATGAATTCTTGTGTATTCCGTAGTAATTCATCTTCCTTGATCCATATTTTTTGTGTATTACTGTGAGGATCCGTAATGTGTCTTATGTTGAGCACTAAAACAATCAAAGTTGATTATTTTCATGATTAGCTTTGTTGTTGTTCCATAAGGTACTTTATGACAAGCATATTGAACTAAATTAATAATCTTGTTTGGTTATTTAGTGATGACTCCATAAGTTTTCTTGTGTTTGAGCACTTTTGATTGAGTTGGTTATTTTCATAATTAACTTAGTTATTGCTCCATAGATTCTCTTATGTGAGTATGGCCAATTAAATTGATTACTCTTTGTGATTAGTTTGATTTTGTATTTCGATTAAATTAATCATAGGTTCTCTTGTGGTTAATTTAATTGAATATTTTGGATTCAAATTCATACTTGTATATGATTTGTTATGTCCAAAGAAATCCTTCTTTTCTTTCGAAAGTAAGGTCGCTCTTGTTGTTCTTTTGGGAATGACATATTATGGGGGAGAGTTCTTTTTGAACTTGCGCTTAATTGCCATATCTTTGTGGGGAGTGCGGCTATGGGATATTATAGGTGTTATCTTGTATCTTTAAAACTCCTTGATGAATGCATTTAAATAAGATGATGTGTGTTTATTTCTTTTGGTCATGAAACGTCTCTTTCGGAAATTTCATTAGGATCCCGTTCTTGTACCTTTGCCAATTTTATTGACAAAAAGGGGGAGAATTAATATGTATTTCACACTACAAATACATATGGTTTTCGGATCATTATGTAAGGGGGAGTGGTTTCCATGTGAGATGGAGTATTGACTAAGGGGGAGTGATACATATCACCATGGTATTGTTGTTGAAGTTGTGATACAATTGAACTTTGACGTTGTGTAATGATACTATGACACTGTTGTTGATGGTGGTTTTTAAACAAGGGGTAAAATCGTAAAACCCCATGACCTAGTGTTACCCGCAACACATTAACTAAGAGCATTTAACTCAGGTGTAAATAATTAATAGGGGTATTTTTTCAAAATACCGTTAGGGTTTTCGACCACGTAACCCTAATTCCAAAACCAAGCCGCACATTAGCACCATGGCAACAATGCCAAACCAAGCCGCTGACTTTACGCACCATGGCAACGACGCCAAAACCAAGCCGCACACTGCGCACCATGGCAACAATGCCAAACCAAGATGCACATCTGCGCACCATGGCAACAATGCCAAACCAAGCCGCACACACTGCGCACCATGGCAACAATGCCAAACCAAGACGCACACTACGCACCATGGCAACGACGCCAAAACCAAGCCGCACACAGCGCACCATGGCAACGATGCCAAACCAAGCCGCACACAGCGCACCAAGGCAACGACGCCAAAACCAAGCCGCACACAGCGCACCATGGCAGCGACGCCAAAACCAAACTACATATCGCACTCATTGGCAACCATGACAAACTAAGCCGCTATGCCATTGGCACATGCCAAATATAGCGCCATAGGCTTGCAAAACGTGCAACTAGGTCAACATGGCCGTACGTGCCATTGGCACATGCCAACACGTACCACAAGCCATATTTCCAAGCCGCTATGCCATTGGCACATGCAAAATATAACGCCCTAGGCTTGCAAAACATGCAACTAGGTCAACATGGTCGTACGTGCCATTGGCACATGCCAACACGTACCACAAGCCATATTTCCAAGCCGCTATGCCATTGGCACATGCCAAATATAGCGCCCTAGGCTTGCAAAACATGCAACTAGGTCAACATGGCCGTACGTGCAATTGGCACATGCCAACACGTATCACAAGCCATATTTCCAAGCCGCTATGCCATTGGCACATGCCAAATATAGCGCCCTAGGCTTGCAAACCATGCAACCTAGGCCAAGTCGGCCACGCATGCCATTGGCAATGTCAACATGCTCGCTGGTAGCTTTTCCTACCAAGGCCACGGCCCTAATGGCCACGCATGCCATTGGCACATGCCAACATGCTCGCTGGTAGCTTTTCCTACCAAGGCCGGGGCCTTAATGGCCACGCATGCCATTGGCACATGCCAATATGCTCGCTGGTAGATTTTCCTACCAAGGCCACGGCCCTAACGTCCACGCATGCCATTGGCACATGCCAACATGCTCGCTGGTAGCTTTTCCTACCAAGGCCACGGCCCTAACCGTGCCATTGGCACATCCCAACACGCTCGGCTGGTAGCTTTTCCTACCAAGGCCACGGCCCTAACGGCCACGCATGCCATTGGCACATGCCAACATGCTCATTTGGTAGCTTTTCCTACCAAGGCCACGGCCCTAACCCACGCATGCCATTGGCATATGCCAACATGCTCGCCGGTAGCTTTTCCTACCAAGGCGGGACCCAAATTGGCCGAGCATGCCATTGGCACATGCCAACATACTCATTGGTAGCCTTTCTTGCCAAACCGCGGCCCTAATGGCCGAGCATGCCGTTGGCACATGCCAACATGCTCGCTGGTAGCTTTTCCTACCAAGGCGCGACCCAAATGGCCGAGCATGCCATTGGCACATGCCAACATGCGTCACTGGTAGCCTTTCTTACCAAACCACGGCCCTAATGGCCGAGCATGCCATTGGCACATGCCAACATGCGTCACTGACAATAGCTTTCTTACCACAGGTAGTGACCCTATTGGCCGCACATGCCACACACGCCACTAGCGGCTACGCGTTGCCACTTACACTCAACGTACAACCTACCACCAAGGCATTCCACACATGCCAATGGCACATGCCACACGCGCCACTAGCGGCGTCACTTGCACTCAAGGTGCAACCAACACTCGAGATATCAACACAACCGGGGATGCTTTCCGGGGTTTTGGTTTGGCGGTCACACTTGCGGCGTACACTACGCTCACATTAAGAAAGCGTGAAAAGGAATAAAGCGGTCAAATAAATGAGGAAATAATGGTGAAAACGTTTTCACCCATAAACACCATCGGTTACCACCTCCTCCCATTATTTCACCATTTACTCTCTTCCTTCATGAGGCCGAGGTACGTTTCAATCTCGACTTGTATAAATAGGTCTTACCTATTTCCACCGGACACAAGTCTCGGTCGGAGAAAAATACTACACTCTCGAGAAAAGGCAACTTTGCAAGCTCTCCAAAAAAGCTTTCATCTCTTGCAAGCTTCCTAAGCTTTCACTTTCGATACAAGTCGAGATACTACTCTCCCGTAACTATTCTCGTCTCAACACCTTTCTTTGCTTTCCTCCCCCTCCACTTTGTGACCGAATCAAGTCAAGGAACGGCCATTTCTTGGTTTAGGCCGGACTTGTACGATTGATCTCTCGAATCTATAAAGTGCTCACGTGCGCATATTTGTTTAGGGTTTAAACCGGTTTCTCACTCACCTACCGAATTTCGAAATCGGCAGAAATGATTTTCACCCATAAACAATTGGCGACCACAAATGAGGTTCGATATTTCGGTTACAATGTCAATTTTCAACCGGCGATCTCATTCTTCACCCGGACGTCAAGATGGTAGAGGAAGGCGATCCACTCCGACTCGATTACTCGATGGCTCGATTATCGGTCATGACATGACAAGGGACGACTGGGGACTTCTCACGAGGCTAGAAGCAAAACGATCCGCCTGGGATTAACGACACGGATTATCCGACAACTCAAACAACGATTCGGAAGACTGGGGACTTCCCATGACCATGTTTCTCAAAAAAAAAAAAAACTTGGTCTTGCACCCGGAAAGTTAATTCTCATCAGAAGACCTGAGAAACCGAGTAAGTCTTATCTAGACAAAAATACGTGGTTTGCTTTTTCAAGTTCTGATAAAACCGATAGCCATGTTATGTTTCATCCCATGTCATCTACCAACACACGGTTCCATGGTTTTCCTGGGATGTTTGCGTCACTTTCAATCATAACTAAAACAATCAACTCCTAAACAATTCATTCCAAAAAGAATAACCCAAACTGTCAAGGTAACATTTATCTATCAACCCAAGAAATCCAGGAAGACAAAAACCATAAACCAGGCGCTTTGTTTGCCTTTCAAAAAAAAAAAAAAAAAACCACCTACCCGTACGTTCCTACTTTGCACAATAATAATTACCTGTCACTATTAGCAGATGTTACTACAGTGACATTCGAAGAATTATTTATGATGAAGTATTTCCACAAGTTTATGAAAGGCATACCTATGGCTATGGTTTGCACCAGCACAAGAAAACAATAAAACAAATTGAAAGAGAAACGCTGGAGTACATAGCTGGAATATGCTCGCCCACTTTATCACTACCGCTAACACCATGACGTGATAACAAACATACGAGGTAAAAAGGAGCCAACCCATTTCATGAGCATAACACTTTTTGGAATTTGAATAAGGAAAGGATTTCTGTTTGAGCTACGTATGGGAAGAGGCAACCGGGGCCGCAAGAAAAGTCCGAGCCACGCCAAGCCGCACCGTGACAAGCCAACGGTCCACGCCATGCAAATCCAAGCCGGCGTCCATGCCTAACTGGCGTCCACACCAAGCCGCGCCCATTCTAAGACGATCCAGCATACTACCGGACGCGCATGCCGGGAGCGCTTGCCGGGACGTGCTTGCCGGGACGTGCTTGCCGACGCGCGCTTACCGGGACGACATGCCAGGCACACATGCCGCACGCGCATGCTAGCGCGGCATACCACACTCTGTGCTAACGGTTTGCATCCTTCCAAATGCTAACATCTTGCGCCCTTCCAAGACCATCCTCTCCCTTCAAACAGGCGCCATGACTCCGAACTTCGTGATCAAAACAGTGTCATCTCTGCACTATACACTTACAATCACTAGAACTCGGCCGCTTCCGCCACCCTAACGGTTCTTCAAGCATGGAAGCTCCAAACGTCACCAGAGACGCTACTCCACCATCGGGGAAAGATACTGGAAGATCCTAAGAAGCCGACCTCCTTTTAAGACTCATTGATTTGATGAAAAGACAAAAGATACTTGACACAGACGAGTTTATAGATGAAGAGGCTCGCGTTGCTCTTAAACGCCCATTAGAAGGGGATAAGCAATCCAATTTCGTCACACGTAAAGATCGGAAAGACTTCTCCAAAATCGAAAGCAAAGGAAATCAACAACTCTCCTGAGTTCACGGAGACCCTTCTTCCGTCAGGACCCGCACGTCGGGAACTTCTCCCACAAAGTCGTACAGTCTATGATGAAACAATTATGTGAGATTCTATGTTTCTCCAAGGCGTAGCGTCAAGACATATTTGCACCCCTCAACCGCACCGCATCGGGGAAGCGGGCGTTTCCATCCGTGGAAGACGTTCCCAAACCCCAACCTCTCTAGAAAGCACAATCGATAGATGGAACGGGGACTCTAACCTATGTTCTCTTGAGGGATGTCGAGTTTGTGAACGTGACGCGGCCTCCGACTTCAAAATGGTAACCGCCGAGGCTCGAGAGTTGCAAGACGCCGTTTCAACGTTCTCTCCGTAGTAGCTCCGCATCAACGTTCTCTCGAGGAACTAGCTACGCATCAACGTTCTCCGCCAGCGGCTTCGCTTCAACGTTCGCTTCAACGACACTCCTTCTGCAAAGGTCGCCACGCCACACTCCCCATATCAAGGAACATAGTCACGACCACCAATCTTCGTAGTCATGGACACCTTTTAATCCATCTCACTAAAACTCGTGATCATGGACAGGTTGCTCGCTTACGCATCCACCAATCCTTTTACTTCCACGGAAGCCCGTAGAATGTCACCAACCTACTTTGTTACCACGACAATGTAGTCTCCCGATTACATCTCCTACCAAGAACCGTTGTCCCTCATTCGTTGATACCGGCCCGAGCTTCACCGCGAAGAAGAATTACTACAAATATGGAAACACGTAAACCATACTTGAGGACGGGAGATATACACGGGATCCCTTCACCGGTCAAAGCTCCGAAGACACAATCCACTTAAAAGCCGTACCCACAACAAGGTCCTCTACTCTTCAAGGGTGCAGCGCAGAATATCATCACCTCTCTGTCTAAAGACGCCTTCAACACTTTACGAGGCCGTGGAGGATCCCGAGCCCGCACTATCGAGAATCGTCATCATGTAATTTTACGAGCATCCCGATGTCACATCCGAGAAGAGTACGATAGATTATATCAAATCCCGTGGAGGGGGATTCAAGGCGATGTAATGAAAGTAGGTTATGCATGGGGACTACCAGCGTGAGATGCTTTCACTCCCCTCAACCAAGTTATTACTAATTTCAACATCATCACTATCGAGGTTTTACGAGCCACGGGAATTTCTCAACATGAAGCCGTACATGTGCACCAAAAACTCCAAAAGCACGCCAGAAGGTTACATTCACGTATTCATCCATGCCATCATGTCAAACCGTATATGACAGGGACTTCTTAACGCATCCCATTAAAGTACGATAGTCCAAGATTCAGAAGATGGTTTGAAGGATTAACTTGGAACAAAGTCCTGGAAGACTTGGTAGCAGCACATCGGCAATGGAACATCTCCCTATTTTATCCCGGGGTGCCAAAAGTTTTCGGCCATGCACAAGCATACAGAAACAGGATTTCCAGGGCGTACAACAGCCATGTAAAATCCAGGGTTTTTAAGGAAGGATA
The DNA here is from genome assembly GCA_023531295.1 of Papaver armeniacum. NCBI lineage: Eukaryota > Viridiplantae > Streptophyta > Magnoliopsida > Ranunculales > Papaveraceae > Papaver > Papaver armeniacum. The sequence goes on along the minus strand of JAJJWW010000721.1, from coordinate 342,595 downwards.
TTTGGTGCTAAAAATCGCCAATCACACCAGCAAGAATACCAGCTCTGTCGACTTTCACAATATTGAGACGATGTCGCAACCAGCTGATATTAAACTCCAAGGATTCACAGGTGGACACCATGTTCTCCCACCTTTGAATGGCCGAATCTGCAGCAGCACGGATGGACATATTCTCCATCTCAGCAATCATTGGCAAAAGACAGTTCACTACGAAACCAAGGCGGACGAACAACACTTCACTACGCTCTTGGTAGCGATATCATCAGTATGTCTTCCATATCCTCGTATAAAGGACCACGAATTCTTTCCGCACCCAGAAAACCGCCAACATTCCTAGGTAATTGGAGGAGAGACACCTCATACGAGTCCCAAACGACAAACTGCGCATAGGGGTATTCATGACAAGAGAGCCCTAAATCGGCGTTCTCCAAGTCTCGCAACATCCAACAAGGTTGGATTTGAAGGGGAGTGAAACGACTAGGTCATCCTCGTCGATAACGTACGCATGCTCCAACGGGATATCTCTGCACAAAGGGAAATTTTCCATTCATCAAACAAGCGGTAAAGCGTACGTCAGTCCACCAAAGAAGAAGAAAACATACCCCAATGATTTTCTTAACCCGAATAACCCTTGTTGGGATGCTCCCGCAAGAATCAAACCTCGCGCCTTCACTGGAGAATCAAGGTTAGAAGATAATTGCCTCTCTCGCGACATGACAAAGAGAGAAACTCAACCAAGAACCCTTTCTCAAACGAGGGAGATGATGCAATTGCGTTGGGTGTGAATACGGAACCTTAAAAAAAGGAAGGAGGCAATGAGGGACATAATGCTTCCAGATTTTAGCATGGACAATGCCCCGATTGAAGCCGCGCGTGAAGGAAGATGTAGGATCAGAATATCGCAACTCCAATACTTCGCGAGATTAATAAACGACTGCGTCGCGAAGGAGTCGCATGGAAGTAAATAAATGACGTAATAGATGACGACATTCAGAACATGAGGAAAGTGTGAAGACTTGGCGAGATTTAGGGGTGTCACGAGGACAAACAGTTACACATTCGCGAGGATTCGCGAGTCAATTCCGAAAATAAAGGACAGCTTGGCTGTCATCCATTATGTAATACCCTATATAAAGGGTCGAGTAAGTCTGTTGTGAGAGAGATCTTTTTCAAGGGTGAAGCAAGTCATTAAGAGAGAGAAAGCATAGAGTAATTGTAATTGATTTGTTTTTATTCTAATGGCATTTGTAAACATTTCAAGAAGATAATCAATAAAGTTCAAAGTTAATCATCTTACAAAGAGTTAATTACGTTGAATCTAATGAGGTGTGTAGTGTGGGATTTCCTGCAACTACATATGCGCTAGAAACAGGGACTGAACAAGATTGAGGATCGAAGAGTACAATTAAAATCGTTTAAATCAAGAAAATGAGAAAGGAAAATGTTAACTCAGATGAGGTAGAGGAGTTAAGAAGCAAGGAACATAATGAAGATATGGAATACAATTCAATTACAAAAGCAATGGTTAATGAATTCCACGAAAATATTAGAGGAAGGATACATAAACGAGATTTTGAAGGAAAGAAGATTATAGATGAGGAGAAGACATCGTCTTTGAAGGAATGGGAAAAGCAGAAAATAACATTCACAATGAGAAGTACCTAGAGAAAATTTGAATCATATATCTCCACTAGTGATTACGATAAATGCAAGCAGAAAAAGAGAAGAATCGGCAAAAGCAGCGGAAGAATGGGAAATAAATAGAACTTTGGTGGATACAGGGAGTTTGGTGAGTATCATATTTTACCATACCTACAAAAAATTAGGATATAAAGATGAAAAAATGAGTTCTCCAAGATATTATATTCATGGTTTTGGAAAATCTATAACAGTACCTAAAGGGGAGATAAAATTACGAATTTTACTCGGAGAAATTGAAACACAAGTAACGTTAAGTGTAGTGGATATGGAATCGCCGTACCACATATCGTTAGGGAGACCTTGGGTACATGCAATTAAGGCGGTAGCGTCGACACTCCATCAGTGCATTAAATTTCCTATGCCGAGTGGAATTGGTGAGATCAGAGGAGATATTGATAAAGGAAGAATATATCATCAAATCGAGGTAAAGCATTATGAAGGGCAAGTGAAGAAGCGAAAAGATCGCAGGAAGATGATAAAAGCAGCTAAGAAAGAAGAAGAATTTAGAATTTACATGATAAGAGCAAAAGAGGGAAAAGGAATACCGGCGAAATCATGGGAAAAGGAAGTGAGTTCGCGAAGGAAATGAGAGGACCAACTCCTATGGGAGAACCGAAGTCTAGTTATGTCGCAAAGAGAACAAACAAAAGAAGTGAATGTTGGAACCGAGGAGGAGCCTAAAATCTTAAAAATTGGGACTAAAATGGAAGCGGATGAAGAAAGAAGAACTGTTGAGTTGTTTGCGATATTACAAAGATATTTTCGCGTGGGATATGGATGAAATGCCCGGTATAGATCCATCAGTGGCTTGCCATAAATTGGAAATTGATAAGAATGTAAAACCATTTAAACAAAGAATTAGAAAGATCGCGACAGCATATCATCCTCAAATAGAAGAAGAATTGCAGAAAATGTTGGACGCGGAAATTATTAGACAAGCAAAATATCCCGAATGGATAGCAAATATGGTTATAGTCCCAAGAAGAAAAAAGGAATAAGAATTTGTATAGACTTTAATTGATCTAAATAAAGCTTGTCCTAAAGATAGTTTCCCATTACCGGATATTCCGCAATTGGTTGAAGCAAGCGGGAAACGAAAGGATATCATCTCTTGATGGATATAAGGGTTACAATCAAATTCCTCTCGCCGAAGAAGACCAAGAACATACCGCTTTCTTTGCTCCAAGAGGATTGTCTTGTTATACAAAAATGCCGTTTGGTCCATGAAATGCCGGTGCGACATACCAAAGAATGGTGGAGAAGGTGTTCGCGAGATGGATACACAAAACATTGGAGGTATACGTAGATGATATGTTAATAAAAAGTAGAAAAGCAAAAGACCACGTACAAGATTTGAAAGAAATTTTTGAACAAATGAGGCAATTTAATATCAAAGTAAACCTTAAAAAATGCACCTTTGAGTCGCCTTTGAAATTTTTTTTAGTATGTTGTATCCAAAGAAGGAATTCAAGTCGACCCAGAAAAAGTACAAGCGTTCGCGATATGCCAACACCGGCGACAATAAAAGATGTTCAAAAGTTAAATGGGTTGTTAGCTTCGCTAGGGAGGTTCATCTCGCGATCATCTGACAAATGCAAGCACTTTTTTAATATTCTTAGAAAGGGATCGAAGTTTAAGTGGACGGATGAGTGCGAGAAAGCCTTGCAAGGAATAAAGGAACATTTAATGGATATATCAATTTTGCAAAAAGCAGAAGAAGGAGAAGAATTGTTGATCTATCTTGCGACAACCCCGCATGCATTAAGTGCGGTGTTACTCACAGTGGACGCAGAGTAGAAAAACCAATTTATTACATCAAGAAAACTTTCAACGCTGCAGAAAGGAATTACTCAAAAATTGAAAAACTAATCTTGGCATTAGTTATGCGACATTTAAGCTTCATATATATTTTCAAGCGCATGTTGTCAAGGTGGTGACAAAAGTACCAATAGAATCAGTGATGAAGAATTCAAAGAGGTCGGGAAGAGTTGAGAGATGGAATGCTCAAATAAGTCATTGCAAACTCAAATATGAAATACTATCTTCGCCAAAATCACAGGTTGTCGCAGACTTTCTAACAGAATTTCCTTTGGAAGAGGATGAATCAGTAGAAGAAATGATGGATGTAGAGGAAGAACATGGAGATCCGAAGGATTTGTTAACGAAACCGAATAGATGGGAAATATTAGTAGATGGGTCATCAAATGGAGAAGGAAATGGAATAGGAATTGTTGTGATATCGCCGTAGGTAATAAAATAGCTCTTTCTTTCAGATTAGAGTTTACATCAACAAATAATGAAACAGAATATGAAGCTATAATACATGCTTTGCGATTTGCAATAGAAATGAAGCCGGAGAATGTAAGGATTACTAGTGATTCACAATTGGCAATTCGCCAGATAAAAGAAGAATATGCCATAAACGAATTGTCTTTGCAAAAATATAAGAAACTTGTTGACGAGTTGTCGACGCAGATACCAAGAATAAAATGGATACATATATCAAGGAGAAATAATAGGCTCGCAGACGCTTTTGCCTTTATATCAAGTATGATGACAGATCCTAATTCTGAGAAATATTAAAATACAAACACTTTTGATGCCATCAATTGACAAAGAAGAAGAACAAGAAACCGATGTAATGGTAGTAGAAGACGAAACACAAACACTCTGCGAAGAAGATTGGAGAGCAGAGCTTCATGCATATTTGATGACAGGAGAAACACCAAGAAATAGATTGGAGACACACAAATTGAAAAGCCGTGCAACAAATTATGAATTAAGAGATGGAGTGCTATACCGACGATCTTTTAACGGGCCTTCACTTAGATGTTTAACAAGAAAGGAAGGGGAAATCATATTGAAGATGTTGCATAGTGGGGATGCTGGTAATCACAGTGGTGGAAGATCTTTAGCATATAAAGCAAAAATGCAGGGTTATTATTGGCCATATATGCATGAGGACGCGAAACAAGTGTCGAGGCGTTGCGAGGATTGCCAAAGGCATGGGAAGAAAATACATGCACCAGGAGCTCCGTTAAATTCTTCAACAAGTGTCTGGCCATTTGGAAAGTGGGGTATAGATATTGTAGGACCATTTTTACCAGGAACGGGACAAAGAAGATATTTAATCGTCTACAGATTATTTCACAAAATGGGCAGAGGTGAAAGCGGTACAAAATATTCGCGATAAGGATGTTTTTACTTTCATATTTGAGAACATTATATGCAGATTTGGGATTCCAGCACAATTGGTATCTGACAATGGGAAGCAGTTCGAAGGACAAAACATAGAATTGTTGCTTAATGCATTTCAGATACGATGTGGGAAATCAACTCCTCTATACCCGCAGGCTAATGGTCGTGCGTGAAATGCGACAAATAAAACAATCACAGACATATTGAAGAAAAAGTTAGAAGGATACAATAAAGGATGGTGCGAGCAAGTACCCAATGCGGTATGGGCTTATAATACAACTAGAAGAGAAGCTACGGCATGTCCCCTTTTGTTTAACATATGGAGTTGAAGCCGTACTCCCGACGAAGTTAAGATTCCAACTACGAAGAAAGAAGCTTGGGAGAAAAATCTCGTAGCGGGTAACATCTTAATCAAGTTAGATGAATTAGAAGAAAAAGAGAGAGAGCACTACAACATATGGAGAATTATCAGCGAAGATTGGCGAGAGAATATAACAAGCGTGTCAAGATACGTGAATTTCAACCCGGGTGACTTGGTGCTCGAGAAACACCTATATATCAGCGAGAAAATGGTGGCAAGCCGGCAAGAAAATGGGATGGACCTTATATCATCAAGGAGATAGTTGGTACAAAGGGGCATATAGATTAATGGATCCCGAAGGCAAAGATGTAGGGCAAAAACTAAATAGGCCATGGAATAGATTATATCTTAAGAAATATTACCCATAGAAGATGGGAGAAATGGAATGAATCGTGATATAATGTTTTTGCAATGATAGATTCCGAGATCAAAGGAAATAAAGCAAAATTATGCGATAGCTTCGCAAACAGAATGAATGCTTGAATGAATTAACAAATATGAATGAGTGAGTGAATGGGATGAACCTTTATGGCGTACACCTTAGTTCGCGAATGATATTTCGTAAGAGGCAAATGTAAGACCTAAAGTACGTCATATAAGGGGGTATCTCTTGACATGGCTCGGGGAAAGGTTACACCGCTCCCGGAACTGAGTCATGGAGATTTGGGGCCCATGAAAGCCTATCCGGGAGATACCTTGGATTTCCAACTATATATATAGGTTATACCCTGGTTGGACGCCCGAGGGTCTCTTCCAAGGAGTCGATGTATGACCAAGGCGCCGAGGTACACGGTTGAGTCAAGAGTACGGGGAGCATGGAACTTCCTTACCACTCTTGACAAGTCTTGGCACATGCCGCACTTGGACCGAAGAAAACTCCACTTAGGTGCAGTCTCGTAACCATAAACCCTATAGGTATAAGGGATAAGAGGCTGAAAACAACCGCTTCTTGTTAAGACCGGATGGAAGGAGCTAGTCTTGTATGGCCGATGTACGCCTCCTTGAAGGGGCAACCGGGGGAGAAGATAAGGCGGCACCCTCCATTAGGGAGCCGATAAGTGTCAAAAAAAGACGCAAATGTCATGAGGCTTTATTTTTAGCAAGAGAATTTAGGCTTGTCATATTTGTGCAATGATACTGCAGAGGCAATAATACTAACGCGAGGGTAAGACGAGATCAATGGGATTTTACATGAAAGTGTAAGAACGTCCCCGCGATTTCGTCGCAAAGACGACAATGTCGCGGGATTTTATGGTCGCAAGAACATTTAAACTGTCATATTATCGCAAATATAATATCCTAGAGGCAAAAATACTTAAGAAATGATAAGACAAGGTCAATGGGTCCTTACATGAAAATGTAAAGACGTCTGCGATCTTGTCGCAATGAGGGGTGGCATAATAAGACCTTTACTTAGGAAGGCAAAATAAGACCACACAAATAATGATAAGGCAAGACCAATGGGTCATTACATGAAAATGTAAAGACGTCCTGCGATCTTGTCACAATAACAGCATTCATTATTAAATGATAAGCTTGCGAAACATATAAATAATAATGAGACTGAGGCAATGCTTGTGAGAGTACAACAAAAGACTTACTGGAAAATAAAGGAATTGCTTGATAAGGGGGCGAAATGAGTTCTTATAGTAAGAAGGAAAGAGAAACTAAATGATTCATTCAACACAGGACTTAAACTTATCTTTTGCAATCAAAAAGGAACATTTAGCAAGGTTACAAAGAAGTTTAATTCTCTATATCAACATTCTCAGCTGAAGGAGATGGTAAAGATTCTTCAACAATCTTGTCGATCTGCCCTCGCCGCCTGAAGGGTTTTCATCGTAGATTTTTTTTCGCAAGGTTCCTTATTGATAACTTCATTATTAGCGAGATCTTCGCAGCCTTTCATAATCATAATCACTATCGGGAGAGTTGGGTACTTCATCATCTTCAACTTCCAACGGTTCAATAGAGACGAGGATCAAGGGATTTAGAAAGTAAAATATTATTCACAAGAACTTCGCTTTGGGGTGAAATTGACGAAGAAGTGCCTTTTGTTGATTTCTACTCTGGATCTCTTTAAGATGATTAAGGTAGTTAAACCTCCTTCTGGCTCGATCGCGAGATTGGGCAAGGGAAGTAACAAGAGTTTCATTTTCCTTACGAATCTTAGCATGCGCCGCTTCCAAAGTAGATAGAGAAGAGTGAAGATTTTTCTCAGACTCTATAAGAGTAAAGAAAGACATTAAAATTATAAAATGGATAGTGATAACATTAAATAATGGAAAAGGCACAAATCTTATGACTACCTTCCTTACGCGAGACAAGATATTGAGTAAGGGCCAAGCAATTATTCCCCAAATTTTCCATGGCATTATCAAAACCATCACCGACAAGACCTTTTAACCGCGAACGCAAACTCTTTTCGTTAGAAATCAATAACTTATTTTGCTTCGCAAGGGAAGAATGGGATTCTTTTAACTTGGTATAATCATCCTTGAGTTGGTTTGTTTTCACACTTAGATTTATTCTATTCTGAATAAGTTTATCTCTTTCAGTGGTAGTATCTTCGAGTTTATTTTTCAGTAGGCAGATAGACTGTTCTTGCTCATTCAATGCTTTTTTACAAGCATCAAGTTGTTGCGAGGATATCGCCACCTTATCCAATAAAGCTCGCTTCTCTTGAGATAAAGTTCCATTTTCATCCGATAAGGTTTCAACTCCAAATTAGATTTATTCAAAGAATATGAGAGACGCGACACTTCATTACTTAATAATTCTTGATTTTGAACTAAGCGAGATGTTTTCTTGAGAAAGATTATTTATTTGATCCATAGAAAATGTATGGAGGTTATCTAAACGATTATATTGCTCCATCCAGGCGTCTCTTTCCGTTCGAGATTCTTCCGCAATAGATTCCAATTGATATATCTCCATCTTACGTTTCTGGTGCAAAACTTGAGAGGCCAAACAAGTTTTTTTTTAAAAAAAAAAAAAAAAAAAAAAAAAAAAAAAAAAAAGGGGGAGGAGAGATACCTTTTAGTTCTTCATTTTTCTTGCGAAGGTTATCGCGATCCAGTAAAGTATTATGAAGACTATTCTTCAAAGTCTTAATTTCTTGTTCCAAGGATATTTATGATATCGTATCGGAACCAAAATATTTACCCAAAGATTCGTAAACACTAGTTCTCAATGGGATCAGTGGAGGCTTTCTTAACATCATTCATGGTATCTGATAAAATTCTAAAAGTTATATCCATCCCTTCCAAATTTTCTTTGGTAAGAGAGGTAGATTTTGATGAAGAAGAAATAGTAGAGGAAAAAGGAAAAGTTGAATCACCCGTGGTTATAAGATCACCAGTTGGAGAAACCTGATCAATAGGTGGGGGCGAGACAAAAGTAAAAGTGGAGAGAGGCACGTCCTGAAGAATTTCATTCACAGAAAATTCAGGGATTGATTTATCTTGCGAAGATATTGTAGGGAAAGTAGAAAATTTGAACCCCGAAAAAGGAACAGTAGGAGTAGCAGCAGGAATATCAGGTTTATTATGGCGAAGCCTCTTGGGATATCTATCATCATTCTTATCATCCTGCGAATAATAAATCAATTGAGAAACAAGCAAATGTGAATCGCTATTAAAAAGTAAATATTTCTAAAATACCTTACTACTCGCAGTTGTTTTTTGAAACGAGAGACTTCAAATAAGAAGAGGATTTTGGTTGCGAACCCGTAGGGAATGTTAGGTTCACCACGGTATACTTAGAACTGGATTTATTCTTGCCGAAACAAAAAATGGCGGAAGAAATATCAAAAGAAGAATAGAATCAAGATGAAGTAATTTCAATAAGGAAGATCAATCAAGAGAATAGTCAAAATCAATAAAATTAACGAACCTGGATGCCATGAAAACAAAAGAGCGTAAAGACAAAAAAAAGAAGGTGATGAAGATGAACAATGGAAATAATTGCAGCGATGAAGAAGATAGAGAAGAAGAGAAGGAGTGATTTTCACAAGAGATTCTCCTTTAAATAGAAGAAAAAAGAGTGACCGGATAACATTAAATATACCGGTAAAAAGAGTAATTTTAGACACGTGTAAACGGTTATCCCAAAATTCAAGGAATCAAATTGAAGTGGATTTCTGTGGGAAATTGAAGAGATAGTACTTCTTGTTCACTTCGCAAAGCTTCGGAACTTCGCAAAAGAATAGAGGCAAGTACGTACTTTTCAAGTCCAGTATTCTTCCGCTCGTTCCTTCATCAACAAAGATCAAAGATTACCACAGTAACAAATTTTTCCTTAAAGATCGCTCTCCAAGAAATATTCAAGGAAAAAGAGGCAAGATGTAGGATCAGAATATCGCAACTCCAATACTTCGCGAGATTAATAAACGATCGCGTTGCGAAGGAGTCGCATGGAAGTAAATAAATGACGTAATAGATGACGACAAATCGAGAACATGAGGAAAGTGTGAAGACTTGGCAAGATTTAGGGGTGTCACGAGGACAAACAGTTACACATTCGCGAGGATTCGCGAGTCAATTCCGAAAATAAAGGACAGCTTGGCTGTCATCCATTATGTAATACCCTATATAAAGGGTCGAGTAAGTCTATTGTGAGAGAGATCTTTTTGAAGGGTGAAGCAAGTCATTAAGAGAGAGAAAGCAGAGAGTAATTGTAATTGCTTTGTTTTTATTCTAATGGCATTTGTAAACATTTCAAGAAGATAATCAATAAAGTTCAAAGTTAATCATCTTACAAAGAGTTAATTACGTTGAATCTAATGAGGTGTGTAGTGTGGGATTTCCTGCAACTACAGAAGGAAAAATAAGGAAACTTTGCTATCTGTAGAAACACCCACTCTCTCCTTGTTTACATCGGTCCCACCAGCTAGCACGCTCAGTTTCCCAACTCACGCCAACTTCCCAATGTCGCCCAAGCTGCACCGGCCCCACCAATTACACCGACTTCTCAATGACTGCCCAAGTCACGCCTGCAAGCACGCACAGCTTCCACACCCTGCGTCGGTCCCACTAGCTAGCACGCTCAGTTTCCCAACGCACGCCAACTTCCCAACGTCGCCCAAGCCGCACCGCCCCACCAATTGTGCTAGCCTCCCGTTTGTGCAAAACTACGAGGCAAGGATTCCAAATCCTATATATAAAAGGTCGACAAGCCTCCTCAATTCTCTTTACTACGGTTTCTTGTTGATAGTTTGTCACCATCTTATGCTTACCTCGCAACAAAGCCCCTGTTCCGAGCTGCGGGGGACTTAATGTTGATGGTGGTTTTTAAACAAGGGGTAAAATCGTAAAAACCCCATGACCTAGTGTTACCCGCAACACATTAACTAAGAGCATTTAACTCCTGTGTAAATAATTAATAGGGGTATTTTTTCAAAATACCGTTAGGTTTTCGACACGAACCCTAATTCCAAAACCAAGCCACACACTGCGCACCATGGCAACAATGCCAAACCAAGCCGCACACCGCGCACCATGGCAACAATGCCAAACTAAGCCGCACACCGCGCACCATGGCAACGACGCTTAAAACCAAGCCGCACATCTGCGCACCATGGCAACAATGCCAAACAAAGCCGCACACCGCGCACCATGGCAACAATGCCAAACCAAGCCGCACACCGCGCACCATGGCAACGATGCCAAACCAAGCCGCACACTGCGCATCATGGCAACGACGCCAAAACCAAGCCGCACACTGTGCACCATGGCAACGATGCCAAACTAAGCCGCACACTGCGCACCATGGCAACGACGCCAAAACCAAGCCGCACACCGCGCACCATGGCAGCGACGCCAAAACCAAACTACATATCGCACTCATTGGCAACCATGCCAAACTAAGCCGCTATGCCATTGGCACATGCCAAATATAGCGCCCTAGGCTTGCAAAACGTGCAACTAGGTCAACATGGCCGTACGTGCCATTGGGCACATGCCAACACGTACCACAAGCCATATTTCCAAGCCGCTATGCCATTGGCACATGCCAAATATAGCGCCCCTAGGCTTGCAAAAACATGCAACTAGGTCAACATGGCCGTACGTGCCATTGGCACATGCCAACACGTACCACAAGCCATATTTCCGAGCCGCTATGCCATTGGCACATGCCAAATATAGCGCCTAGGCTTGCAAAACATGCAACTAGGTCAACATGGCCGTACGATGCCATTGGCAGATGCCAACACGTACCACAAGCCATATTTCAAGCCGCTATGCCATTGGCAAATGCCAAATATAGCGCCCTAGGCTTGCAAACCATGCAACCTAGGCCAAGTCGGCCACGCATGCCATTGGCACATGTCAACATGCTCGCTGGTAGCTTTTCCTACCAAGGCCACGGCCCTAATGGCCACGCATGCCATTGGCACATGCCAACATGCTCGCCGGTAGCTTTTCCTACCAAGGCCACGCCCTAATGGCCACGCATGCCATTGACACATGCCAACATGCTCGGCAGTAGCTTTTCCTACCAAGGCCACGGCCTAACGGCCACGCATGCCATTGGCACATGCCAACATGCTCGGCTGGTAGCTTTTCCTACCAAGGCCACGGCCCTAACGGCCACGCATGCCATTGGCACATGCCAACATGCTCGCTGGTAGCTTTTCCTACCAAGGCTACGGCCCTAACGGCCACGCATGACATTGGCACATGCCAACATGCTTGCTCTGGTAGATTTTCCTACCAAGGCCACGGCCCTAACGGCCACGCATGCCATTGGCACATGCCAACATGCTCGTTGGTAGCTTTTCCTACCAAGGCGCGACCCAAATTGGCCGAGCATGCCATTGGCACATGCCAACATGCTCGTTGGTAGCCTTTCTTGCCAAACCGCGGCCCTAATGGCCGAGCATGCCGTTGGCACATGCCAACATGCTCGCTGTTAGCTTTTCCTACCAAGGCGCGACCCAAATGGCCGAGCATGCCATTGGCACATGCCAACATGCGTCCACGGTAGCCTTTCTTACCAAACCACGGCCCTAATGGCCGAGCATGCCATTGGCACATGCCGAGCATGCGTCATTGGTAGCTTTCTTACAGTGCCTGACCCTATTGTCCGCACATGCCATTGGCACATGCCACACACGCCACTAGCGGCTCGCATTGCCACTTACACTCAACGTACAACCTACCACCAAGGCATTCCACACATGCCAATGGCACATGCCACACGCGCCACTAGCGGCGTCGCTTTTGCACTCAAGGTGCAACCAACACTCGAGATATCAACACAACCGGGGGACGCTTTCCGTGGTTTTGGTTTATGGCCACACGAAGCTTAAAGAAACACTACGCTCACATTAAGAAAGCGTGAAAAGGAATAAAGCGGTCAAATAAATGAGGAAATAATGGTGAAAACATTTTCACCCATAAACACCATGCGCTTACCACCTCCTCCAATTATTTCACCCTTTACTCTCTTCCTTCATGAGGCCAAGGTACGTTTCAATCTCGACTTGTATAAATAGGTCTTACCTATTTCCACCCGACACAAGTCTCGGTCAGAGAAAAATACTACACTCTCAGAAAAGGCAACTTTGCAAGCTCTCCAAAAAAGCTTTCATCTCTTGCAAGCTTCCTAAGCTTTCACTTTCTGATACAAGTCGAGACACTACTCTCCCGTAACTATTCTCGGTCTCAACACCTTTCTTTGCTTCCCTCCCCAAATCAACCCTTCTCCTCCACTTTGTGACCGAAGCAAGTCCGGAACGGACATTTCTTGGTTTAGGCCGACTTGTACGTATTGATCTCTCGAATCTATAAAGTGCTCACGTGCAGCACATTTGTTTAGGGTTTAAACCGGTTTCTCACTCACCTACCGAATTTACTGAAATCGGCAGAAACGATTTTCACCCATAAACAACTGTATAACAATGATTGAGAACTCTCGTTTTCTTATTGTTATAGCTACGGATTTTCAACAACGATGATGCTAAACTTACAACCTTTGGGATCATTGGAGTACTAGGAAGTGACGAAGATTTCGAGTAATGTTGAAGATTAGACATGTGGAATAGGAGCTACAAAAGTTAATTTATTTATTTTTGTATTCAATATGTATTAATAGTTTTGCCACTAAAATTGACAAAGGGGAGATTGTTAGAGCATTGCTCGGGTCGACTCGCATGCGTTTCTATATCAAGCATGTTTGTCAATGTTAGTGATCAAAACTATAAGTGTTGATTTCTAGCCTATGTAGCTAAAGGTCTCGGACTAGGATAGAAAGTGTAGTTGAGCTCAAGAACTCCATGGCAATCATCATACAAGACGAAGGACTACTCGAGGAACCAGTGGAACTTCATCGACCAAAAGGTATGTGGAAACTTGAACTTATCTGTCACTCAAAAGTCTATTTACTCTATCTCCTAATCTTGAGACAAAAGTCGTTTAGACGTATAGACTTTCATTATACACATTTGCTATTTCAAGCCGAGTTTAACTCGCCTATCTATTTCTCGAAATATATGTTGGTAAGCTTTCGCTTTTAACCAAATTCATCTTTACCTAGTGACGAAAGTCATGATATGTTTCAATCACTTTGGAAATTGCTCTGACGAAAAATGGTCTATGAATAACGACTATATAACGTTCTCTGAGAATGTTTCAATGATTGAAATGAGTGTTTAAATTACATAACCATTAGTAGGATATAATCATTGTTGTGGAAACACATATATGTATAAGTCCTTATTCCTTGAACCAAATTTTGCGAACTTTGTTGATCAAGAGAAATGGAAGTGGCGCAAGCCAAGTCCGCGAATACAGTCCACGAACTGGCGGAAGTTCTCATCCGAGAATTTCTGCTGGAGTTTGTGTACTCCTTCCATGAGCTTAAGTCCGCGAACTTGAGTAGGTTATATCTAAAACCGGTTTTTCTTGAACTAATGTTTATATAAACTAAGGAATGCTTTTGCAAACCGTGGCTATAAAGTTCATGAACCGATTTGAGTGAATCAAACCGTTTTTGCTTCGATTGTGTCTTGTGTAGTTACATAAGATCTAAGCAATTGAACAACTCTCTAACTAGTTCATTTGAGTCATTTGAACTAGTTATGGTGAAGAAGAATATGGTTGATATGAGAGTGTTCATATGGCTAACCATTTGGTTGACTATTGTTGAACCAACAAATGTGAATGTTTGGGTACGGTTCATAAACCCAAAATTGAACATTTCGTTTGTGTATAACAAGCTAAGTTTTCGATCCAATGGTTGAGAAATATTAGCTTGAATCTAATCGAGGTTTTCATCTAACGGTGAATATTGAATGCTTTGTTACTAAGCTAACATTGATTGCAAACCCCGATTTGAAAGACTATATAAGGAGAACTCTAGCAACCGGGAAACCTAATCCCCACACTTTACGTGTGATACTAGTTTGCTAAGCTAGAATCGATTCTCCTTTAACCTTTGGTTTCTTCTTCTAAAACCAGGTTAACGACTTAAAGAATTCATTGGGATTGTGAAGCCAGACCGATACTACTTTATTGTAGTTGTGTGATCTGATCTTGTTGTTTCTATCGTACGAGTAAAATTAAAATAATTGGCTTGAGATTTATATCTCCGATAGGCAAGATAGAAAAGAAATCACAAACACTTCATCTCATCGTTTGTGATTCCACAATATCTTTTTTCGCTGCGTTGATTAATATTATTGTGAGGTGATTAATAATACTAGACTGTTCTTCGGGAATATAAGTCCGGGTTATTGATTGGTTCTTGTTCACCTTGATTTATCAAAAGACGGAACAAAATTCATAGGTTTATTCGTGGGAGACGGATTTATCTATTACTATAGACTTTTCTGTGTGATACAGATTTGTTTATTAAAGTCTTCGACTTTGGGTCGTAGCAACTCTTAATTGTGGGTATATCAGCTAAGGGAATAGAGTACGTAGCATCCTGATGGGATCAGAAGCGTATGATAATAACTGTACCTTGGATCAGTGTGAGATTGATTGGGTTCAACTACAGTCCAGACCGAAGTTAATTTTGAGTAGGCTAGAGTCTCTAGCGGCTTAATACAGTGTGTGTTCAATCTGGACTAGGTCCCGGGGTTTTTCTGCATTTGCGGTTTCCTCGTTAACAAAATTCTGGTGTCTGTGTTATTTCTATTTCACATTATATTTTTTATATAATTGAAATATCACAGGTTGTGTTTTGTTCAATCAATTAGAATATCCGACCTTTTGGTTGTTGATTTAAATTGATTGACACTTGGATATTGGTCTTTGGTACCATCCATGTTATCTCTTTGATAAAGACTCGCAAATTTCTATTTGCTAGAGTAAAGATCAAATCGAGAGATTGAGATATAAACTCGTTGATGTTCTTTTATCTAGATTGAGTCTCACTGTCTAGTTGATTCTCTAGAAAGTATATTGGAGTTTGTCCATACAGATTGCTAAGCGAAATATTGGGTGTGGTTTTTAGACACCCGCTTGTTCAAGAGGATGCAGTTAGCTGTTGCTCGAGCCATTCATGACGTGAAGGAGAAGAGGAGTCTGAGAAGGTGATATTGCAGTGGTTTGATAATTCGAGTGAAGTTTCAGAAAAACAAGATTATCTCTTAAAGTCAATGAGATAGATAAGTTGGGGAGTTAACCAGAGAATCTATAAAAAGATGTTGGAATACAGGGAGACTTACAGATGAGTTTCCAAACCGTATTGAAACTCAGGAAAACCTTCGGTGTGGTTTCAAACCGTAGGTAATCTCAGGAGAGTTTACGTATGGGAAGTCCTGGCCCTAGAAGGAAAGAAGAATAACAAAAAGTTTACAAGGAGGTTTACGTCTGGAAAACATGGACGTGGAGGAGAGAAAATAAGCTGTCAGTTACATGGAACTGACAAGCCAATTGGTATGCAGATTGGGCTTTTGCGTATTGGACGTGGCCCGGTTGGGAGCTGATTTTCACACGTTATTAGAGGAGAGTTTTCGATCTTTAATCTGATATCTTTTATCGCATACTTTGGGAAGAGAAGAACCAGAGCTAGGTATTGGAGTTGGAGATTTTTCTACAACCTAGGGTTTGGTTTATTCATTCTCTTTTAATATGTTTTTCATGGGTTTTAAGAAATCCATGAGTAGCTAAACTCTTCATATTGTTTAAGGATGTAGTCGGATATCATAAACATCCTACTAAGTTAATATATTGGTTTTGTTATCTCAATCAAATTATTATTGCCGTGTTCTACGATTTACTATCGCCATGTATGATTGCATGATTGTTTGTTTAGGAGCGCTACTAAATGACCATGAATGCATATCTATAGCTAGATTAGGATTTTGAGATACGTAATTGTTGATAAACCTTGTCATAAGTAGCATATAGTGATTACCAATTGTATTCAAAACCTCTGTGTGATTGCAAGTAGAAGCTTGACCTACGCAAAATAGTTTACTCGTAGTATTTCTATTGCATGGATTAGTCTAATTCATAGAACTTAAGGCTCTTTGAGGATTAAACGTATTAGCACTATAGTTGCAGGAAATCCCATACTACACCCCTCACAATCCACACAATCAAATCATTTTAAGATGAACAATTATAGTTTTTATTGATTAAACTCACAAATGTTACAAGATGAAAAGAAAATAAGCTAAATAATTTACAACTGCTCTAAACTTTCTCTCTATTAATGACTTGCCCAACACTCGAAAAAGATCTCTCCCTCCCTTAAGCATGTTCGTCTCTTTATATAGGACATTACATAGTGGATGACAACTAAGCTGTCCTTTATTTTCGGATCTGGTTTGCGAATTCTCGCAAGTGTACAAATGTAAAACCTCGCAGCACTCCTAAATCTCGCTAAGTCTTCACATCTTTCTCGTGTTCAGCCGTCGTCACCCATTGTGTCATTTTTATCACCAATCTGCGATATCTTCGCGATATGTCGTTCATGGATTTCGCAAGGGTATTGGTGTTGCGATATTCTGATACTACATCTTGCCTCTTCTCGTGTCTTCTTTGCGAATAAGAGAATGTCATGAGAACTGATACTTTCAAAATGCCGCAACTGTTCATTTTTCCATATAATTTTGTACTGACATGATTCCGTACTTTTACGCAGAATTTATTACACGTATCTCTTCTTCCATCCATTTTTTGACACGTCTTTTTCAACCGTTCATGTCTACTCCTCGCATTAAATGTGTTTATTTTTCCGAGAACTCTTCTCCCTATATATATTTTTCTCGTTCGTCTCTTCTTCTTTTTTACTTTCCTTTTTATTTTCTCTGTAACTTTTCTTCAAAGCTCCTCCATAACTTCCGCTTCTGCTGCTGTAAATCTTCTTCTTTCTAGTTCTTTTGATCTTCGATTCTTTACACATTCCCATACTGAAAATGGCCCCAGTTGGTCACAAATATGAAACTTCTTTGGAGAAAGTTCAGAAAGATTTCGAAGAAAAGGGTTTCACACTAACCACCATTCCCAATCAAGAATCTAAATCCATTCTTTCTGCCAAACGTTTTTCTGATCATCGTTGTGATGATCAAGAAATCATAACTTCGCTAGGTCAAATTCTCGCTGGCCTTCTCAATCCTCTCTATGACCCCGATCTTCCCTTGTTTTATGAAATTCTTGCTCATGTGAAATTATCGCGAGCTGTCTACCAGTTGAGTGGGGATTGTATTCGTTTGATGCTTGAGTTCGCCAACCGTGGTGCTGGTAGAGGATCTCTTTATTCAAATGAAGTCAGGGATCCTGAATTCGCGAACTTAGAAATATTCGCTGAACAATATACAGTAGAGAGCTTCTTCGAGAATTACGAAGTTATAAACATGAAGAATGATAGAACTCGCTGGGGTGCGCGCTTGAAGAAGAAAGAAAATGTTTCCAGTGATAAAATACTAATGCAGGACACAGACTGGCATTTTGGTAAGAACAACATTCCTCGTCACTCTAAAGACGATAGATGGTGCGTCTTTCCATTGGTTCTGAAAGGACCTTATATTTCAGGTTCCAATGTGCTTCCTGCGAATCTCGCCAACTACCAACCTTGGGTATTTAATTGGCCCGAGAAAGCAAAAGAGGTATTTATCTTAAATTTCACTCAGTTATATAACCTTCACTCCTTTTATACCTATTAATCTTGCGAAATTTTCAGATTACCAAACTAAGGAAAAGTTACAAAATGAATGCCAAAGAAAGTACCCTAGCGGCGCTCCGTTCGATCACGGACGAAGTACGAAATACTTTCTTTTGCTATTTTTAACAATATTGTTGCCTCTGTTTCTTATCTTCATTCGTGTGCAAAGGTTGGTGTTGAAGTTGCTGGTGAAGAAAAAACTTCTGAGGCTGCGAAGGCCAAAGGCAAGGGTAAAGGTCATCTTCGCAAGGGGAAGTCCACTGCCCCACCTTCAAAGAAACGAAAGATTCACTCTCCCTCTCCTTCAAATCCTCAATCTAGCGAAGATAATGATGATGTTGATACTTCTTTCGCAAAGGAGAATTCTCCAACTGAATCTTCTATGGCACAACTGTCCAGCATCTTCTCTGACTCCATGAAAGGGATTGGAGATGATCGTCTCTCTAGTACGTGCAAAGCTCTCGCAAGTATCTGCGATGCTCCTTTATTAGAGGGTGATGATTCTCTTCATGGGGTCTTCAGATCAGTGACTCCCAGCTTTCTAAATTCGCTTGGTGTCTTGGTATGTCTTTGTTCCCCTATTTCTTCATAATTTTGATTTTAAGTTATATCTTAATAATTTCTTCACTTTCTTTCACAGACCGGGAGAACTTCCTTCGCTGTTGCCTCAGATCTTGAGAAGAGGCGCGGTATTCTCGCAAAGAAGAATCTTCAACTTCACAAGAAAAATGAAGAATTGGAAGCTGAAGCTGCTACTCTTCGCGAGAAGACTAAGCAATTAGAAACTGATTCTTCCACTCATAAGAATAAGATATCCAGTCTTCAAAGTGCCAACCAACAACTTTATGGTATGAGACCCTTCTCTTTTCCTTTGTTTTGTTCTCTTATTATCTTCCCTCATCTGATTTACCATTTTCGCAGACGTCTATAACCTTTCTGATGAAGCCATTCTTCTTCACTCATTCCCTGACCCTATGGATAACAATGTCCTTCTTGATCACCTCAATGATTCTTTGAATAGTTTTTTGAAATAACAAGATTAAATCTCTTCCTCTAAATGAACTTCAATCCAAATTTCGCCTCTTAGAAGCTGATCATAGGTCTAGTTTAGGCTTAGCCAACCAATTCAAGCGTCTATATCTTAGTTCTAAAGAGAAAATTAATACTTTAAGAAAGAAAATCAGTGATCTCATAGATGATAAAGATCGCATTTCTAGTCAAGGTGCTCAAGCATTAGCAAAATTCCAAAAGGCTCTTCTTGAGGTTCAAATTGAACGAGATGAATCTATCCGCAAAAATGTTATACTTAGCGAAAGAGAGAATCAAATTCGCTCCCTTCTTCTCATAAATAATGAAGATGAATTCGCTTGGGTCGCGAAAGTTCTAGATGATGCCGGGAAATAATTTAGGTGTTAACGTTAGTCTTCAAGCTGAGCATACAGCCTTGGTTAAAGATATGATTTCTGACATAGAAGGTTGTTAATTGTTCTTCTTTATCTAACTGTTTGTCTTTCATGAAATTGTTGTTAAGTTACTGATTCATTGTCACATGTTCGCAGAAGCTAAACAGAGATTTCGCAAAAGAATTGAAGAGCTTGAGTCTGAGAAGGAGCAGCTCGCAAAGAACTTTTCTTCTCGGGATGATAAATATTCTAGATTGAAGAGGCAACTACAGATTACTGTTGCGAATTTTAAGAATGATGCTATTCTATTTCGCAATCAAACTATTGAGATGGTCTGCGATGACAATGGTATCCCTCATTCCACATATCCTTGTCTTCTAGAAGAAATCCCCCAGAATGCACCTTCTCTGGATATCTCTGACAGAGATGTTAGCAAAGAAGAGGAATCTGACGGAGATGAAGAAGTAGAAGAATCTGATGAAGAAGATGAAGGAGAAGAATCAAACAAGAAATAGTTCCGTTTTCTTCTTTCTCTTTTTGTAATATCTGTACATTCGTTCTTTTAATCTTCTATTTTTGTAATCTTTTTGCCGCAAATTTCTCGAATCTTCAAATACAAGCTCGCCTTTGTTGTTCCTTTCTGCACATGTTAAAAGATAGCAATTCTTTTTTACAATACTGTTAAAAATATATTATCAATTTTTTTCATGTCATGAGTGCGTAAATCTATCATATGAAGACAAATAACATGTTCTTATTCTATACATTCCCATACTTGCCTCTGTTATTTGTATTCAAATAAAAGGTTAAGCAGGTTATTTTTGAATGGCAACCTGCCTCAGTCTCGCAACTGTTTTCGCAATAAAGTATTTCTTGGTTTCTTCCAAGATTTTAATTTTTCTTTTCCTCTTATGTGGTATTATTTTGCCTTCCTAATTAAAGGTCTTACTGTGCCACCTCTTGTCATTGCGACAAAATCGCAGGACGTCTTTGCACTTGCATGCAAAAACCCATTGATCTTGTCTTACCATTTCTTTAGTATTGTTGCCTCTGCAGGATATTTTTGTTGCGAAAATATGACAGGCCTAAAAATTCTTTCGAACATAAAGCCCCATGACATTGCCGTCTTGCGACGAAATCGCAGGACGTCCTTACATTTTCATGTACTGACCCATTGATCTCGTCTTATCTTTGTCTTTTGTATTATTGCCTCTTCAGGATTGTTGCACAAATATGACAAGACTAAATTTTCTTGCGAAAATAAAGCCTCATGAAATTTGCGTCTTAAGACACTTATCAGCTCTCCTTAATGGAGGGTGCCTCCCTTATCATCTCCCTGGTTGCCCCTTCAAGGAGGCGTACTTCTGCCATATAAGGCTATCTCCTCCCATCCTGGTCTTAACAACAACCGCTTGTTTTCACAGCCTTTATCCCTTTTGCCTATAGGGCTTATGGTTACGAGACTGCACCTTAAGTGGAGTTTTCTTCGGACGAGCGCAAAGATACGCCAAGACTTGACAAGAATGGTCGAGACACTTCAAATGCCCTGTGCACTCTTGGCTTAACCGTACCTCGGCGCCTTGATCATATGCGACTCCTTAGAAGAGACCCTCGGTCGTCCAACCTAAGTCATAAGCTTAGGTTGAAAATCCGAGGTACCTCTCCCGGATGGGCTTTATTGACCCCAAATATCCATGACTCAGTTCCGGGGGCGGTGTAACCTTTTCCCCGAGCCATGTTAATAGGTACCCCCTTTTATGACGCACTTTAGGTCTTACATTTGCCTCTTGCGAAATTTTGATTTCGCGAACTAGGTGTACGCCATAGCGAGTTCGCCCCTTTCTGATTGTTTTGTTTCTTTTTCTGCATATTAGCTCTTTTATAATTTTGCAATCTCATCTTTGTAATTCATAAAATATATTTTCTTCTTCTACATATCATCTCCTTTGTAACTTCGCGATCTCATCTTTGTAACTCATTTTTTTTTTTTTTTTCACAATCAACCATACATCTTTCCTTTTTCTCAGTCATAAAATCAACCAATACATTCACTCTTTAAGTCTCTTACTTCTGCTACTTTCCGCCTTTGCATTTTTGAATTTTCCTGTCATTTTCTTGTATATCACGAGATTTTCGCCGCTTCTTATCTTCAATATACCTTGGCTTCTCAGAGTTTCTTCTTCTCTTTGTTCTATTGCATCTACCATCAATCTTTCACTCTTTTGTTTATCTTTGATGCTATGTTTCCAATTCTTCTTCTTCACAGCTCTTTCTTCGCAAGATTCTATATCAGTTTCATAACACTTCTTTCCTTCAATCCAATCTCCTTTTATGATACCCATACCATTGGGATGAGGGAATTTGATACATTGATGGAAAGTCGATGCCACACCTAAAATCTCATGTAACCAAGGTCGCCCAATCAATGCGTTGTAGGGTGATTCTACATCAACTACGCAGAATAGAATTTCAGAGGACAGTCCTTTCAGTGGAATTCACATATGAACTTCTCCTTTAGGCTTATTTGTAGTTCCATTAAAACCATAAATTTTATAAGTTGAAGGTATAAGATCTTCATCTTTTCCTCCCATATTTTTATAAGTGTGATAAAAAAGGATATTCACAGAACTTCCAGTATCGATCAAAATTCTATTGATTGCCCATGAATTCTCATCTTCATCATCTTCATCATCACTAGGTTTTGGGTTAACCTCCAATCTTACCACTAATTGGTTGTCATGTATCTCTCCATCCTCAGGTACCTCTTCTACGGTAAAAGAAATAATTTGTTTTTGCCATTCCTTTAGTGGCGATGTCTTCGCAATGTTCATTATTTCTCTATTATCAGCATCTCTTGCGAAAACCCTACTGAGAATGTTATCATGAAAATCTTCAATTGTCTTGTTCTAATGTACGATAGAGTTACAAAACAGATTCTTTGCCTTTGCTCCAACTTCTATTAAAAATGTTTCTCCTCCTTTTGTCGTATTTACTCCGCGAATTTCTCTCGGCGGTGGCGGTAATAGTTGAGACTGAGATTGATTTTTTAGAAAATGATTTAGTTTCCCTTGGTCTATCATTCCGAGGATGATTCTTTTTATATTTCTGCAATCATTTGTTGAGTGTCCATGAAAATGGTGATAAGAACAAAATTCATGACTTCTGTCGCTCGGAGGTGGTTCACTTCCCATATTTCATGGCGCAAGTATGTTTTCCATCAAGATTATAGCTTCCCATATTTTCTCCACACTAGCATTCAGTGGCGGCATCTTGATTTCTTCCCATATTATCCTGTGATTTCGCTGTCCTCTGTGATAATTTTTCCTCTGACCTCCATAAGTTTCTTGTGGCTGATCAAGTTTTTGAATTTTGTTATTTCCACCACGGTTATAGAAGTTTCTTTCTCTCTCAAATTCTTCTTGATCACGACTCCCCATAGTTACTAATTTCTGCTGACCATCACCCGTTATCCTCTCTTGTTTCCCTTGCGAGGTGCTCGCCACTGTATTTATCAACTTAGGTAACAAGCTTGCATTCGCTGCTTTTGAACTTGTGTTCGCAACTGGGTATGATTCCATCTCATTTTTATTTTCCTCCAGAGCAATATACTCCTCCTGAAGTTCTCGCAACTCAGTCATTGTGATTGTATTCTTGATTCTAAAAATTTGAATGTATAATAGATTAGTTGCGAACATAGCGTTAATGAATGATAGAATGAGATATCTCTCATCCACACGACCAGCCATATCACTACACATTATCTTCCACCTCACGGTTAGATGTTTCAAGCTTTCGCCAACCCTTTGTTTTAACCCAAATACATCTTCAATGCCAGGTCGCGAGGAGTTGTTACTTATATACACCCCTAAAAATATAGCCTACAAATGGTTGAAAGATGTTATGGTATTCTTTGGTAAACCTTCGAACCATTTCAAGGCCTCTCCTGTTAAACTTGATTCAAAATATTTGCACAATATAGCATCATGGTTCTCCCATTGTAGCATACATCTCACATACGCTTTGATGTGTTGTCTTTGCAAGTTGTTCCATCGAAAATATCGGTTAACGCAGTAAACCGCACTTTGGGGGTATTCCTCCTAATTGTACTTCTTGTGTGAATGGAGTTTTCGCAGCTTCTTCTATGGCTTCATCCAGTTGTCTCTTACCTCCTTCTTTTTTATTATTTAACATTCCTCTCATTTCCGCTAACTCTCTCAAAATTTGTTCATTTATACCATAATTTGGATCCATTGGTCTTTTTAGCTCTGCCTCTCTTCTTCTGCGTTCATATCTATTTTGACTTTCTTGTTCATCACTTTCTTCTCGTCTTTGTCTGCGATCTTCTCCTTCATTTCTTTCATGAATTTGCACACCGTTATATCTATCATTTTCTCTTCTTTGCTGCCTTTCAGCTCTCCTTTGTACTCTTCCATATTCTTCATTGATATTACCATTGTTGCGATTTTGTTCTTGCCTTCTTTCTCGATTATCATGATTTTTCTGGCGAATTGCCTCTTGTAGCTCATATTCTTCCACTTCTTCTCTCAGTCTTTCCCTCTCGCAAGCTAGACGTGCTTGTTCAGTGTAGTTTCTTTCAATTTCAGTTTCATCTTCAATTTCTTTTTGCTTTCTCTGTGCTTCTCTCCCATGCAATATTCTCCTTTCTTCTTCCTGATTTCTTCGTCATCTTGATTATTTCGCCCCTGGTGTTGCCTATTTCCCTGATTTCCATCATTTTGCCCATTTTGAAGAGTTTCAGCACATGGGATATTACGATCTTCCATTATTTCTCTTCTTTCGCGATGTTCTTCGCCTGGATTTTGCACTTCTTCTCGAGTTTCTTCATTAGCATTTTCTACAGGTAAATTTCTTCTTATTTCTTCTCTAACTGATCTTGAACTTGACCTTGTAGTGCTTCTTGACCTTATATTTTGCAATCTCATGTTTTCCATCTTCAACTCATGATTTTGCCTTGTCATCTTTGCACGTTCTTCTGCTTCTAATCGCTTTTCTTCATGTATTGTTTGCCTCAATGCCTCTAACGTTGCGATCTCTTCATTTCCATGAATTGTTCCTCCAATTATTTCTTGATCTCTCTCCTCTCGTCCATTGCTTCCTAATTGTTGTTCTTCTCCCATTTCACCTACAGAATCTGATCGCCAAGTATGTACGCTCACTCTGTCATAATCCATAGTTCTATTTTGTACTGGCGTACGTTGAGTTGGCGATTGAACTTGATTTTCTCTATTGTTCCTTATGTTCATTCTTGAAGATTCCCCAATTTCATCTCCCCCTTTTCCAGCAAGTCTCCTACTCCTTCTAACAGTTGTTGGTTGTTTTGATGCACGTCTCCTTCTAGCCATCTTTCAATCTCAGTGAATTGTTGAAAATTATATGAAATTCCTTTCCTATTACTCCAAATTCTTTCAAATCACAATATTAATCTTCAATCAGTCCTTGTTTCTAGCGCCATTATCTAGTTGCAGGAAATCCCACACTACACCCCTCACAAGAATCCACACAATCAAATCATTTAAGATGAACAATTATAGTTTTTATTGATTAAACTCACAAATATTACAAGATGAAAAGAAAATAAGCTAAAGAATTTACAACTACTCTAAACTTTCTCTCTCTTAATGACTTGCCCAACACTCGAAAAAGATCTCTCCCTCCCTTAAGCCTATTCGTCTCTTTATATAGGACATTACATAGTGGATGACAGCTAAGCTGTCCTTTATTTTTGGATCTGGTTTGCGAATTCTCGCAAGTGTACAAATGTAAAACCTCGCAACACTCCTAAATCTCGCTAAGTCTTCACATCTTTCTCGTGTTCAGGCTGTCGTCACCCATTGCGTCATTTTTATCACCAATCTGCGATATCTTCGCGATATGTCGTTCATGGATTTCGCAAGGGTATTGGTATTGCGATATTCTGATCCTACAAGCACGTTGCATTCGGTTGTTCGCTAAGAAGTATTCACATATTCATCGTTATGGTATGTGATGATATAAGGAATTTACTGGAGTATGCTCTCGATGGGGTAATTTAGGACTCTTGATAATTAATGATTGAGTAACAACACCAGTTATTAGTAGAAGTGTGATAGGTGTCTAAAACACCTAATTTACTATTTAGTAGTTACGCTTTCTTTGCTACTTTTCTTGTAAATTATGTATCTTATGAGTGTTTTTTGAGTTATTAAGTACTCTGGAGTCACACGGAGGAAAAGAAGAAGAAATCACTTTATTTGAGCAAGAAAGGCGTAATTGTCATTTCACATGCTAATGGGAGCTCGGCCAAGGATAAGGGGAAGTCAAACTCTAAGGATGTCACTGTGGTGGCCAGTATCATATGCTGGGTGCCTTTATCATTTCTTATCATTACCAGGCTTTAATATTAAGAGAAATTATTCTCTTTTCATTTCAAGCCTCACCTGAAATCAACACAGAGAAGAGAGAAAAATGGCTGCTGCTGGAGGAAATCGAGATCGAGAAATCGGTGAGGAATTTTGATGGGATTAGTGATGGAAGACAAATCGAGACTGAGAAGAATGTAGCTGCCGATATTGTTGAAGTGAAAGGGGATCTGGGAACTGTTAAATCGATGAGATCTGGGTTTGTTCTTGAAGAATTGAGGGCACGAGAAGAGCAAGGAAGATGGGTTGTGCTTGGCTTGACAGAGAAATCAAGGGACTGGTGGTTGGAAGTGAAGATGGTGGTCGATTTAGGGTTTGTTGGTAGTGAAGAACATGAGTTGTTTCTGTTTTTATCTAGGTTTTCATGGAGATGAAGAAATGAAAAGTGGGTTCTGTTAATTGAAGATAATAAGGGGTTGGTCACGAATTGAGAGTTGTGTGGCTGTGGATTGAGTTGATTTGCCTCTGAATCCGAGATATTGGAATCCAGGGGAGGAAATGCAGAGATTCATAGATGAGCTTTTGCTGAGAGAATGGGTTTGAACTGAACTGAAGTTGGGTTTGAATCGGATTTGTTGGCAAAGGAGCGAGCGATCTTTCCGCGTGTTATGAAGCAACATAAGATGATACCGTGATTTACGATTGCGTGAAGAGTGGAGTGAGTCGCAGTTACAAAAGCCTGAGTTATGCTGGTGTTGTTTCGCAAGAGCTAGATGGTGATGAATTAGTGATCCTGGTGGCTGCTTCTGATACTGGAGGAATTCATAGAAGAAAATGGATGTTATGTTGGCTTGGTTCTGGCAGAATGATATGAAGAAACAGATTGACTGAGTTGGAGATGTTGGAGCAGATGGAGCTAATGGGTAAATCAGTGCTGGTGGTATTAGGGTCTGGGTATGACTGAGAAGGAGATTGAGTTGATTATGATGCAGGTGCAGGTCATGATGTTGTGTGTTTGCAGTGAAGCAAAGGACTGAAGTGAATCTGTAGTTGCAACGGAAATGGCCAGGCATTTGATGTGGTGATATTCAGTGGTGAAGATTCAGGTGCAAGAGCTACAAGCTGGATTTATGGGTCTGTGTTGGATTTAACAAAGGGATATTGAATTTGGAAGAAATGAGTTGTTGCTGTGGTTAATGGTTGAAGTTCAGGGCATGAGATTGCAGGTGAGCATAAGATGCAGATGGTCTTGATGGTGATGAATTCATGGAAGAGGTAGTAGTGAATTATGATGTCATTGATATTTGGCTGATTTAACCGAACTGGGGTATGAGTAAACAGATGGTGGTGACCATGGCAAGTTGCAATGGAATGATATAGATGTATGCTTAGGATTTTGAGCTGGTTTGCAAGGGAGATAGTGGAGTAGGCTGTGTCTATTGCAGTTTATGGAAGTTATGTATTGCATATAGTCATGAGGTTGTAGCTCAGATATGGCAGGTGATAGTCTGGTGGTCTGAGGAGATGAAGGTGCAATGTTGCAGCAGTGGTGGCATGAATTAAAACAGAGAGAGATGGAGCAGCAGGGCACATTTGCACCTGAACTGAAGCTCAACAAAGATGTAAGTAATGGGCCGGTGAAGGGTTGTGCACATAGAAATAGAGATCGCAGGCAAATGAGTTAAACTGGAGCTAGATTCAAGTCTGCTGAGATGGGTTTTGAGCCAAGAACTGGTGATGAAATGCAACATACAGAGCCAAGATGGCTGGCTAAGGAGATGGTGAAGCACAATCTTGGTGCTACACAACTTAGGCCACTGCAAAACAGCATAGGCCAAGTGAGCCAGACCTGACTCATCTGTTTGGCTAACTGACTTACCTTAACTCGCACTCCGACTCGGGTTGACCCGAGCTGACCCGTTGACCCGACCGTTTTGAACTGGTTGACCATTGACCGGTGGACTTGCAGTCCACCCGAGATGTTTTCCTGGCCGACCTTTCCTACAAGTTCGCCACAATACCAGATTTCCGCGACCACTTTTGGGACATATTTTCTACATGGGTTTCTCCTTCTTATGGGCTTGGTGGATTTTCATCTAATGGACTTTGAAGACTAGACCTAATTTTAGAAGTTGGAGAAAAGCTATAAAGGGAAGGTCTTCTACAACTTATAAGATATCTTATTCTTTGGAATTTTGGGAGAGCCGTTTTGTTTACGCTTCTAGGGTTTGCTTTTGTTCTTCTTCTTCATTATTTTATTATTGAATATTGATTATGATGAACTCCATAGCTATGAGTAGCTAAACATCTTATTGGTTATGGGATAAAAGTTGATTTCTCAACATGTTTTTGAATCTATGAACTAGTTTTGTCTCAGTAATTTATTGTTTGTGATTCACAATTAATAGTGTTATAAGATTTGAATACTTGTTAGGTTGAGTCCGGAATCAATCCGATTTGCGTTCATCTCTAAAGCTATATTAGGGTTTTCAATACGAAAAAGTTGTTTATCCCTGATTCTAAGTAGCATAATTGTGGGTAGTGCTTGTAGTGATATATCCTACTAGTCACAAGTGAATCATAACTTTTGTTAAAACGTTTAGTGCTTTTACACATTCGTTTGCATTGATTAGTCTTATTCCGTGGAACTTATTGCTTTTAGGGGGTTAAACTTAATTGTGCTTTTACACTTTAGGTTGCTTTCTAGGAAGAATTCACATATGCATCTTTTAATGTGGTTGTGATGAAATCAGGGAATTAGCGGGTTATTCTTGCGATCAAGGTATCCTAGGACTATTAGTAAAATACGAGATTAAAATACCAATTCTAATCATTGATGATAATACATGTTTGTGAATGATACTATCCCGTGACCAATATCTTCTCCTTATTGATTTCTCAAATTATTTACTTTGCTTTCAATTACTTTTATTTCTTAGATAAAACAAACATCTCCCCCTTGGTTAATTTAGAAACTGAAATTTTATAACAACGAAAGCCTCTCTGTGGATACGAACTCTTTCTTATCGCATACTATATTTATATCTAGTTGATTGAGAAAGTGAAATTATATTTGACGGATTGACACACGATCAAAGTGCGTGTATTATGATTGATGATGAACCCTTAACCAGTATTCTCAACGTATTGATTCTGTTTATTTATTCCTCGCTTTTATTATTAGTTTAATTATTGGGAAAAATATTGTTTGGTCCTTTTTTAGGTGGGCCCATGTCTGTTTAGTCCTTTGGTCAAACGCCTTTACTGTTTGGTCCATAATTATTTAAAAATATTTAAATAGACAAAAATACCTTTCCGTGTTAAATTTTTTTTTTTGTAGGAGTTCTTCCGTGCTAAAAAAACAGACTTCATTCCCAGGAATGAAGTCCATACAAAAAGATAAAAAAACAGACTTCATTCCCGGGAATGAAGTCCATACAAAAAAGCTAAAAAAACATACTTCATTCCCAGGAATGAAGTCCATACAAAAAAGCTAAAAAAACCGACTTCATTCCCAGGAATGAAGTCCATACAAAAAGCTAAAAAAATATACTTCATTCCCATGAATGAAGTCCATACAAAAAGCTAAAAAAACAGACTTCATTCCCCGGAATGAAGTCCATACAAAAAGCTAAAAAAACAGACTTCATTCCCAGGAATGAAGTCTATATAAAAACCTAAAAATGAACTTCATCTTCATCTTCAAAATAAAACCATCAGTTCTTGATTACATCTTTAACAACAACATCAGATCTTTATCTTCTTCACCATCTTCAACGAACAGCAGCAACATCGTTCATTCAAGAACACATCTGTATTCATCTTCGTCGCCGTCATCGTCAAGAACACATATGTATTCATCGTCACCAATATGATCAGCAGTGGCGTCGTCATCAAAATCTGCAAAATCTTCATCGTCGTCTGCATATCTTCATCATCTCTGTTTCTTGTTTCCAAAAAATTAAAACCCTAGAAAAAAGATTTGAGAGGAAAAGAAAAACTAGATCTAGAAAAGAAGAGAGAGAAAGTAAATCTGAGAATGATTCCATCTCTCTTACCTTTTGACTATATATATGGTCCTTATCCAAAAGGGTATTTCTGCCACTACAAGGTGACATTTACATCATCCATGACATCAGTGTAGGACCAAACAATAATTTTTAGGACCAAACTATAATTTATATTACCAAATAGGACCAAACAGACATTTGACTGGGTCAAATGGACTAGACTCATCCTAATATATTATTTCTAGGACCAATTGGTATTTCTTACTTAATTATTTTAGACCAAAATAAAAAAAAAATCCCCCAGGGTTACTTAAGTTTTCAGTTACAAATAACAACCCATACCTCCTTGTGGAACGAATATGTTCTTATTACTATACTATTATTTATAATTGTGAAGTGAAAGAACTTAAATTATTTTTGCGTCGGCTGACAACCGATCAAATTTTGGCGCCGCTGCCGGGGAGGCATAGCGGATTGTTATTTTTTTTTTATTTCTTATTTTTAGTTTTTAATTTCTTTTCTTTTTTAGAATCTTGTTTCAGGTACTTGATCTCTGGCACCCAAACGTTGGGATTACCAAAGGTGCGGAATTTCAACTCGTAGAGGAACAGTACTACAAGAACCTCGAAAAGCACCACAAGAAGAGATGGTTGGCGGAAGGAACAACCAAAACAATGATAACCAGGGGAACCAGGGAAATGACACCGCTCCACCACCTCCACCTCCCAAGAGGACACTCAAAGATCTGACATCCCCATCCTTTGATCAACAAAAGTTGTGTGTCAACTTAGAAGATTCAATTGAGCTCAAATCTCAGTTGATTCATTGGTTACCGAAATTCAAAGGGCTTCCAGGGGACGATCCAAATCGTCATTTACTACTGTTTCAACATAGGTTGACAAGTTTAAAGCCAACTGGAACTGATCAAGGAAGAGCTTTACTGAAAGCTTTTCCTTTCTCTTTGATTGATTCTGCATAAGAATGGTTTTATGGTCTTCCACCTGGAAGTATCACAACATGGAACGAGATGCAGAGAGCATTTTTAGAAAAGTACTTTCCCGCCTCTAAAGCAGCAACTATTCGCAAAGCAATTAGTGGGATTGAACAAATTACTGGTGAGACTCTTAACGACTACTGGGAATGGTACAAGAAGTTGTTAGCGAGCTGCCCACATCATCAAATCTCTGAGCAACTCATAGTGCAATATTTTTATGATGGTTTGCTCAAATCCGAGAGAAATCTTATCGATGCAACTAGTGGTGGTGCCTTGACAAACAAAACCATTGACGAAGCGACAGAATTGATTGAGAATATGGCTGCAAACACGCAGCAATTCAACACAAGAGGTATGTCAATGATTCGAAGGGTTAATGAGGTTACTTCTTCATCGCACTTAGAACATAGGATTTGTAATATGGAGAAGATGATGCAAAAAATGGCCGTAATAATCATTCCCTCTTATGAGGAAGAAGCCGAACATGTGAATGCTATTTTCCCAAATCAGCAAAGGAAACGGTACGATCCTTATTCCAATACTTATAATCCAGGATGGAGATATCACCCCAATTTCAGCTATGCGAATACGCAAGCAGCAGCTCCAGGGTCGGTTTTTAATTGCCCTAGTGGTTTCCAACAACAACCACAACCAAATACAGAACTCCCGAATCATCGAGATGCTTTCTATGATGAAGAATCTAACCACAATGGTGCAAAAAATCAAAGCAAACGATTGATGGTGCAATCAAGGAGTTGGGAACACAAATGAGCACCATGGCGGGTAGATTGAACCTTTTGGAAACGCGAACAAAGGGGAAACTCCTTATCAACCTAATAATCCTAGAGAAACTGTTAATCTTGTGACATTGAGAAGTGGTACACAACCGTGCAACTTAAGATGCTTTGAGAAAGCAAAGACCTCAAGGGGCTCGGTTTGGAGAAAGAGATTACCACTCTTCCCAAACCGATGAGGTACCTAAAAACAAACTCTAAACCTCTTGTTTCAACTTATTTCCTACTTTACCGTTTCCCGTGTGCTTTCTAACAAAATGTGGAACAAGAAAAAGAGATTTTAGATGTACTCAAAAAAATTCATGTGAATATCCCGTGATAGATACAATTAGGCAGGTTCCTAAGTACGCAAGAGTTTTGAAAGACCATGTGCACCAAGAAGAAAAGATTAACCTGGTGAATGAGGTGATGAGTGGGGGAAAACGTTTTCTTTGTCCTCCAAAAAGAAACTTCCACCTAAATGCAAGGATCCAGGTAGTTTTGATATACCTGTTGTGATTGGTAATAAAAGGTTTGGAAAATCTATGATTGCTTTAGGAGCATCGGTTAATGTTATGCCTGCATCTATTTACAAGTCTTTGAATTTGGGTCATTTCAAAGAAACCCGTATTGTTCTTGAACTAGTTGATCGTTCTAATGTTTACCCTAGAGGTATTATTGAAGATGTAATTGTGGAGGTGAATCAACTCGTATTTCCAGCTGATTTCTATGTATTGGAAATGGATAGCGGGTCTGATGCATCTATACCGCTGTTATTGGGGAGGTCTTTCATGAAAACGGCCAAAACCGTTATTGATGTTGACAAAGGAACTCTCCCTATGGAATTTGATGATGAAAATATTCGTTTAAATATTTTTGGAGCAAAGAGGTATCCTAGCGATGTTCATTCGGATGTTCATGCTATTGTCGTAGACGCAGGCTAAGGAGTAGCCAAAGAGTCTACAATCGGGCTGACGACGTTAAACTAAGCGCTTAATGGAGGCAACCCATAGGTTTTGTATCTTAATACCTTATATTTTAAGTTTTTATTGTTTTCATATCATATTTGCATCCCCATGTTTAATTTCATTGAGTCCGGAATCTATTTTAGAAGAAAATTATGACGAATACCTTTTCGTCAGAAAAATTCAGACTGCACGTAGTTAAGTACAAAGACCATAACTGTCAGACCGTTAATTAAATACTGTGCACTTTCGACACTGTGTATAAAAGACGTAGGCGAACAACTTTCGTGAAATAGTATTTTGCCAAATTCCTTACCAATTTGTATAGTTTTCATGTTTTATCTCCTGCTACGTCTGTGAACACATAAATCACGAAGGCATCCATATGTTCACAAAAAATGTTCGCATTCGTTCATACAGTTATAAAGGAGGATAAATCTTAAGTAATCTACGTTGAAACGATGACTCATGAACTCAGAGCCTTCGGTATCGTCCTTGTCTAGTCATGGGGAAGTAAACTAGTGATGCGTACGATCGAGATATGTAAAGTATCAACATGCAATAATTAAGACAGAAAGTAAAGTGCTTAATATAAATGAGACGATTATTTACATGGTTCAACACCAAGGCCTATATCCACAGGGGTAGTTGTTTCACTATGTATTTGAGGGGATACAATGATAGTCAAATGACTTTGGAGTGAATAACGAAGATAGGGGGAAGATAATACACATACTTACTCTTCCAATTCCTCTCTCCTCTATTCACTCTCTAACTCAGAATTGGTCGACCCCTTCTCTCTCAGTGGAGAGGGGTATTTATAGGGATAATACATGGTTAAAGGCAGTTGCAACCTTATCTCCTCGATCTTGGCGCTGATCCCGCTGGTATCTTCGTTTTCGATCGAAGGCTCCAACGGTCATGTATGGTTTACGAAGAATCATCTCTTTCTACTCCACAGACTTGTTGACGCGTACCCTATGCCTAGGGTGTTTAATGCGGTGGTTGGGGCGGTCTGCACGCGTTAGACAAATGTCTGATGCCCGTGTCACATCTTCGTCAGTGCGGCTAACCCTCACCGTTTATCTTGGATCTACCTAGAGATGGAGTAAAGCAGGTCCTTGGGTGCTCTCCAGTACTTCGCGGTGGCTCATTCTTTCAGTGCTCCTATGTCCTTATTCAATGGATTATCATATCGATGGACAGATGTAGACGACATATGCCCCTTGGGTATTGGGACATGGCATCATATCTTGATGTCTCAAGGCTGGGTGTCTTCCACGTGTACATCTTCCAACACGTGGCATAAGATGAATTATGTGTATACAATTTTTCCTTTTTCTCTAAGTTTGAAATTGGTCAAAGCTTGGAGAAAAAAAGTCTTCAAACCTATCTCTCCTCATTAACTTCCCCTTATTCCTAATGCACGTTTCCCACTATGGGCATTAACTTCCCCTTGATTTGTGGGACGGTTTTATCGTGTTATAAATATGAGAGAAGTTGCAAAATAAATTTTATTCTCTTCCATTCTTTGTCAGTTCATAACTCTTCATTCTCTCTTCTTTCTTTGTTCTTTAGCTCTTAACTGTTGTTGCTCCTGAATCTCTCTATTACAACTTCGACCGATTCTGAAAATATTTTTTGAGTTAAGTTGTTGTCACTGTTCTTCAATAGTCTCGATCCCGTCCACCTCTGATTATCTGAAGCGCCTTTTATCCAGGTATGGTGTTTATTATCTTGATATATATTTTAGTTGATATTCGTCTTTCTGCTGCTGTACTTAGGTTTTTGCGATGAAGAACAAAATATACGAAAGTATATATACTTGCCTCTGTTATTTATTGCAAAACCTAAGACTTCTCTGCTGGTCGTTGAAGCTCATTTTTGACAGTTATGAATGAATCAGGGTTTATTATTAGTCTATTTGTCTCTGTGCCTTTGATGTTATCCCTGATGAATTGTGAAAGTTTGCATAATCTCGATTTTTGATCGTTTGCTTTATTTGATCTTCGTAGTACTTTTCTTTCCCCTCGTAGGTATGTCTGATCGCCATCGGGTCCTATACCAAACTTCGTCATCGAGCCCCTACAAATCTACTTCACGTAGAAGTCCTGATATATCTCCGCCGAAGGGTGGTTCATCTAGGTCTTCCGAACCAGATCCTTGAGCACAGAAAATTTCGTCATCACCGGGTCCAAGGGTAACTATTACGAAAAAGGGGGATCCACCGAAGGGATCTCGGTATGCGGTTAACCGTCCTGTGCTTAATCCCTCTTCCCAACGTGTTGAGCCAAGAAATGTGCAGCAGCCTTCTCCCCATCGTGCCGAACCGATGAATGTTCAACTTTCCGGTCCATGCCTCCTCAAACCACGATGCCTCCTTCGGGGTCTAAAGCCTCGCAATCTACTGTTGCGATGAAAGAATCTTCTGCTCAGGTTGCTGTGCCCCTGGTGGACCCTCCGAGGAATCCGGTGGTCAAAAGTAAAGGTTCTGATATGAGTCCTCCCAAGTCAAATAAACCATTGTTGAGTCAACCTGCTAGTTCTGATGTTGCCCCCGTTATACGAAGCATTTCGGTATCCAAGAAAAAGGTTACTTTCAAGCATATTGATCTCGAATCCTTCAAGGTGAAGCATGGCCTCGATCTCTTCGATGTTAAGTTCTATGCACCAGATGATAACCTTACCTACGATATGATCGTGAACTATAAGTACGATGACTTTCATCCGCCGACTCTGTGGGGGCTGAAGCGGGTTTGATCTCGCCCTTGTATAAGTCGGGGGATTCCTTTTATTATGATGTTCGCCGATCGCGAAGGTTCCACTCATAATACTCATTGTCGACTCTGTGCCTAAGTGGGAATTATCTTCGACTCGGAGGAGTGTTATCTTCAAGCAAGGGTGAGACGATGATGACCCGCTACACTCCTGATCCTGCTGAGAGAGATTTGTATACTCCTATAAATTTTAACGCTTCTTTTGGAGACTATGTCAATAGTAGAAATCGCAAGCGGTGGAGTGTAGGTCTTCGTACGATTCATGCTTCGCATGGTGAGGTTCGTCTTTTACGTGAAGTGAGTGATTTGAAGCTTCGCTACGTTCTTGGTACCGAGGGGACTTCTCAACAGAAGCTTTTTCCCAATCATGAAAGGCTTAAGCGTGATCATGACTATGAATGGCATTCCACA
The DNA here is from genome assembly GCA_023531295.1 of Papaver armeniacum. Lineage (NCBI taxonomy): Eukaryota > Viridiplantae > Streptophyta > Magnoliopsida > Ranunculales > Papaveraceae > Papaver > Papaver armeniacum. The sequence continues at coordinate 306,524 of JAJJWW010000721.1, read as the reverse complement.
GTTATCGAAGTTGTCGGTCCTTGGGATTATGGCTAGGTGCCTGGGCAGCATGGATGGCGTCCCACTGGGCAAATCGGCCTCGTGATAGCGCTCAAAATCGATATGGTGATTTTACCTGCCACGCCGATGGTATGAACTTTGAGTATGCCATCGATGCTGCTGACGGAGATGAAAGTTCCGATGCTATCCTTCCTTCGAAGGGTAATGCAGCTGCCAAGGTATGGTCCCTTATATTGCCTATTTTCTTCTTAGTTTAAGGTAACTCGAAGTATGGAAAGAATAGTCGTCGTACTGATATATCGAGTGTTATCTCTTTAGGCAAAGAAGAAAAAGAAAATAGGCCCGGTTCAGTCCTCCACTGCCCCTGCGGAGGAGACATACATTCAAGATGAGGTCAACAGTCCCATGAACGATAAGGGTATCGAAGACGAGGAGGAGGTTACCAATGATGATGAACGAATAGAGACCTCTCCTCATAATCATATGGATGACGAAGATACCGATGATGGCGCTAAAGAAGAGGAGATTGCCCCGGTGGTGACGGCACTGGCATAGAGAAAGTTATGTCTGATATTCTGATGAATGATCCTCCCATTGGATTGGTTCAAGATCATGGGAATGAGGATGCTGAGCTTCAGTCAATAAACCCTACTCAAGAATTTTCTTTTGATAAAATTCATTCTGTTGGGGGTCCGATGGATATTAACGCCGACATGGGGTTAGCTGAAGAGTTCTCTTTAGTTTCTCCTAATGATGAATAGGATGTTCTTGGGGACGAAGGTGAGAAAGCAGCTGATACGGGAGTAGCTGAGACTGGTGGTGACAAGGCAGCTACTCAGGAAGAAAATTTGGGTGGTGAAGGTGATGAGGCTCATGCTAACAAAGAGATCGGGGCCATGAAGAGTTCTAATGGTGAAAAGGATGTGGCCGATGCCGGAACTTCCGCTGGTGCATCTTTGGAGGGTTTTGATATGGCCATGATGCATGACGGTGATGACGCCACACTGGATTGGTTGATGAAGAAAAATATGATGTTTGTACCGAACCCTGCTCTGGTGATACCTGGTAAGAAAAATTCTGATGCCTTTACTCGCCAAAGGATGCAGTTATCATCTCACGATGATGTTGCCGAAATTTGGGAGAAGGATTTGGGTGCTAATTCTACCAGCTTACTGGTCGATCCCCCTTCTTCCATTGCCGATATGATGGGTATCAGTATGGTTTTCCCCAGCAGCGTGTTCTTTAGGTTAGTCGTCGTAGATTCCCATGTTTTATTGCTTATATGAATTTTTTTTTCTCGATAGTTATTATCTCGCTCGTTATCAACGCCAGTATAATGAGAAGTGAGCACCGCAACCACACTCGTACCAATTTTTCAAAGCGAAGGCCCTTAAACTGGAGGCAAAGCTTCGTCACCGGGAAGAAGAACTGAACGCTGTTGAGGCGCTCATTTCTGCGAAGGATAGGAGATATTGGAACTGAAGAACCAGCTGAAGGGGAAAGAGCAGCTTGGTGCCGAAGATGAGAAGCTTCTTGCTGAACTTGCAGTGGTTCGTGGTGACTTGGAAAATGCCCGCAACGATGCTTCGTCTTCTTAAGGTTTGTTTTCTTTTTCTATTCTCCTCTTCGTCTTTCGTTTTCATCTTTTTAGTGTGTTGGCTGAGTCTCCCCGCCCTATCTTCGGCGGGCGTTACCAGAGCATTGGTATGGATTTGGAATGAGAGGACTCGGAAAGCTACCCAGATCAAGGAATTAGTGGAGAAAATTAAGAGTGAAGCCGATAAATAGAATGCTCGAGCTGATGGTCATAATACCCTAGTAGCTGAGTGGCGAGAAAAGCGGACCTAAATGGTTGATATGCAGAACAGTTACAACACCGATCATCGTCAGTTTAACGACACTCTATTATGGACTCGTGAGAATCTTCGTGTTGCGCGTGAAAATGTTTCTAGCTTGGAGGCTAACGTAACACACTTGGAAGAAGAGTTACTCCAAGCTCGTTCGTCCCATGACCCTGAAGTTAAGGATCATATACAGCGGCTTGTTCGGGAGAGGGACGATGCTAGAGCCGAGGCTCATGCCCTTAGTATGCTTTAACCGCTTCTCGGGCCGATGTTGCTCGTTTAGTGGATTCTGAGAAAGACCTCGAAGTTAACATGTACAGGCTTACTAAAGGCATAGAAGAAATTAATAACGAAGTCAACCACCTTCGCCATTTAGACTCCATGAAGCAGGTAGAGTTGGACGAGTGTCAGTTTGCTCTTACAAATCTTCGATTGGATTATAAGAAAATTTGGATGAGTACGATTTTCTTGACGACGCTCGGGACGCTGTAGTTAATGAGTATGAGATAGCTTCGGCTAGAGTCGAAGGTATACATTTATTTGGTCGCGAACAGTTCTGTGGTTCTAGTCTTCTAACTCAATTTTGTCTTCTTTTTCAGAGCTCAAGGGACATCTTGACCTTGCAAATGAAAAACTTGAAAAGGATGAATCTACCCTAGTACAGCAGGAGGGCAAGACCAAGTATTATGAGAGTTTGGCTGAATCTCGAGACATCGCGGCAAAGGAAGCAGCCAAGGAAGTAACTTGATTGACATCTTTGTTGTCGCAGTCTGAGCTAAAAAACCACTGTGATCTCATACAAGGATCGTTTCCAGCTTGCCGAAGAGATTAACAAAACTCTGACCAGGATCGATCAAGGTCTTCAGAAAGATCATGTATTGTCAAGAACTATCTTCGTCGCCCTATACCTGAGCCCTTAACTTCTTCCTCTGGTCCTTCTTCGGGAGGAAGTGTCCATTCGTTTCAGAATAAAAACCCCGCTGATCACGTCAAGTCTTCCAAGGGGAAGTAGGAAGTGGTTTGTCATACTTGTTGTTATTAGCTGATCTTTGTTGATTACTTGTCTTCGGACCCTTTTTTTTGGTGAATTTTTTGTGTTTCTTGTCTTAATCTCCCGAACTTGTAATCACTCTTATGCAATGGATCATCGTTTGTTTGGATATGTACAATTTTGATTTACCTGTATGGTTAGTTTAATTGTTTTGTTTAGACAGCGAGTAAATCTTAGTTAAAACAAAAAAAAAAAACAAATTAAGTAATTGATGGTGTTTGCCGGCAATAACGAAGATATGCACCTTCGTTATTGGCTTTGGACCTGTCACCCCGCTGGCTAACCCTTGGCCAGATGATTACCAAACGGTGGGGGTTGGAGAAATGTTCCCGAATATGTAATGCTTTATTGAAATATTTACATGCATTCATTCCGCTGAACCTTTACCTTTTAGATTGGTTGGGTATCTCTTTCTGCTGGATGCTTTCCCCATGGTCTTACACTTATAGACGCTGATAGGGGAGTCCAAAGAGATTATATATGGCTACTTTCCCCAATAGAAATTTTGCAAAAAGTTTGTTCGATTGATGAGTTGAGGTCTGTTATTCCTCGTCCAGAGATAGAAACATGTCAAGCGGGTATACTGTCTTCTTCATCTGGTGCTCTTCTGATGCGTGTCGTAGGTGCAATCAAATTAATTCAATATTTCCACTCAATTAAAAATAATATAATTGAAGTCAAGTTCGTTCCCACGAGGAGCAAGAGATCTTAGTTGTAAAAGTTGTCACGAAAGGGGGGTGTAAAAAGCAAAAGAAAATAAACAAAACAATTAAAATCGAAAGTTGAAAGCAATAAGAGAGACAAGATCAAGGAATCCTTCTTCGTTACGAAACAATGAATCAAGTTATGTTCTTTCTACTTGTTATTAGTCACAAATTATCACCAACCGTAGGTAAAGCGGCCTAGCCTAGCTAAAACCCCCTAAATCCCTTGTATCACCTGGACACGGAAGTTCTCGACTCACCTGGGATTCTAATCACCAAGCCACCTAGAATTAGCTCAACCTAGATGTAACTTGGCTCATGCATTAAGTTTTTTGAATTTCTTAGGTTGATATTAGTAGTTAGACTCTTAGCTCAAGGTCCACTTGCTAACGTTGTTTCTACACACAATTGCTCCACTAATCCTCCGCAAGGTCTCGTGTTTGCTACTTATGTAAAGAGTCAAGAAACGATTACTTATCTCTAACTTTCACTAGCTTTAGATCAAATTAACAAATCAATTTAGCGTGCACTCCAAACAATCTATCAATCAATCATGAATGTCTTTAAGATCATTCCTATCAAAAGAAAAACAAACGATAATTATGTGAAAAACTTCAAGATAGAATTTGAAAACAAAAACTTAATTCATATGTTAAGAACTAGGAATTCATCCTCAATCAATAATAAAATTAGCTACTCATGTTTTTGAAATTCACACAAATAATAATAATTAAAAGAAGAATTTTCAAATTCACACAAGTAATTAAAAAAAAAAATTTTAGAAAAGCAAGCAAAACACAAGTGTTGTGTGTGTAGAGAGGTGTGTAAAAGATGTAGAAAACTTCTCTATTTATAGGCTTCAATATTCTCCAACTCTTCCAAGGATTAGAATCCTTTTCCTTTAGCAATTCAACTTCCAAATTCAAGTCTTTCTCTTCTTCCATCTTCTCTTTCCAAATTTGAGTCCAATTCTCCATCCAATTCCTAGCCCAAGTCTTCACACCCATGAGAGAAGTCCATAGAAAATTCTGGAATTTTTGGCTCGCCGGAAAACTGGGATTGTGGCCGGAATTTGACCGGAATTGTCGCCGCCGGCCACCTGAAAATTTCTCAGTCAGGGGAATATTCGACGGAATATTCCGTCAGTCCACCGTTAGGACTAACGGTCAAACGGGTCAACCGTCACCAACGGTTAGTCACGGTCAAGGGAAGTCAAGCCGGATGGCGAGTCGGTCCACCGAGTCGACTTGAGTTAGCTTCTGAGTTGGCTGATTCGCTGCGTGAGTTGGATCGGTTGCTGGATCGCTCCTCGGACTCACTGAGTCAACTCGTCGGAGGAGAAAATTGGCCGAGTTTCGGCTGTTTATAGGACTTCCCGGCCAATTTCAGGCCTTCCTTTCTTCACCTGCTAAGAATCCTAACATTCATCTATTCATTCAGCATTCATTCTTTCAATTGCAAAGCTTCAAATCGCTACCCACTCTTCAGATTCACAATCATCTATACTCAAACTCATCTTTCTCTCGAGCTTTGACACTGGCAGCACTCAATCGATTATCTTCACAACCCATCGAAGTATTCTCATTTCTGCCAACACGAGCTCGTCATCATCATTATCATTCCTGAGCTCCATTGCTATCTCGTAAACCCCTGTCATCCTCATCAAATCTTCAATCGACACAACAATTCATCATTATTTAACGCCGACCATCTTCTCTTCTCGGATTCGAATCACTCGACCACGTACTCCATCTACTCGCCGATCTACTCTGTTTGACCGAAACATTGATTTGATTGGGCAACAACAACCCCGAGTCTTCCTAACACCAACAGACTCTATCGATTTTCTCGACCGTTCTCGATTCAAGATCTCCCGAGCTTCACAACGGCAAATTCATCCATCGAAGACCTTAATTTCTTTGAACTCAAAAGCCGTAACCCATCTTCTCCTCTTTATCTGCTTCATAGCGAGCTTCTTAACAAAGATCAGGTCTTACCGATTCTCCTCCATTTGAGTTGTTTCGCACCAAACCCTAACCTTCTATTTCATCGATCTCTTCTCAGTGATTATTAACAGCACCAACTCAGTCCCGAACCCTAGATCGAACCACCACAATCGAACCCATCTTGTTCTAAAAACATCTCTTCCCATCATCTGTAGTCTCTCGAATCTCAATTTCGGCATCCATAGCTGCCTGCGCAGCTTTTCTGTTTTCTCAGGTGAACAAAAATAATGAGATGAATGAATGAAAGGTGAGTTCTTTTTAGGGCTGGAACGAAATGGATAGGTACACCCTATGATAAATGCACCCACTGATAGATGATAAGGGGTACCCTGATATCAACACCCCTTAACCTTGATTGGGCCTGGCTTTAGTACTCCTCCAAAAGAGTTGCCCCTTAACATTAACCGGGTTCCGTATAGTGTTTGCCCATGAAATGACAATTTTGCCCTTTTGGCTCAATTTGGGTGATTTCTTCTTCTTTTCCTTCGTGCGACTCCAAAGTAACTATAAAACTCAAAACAAGCGTAAAATACATAATTTACAAGAAAAATAGCAAAGAAAGCATAAACTACTAGATAGTAAATTAGGTGTATTCTACTCCTATCAAATTCCCCCACACTTAGACTTTGCTAGTCCTCGAGCAAATCAAACTAAAAACTCACAACTTCAAAGCGTTCAAGCGTCCTAAGCATCCAAAGAGCTATGAGGACATAGAGTTTCTGCATGCTAGTAATAAGAAGTTAGAAATACTAAAGAACATATTCTCATTCTTAAATGTTGAGTGAGAAATAACCACACCATAATGAGAGAATGCGTGTTTGAGAAACGATCAATAAGCATTTCGCCTCGACTTCGCCTCACCAAATAGGATTTCATGATAATTGCACTCAAAAGACTCGGCTTTTTATATGGGTCATACATGTGTGCGAGTAGGAATGAAGAGAGAAATCTGCAACACATTGAATGGTGGGAAGGACAACTTAATTTGAAAACCCACATCTTTTAATATTTTGAAAAAACATTTTTTCGACGATCTCTAAGAAAGGAAATCAACCATATATTATTGAGGATGAGATTACTTACTCACCTTCACATCCGATCGCCAATTATGATAACACCACTCTCACTGCATCCAATAGAAATGTCTTAGCTCCTCGTCTTGATCTTCTTGGTCTTCGTCTTCGGTTTCAACTATTAATGATAAACCCTTGATCTTCGTAATTCCTTGACAATTTGTAACTCTTTTACCTTAAAACCTTGTCGCTTGAAACTTTCTTATAGATTTTCCTTCCCCACGGCTTATTAACAAAACAAATATTTCTCTTGTTTTTCAATTTTTTTTTTTTTTTTTTTTTTTTTTTTTTTTTAAATTCACAAGAGAAATTAAATACAAAATAAACCATGGCCGTGGAAGAAGTATTTTACCGCTTGATTCTTCACAACTTGTATCGTCTTGAAATCATAAACTTCAAAAAATTTCACCTTTTACTTTTCTTCGCTTTCATGAATAAGTCTTCATACTTGAATATAAAATTATGCTCATTGTATTGTAAGTCCTCAACATATATGTAAAATTCCGCTCTTTGTATGTTGCTTTACTTGTATTTGAAATTTGCTCTTTTCTCGTTCCGTTGCTTGTAAACCTTAAACTTTTCCAACTTTCCTTGTAGATTTTGATGTCGCTCCTTGTTGATGATGAATGTGTTTCTATGGATCCGTTGTTGAGAGAGAATGGTGCTAACTGCAAATCGAACTACAAGAAGGTGGCTTTCATCCATGGATGTCACCCTCATGATTGACAAAATTAGCACTCAAGAGATCAAAGAGTAGTGCTTCTATTGGTGGGAGGTTGGGTAGCTCACCATTCTACCCTTTAATTAACGTACGGTGACACACTCAAAAGAAGCTCTTTAGTAGATGGAAGAATTCTGGTCGGTGCCTCTCATGATATGAATACGGGTAGTCTCCACTAATGATTGATCAGCAACTCTAATAATGCACTTCTCCCTGCACCAAATTCGCATCACCGGCATGATTAAATCCATTATTTAACACTCAAACAAACAAGAAATCCGAACGTAGTTCTCTAACATTTCCAAGTTCAATTATGTCGGTCAAAATCTCTATGTAAACATACCTAGAAGTATGCTAGTGACTCTAAAATCTTTAAAAGTTGGAATTTTTAAGTAAAACTTTTTTTTTTTTTTTGAAAACTTTTTTAATTTTTTGTAATTTTTGTTTTAAAAACATGCTTAACCACTCCCCACACTTAAACCTTACATTGTCCTCAATGTAATTGAATTCTCCTAGTAAAGTCAAGGTGGGAAATTTTAACATGATAAGAAACAAGAAAAAGAAATAACAAAAAAGCAAAAGATAAGAAATACAAAACCGATGGGTTGCCTCCCATTAGCGCTTGTTTTAAAGTCGACGGCCCGACTTAGCTCTTGCGGCACATTACTCCTCCAGAGGGAGTGCATCTCCAAATGAAAGTTCATCCAAATTCACATAAGCGATGTTCTCATAGTATGGCTTCAACCTATGTCCGTTGACTTTGGAAACCGAATTGTCTCTAAGACTAGTAATTTCAACTGCACCATGAGGAAAAACATTAGTAACAACATATGGTCCAATCCAACGGGACCTTAACTTTCCAGGAAATATTTTAAGGCGAGAATGATATAAAAGGACTTTTTGTCCCACGATGAAGCTTTTACGAGAAATCATCTTGTCATGAAAAAGTTTGGTCTTTTCCTTGTAAATACGGGCACTCTCGTAAGCATCATTACGTATCTCCTCTAACTCATGTAGTTGTAACTTCCTTTGTTTCCCCGCTTCATCATACTCCATGTTGAATTTCTTTATCGCCCAATAAGCCTTATGTTCAAGTTCAACCGGAAGATGACAAGCCTTGCCATAAACCATCCTATATGGAGACATACCAATCGGTGTCTTATACGCCGTCCTATACGCCCAAAGTGCATCGTTGAGCTTAAAGCTCCAATCTTTCCTTGTGGTATTCACCGTTTTCTCAAGAATGGACTTGATCTCACGATTTGAAATTTCCGCTTGTCCACTAGTTTGTGGATGATAAGGCGTACCAATTTTGTGTGTTATGTTGTACTTCTTGAGGAGAGTGTGGAAAGCCTTCTTGAAATGTGAGCCTCCATCACTTATCACCACTCTTGGTGTTCCATGCCTATTGAAAATGTTTTCCCTTACAAAATCACAAACAACTTGAGAGTCATTAGTCTTGGTGGCTCTAGCTTCCACCCATTTCGAAACATAATCAACGGCAAGAAGTATATAAAAATTCCCATTCGAATTGACAAAAGGGCCCATAAAATCAATACCCCACACATCAAAAATCTCAACGGTGAGAATTGGTGTGAGTGGCATTTGATTTCGAGCACCTAGATTGCCCGTTCGTTGACATCTATCACACGATTTACAAAAACATATGAATCTTCAAACAAGGTGGGCCAATAAAATCCACTCTCGAGAACTTTGAGAGCGGTGACGTTTCAACCAAAGTGGCCACCACAAGCAAAAGTGTGGCAAAAGGAGAGAATGGATTGAAATTCGAATTAGGCACGCACCTTCGCATTACTTGATCAACGCCATATTTCCATAAGTATGGTTCATCCCACACATATTGCTTAGCTACCTTCTTAATTTTCATCTTTTGGAAATTAGACATTGTACTAGGTACTTTCCTTGTCACCAAGTAATTCACTATATCCGCATACCAAGGTGTTGATTCTTCCATGGAGAAAAGTTGTTCGTCCGAAAACGGTCATGTAATGGAAGTTCCTCTTGAGACATAACAAGTCTACTAAGATGATCCGCAACGGTATTCTCCACACCCCTCTTATCACGAATTTCTATGTCGAACTCTTGTAACAATAGGATCCACCGGATTAATCTTGGCTTAGCTTCTTTCTTCTTTATTAAGTGTCTTAGTGTGGCATGATCGAATACACAATAACCTTTGTACCCACCAAGTATGATCGAAATTTTTCCAACGCAAAACTATAGCCAATAACTCCTTTTCCGTGGTAGAATAATTGATTTGTGCATCATTAAGGGTCCTAGATGCATAATAGATAACATGGGACAACTTGTCCACTCTTTGACCCAAAACGGCTCCAACCGCATAATCACTAGCATCACACATTAATTCAAATGGAAGATTCCAATCCGGTGATTTGATAATTGGCGCACTTTTCAACATCTCCTTTAATTTATCAAAAGCATCTTTGCATTCCTTGTTGAAATCGAAAGGTACCTCCTTTGTAATAACTTGCACATCGGCATGGAGATTTTGGAGAAATCCTTGATAAACCGCCTATAGAAACCTGCATGGCCAAGAAAAGAACGGATCTCCCTCACCGAAGTGGGATATTGTAAGTTTCTTATTAAATCTATCTTTGACTTGTCCACTTCGAGCCCTCGAGAGGACACAATGTGACCAAGTACTATGCCGTGGTTTACCATAAAGTGACATTTCTCCCAATTAAGGACAAGGTTTGTGTCTATGCATCGTTTAAGAATTAGTTCAAGGTTATTTAAACAACCATCAAAAGAATTGCCATAAACACTAAAGTCATCCATAAATACCTCGATGATGCGCTCCACATAATCCGAGAATATACTCACCATGCATCTTTGAAAAGTAGCCGGCGCATTGCAAAGGCCAAACGGCATCCGTCTATATGCAAACGTTCCAAACGGACAAGTGAAAGTGGTCTTCTCTTGGTCCTCCGGTGCAATAACAATTTGGTTGTATCCCGAATAACCATCCAAGAAGCAATAATAAGAATGCCCCGCTAACCGCTCCAACATTTGATCAATGAAAGGTAAAGGAAAGTGATCCTTGCGGGTTGCGAATTAAGCTTTCTATAGTCAATGCACACTCTCCAACTGAACTCTTGTAGGAACAAGTTCATCATCTTGATTTCGAACAACCGTGACTCGGATTTCTTTGGTACCACTTGAACCGGACTTACCCACTTGCTATCGGAAATTGGGTAGATTACCCCCACACTTAGCAATTTGAGTATCTCTTTTTTCACAACCTCCATCATGGGAGGATTGTGCCGACGTTGAGCATCACGTGCACTGGCTTCACGTTTTCTTCCATTAGAATCCTATGCATGCACATGGATGGACTAATACCTTTGATATCCGCAATTGTCCACCCAATAGCCGTTTTGTGCTCTCTCAAGACTCTAAGCAAACGGTCTTCTTGTACCGGTGTGAGGTTCTTTGAAATAATCACCGGAAGCTCATCTCCATCTCCCAAGAAAGCATACTTCAAAATGGTCCTATGAGCTTCTTCAATTCTAGTTTGGGCGCCTTCACAATAGATGGTACAAGTACTTCATCATTCACGGGTAAAGAAATATATGAAACATCACCCTTTTTAGCTTCTTGCAATGTCACAAAGCTCCACATATCTCCACCAATTCCTTGGAAATTTCAACATCCAAGTTAGACAAGCCATGGACGTCCAATTCAATGCTCTTTTGCAACACCACATCAAGTTCATCCTCTTGGTTCAATTCCACCATTTGTTGTGCTAATGAATCAACCACATCAATGGAGTAAACGGAATGCACATCACTTGGGTAGCGCATGGCTTCAAATATGTTAAAGTGTATTATCTCCTTGTCGAATTCCATAGTGAGTGTACCCTTATCAACATCAATCTTCGTCTTTGCGGTCTTCATGAATGGCCTCCCAAGAAGTAAAGAAGTAGATGATCGGTTCTCATTGTTGTCCATATCCACCATGAAGAAGTCCACCGGAAAAATAAGCTCATTTACTTGTACTAGCACATCTTCTACAAGTCCCTTTGGATATATGTTAGACTTGTTTGCCAATTGGATAATAACTCTCGTCTCTTTCAAAGGTCCAAGATTCAAGGAGTCATATATTTCGGCCGACATCACACTAATGGAAGCTCCCAAGTCAAGTAAAGCATGTTCAAACCTTTGCTTACCTATAGTAATTGGTACCGTGAAACCACCGGGATCCGTGCACTTTGTAGGCATCTTCTTCAATAGCATAGCCGACGCACTCTCGCCAACTTTAGTAATTTCATTATCAAGCAACCTATCCTTCTTGATGCATAATTCCTTCATGAACTTGGCATACCTTGGAATTGTCTTAATGGCCTCAATGAATGGGATGTTGATTTCAATCTTCTTGAAGATATCCATAAGTGCCTTGTCTTGAGCTTCTTTCTTGGATTTAGCAAAACGACTAGGAAAAGGAGGTGGAGTAGTGAAAGTAGAAACCGGTTCCTTGGATTGATCGGTTGGTGTTGAATTCTCCTTTGGTGCGGTTTCCTCCTTGTTATTGACTACCTCTTCACTAACTTCATCATGATGACTTGGACCCTCCACTTGTCTTCCACTTCTTAAAGTAACCGCATTAACATTCTCTCTTGGATTCACAAATGGTTGTGAAGGAAGTTTTGTGGATGCTTGAGATTTCAATAAATTCACATCGGTCGCCAATTGTCCCATTTGAGTTTGTAAGTCCTTGATGGCCGAATCGGTCTTTTGTTGGCTTTGTTGGCTTTGTTGGAACATAGAAGTAAGACCTTGCATACCTTGCATTAACGCATTGAGCTTGTCATCATTCAAAAATCACGCTCCTTGACTTGTTGTGGTTGGAATTGTTGAGAACCACCTTGTTGTTGAGGTTGAAAGCGTGATTGTTGAAAACCACCTTGTTGCGCATATGGATTAGGAGCCGCCGCTTGCTTGTTTGCATAACTAAAGTTAGGATGATCCTTCCACCCGGGATTGTAGGTATTGGAGTATGGATCGTACCTTGGCCTTTGATTCGGATATAAAGCATTCACTTGTTCGGTCTCATTATCCTAATAATTACCATGACCATCCTTTGCATCATAATCTCCATGTTACTTATTCTTTGATCAAGATGTGATGAAGAATCACTAACTTCATGCACTCGCCTAACCATTGGTTCATCCCTTGTGTAGAATTGTTGCGAGTTTGCCGCCATACTTTCAATCAACTCTCTAGCTTCGGTCAAAGTCTTGTTCATTAGTGCACCACCACCCGCGGCGTCAAGAAGAGACCTATCACTTGAGTGGAGAGCTTCATAGAAGTATTGGAGTATCATAACGTCACTAAATTGATGGTGTGGACAGCTTGCCACCAACCTCTTGTATCGCTCCCAACATTCATACAATGATTCTCCCACTTGTTGTTTCAATCCACAAATCTCCTTGCGAATTTGAGTAGCTTTGGATGCGGGAAAATATCTCTCAAGGAAAAGTTTCTTCATTCCATTCCATGTTGTGATACTTCCGGAAGGCAAATAATATAACCATTCCTTAGCATTACCCGCCAAAGAAAACGGGAAAGCTTTCAACATTGCTCCATCCGCATTAGTCTCCGGTGGAAGCATAGCCATAACTATGGTGTAGAAGTCCATAAGATGTTTGTTTGGGTCCTCATTCACCATGCCATGGAACTTTGGTAACTCTCTAATCAACCCCGGCTTGATCTCGAAGTTTGAGTTAGTTTGGATACACCATTGTTGTGTATCAAGCTTGTGAGAAGCTAGGTCCTTTAGTGTACGATCAGCCATTGTTTCTTCCTCTTTGTCCGAATCACTTGATGAAGAAGGAGGAAGTGGAGTGTTAATCGCACGAATGAAATCCTTTAGTTGAGTGCCGGATCGAAGACGTATTGGACTCGGTCTACCCCTTTAAGCATTCACCAAAGGTATACACACTGAAACAAGATTCTCACAAACTAAGTTAGATACGGTAAAGAATCTAACAAAGCAAGAATAAAGCAAAAAGAAAAATAAAAACAACTAAAAATCGCCCGTTGCTCCCCGAGCACGCGGCGCCAAAATTTGATGCGTGTCGTAGGTGCAATCAAATTAATTCAATATTTCCACTCAATTAAAAATAATATAATGGAAGTCAAGTTCGTTCCCACGAGGAGCAAGAGATCTTAGTTGTAAAAGTTGTCACGAAGGGGGGTGTAAAAAGCAAAAAGAAAAATAAACAAAACAATTAAAATCGAAAGTTGAAAGCAATAAGAGAGACAAGATCAAGGAATCCTTCTTCGTTACGAAACAATGAATCAAGTTATGTTCTTTTCTACTTGTTATTAGTCACAAATTATCACCAACCGTAGGTAAAGCAGCTAGCTCAGGTGCTAAACCCTAAATCCCTTGTATCACCGGACACGGAAGTTCTCGACTACCGGATTCTAATCACCAAGCCACCTAGAATTAGCTCAACCTAGATGTAACTTGGCTCATGCATTAAGTTTTGTGAATTTCTTAGGTTGATATTAGTAGTTAGACTCTTAGCTCAAGGTCCACTTGCTAACGTTGTTTCTACACACAATTGCTCCACGGAATCCTCCGCAAGGTCTCGTGTTTGCTACTTATGTAAAGAGTCAAGAAACGATTACTTATCTCCTAACTTTCACTAGCTTTAGATCAAATTAACAAATCAATTTAGCGTGCACTCCAAACAATCTATCAATCAATCATGAATGTCTTTAAGATCATTCCTATCAGTAAAAACAAACGATAATTATGTGAAAAACTTCAAGATAGAATTTGAAAACAAAAACTTAATTCATATGTTAAGAACTAGGAATTCATCCTCAATCAATAATAAAATTAGCTACTCATGTTTTTGAAATTCACACAAATAATAATAATTAAAAGAAGAATTTTCAAATTCACACAAGTAATTAAAAAGAAAAAATCTTAGAAAAGCAAGCAAAAACACAAGTGTTGTATGTGTAGAGAGGTGTGTAAAAGATGTAGAAAACTTCTCTATTTATAGGCTTCAATATTCTCCAACTCTTCCAAGGATTAGAATCCTTTTCCTTTAGCAATTCAACTTCCAAATTCAAGTCTTTCTCTTCTTCCATCTTCTCTTTCCAAATTTGAGTCCAATTCTCCATCCAATTCCTAGCCCAAGTCTTCACACCCATGAGAGAAGTCCATAGAAAATTCTGGATTTTTTGGCTCGCCGGAAAACTGGGATTGTGGCCGGAATTTGACCGGAATTGTCGCCGCCGGCCACCTGAAAATTTCTCAGTCAGGGGAATATTCGACGGAATATTCCGTCAGTCCACCGTTAGGACTAACGGTCAAACGGGTCAACCGTCAGTCAACGGTTGTCACGGTCAAGGGAAGTCAAGCCGGATGGCGAGTCGATCCACCGAGGTCGGACTTGAGTTAGCTTCTGAGTTGGCTGATTCGCTGCGTGAGTTGGATCGGTTGCTGGATCGCTCCTCGGACTCACTGAGTCAACTCGTCGGAGGAGAAAATTGGCCGAGTTTCGGCTGTTTATAGGACTTCCCGGCCAATTTCAGGCCTTCCTTTCTTCACCTGCTAAGAATCCTAACATTCATCTATTCATTCAGGCATTCATTCTTTCAATTGCAAAGCTTCAAATCGTTACCAGCTCTTCACAATTCACAATCACTATACTCAGCTCATCTTTCTCTCGAGCTTTGACACTGCAAGACCTCAATCGATTATCTTCACAACCCATCAAGTATTCTCATTTCGCCAACACGAGCTCGTCATCATCATTATCATTCCCGAGCTCCATTGCTATCTCGTAAACCCCCGTCATCCTCATCAAATCTTCAATCGACACAACAATTCACACATTACGAATGTCGACCATCTTCTCTTCTCGAGATTCGAATCAGCTCGACCACGAGACCCATCTACTCGCTCGATCTACTCGTTTGACCGAAACATTGATTCGATTGGGCAACAACAACCCCGAGTCTTCCTAACACCAATGAGACTCTATCGATTTTCTCGTCTGTTCTCGATTCAAAGATCTCCCAGCTTCACAACGGCGGCAAATTCATCCATCGAAGACCCTAATTTCTTTGAACTCAAAAGCCGTAACCCATCTTCTCCTCTTTATCTCGCTTCATAGCGAGCTTCTTTACTGACATCAGGTCTTGCCGATTCTCCTCCATTTGAGTTGTTTCGCACCAAACCCTAACCTTCTATTTCATCGATCTCTTCTCAGTGATTATTAACATCACCAACTCAGTCCCGAACCCTAGATCGAACCACCACAATCGAACCCATCTTGTTCTAAAAACATCTCTTCCCATCATCTGTAGTCTCTCGAATCTCAATTTCGGCATCCATAGTGTCACTGAGCTTTTTCTCATTTTCTCGTGTGAACAAAAATAATGAGATGAATGAATGAAAGGTGAGTTCTTTTTTAGGGCTGGAACGAAATGGATAGGTACACCCCACAGATAAATGCACCCACTGATAGATGATAAGGGGTACCCTGATATCAACACCCCTTAACCTTGATTGGGCCTGGCTTTAGTACTCCTCCAAAAGAGTTGCCCCTTAACATTAACCGGGTTCCGTATAGTGTTTGCCCATGAAATGACAATTTTGCCCTTTTGGCTCAATTTGGGTGATTTCTTCTTCTTTTCCTTCGTGCGACTCCAAAGTAACTATAAAACTCAAAACAAGCGTAAAATACATAATTTACAATAAAAATAGCAAAGAAAGCATAAACTACTAGATAGTAAATTAGGTGTATTCTACTCCTATCATCTTCATGCAGATGCAGAACTGCGTTGCTTTTATGGATAGTATGGCTTGAGATATTTCGCATTCCACGGGTGTCTGGGGACTTCTCCTTTCGTGTATAACAAATGGTCCTCCCCATGTTGGTGCTAATTTGCCCCACTTTTTCTCTCGCTGGTATTGGGGTATAGTTCTCAGCACATATTGCCCATATACAAAGTTTTTAAGTTTAACCTTCTTGTTGTATTCCCTTGCTAACCTTCGTTGGTAATTCTCCATCCTTTGTAGCGTTGTTTCCCTTCTTTCCTCTAGATCATCGAGCCTCTCCAGCATCATATCCGTCGTGAGGTTCTTTTCCCATGTTTCGGTCTTTTTGGTTAGCATGATGATTTCCGTTGGGATGGCCGCTTCGGACCTTCGAGTTGTTTGGTATGCCTATAACACGTTGTGTAATTGTTCACACCACCGTCCCTTGTGTTCGTCCAACCGCTTCTTGAGGATAAGGGCAAGGGTCTTGTTCGTGGATTCTGCTTGGCCGTTGCTTTGAGGATATATGGGGGTTGACTTGTTCTTTCTGATCTTGAAGGTATCAAAGAGCATATCAATATTCTTTCCTTATAAATTGCTTGCCATTGTCGGAGACAATTTCTGCTGGGATGCCAAACCTGCATATAATATTTTGGAAAATGAACGTGAATACATCCGAGTCTCGGATCCTAGCTAGGGCCTTGGCTTCTACCCATTTGCTAAAGTAATTTATGGCTACTATCAAGAATCGTCTTTTCCCGGATCCTTCGATTAGGGGTCTGACGATATCTATGCCCCATTTTGAGAAAGTCCAAGGACTATCCACCGACCCGGATTCGTTGCGGGAGCATGGATTCTTTTAGCAAACCGCTGGCATTCCTCACACCTCCTAGACATTCTCGCAGCATCTCGTATCATTTTTGGCCAATAATACCCCTGCATTTTGTTTTATCTGCTAGTGATCTCATCCCACTATGGTGGCATGCATCTCCATAGTGTATGTCTTTCAAAACCTGATGCCCTTCTTCTCTTGATAGGCAGCGTAACAGCGGTCCGAGGAAAGACTTCTTGTATAAAATTCCGTCCCTAAGGTCGTATCTTCCCGCCTTTGACTGCACTTTTCTAGCCTGCTTCAAATCCATAGGCAGCGTTCCTTCCTTAAGGAAGAGATGAACTTCGGTTCTCCAATCTTCTTCGTTATTGAAGTCTTTTTCTTCGTTTTCTCTTGTCATAAAATCATCTTCGTGAAAGTCATCATCGTTGTCTTCCCCTACGTCATCGTTAGCGATATCTTCCCCTACATCGTCTTCACGATTTGTAGCGAAGGATTCCTGAGGAGTAATCGAGGGCTCATATACTCTTGTTATCTTGATGCCTTGACGCTTACATCTTTCAACATGGATGATATGTATGCTAGGGCATCAGCATGCCTGAGGTCTCTTCTGCATAAATGCCGGAACTTGCTGCTAGGTATTTTGGATGCAAGGGTTTGGACCAAGGCCATGTATGCCGAGAGGGTCTCATCGTACACATTGTACTCCAGGCATATGTGTTGTATGACCAGCTGTGAATCACTCGTTAGGCGCAACTCGGTTATACCCATTTCTATTATTAAACGAAGAGCATGGACCACAGATTCGTATTCAACGATGTTATTGGTATGCCCCTTGAATTCTAACCTCAGCGCATGCACGATCCTTTCTCCGGTGGGAGTGGTGATTACGACGCCTATGCGCGTACCCTCCCTATACTTCGATACGTCGACGAAAAGATCCCATCGTCTTTGGTTTAATGGCTCTAGAATATCGAACGGGTCTTTGCCTTCTCCGCTCCCCCAGTATGCCCCTTACTTCCTCGCCGTTGTCCGGGGTAGATCTTCCAGAAATCCGCCAAGACTTGTGACTTCTGGGAATGTTGGATCTCATGGATGATGTTGAACTGATCGAGGTGAGTGTTTCATTTTGCTATCCTTCCTACCTTCCCAGCACTTTTGAGGACAGCCTCCAATGGTGCTTTGCATGGAACACGAATGTAGTGAGTCAGGAAATAAGTTCTTAGCTTTTGGGTTGCCCATACTAGTGCCAAGATGAGCTGCTCAATCTTCGTGTAATTTCTTTCTGCCGAATTGAGAGTCTTGCTCACGTAGTAGATTGGTTGCTCTATCTTCGTGCTTGTTTTGACCAATACCGCATCAAGCCGCATCCTCCGTTGTTTGCTATATAAAAGAGCCAACAATACCTCTTGGGGTCGGGCTTTTGTAAGATTGGGATTGTGGCTAGATACTCTTTGATCTTTTAGAAAGCTTATTCGCATTTTGCGGTCCATTCAAACTTGCTCCCTTTTTTGAGGATGTTGAAGAAATGCTTGCATTTGTCCGATGACCTGGCGATGAATCTTCCCAGAGCCGCTAAGGATCCGTTGAGTTTTTGGACTTTCTTTCAGGTTCTTCGGGGATGGCATCTCTACGATGGCCTGGATCTTAGCAGGATCTACTTCAATGCCCCTCTTCGTTACTAGGTAACCTAGGAATTTCCCTGAGGTGACGCCGAATGTGCGCTTTTCTGGATACACTTTCATGCTGTGTTTTCTCATCGCTTCGAAGATATCCCTCAGGTCTTGATGGTGGTCCTTGCGCAACTTACTTTTGACGAGCATGTCATCCACATAAACTTCTAGGGTGTTCCCAATCCATGGTTTGAAGATAACATCAACCATCCTCTGATATGTTGCCCCTGCATTTCTAAGTCCGAAGGGCATCCTTTTGTAACAATAGAGGCCGTGTGGGGTGTAGAATGATGTATGTTGTTGATCTTCTTCTGCTAGGGCTACTTAGTTGTAACCAAAGTATTCATCCATAAATGATAGTTCTTTGTATCCTTTGACGGCTTCCACCAGTTGATCAATGCTTGGGAGCGGGTAGCTGTCCTTGGGGCACGCCTTATTGAGGTTGGTGAAATCGATGAATATTCTTACTCCTCCGTTTTTCTTGGGCACGATGACCGAGTTCGATATCCATGTTGGGTATTTGACCTCCTTGATGAATCCCGCTTCTAGCAATTTACGGAGCTCATTTTCGATTGCTTGGTGATACTCTGGTGCTACCTTTCGGACCTTCTGCCTGAAAGGTGTGTTGCCTGGTTTTATACGAAGCTCGTGCTGGATTATCTTCGGGTCGATTCCTGGCATGTTTCCTAACTTCCACGCGAAGATATCTGCATATTCTATGAGTAACTTGATAAGAGCTAACTCTCTTTCTGTATCCATCAAGGTCCATATCTTGATCATTTTCGAGTTTTCTTCGATCCCTATTGATCTCCTTCACAGGTTCTACGGATGTGAACGTAGGCTTTGTTTCCCCTAGGAGAGGGACATTCTTTAATTGCTATTTGGTAGGTTCTTCGGCCTCCTTAGTTGTTGAGATGCTTGCCTCAGTGTTTAGAACAATGCTTTCCTTAATCAGACTTTTCCCTGAGATTTCTTCGAGATAAAGATCAATTGCTTTTTCCTTAGCAGCTTCTTTTTTTCGACTCATTCGAGACTTCCGCTACTCATCTTGTTCGTTATTGAGCTGGTTTTGTAGAGCTTGGCATTCTCGGGCGGCAACTTGATCTCCCTTTATCTCCATTACCCCTTCGGGTGTTGGAAATCTAAGGTACTGATGATAGGTTACTGTCATTCCTTTGAGTTTGTGTACCCATCTCCGACCGATGATGGCGTTGTAGGGGGAAGGTGCGTCCACTACGCTGAATCGAGTATTTACCTTCATTGGCCCTGCGTCCACTTACAAGACAATATCACCTAACGGCTTTGTTAGTGCTCCATTGAATCCATAGATGGTATAGTACGAAGACATCAGTTGTTCATCATTGAGCTCCATTCGTTTGAATATCTCATAGAACAGAACATTAACCGAGCTCCCTCCGTCGATGAGGATCTTTTTGATATTGCACCCGGCCACTGGTAATGTGAGGCCAAAGGATCATTGTAATCTTCCATGTCTTCCTCGACATCCTCAACCTCAAAAGCCATTGGTACGTTCATCCACTGCTCATGTTCGTCAACTTCTACTCCATCGATTTTGTACAGCTCGCAGTAGTCCTCGAATTGCTTCCTCAGCCTTTTTCCTATCTCATTGAGCTGCTGCCGAGGGTCCGATAGCTTTTCTGAACAGAGATGGTATTGAGCGTTCGATTTCCCCTCGGGTAGCTGAACTTGTTTGCTTCATTTGGCCCTATCTTCGGTGTTTTCATACGTATGTCTTGCTTGAGGTCTCCTGCGTCAATTAGCTTTTGGATCATGATCTTGAGATTCTTGCATTTCTCGATCTGGTGCCCATTGAAGCAGTGGTACTCGCAGTAATCCCTTGACTTCTCGGACCTTGGGGGCTGCTTTCCTTTGGACCATGGCCACTCCAGATTTTCCCGATCCTTGATCTCTCTCAGGATGCGGGTGTATCTCGTGTTCAGCTTCGTGTAGACTTAGTCTTCGAACTTCCGGTCATCACGTCGACGATCATCCCTTCGTCCTCTCATATCTTCGTTGGGTCGTTCAGTTGAACCACCCCTCTTTGATCCGCTGGCTTGCTCCACTGAATGAGTTCGATGAGATCTTTGAGTCCGGGCTCACGGGATTTTCCCGGCGGATTTCTTCTAGCCTCGCGTGCTTTTCAATGATTACTCGGATATCTCCTTCGGTCGTTGGGACATTCCATGAATTTCTACAAATAGTGTGCTCATTCCGTCTAATCCCCATTTGTAGCGGTTGATGCGACCACCGGATCTACGTTCTCTATTGCCTCAGCAAATCTTGTGCCACCTGTCTGTATATTCCATGGTTGTTTCTTTGTAATTGATTTCCAATGAAAATAACTTATCCATTCCTGCGTTAACAGCCTTGTTGTACATATAAGTTCCTAAGAACTTTTCGGTGAGCTGATCATATGAATCAATGGAGTTGGGCGGAAGGTTATCAAACCAAGAAAGGGTGATCCTTTCAAACTTGAAGGGAAGTATTTGCAGAGAATTGCATCATCTTGATCCCATCGTGCTAGCATACGATTGTAATACTGAAGATGAGTTGCGGGATCGCTGGACCCATCATAAAACTCGAATGCTGGGATGAAACACTTCTGAGGAATGAGAGATCTGGCGAGACGCGGTACCAATGGGGTGGTGTTGGCTTCTCTCATCACCTCTTCCAGTCTTCCTCCCCCTTGTCTAGATTTCAGTTGTTTGATCTCAGCCATCATTTCAGCACAAAGATCCTCCATTGCACGCTGGTGATCATCGTTGGTTGAGTTTCGCCTTGGTCTTTGGTCTTCGCTGTCAAAATAGTTTGAGTCTTCTGGAACATAATCGGATCATTTGGATCTATTCCTCCTCGGCTACTCTTCGGTTCAACGGATTGGAATTTGCTACATTTGTCACGACCATTCTTCGGTCATGATTCAGCTCAAGTGCTTTAGAGTTAGCTGTGTGTAGGGCTTCGTTAGCTGGTGAGTTGCTCCTAATCTTTGGGCGATCTTATCTCTAAGCTATTGGTTTTCTCGGGCCAGCAATGCTATTGTCTCTGTGTACACCCTTTGGCTCCTCTTTAGTTCTTCAAGCTCTTCCATCAACTGGGTGGAATGATTTGATCCTTTATTTGGGGTACCGATCCGTCGCTGCCCCCAAGGGCCATGGTATGATCTTCATCTACCGTTTGGATTAGGGGGATAGGAGGTTCGATATTTACTATTTGTATCTCCTCATGCAGGGGTAAGGGTTGGTTTCTTGTCATCAACGGTTGGGTTATTGGCAGAGTCTGGTTATGCTCGTTCGTTGGTGGCATCCCGAAGGCTGGCTGCGGTATTGACGATTCCAAAAATTCTTCCTGTTACTCGAGGGCGCGGGTAGCTGATGCAGCTTTCACTGCGTCGGCCTTGGTTGCTTCTGCTCTAGCCGCATCGGCTTTTGCTGCCACTGCTCTGGCTGCATCGGCTTTTGCTGCTATTGCCTTGAGGGTTGCCGCTGCTACATCGTTTGTATTTGACGGTGAGGTGATTTCCGCCGTATCTGTCTTCTGGTTCGTCGTTTTCGGCTTTTCACCCTTCTGCTTGCTGCGTGTCATGACTGGTGTTGTCCTTGGTGTTTCTTTGGGTGATGCTTTCGCTTTTCCTGCATCATTCGCGTTTCCATATTTGCTTTCTTTTCCTGCACAGTTTAAACATCATCGAAAATCCAATATCCATGTGGATCCTGTTAGCAAAGTTAATCCAAACGCGTAGACCAAAAGTATGACTCAACGGAAAGTTTCCAAGAGATCGTGAATTTAGACGAAAATTTGGAGAGGCAGATCCAATAATTGAAAACATGGATCTGCTCATGGATCTGAGAAATTCTTTCATGGGATGAACGTTTAAAGTGAAAACATGGAAATTTCTAAGAAGAACACAAGTCCTAAAATTTTAAACATGGAATGTATGCAACATTCTAAAGAAAGCACAGATCCGTAGGATTCGTCTTAGGGAAACATAGAAAACTTTAGAAAACGCACAGATCTGTGAGTTTTGTGCCTCGAAAGCATAAATAACTTTTAAGAGAAGTATAAATCTACAGGAAAATTGGTTTTAAATCATACATGAATAATAAACTTTAAACCATACGCAGAAAATTGGTTTTAAAAGACTGATTTCGAAGGTCATCTTAAATCCGAACACTATCATTTAGAGGATAGCACGGGGAGCCAGAAAATAAGCAATCACAGGATAAGATAAATCTTTTACCGGGACAGAGTCCCTGTTTCTAGCGCCAGATTGTGAACACATAAATCACGAAGGCATCCATATGTTTACAAACAATGTTCACATTCGTTCATACAGTTATAAAGGAGGATAAATCTTAAGTAATCTACGTTGAAACGATGACTCATCGACTCAGAGCCTTCGGGCTCGTCCTTGTCTAGTCATGGGGAAGTAAACTAGTGATGCGTACGATCGAGATATGTTAAGCATCAACATGCAATAAATAATACAGAAAGTAAAGTGCTTAATATAAATGAGACGATGATTTACGTGGTTCAGCACCAAGGCCTATATCCACGGGGGTAGTTGTTTCACTATGTTTTTGAGGGGATACAAGGATAGTCAAATGACTTTGGAGTGAATAACGAAGATAGGGGGAAGATAATACACATACTTGCTCTTACAATTCCTCTCTCCTCTATTCACTCTCTAACTCAGAATTGGTCGACCCCTTCTCTCTCAGTGAAGAGGGGTATTTATAGGGATAATACATGGGGTCCACTATTAAAGGCAGTTGCAACCTTATATCCTCGATCTTGGCGCTGATCCCGCTGGTATCTTCGTTTTCGACCGAAGGCTCCAACGGTCATGTATGGTTTACGAAGAATCATCTATTTCTACTCCACAGACTCGCGTACCCTATGCCTAGGATGTTTAATACGGGTGGTTGGGGCGGTATGCACGCGTCAGACAGATGTCTGATGCCCCTGTCACATCTTCGTCAGCGCGGTTAACCCTCACCGTTGATCTTGGATCTACCTCGAGATAAAGTAAAGCAGGTCCTTGGGTGCTCTCCAGTACTTCGCGGTGGATCATTCTTTTAGTGCTCCTCTGTCCTTATTCATTGGATTAGCATATCGATGGACAAATGTAGACGACAGATGCCCCTTGGGTGTTGGGACGTGGCATCATATCTTGATGTCACAAGGCAGGGTGTCTTCCACGTGTACATCTTCCAACACGTGGTAGAAGACGAATTATGTGTATACAACGTCAGAATTCAGAATTTTCAGTTTTGCACATTGAGGACAATGTGAAGTTTAAGTGTGGGGGAGTATTTTGCATATAGAGTTTTTAGATTTTTGCCAAGATTTTTCAAACTTTTGTATATATTTGCATAAAAAATAATAAAAAAAGGCTTCTCTTAAATGTAGCCCACACATTTATTAACGATAGCCCATTAAAATAAGTGCTTAAGCTAACCAAACAGATCTTTATGATCATTCGACATAACCCACGAAATTATGTATAATTATTATGTATAGCCCATAATAATAAGATAATCACTAATTCCCAAAATCAACATCAACAAAAACAAAACAAAAAAAAATAAAAAAGTTAATTATCTAATCAAATTTATGTAAGATATTAGACATAATTTATGTTTTTTTTTTTTAAGAATAATCAACACCCTCGATCAACTTTAGTATAATCATGATTAAGAACTGAAAAAACATCATCTTATAGATTTTTTCTTTATATAGATTATGTTTATGGAGTTCTAGGAAAATGGTTCTAGAAGAAAAAAAATTAAAACCTTAATTATTTCCATTTCGATTGACGTTGTTGTGGAATTTTTATAAGGGAACAATAGAATATACACCCTGATCAATTTTGATGTAATCACGATTAAGAAAAAATTATTTTAGACAAAAATAAGAATTAGAGTTTATTTTGTTTTGGGGAAAAAGTAGGAATTGGGGTTTATATATAATTGTCCAATTTGTGAGAATACAAAAAGAACAATTATAATTAATTTTAAGTATGATTAAGAAAAAAAAGTTGGGATTTATTTTGATTTTGAGTAAGAATAATCAAAGTTTAATTGTTAGCAAAAAATTAAGACTTGTTTGGTTTTTCATTTTAACTTTTGGTTTTTCATTTTAACTTTTGGTTTTTCATTTTAACTTATACTTTTTGTCCTATGGTTAATAAAAGTGTGGGCTACATTTAAGAGAAGCCTAAAAAAAAGACCTCCAACTTGTAGAGATTTTAGATTCACTAGCATACTTCTAGGTATGTTTACATAGAGATTCCGACCGACATAACTGAACTTGGAAGTGTTAGGGAACTACGTTCAGATTTCTTGCTTGTTAGAGTGTTAAATAATGGATTTAATCATGCTAGTGATGCAAATTAGGAGCAGAGGGAAATGCATTATTAGAGTTGATGTTCAATCATTAGTGGAGACTGCCTATTTTCAAATCAACAGAGGCACCAGACCAAAATTATTTTTTGTAGTTGACTAAAGAGCTTTCTTTTGAGTGTGTGTCACCGTACGTTAATTCCGGGTAGAATAGTGAGCTATCCAACCTCCCACCAATAGAAGCACTATTTTTGATCTCTTGAGTGCTAACTTCTGTCAATCATGAGGGTGACGTATATAGATGAAAACCACCTTCTTGTAGTTTGATTTGCAGTAGTACCATTCTCTCTCTCTCTCTCGCCAACAACAGGTCCATAGAAACACAACCATCATCAACAAGGGAGCGAGATCAAAATCTACAAGGAAAGTTGAAGACGTTTAAGATTTACAAGCAACAATACAAGGAAGAGAAAATTTCATATCCAAGTAAAGCAACATAAAATGGGCAAATTTTTATAGACATGTTGAAGACTTACACATAAGGAGCGGAATTCTATATTCAAGTTGAAGACTTATTTACAAGAGCGAAGAAAATCAAAAGATGAGAATTATATTGAAGTTTATGATACGAAGGCAATACAAGTTGTGAAGAATCAAGCGGTAAAGTACTTATCCCATGGCCATAACAATTTCATTGTCTATTTTATATTCAGTTTGTAGTTATTTCTCTTGTCAAAAAAAAAATCGAAAAAAAAAAAGAAAAAAAAAGACAAGAGAAATGCTTTGTATTATTTTGGTTTGTATTTATTTTTGTATTCATTTAATAAAGCCATGGGAAGAAGAAAAATTTATGAAGAAGTTTCAAGCAACAAGGAATTGAAGAGAAAGAGTTACAAATTGTCAAAGTTCTACGAATTTCAAGAGTTTATCATCAACAGTTGAAGACCGAAGATGAAAAATACGAGCTGAAGACTATGTTTCTATTGGATGTTGTGAGAGTGGTGCTTTCGTCACTGCAGATCGGATGTGAAGGTGGTAAGTACTCTCATCCTTGCTATAGTGGTTGATTTCCTTTCTTAGAGATCATCAGAAAAAAAAGTCTTTTATTTCCCACGATCTTGTGGGGTCTCCAGAAATATTTCGGAAGGTTTCCTTCCCACCATTCAACGTATGTAGGATTCTCTCTTCATTCCTACCTGCACACATGTGAGACCCATAAAAAAGCCGTCTTATTGAGTGTAATTATCATAAAATCCTTTAAGTGAGGCAGAAGTCGATATGAAATGCTTATTGATCGCTCTGAAACACGCGTTCTCTCATTCTGGTGTGGTTATTTCTCACTCAACATTTAAGAATGAGAATATGTTCTTTGGTATTTCTAACTTCTTATTACTAGCATGCAGGAACTCTATGTCCTCATAGCTCTTTGGATGCTTGTGAAGCTGGAACGCTTTAAAGTTGGAGTAGGTTTTGTGGGTATACCTCTTGTAAGCCCTCACGAGACTATAACTTGTCCACTAGGGACACCTAGGGGTTTAAAGGCATGTTGCACATGCTAAGTGCAACCGTGACTTCGACTACAATGAGTTGTTGTACCTTATTTTATTTTTGTAGTTTGCTCGAGGACTAGCAAAAAGCAAGTGTATGGGAATTTGATAGGTGCAATATTTGCACTAGTTAGGTACACAAATACTTTGTTTTCTTGATAGTTTTTATATCATTATGCTTTGATTTTGTTTGCTTTTGAGTTTGTTAGGTATTTGAGGCTATCTTATCCAAAAGGAAGTGGAACTCGCTCAAATCCGAGATTTCTTCACATCACCTTGAAGAGGATGAAGAGACAAAGCCAATGGCGAAATAATGAGGTCATTCCGACCTCGTACGAAGAAGTTAGAAGCAGTTGAAGCAAGTCAAATTTGTCGAAAAAGGTGAACACACAGAATTGTTGAAGGCGCCCAAGCTTATTCTCATGGCAGCCACCGAGCAGGAACTGAACTTCGGTCTCCCAAGACTTACGGTTGAGTGGAGAGTGTTAAAGACCTATAAAGCTTTGTGTTTATGGTGATTTTAGTGTTGCTGAGTTCTTATCGAGCTTGGTTATTGTCATTGAATGAGTTCGAAACGGAAGTGATGAACAGAAATGATGAGCTGGGTTTGCTGTATCATTCGAGTTTGGTTGATGGAGGTATCGAGACATAGAGAATGACGCTGGAGTTTTTGGCTGTTGCCATTGCATGGCAGCGATGGTTGACTGAGTTGTGCTCGGAGATGATCAAGACAGGGTGATGAAGCTTGACGCTATAGAAGGAGTTGGTTTTTCTTGATGCATTTGTTAAGGGAGAAGTTGCTCGAGTTTGGTTCTCAGGGAAACGTAATTTGAATAGAACGAAGAATCGGAACTGCAGTCATAACAAGATCGAGATAAAAGAAAAAGCATACGCTGCTGCCATCATTGGCAGTGGTGATTGATGGTTGTGATCATTGGGAGTACAAAAGTTGTTCGATGATGAATCCATGGTATTGTTCGTGCTGCTTGGGTTTTTAATGGCAGTGATAATGGTGATGAAGAATGGCAGATTTATTGGCAGTGACTGTCTATGTTGTAAAAGGCGCACTAAGCGTTGGGCTGGCGCCTGGGGAAAAAAGGCGCCCAGGCGCCAAATTATGCTTAAATCTGGATTTTTCTAAAAAAAAGGCGCTCGCCTAGGGCGCCTCGCCTTGCCTAGCGCCTTTTACAACATAGGTAACTGTGGTGTTGTGAGCTCGAGAGAAATTAGGAGTTCGTTGCTGCCATGGATTATGGAGTTGTGGTGACGATGATGAGAATATGGAGTTGTTGTTGATAGAATGTTGTAATGCATGCTGGAAATTGGCAGTAATGACGAGAGTAACTGAGTGTTATTGTGAACGGCGAATGCATGGTAAAGAGACAGAGATGGCTGGAGAATATGAAGGCAGTGGTGCTCGAGTTTTGAGAGAAGCTCAAGAAAGTAATAAACTCGGTGGTAATGAAGACTGAGATGTTGGTCGAATCTGGAAAGAAGACGTGGGTGATTACAAGGTTGCTTCCTTGGTTAATGGTGATTGATAGAATGATCAGAGAAGAGGATGCAGTTAGCTGTTGCTCGAGCCATTCATGACATGAAGGAGAAGAGGAGTCTGAGAAGATGATACTGCAGTGGTTTGATAATTCGAGTCAAGTTTCAGAAAAACAAGATTATCTCTTAAAGTCAATGAGACAGAGAAGTTGGGGAGTTACCGGAGAATCTATAAAAAGATGTTGGAATACAGGGAGACTTACAGATGAGTTTCCAAATCGTATTGAAACTCGGAAAACCTTCGGTGT
Source organism: Papaver armeniacum (assembly GCA_023531295.1). NCBI lineage: Eukaryota > Viridiplantae > Streptophyta > Magnoliopsida > Ranunculales > Papaveraceae > Papaver > Papaver armeniacum. The sequence goes on along the minus strand of JAJJWW010000721.1, from coordinate 278,086 downwards.
GGTTTCAAACCGTAGGTAATCTCAGGAGAGTTTACGTATGGGAAGTCCTGGCCCTAGAAGGAAAGAAGAATAACGAAAAGTTTGAGGAGGTTTACGTCGGAAAACCTGGCCTTGGAGGAGAGAAAATAGTGTCGGTTAATTGGCTGAACCAAAGCCACAGTATGCGTGGTTGGGCTTTTGCGTATTGGACGTGGCCCAATGGTGAGGAGCTGATTTTCACACGTTATTAGAGGAGATTTTTCGATCTTTAATCTGATATATCTTTTATCACATACTTTGGGAAGAGAAAGCACCAGAGCTAGGGCTTGGAGTTGGAGATTTTTCTACAACCTAGGGTTTGGTTTATTCATTCTCTTTTAATATATTTTTCATGGGTTTTAAGAAATCCATGAGTAGATAAACTCTTCATATTAGTTAAGGATGTAGTCGGATATCATAAACATGCTACTAAGTTAATATATTGGTTTTGTTATCTCAATCAAATTATTATTGTCGTGTTCTACGATTTATTATCGCCATGTATGATTGCATGATTGTTTGTTTAGGAGCGCTACTAAATGACAATGAATGCATATCTATAGCTAGATTAGGGTTTTGAGATACGTAATTGTTGATAAACCTTGTCATAAGTAGCATATTGTGATTACCAATTGTATTCAAAACCTTTGTGTGATTGCAAGTAGAAGCTTGACCTATGTTAAATAGTTTACTCGTAGTATTTCTATTGCATGGATTAGTCTAATTCATAGAACTTAAGGCTCTTGGAGGATTAAACCTATTAGCACGTTGCATTAGGTTGTTCGCTGAGAAGTATTCACATATTCATCGTTATGGTATGTGATGATATAAGGAATTTACCGGAGTATGCTCTCGATGGGGTACTTTAGGACTCTTGATAATGAATGATTGAGTGACAACACCAGTTATTAGTCGAAGTGCATGTATTATGATTGATGATGAACCATTAACCAGTATTCTCAACTTATTGATTCTCTTTATTTATTCTTTGCTTTTATTATTAGTTTAATTATTTTAGACCAAAATCAAAAAAAATCCCCCCAGGTTACTTAAGTTATAGTTACAAATAACAACCCATATCTCCTTGTGGAATGAATCTGTTCTTATTACTATACTATTATTTATAATTGTAAAGTGAAAGAGCTTAAATTATTTTTGTGTCGGCAGACAACCGACCAGTCTGGCGGTCTACGGCACGTGTGTTCATACAAACGATGAGAATGTGAGCAAGTCATGCAATCAGTTGGAGGAGTTAGCAAAGTAGTGGATGGAAAATCAACCAAGTCTCCGCATGATGAGCAACTAGTTTTAACACGATTTCCACTTCCCCATTCTTTGACTCCAGCAACTATCACACTTCATGGGATCAAGGTGTTTACAATTCTAGTAATATAAATAGGTCTTTGAATCATGATTGAAAAACAAGACAATCTTTCGTCAAACAGACAACAAGAGATTAAGAACTCAATGTCTGAGCAATTACTCTCAACAGAGTAAATTCAATCAATCAGAGCTTATCTTATATCTTCACGCAGAATATACAATACACCTACAATCTTCGATCACCATTGATCTCACAAATTTCTCAGCTTCGCTCCTACAGATCGACCCATCCTCTCTTGTGACCAGGCCGACTGAACGGCCATTGTCTTGGTTTAGGCGAGTCCTCTGATTGATCTCTCGAATTCAAATCACCTCCTTTTTTGCGGTGCATCTCGTGTAAGGTTTGACGGTTTGCTCGGTTCAAGGAGTTTCCTCCGCACGGTCATCTCCTCAATTCCGTAAAAACCAACAACTCGTTTTGCCCCATCTACATCTGCATTTGCGGTTTCCTCGTTAACAAAATCTTGTTGTGTCATTTACTTTTATTTTCCGCATTATAATTGTTTTATTATAATTAAAGTAAATTACACAAACTTTAATTCCTATTTACTTGATAAGCAATCCTATTGTGTTTGGTTAAGTCCGAACATTTCTATAAAGTAAATATATTTCGTTGTTGTATTGGCTCGATCTCGTATCCATAAACGATCACAAAAAGTGTGAACCGATTAGTTGTATTGTCTCGACTCGGTCATAGACAATCACTTTCAGGAGAAAGCACTTATAGGTAGGAAAAGTTTTAGCTTGGGTATATTTGGGTACCTCGCCTTTTCAATTGGTATCAGAGCAAGAAAACACGAAAATATCTAACAATTTGTGTTTGGTGCGATCCAACCTATAAGAAATTGAATCTAATGGTCGATTCAGTTAACGTTATGCAAGAGTATAACTACTCAAAGGTTGAAGATGTTACTACTTCGTTGACTCATGATCCAGGAGTTGCGAAAACATGTGTCCATCTGATGGAAAAGAAGATGCTGATAAAGAGTTGGTAAAACTCCTAAAGTCTATAAAATCTTTTTCTTCTAAAGTGGTGTTATCAAAAACAGAGAAAAATCTTCTTAAACATGAGATATGAGATAAAGACATCCTACTGAATATTCTATCTATAGAGAATATGGATCTTACTGTCAAATTAGAATCTCTTGGTAAACTCTTTCTCAAGAAAAAGATATACGTCATATGACTCTGACTAATGATGCTATTGTGATTTCTTTTGATATTGAGGAAACTAAAAGTCCTTGCTCGACTTTTCTGATTGTGATAAAAACCGGTTTATTCACATCTCGAAGCAGTCAAGATGATGGTAGTTTGCCTAACTACATCAAGTCGAGAAGAGGATAAGAAACCATCTTCTATATCTACTGATGATCAAATGAAATCTTGTTCGAAGGAAACTTTGAAACGATTCCGTGAAAGTGATCTTAAGGAATACAATTTTCAGTCACTTGACAGGAAACTTATACTTCTTCAACATACGGTGGTAAAAATATTGAAGGAGGTTTTTTGTCTTAAAAAAAAGACCATTTCTTAGTAGAAAGGCCAGTTATACCACTACCTATAAGATCAACTCAAAAGAATCAGAGGAAAGAGTTGATAATTGCTTCTGGAAAAAGGTTCCTCCTCACCCATATCGAAACAATCCTTGTTTTGATGAAGAACGACTTCAGAAGAAAGGGAATGAGAGAATCTCTGCCAAAAGAAACAATCAGGAATCTCCGATAATTGTTTCACATAATCACACTGATGTGAATCATAAGAAGTCCTTAGAATGAGAAAATTTATGAAAATATCATTGATAGAATTAAGAGAGATTTATCCATCTCTGAAAATTCTCACGTCAGTATAGTTCCTCCACATGATCATATCTCTAGAGTTAGAAAAGATCATCGTCTTGGGAGAAAATATGTTGGGCAGAAATTCCCTAAGAGAAACATGAACTATGTTTCTGATACTCACTGTAAGCCAAAAAGGGCTTACTCCAGTACAACCTAGTTGTAGGAAGACTGTGCAAACTCATCCATTTTTCTTTGTGTTCGTAACCCTGGATGAGAGAAGCACATAAAAAACAAGAGCACAAGTGGGTACTGTTTCGTTTAATCGGTAATATGGGATAGTGTCCCTTAATAAAAAGAGAAGTTCGGTAAAATAACCTGTTCTCGGAAACCCTGTTTACGTGAATCGAATATATTCTTATCTTTATAAGAAAAATCTTCTCTTAAGAGTTAGATCTTCTCTGGAAAAGTCTTGAACTAAAAATCATGTCTCCTGTAACTTGATGTGTTATAAGGAGTAATAAAAGGGAAGCTCGAATAGTTAGAAACTGTCCAGGTTTTCTCTCAAAACGAAAAATCAGGAAGATTGTCTCAAGAATCGTTTCTGATCACAACTCTGATAGATCTCAAGATGGAATAAGTCTATTTGCGATCGATGATTCAGATTCTACCAAGTGGTTTCCCACAAATGGTATGCATGAAGCTATGCATGGGTTTGAATAACTCTTAGGAAGTCTATTTTCTTTGTTTTAAGATCGAGACAGTCTGAAAGATAGAATGGAAGAAGCAAGAAGCGATCTAGACGATTTGAAGCTTCAAATTGAAAATCTTGGAAAACAGAAAGTGGTTGCCAACAAAACCCTTGAGACATACTTTAATAGTGTGAAAACTGATGAAAATTCAGTGAACAACAATAGCACCACTAGAGATTAAGTTATATGTTGTAATACTTAATCCAAGAAAATAGACATCAATTTTTTATTTCTTTCAATGATTGTATTAAGTCTATTATGAATAAAACTATTATGAGTAAAATTATTTGATTTATAATTTTTCTTTTGATAGTTTTTGATTTACATAGCCTGTGCTTGAATGCTTTATGATTATTGCTATGGATGTTTATGGTATGTTTGATTTCGGTTTTATTACCTTGATATTCGATCTCATAATGTTGTGAACCCTTATGGTTTGGGTGACTTTTTGATTTAGCAGGATTAAGTTCTAGCCCATGTTGATAGGCTTTGTCAAAGGATCATCAGGGGTTTTAATACAAAAAATATGTGAAAAAGTCACAATATGTTGAATCGGTTTTGGTTTAGCAGAAAAGCATATGTGTTTCGATGGTTTTCAACTTTTTCTTACAATAGTTAAAAACCGGTTTTCAACCTTTCTCTGGTAAAGGTTGGTTGTTGTTATTCTTTTGTTTTGCATAAGGATGACAACATAATGATATTTCGATATCAATTCTCCCTGGAAGAAGATACAAACATATTGGAGAAGAGGATGTGAAATTTGAGGTAACATGTTGTTAGTTAATTGTTTTCCTGTTTAAGAAAAGCCTGATTTTATTTCATATATTTATTGCTTTTGCTTAACAAAATTTCGGTACAATTGATGTTTTATTCCATGTTGTGTGTATGGATTTGTGTGTGATTCAATTGTTTCCGGTTAAGAAAAACTATTGTTATCTTGCTTTATTGTGTGGTATCTATTGTTTAGGCTTACAAAATTCCGGTGCAATTGCGGTGCTATAATGTCTATGTTGTTTCAATTGCTTCCGGTTGAGGTGAATAATTATGCAAGTTGATTTATTTGGTTTGTATGAATTGTTTATGGCTTAACGAAAGAAAAGGTTTACGAGATGGATTGTTTAGTCCAATTCGATTCCGGATAAGAAAAACTAAGTTTATCTTAGTTAGACTTATCAAAGTGGAGGTTTCGGTTATTCAAGTCTAATCGAATACCTTAACAAGAAAAACTAGTTAACTAACCTAGTACTTGTCTTGTTTAAAAGTGAAAGGTCTAAGTTATATGGATAATTAGATCACGATGAGAAAAATAGAGTTATCTTTATTTTGGTCTTATCGAACGAAGCAGTTGTATTTGTACAATCGGTTTAGCAAAGCAACTAAGGTGCTTAGTTTATTTTTGGTTTGCTAAACTATTAGGGAAAATTGCTTCGGGAAATTATTTCCTTGATAAAGTATCAAAACAAATTACTTTGTAGTTTCGGTTTTGATATTGGTTATCAGAAATGGTATGTGGAACCCTCGTTCTTAACTCTATAGGTTGCAAGTCTATTTTGAGATTTGTAAGATTCTTTTCGGTTTGTCCTTTATTTTTTCGTTTCTTTGTCACTTTGTGACAAAAAGGGGGAGAAATATATGGAGTAAACAAGTGATAATGGCATTGATTTTATATTGATTGGTATCACTAAGGAAAAGAACATTGGGGCTTAAACGTTTATCTAACTAAAGAGTGAAAGCATAGACTAAGGGGGAGTAACATATCATTACAAAGGAATAACAAAGACGTGTGGATTGATAAAATCTACCTATCTTACCTTTAGGGGAGTAATATTCTTTGTTATCATAATGTCAACAGCAACATTTAAGGATTGAATGTATACAGGTTATTGTGATGTTGAATTCGGGAATCAAGCGTATGTGTAATAAATTCTTGTAATTTATTTATTCATATGATGTAAGAGTTTTGTCACTAAAATTGACAAAGGGGGAGATTGTTAGAGACTAGCTCGGTTGAACCCACCAAGCGTTGGTATGTCAAGTTTGGTTGTCATATTTTAGTGAATCAAAACTCATTTTAAGAGTCGCTTGATTATGTACTAGAGTCCACTTCATATAGGTTAGCTTAAAAGTATTAGGATATGACACATTACAAGTATTGCGAAGACTTGAAGAAGTGAAGAAGTAAGAATCTACAACGACAACATCATCCTTCCACTTGGGTTAGTGATATTTGACTTGAATTGTTTCATTCCCTAACGTATCTTTCAAGTCGTGCATATTGAAAACAAAATGACAAGCATGAACACTCTAGATAGACATAGTATTAAGGAATACAATACGAGGTTTATTGCTTAACCATTAAACTTTATAGATAAGACATCCACATAATCGTTTAAATGCTATTGTGATTATGTATGGGTATGAGGTGAGGATTTCATCCTAGGAAACAATGTTTTACATGTGTTTTAAGGAAGTAAGTTCATAATTTTTTTTTTTATGAATCGAAAAGGAAATCGCCAGGCGTTATTGGTATTGTTATTCATTGCATATCTTGTGAACAACCAATATGTGTGATTTAGTATAACCGCTCATGACTTGTTTGTGTTCTTGGTAAAACTATTCACAAAGGCCTGACTTATGTATTGGTATGACTTTTATTAGTGAAACCGATCTTAAGTAATCACCTGAGATGGTATGATCGAGTTTGTGATTTTGTGTATGACTGACTCTGGGTAAAGGGGAACCGATCCTAGTAAGAGGTGCAACACATCACAAAGGGGAATCGATCCTTGTATGAGTGGTAGGCTTGGTAATGTGGTTTATTTTTCGCCTACTTGTGATACTGCAAGTGCACAGCGCCTGTTGGAGGCGTGGCAAGTACAGGTCGATCCCACAGAGACTTGTGGTGTTGTATGGTTGATCAAAGGCTTACTCTAAACTGTATTCAAAGAAGTGTAACACAACTGAGGTTTTGTCGATGCGACTAAGTGAAGGTTATAACAGTGGAATAAAATGAACTATAAGTAATGAGATTAAAGGAGTACTAGGATTGTCAAATCCACCTCCAATTCATGTTATGTGTCAACTAATTGGAGTGTTCTTGTTCCTATGATGAGATAAAGGGAAGTTTGTCAATTCTACCACCTATCTAAGGAGTTTCTCCTAGTGATACTTCAATTAGCATGCTAAGGTATTAACCCGAGCACTAGTTGTCTAATTAAGCACAACTAGTCAAGGGAATTAGCAACTAATTCTAAGGCTTGAGCTGCAGCACACTCAACACAGTTATAGCCTAACTACAATGGATACTTGGCATTCATTTTGAGAGAAAAGCATTGGGTACTAGAATTGAAGTTATCTGATAATTTAATCAATCAAGAGCAACTCAGACAAAGTTGAAATCACAACAGGGAATTAGGGTTTCATTGAAATCCTAGAAAATGTAATTAGAACATGATTAAGATACTCAAAACACAAATTAACCTAAAATTGGTGCTCTGGCTAGCCCAGGCATAAGCTTCTAACATCCTCACCTCAGACCTCTTTATACATGCCAAGCAAAACCCTAATTTACTTCAAATTGGAAAAATAAACGAATACCCTCTCACCCACGTCGCTGAATCAGTGTCAACTCTGCTCAATTCGGCTCTGGCTTCATTACTCTGATTTTCCCCTCACTGTAAAACCTTAACCCTAACCTAATTCTTTCTATCTCTCTCTTAGATCCTAGGGAAGAAGCTAAGAAAGGGCTAGAGAGCAATTAGGAGGGGATGGCGGAGGCGGCTGTTACAGTGGTTGTTGATGGCTGTGCTCAGAGAAGAAGAAGGTGAGGGCTCTGCCATTGTTTGGTCGGGAGAGAAAAAGAGGAGAGCTCTCTGGTGTTGTCGGGTGAGGAAGAGAAGGAAAGAGAAGGGTGCGTTTGGTTTGGGTTTATGGGAGAATATATAGGTGTCTTCGGTGTGGCGCGGGAGCAGCGATCTTTGATGGGATGGTTGGAGCGAGTGTTGGATCTTGGTGAGATCGATGCGAGCGTGATGCGACCGTAGGATGAAAATCTAACGGCTCGGAAGGGACGGGTTCGGATCGGGTCATGGGTCGGGTATTGGGGCGCTCAAGCCCATGTCTTGTGAATGGGTTGCTACTTGTTGGGTTGTAAGCATTCTTGTGGCAGCTTTGGCTTTGGCTCTGCTCCATAGACGCTCGTCTCCAATTCTCGCTCTTTTGGCTCCTCAATTTCTCCGAACTTTATTTATTACCTAAAAACACAAAATTAATTAATACAAATATTTATTCTTGAAAACAAAGAAAACACAGAATCTGGGATAATATCTGATTTACAGTACAAAAGATGAGTTAAATGTCAATAAATAGATGTATAAATATGCAATATTTGGCACTCATCAAATACCCCAAACCTGAATTTTACTTGTCCTCAAGTGAAACAGAATTTGGAAATCCTAACTATACCCTGTCGCGGGTTTCTCGAATGCATTTAGCGTATGCACTAAGCCTTTAAACCCTAGGTGTCCCTAGTGGACGAGTTGTAGTCTCGTGAGGGTTTGCAGAGGTGTACCCACAAAACCTTCTCCAACTTCAGAGTGTAAAAAAGAGTCTCAAGCATCCAAGGAGCTATGAGGATATAGAGTTTCTGCATGCTAGTAACAAGAAGTTAGAACTACCAAAGAACGCATTCTCATCCTTAAGTCTTGAGCGAAATAACCATACCATATGAAAGAATTCGGGTTCGATTGTGATCATAAGCCTCGACTTCTGCCTCACTAATAGGGTTTTATGATAATTGCACTCAAAAAGACCGCATTTTAGTCTCTCATGTGTGCGAGGGCGGGGAATAAAGAGAGAAATCCACGCACACGTTGTAGGTAAGAAAGGATAACCTTCCGAAATAATTTGGAGACTCCACAGTTGTGGACAAAAGAATCTTTTTCTGATGATCTCTAAGAAAGGAAATCAACCATTAGCAAGGATGGGAGTACTCACTTACCTTCTCACCCGATCGGCAATTAATATCACTCTCTCAGCATTCATAGAAACGTCTTCAATCTTCGGTCTTTGGTCTTCAAATGTTGATGACGAACTTCTGAACTTCACAAAAAGTTGACAATTTTTTTTTTTTTTTTTTTTTAACAAACATGAAATGAAAATAACAATAAAACTCAATTTTTCACAAACTTCATTAATTCTCATCTTCTTTTCTTTTCTTTGTTGCACATAAACCTTGGACTATCTCAACTTTTCTTTAAATATTTTGATGATGCTCCGCTTGCTGACGATGATGTGTTTCTATGAATCTGTTGATGTTGTTGAGAGGAGAGAGTGATGCTAACGCAAATCGGTATTTAGAAGAAGTTTTCATCTTTAGACGTCACCCTCATGATCGACGGAATTAGCACTCAAGAGATCAAAAATAGTCTTTGAAAGTGGTGCGAAGTTGGGTGGCTCACCATTCCTACCCGGAATTGACGTACGATGACACACACTCTAACAGCTTTTCTAGAAAGTTGCAAAAATTGGAGGTTGGTGCCTCACTTGATGTAAAATGGGTAGTCTCCACTATGGGTGATCACAATTCTACTACCGAATATCCAAACAGCACCTAATTCGCCCTCCGGTATGGTTAAATCCAACTTTAACGTTCTAATCAACTAAGAAACCCGATTGCGTTCTCCAGTACTTCCAAATTCTTGGTATTTCGGTTAGGCAACTCTATGTAAACATAGCTAGAAGCATGCTAGTGACTCTAAAATCTCTAAAAGTTGGAGGTTTTTATTTGCAAAAAGTTTTGATTTTTTTTTTTTTTTTTTTTTTTTTTTTTTTTGATTTTTTTTTGAAATAAAAGACTAAAAACTCTATATGCAAATGCACCCCCAAACCTAAATCAAACATTGTCCTCAATGTGTCAATGGATAATAAGAATTCAAAAAGTCACATACCATGAGAACTATGCTGATAAGAGAAAATGGAAGAGATTACCGGTATGTCGGCGGGAGCAAGGTTAGAGCTTCATTTGTCAAGGCTAGAATCCAACATTCTCAGTGGAGATCATATCGGATTAGCACAATATATGTACAAGAAGACTCAACCGATTCAAGAAAAGAAAATTTAACAAGTCCTACTGGATTATATACAATGAAAATTCACCATATACCAACAATCTAAAGAGTTGAGGATCAACCCAAAAGACGATATGTACAAACATCAACAGCCTTACACAAATATAACATGAGAGCGCAAGTAAGGCTGCATATGGGAATGATTTTCTCCCAAACCTAAACTTGTGAACAGGTGTGTTTGAGAGCACAAAATCTTGCAATTTTAAGGGTACATCATGCAAAAGGTCTAACTCAAAATGAGTTTTACTAAGAACAGACGGTATACACATTCCAACCGTGGTTCCTTAAAGTGTTATACTTTGATGCAAAGTAGTCCAAGAGGACTTGGGAAGCACAAAGCTCTAGGCCTAAATTAGGAACTCTCGAGAAAAGTTGGTTTTGCAATTTTGTTACAAACTACACCTAGGTTTGGTGGAGGAGTTTCAATCGTGCCTTAGGAGAGAGATTAGGTACATCTAAGTTGTTTTCATGTATAAGATCATTTGCACCATCACATACTTTCCTAAAGGTCAAAAAAGAAGGTAAATCATGTTCACTACATAGAACAATTCATCAATCTCCATGTCATAATCATCGGAGGAGGCAACATGTTGTGACATGGGCAGGGAATCGAACACAAAATACTATCATGATCCATAAGAACATTAGTGTCAACGAGAAGATTAATCCTTTCTTAAGTCACAAACAAGTTGTGTAGCATGCTCACTTTCACTGAAAAATTTCACAAACCCAAACTCAGAGTCAACATCGCATGTATGAATGTTAGACGAAGTATCATTCATAGGGTTCACAGAAGAGACGCTTAACGTCTCTGAAACCAAAGATTCCATCATATTTTCAGCACGCACATGCTCTTCTAACATATCATATTCATCATCATCATCATCCTCATAACAAAAATGCATTTCCCTATTCAAAATTATAGCATTTCTAGTGTACTCATCTACCTCTAGATTAGGTTCATATTTAGTTGCATGAGTAGGACTAGAAACACTATTTTCAAAATTATCATGTATAACAAACATCCTATCATAAACTTCTTTCCAATCTTTATTTTGTACCTCAATCAGGTTCATTTGAAGAATCATAGTGAGATGTTCAAGTGAATGGGAGTCTTCACTAGTGGGTATGCATGTTTCATATGAAGGATCATTACATGGTTGTGCACATGGTTCACTAGACAAGGGATGATCATGCATTTTCCATCCAAGTATATCATTGTTTTGTTCTATGAGCTTATCCATTAGTGATTGCATACAAGGAGTTGGGGGAGTATATAATCGTTCATCTCCCCACTGTGGTTGATGATACATGTGCTCATAATGATTAGGGTATGAGTATTCAAGGTCAGGGCCCTGAGAAGGTTCATAATACTCCCTAAAATCATTATGGTCTGTGGGGGATTCATATTGTGAAGCATGCACGTAAGCAAGTTCTACGATGGATTTGTTTTCATCCCCAGTTGCGAGACCAAAAATCCGACATGATCTAGCAACTCAATTTGGGCTCAAAAAGAAGCACTATAGCCTAGCACACATCAAGTATACTAAGTCCAGATGCAAGCCCAAGTTATGCAAATGCACAAATTGTTGTGGGATCAATTTTGGTTTAAGTGGGTTTTGGTTTATGTGGGATTTGGTTCATTGTGGGATTTGGTTTATTGTGGGCTTCGGTTTCATGCGAGAGAACAAGTTTGTAAGTAGCCCAGCTCAGCTTATGTGGGCTCCTTGTTTGGTTTTTGTGGGCTGGTTTGGTTTTTGTACGGCCAAAGAAGAAACGGCCCGCTATGCGGGCCAAGTTATGTGGCTTTGAAGGTTGTATGAAAAATGCACAGCCCGGTTGATTGCAAAGCCTAGGTTGTGTCGGAGGAGCGAGTCCGGTTTATGTGCAAAGCCCAGTGGTTGTGGGCTCAGTTTGTGCAGAGATTGGAAAGCTTTCACAACACAGGTCTGAGAGCAGCTCGGCTCATGCACTCGCTATGTGCACAGCTTGGTAAGTTATGTGCATCCCTGGTCAGGCCAAGCACAAGAAAAACAACAATTGGTTGTGTGCACAGATAGCTATGCACAGCCTCTCAAAAATATCACAGCACAGCTTGTGCAGGGCAGGTTTAAGCTTAGCACAGTTTAGGTTGGCAAGTTGGCAGCCCAGTTTAGCAGGCTTACACAACACAGGTTAGGCTGGGTAATGCTCACTCTAGTGCCACAACTACAGATATTGGTTATAACTTTGGTCACAAAACAAACACAGCTTTAGCCTAACATATATGCCAAATATCAAGCAACACCCAACATGGGCAACAAGGGCACGGAGCCTGTCCACGAGATGAAGTTTTAGAAAATGTGCAATGAGTTACAAAAAGATCACCGGTCACTGAGATGCCTTATGTTGCTTAGGGATAGACATTACACGCATAAACCCCACAAAAATAACCAGATGCACAAATGTATGCACACAATCGCACAAGGCAGATGGCTCAACAAGCTCAACAATTTTGCAGTTTTGAACAATAAATAGCCACACAAGTTTGTCAACAAGTTTGCATAGGTTCGCAGAGCTTACCACAGCCATTGAATAGGCACAGAGTCGCAATACACGTGACTTGATAATGCATAGAGCACAGGAAAGCTCACGATTTCATCAGGGTTTACACAGGGGAATGAGCATGCAAGGGGTGTGGCAAATATGTAATCTCGTAACACTCCTAAATCTCACTAGATCTTCACATCTTTCTCGTGTTTTGGCTATCATCATCCATTGCGTCATTTATATTACTCGCCTGCGACACCTTCGCAACACTGTCGTTTGTTGATTTTGCGATGTATCGATGTCGCGATATTCTGATCCTACATCTTGCCTCTTCTCATGTCTTCTCTACGAAGAAGAGAATGTCATGAGAATCAGTATTTTTTGAAATGCCGCAACTGTTCATCCTTATCTGTTTTAATACGATCCTGTACTTTTACACAGAACTCCTTATACGTGTTTCTTCTTCCACCCATTTCTTGACACGTCTCTTTCAACCGTTACTTATTGACCGTTCACGTCCCTTCTCGCATTAAATGCATTTATATATAGTTTTCTCACCCTCCTCTTCTTCTTTTTTACTTTCTCTCTGCATTTTTTCTTCGATTCTCCTCCGTAATTTTTGTTTCTGCTGCTGTAAATTTTCTTTTTCTTCTCTCCTTTGATCTTCAACCTTCCATTCATTCCCATACTCTGATAATGGCTCCATCTGGCCGTAGATATGAAGTTCTTTTGGGAGAGATTCAAAAGGATTTACAAGAGAAGGTTTTCATGGTATCCACTATTCCCAATCAAGAACCTTCATCTATTCTTTCCGCTAAACTGTTTACTGATCATCATTGTGATGATCAGAAGGTTATAACACGCTAGGTCAGATCCTCGCAGGTCTTCCCATTCCTCTCTACAACCCTGAATTTCCCTTGTTTTATGAAATCCTTGCTCATGAGAAATTCTTGCGAGCTATCTATCAATTAAGCGGAGATTGTATCCGTTTAATACTTGAGTTCGCCAATCGTGGCGCTGGTAAGGGGTCTCTATATCCTAATAAAGTCAGAGATCCTAAATTCGCAGACTTAGAAATATTTGCTGAAAAGTATTCAGTAGAAAGTTTCTTTGAAAATTATGATGTAATAAACATGAAGAACGATAGAACTCGTTGGGGCGCACGGTTGAAAAGAAAAGAGATTATACCTAGCGACAAGATACTTATGCAAGATATCGATTGGCACTCTGGCAAGAACAATGTTCCTCGCCATTCCAAAGACGACAAGTGGTGCGTCTTTCCACTGTTTTTGAACGGACCTTATATTTCAGGTTCCAATGTACTCCCTGCGAATCTCGCCAATTATCAGCCTTGGGTATTTAATTGGCCAGAGAAGGCAAAAGAGGTATATTTTCTTCATTCCATTCACTTTGTGACCTTCATTTCCTTTTTATTTCTACTAATCTTGCAAAATTTTTAGATCATCAAGTTGAGGAGAAGTTACGAAAGGAATCCCAAGACGAGTACTCTGGCGATACTCCATTCAATCACGGATGAAGTAAGAAACATCTTCTTTTATTATTTTAACAATATTGTTGCCTCTGTTTCTTATCTTTATTCGTGCGTGAAGGTTGGTGTTGAAGTCGCCGGAGAAGAAGAAACTTCTGAAGCTGCGAAGGCCAAAGGAAAGGGTAAAGGTACTCTTCGCAAGGAGAAGTCCATTGTTCCACCTTCTAAAAAACGGAAGATCCATTCTTCTTCTCGTTCAAGTCTTCAATCCAGCGAAAGTTCTGATAAAGATAATGACGATATTGATATTTCTCTTGCGAAGGAACATCATCCAACTGAATCCCCTATTGCGCTACTGTCTAGTATCTTCTCAGACTCCATGCAGGGAATTGGAGATGATCGTCTTTCTGGTACTTGCGAAGCTCTCGCAAGTATTTGTGATGCTTCTTTACTGGAGGGTAATGATACTCTTCAGGGAGTTTCCATATCAGTGACTCCCAGCTTTCTAAATGCATTTGGTGCCTTGGTACGTCTGTATTTCTTGACTTCTTCATAATTTTGACTTTAAATTGTATCTTGATAATTTCTTTATTTTTCTTTGTAGTCTGGGAGAGCTTCCTTTGTTGTTGCCTCAGATCTTGAGAAAAGGCGCAACACTCTTGAAGAGAAAAATCTTCAACTTCGCAAGAAGAATGAAGAGTTAGAAGCTGAAATTGTTGTTCTTCGCAAGAAGAGTGGAGAATTTGAAAGTGAAACTGCAACTCTTCGCGAAAAAACCAAACATTTGGAAGTCGAGTCCTCCTCTCAGAAGGATAAAATATCTAGTCTTCAAAGCGCCAATCAACAACTTTATGATATGAAGTTCTTCCTTTTTCTTTTATTTTGTTCTATAATTATTTTCCCTTACCTAATTTATTATTTTCACAGATATTTATAACCTTTCTGATGAGCCATTCTTCTTCATTAATTTCCTGAGCCCATGGATGATGATGCTCTTCTCGCTCATCTCAACGATTCTTTAAGTAATTCTTCAAATAATAAAATTAGATCTCTTTCTTTAGATGAACTCCAAACCAAATTTCGCCTCTTAGAAATTGATCATAGATCTAGTTTAGGTTTAGACAACCGATTTAAACGTCTATACCTTAGCTCCCAAGAGAAAATTAAAGCTTTAAGGAAGAAGATTAGTACTCTTATAGATGACAAAGATCGTATTGCCAACCAAGGTGCCCAAGCGTTAGCGAAATTTCAAAAAACTCTTCTCGAAGTCCAAGTTGAACGGGATGAATCCCTTCGCCAAAATGCTATACTTAGCGAGAGAGAAAATCAAATTCGTTCCCTTCTTCTTATAAACAGTGACGATGAATTCGCTTGGGCTGCGAAAGTTCTAGATGACGCTAGGAGTAATTTAGGTGTTAATGTTAGCCTCCAAGTTGAGTATACGGCCTTGATTAGAGACATGATTTCTGACAGAGAAGGTTGTTGACCATTCTTCTTTATCTAATTGTTTGTTTTTCGTGAAATAGTTGTTAAGTCACTAATTCATTAGCACACATTCGCAGGAGCTGAAGAAAGATTTCGCAAAAGAATTGAAGAACTTGAATCTGAGAAGGAACAACTCGCAAAGGACTTCTCTCTTCGTAATGACAAGTATTCCAAGTTGAAGAAGCAATTACAAACTACTGTATCAAATTTCAAAAATGATGTTGTCCGCTTTCGCAATCAAACTATTAGGACAGTCTACGATGATCACAGTATTCCTCTTTCTTCATATCCTTGTCTTCTTGAAAAAATTCCTGAGAATATGCCTTCTCTAGATATCTCTGATAGTGATGCTAGCGAAGAAGAAGAATCAGATAAAGACGAAGAAATAAAAGAATCTGATGACGATGAAGATGATGAAGAAGAGGAGTCAAACAAGAAATAATTCTTTTTTATTTTTTCTTCTTTTGTAATATTTGTACAACCCATCCTTTAATCTTCTACTTTTGTAACCTTGTTCTGTGAATTTTTTGGATCTTCCATTATATGCTTTGTTGCTCTTTCCTGCATAGATTAAAAGAACAATTTTTCCTTGCAATACAGTTAATCAATATTATGAATGAAGTTAATCTATTATAGGAAAATGAATAATAAGTTTTTACTCTATTGCGTAAATCTATCATATGAAAATAAATAACAAATTTTTACTCTGTTCATTCCCATACTTGCCTCTGTTATTTGTTTTCAAATGAAAGATTAAGTCAATAACCTTTAAGTAATAATATGCCTATGTTATTTGCTAAGTTCTCGCAAGCAAATGTTTCCTGGTTGTTTCCATGAATATATTCGCAAACTTATTTGTTTGCATATAATCATTTTCGCAAGCTTATTTGCTTACTCATTTTCTTGTGTGGTCTTATTTTGCCTTCCTAGTTAAAGGTCTTATGGTGCCACCCCTCATCATTGCGACAAAATCGCAGGACTTCTTTACATTTTCATGCAATGACCCATTGATCTTGCATTATCATTCCTTTAGTATTGTTGCCTCTGCAGGATAATTTTATTGTGACAATATGATAGGCCTAAACTTTCTTGCGAAAATAAAGCCCCATGACATTGCCGTCTTGCGACGAAATCGCAGGACGTCCTTACACTTTCATGTACTGACCCATTGATCTCGTCTTACCTTCGTGTTTTGTATTATTGCTTCTTCAGGATCATCGCACAAATATGACAAGCCTAAATTTTCTTGCGAAAATAAAGCCTCATGACATTTGCGTTTTAAGACACTTATCAGCTCCCTAATGGAGGGTGCCGCCCTTATCATCTCCCTGGTTGCCCCTTCAAGGAGGCGTATATCAGCCATACAAGACTAGCTCCTCCCATCCAGTCTTAACAACAACCAGTTGTTTTCGCAGCCTCTTATCCCTTATACCTATAGGGCTTATGGTTACGAGACTGCACCCTAAGTGGAGTTTTCTTCGGGCCGAGTGCAGCATGTGCCAAGACTTGCCAAGAATGGCCGAGACACTTCAAATGTCACAGGCACTCTTGGCTCAACCGTGTACCTCGGCGCCTTGGTCATACACTGACTCCTTAGAAGAGACCCTCGGGCGTCCAACCAGGGTATAACCTTATATATATATATATATATATATTTGGAAATCCAAGGTATCTCTCCTGGATGGGCTTTATTGACCCCAAATCTCCATGACTCAGGTTCCAGGGGCGGTGTAACCTTTTCCCTGAGCCATGTCAAGAGATACCCCCTTATATGACGCACTTTAGGTCTTACATTTGCCTCTTGCGAAATATCATTCGCGAACTAGGGTGTACGCCATAAAGGTTCGTCCCATTCTTTTGTTATTGTTCTTTGATTATTTCATCTCATTATCTATGCGAAATTATCGCATAAGCTTGCTTTGTTTGTTGTAATCTCGCAGTAAGTCTGTAACAAGATTTTCATATATTCTGATTCGAGAAAATTTCGTGTATTCCTTCTTCGATCCTCATAATCCTTGCACTTTCAACATATCTTTGTTACTCAAAGTAATAATTTTTTTTTTACAAGCTCCAAATCAATTATTCACTTCTTACACTTCTTACTTATGCTGCTCCCTGCTTTTTCATTATTCAACTTTTCTAATTCTGCCTTTCCTTTTGCGAAATCATCAAGATTTTCCACATCCTTAAGGCATTGGTTTCGCAACGTATTTTCTTCTCTCACCTCTATTGCGTCCACCATCAGTCTTTCCCTTCTTTGTTCTTCTTTGATGTTTTGCTTCTAGTTCTTCTTCTGAGCAGCTCTTTTCTTGCAAGATTCCACGTCAACTTCATAGCACTTTTGTCCCTCAACCCAATCTCCTTTTATGACTCCAACACCATTGGGATGAGGAAATTTGATGCATTGGTGATAAGTCGATGCTACACCCAAAATCTCATGTAACCAAGGTCGCCCAATCAATGCGTTATAAGGGGACTCCACATCGACTATGCAGAACAAAATTTCAGTTGATAATCCTTTCAACGGTATCCGCATATGAATTTCTCCTTTTGGTTTATTAGCAGTACCATTGAACCCATAGATCTTATAAGTTGAAGGTATCAGATCTTCATCTTTCCCTCCCATTGTTTTGTAAGTATGGTAAAAAAAGATATTCACCGAACTTCCAGTATCAATTAAAATCCTATTGATTGCCCATGAGTTTTCGGCTTCATCATCTTCATCCTCAACAGGTTTTGGGTTAATCTCCAACCTTACCACCAATGGGTTGTCATGCATCTCTCCATCCTCGGGTACTTCTTCTGATGTAAAAGAAATAATCTTCTTTTGCCATTCCTTAAGTGGAAAGGTCTTCGCCATATTCATTATTTCTCTATTTTCAGCATCTCTTGCGAAAACCCTACTGAGAACACTATCATGAAAGTCTTCAATTGTCCTGTAAGAATGTACAATAGAATTGCAAAACAAGTTTTTGGCTTTCGCTCCAACTTCTATTACAAATGTTTCTTTCCCTTTTGTTGTGTTTACTCTGTGAATTTCGGGCGGTGGTGGTAACGGTTGAGTCTTCTCTTCGCTTTTTAAGTAATGATGTAGCTTCCCTTGGTCTATCATTCTAAGGATGATTCTTTTTATATTTCTACAATCGTTTGTCGAGTGTCCATGAAAATGGTGATAGGAACAGAATTCATGACTTCTGTCACCCGGAGGCGGTTCATTCCCCATGTTCCATGGTGCAGGTATGTTTTCCATCAGGATTATAGCTTCCCATATTTTCTCCACACTAGCATTCAGTGGGGGCATCTTGATTTCTTCCCATATTACCCTATGACTTCATTGCCCCCATGATAATTCTGCCTCTGACCTCCATAAGTTTCTTGGGGCTGATCAAGCCTTTGAATTTTGTTATTTCCGCCACGGTTATAGAAGTTTCTCTCTCTTTCAAATTCTTCCTGATCACGACTTCCCATGGCTACTAACTTTTGCTGACCATCACTCGTTATCATTTCTTGTTGACCCTGCGAGGTGCTCGCCACTGTATTTATCAATTTAGGTAACAAACTTGCATTCGCAGCTCTTGAACTTGTATTCGCAACGGGGTATGATTCCATCTCATTTTGCTTTTCCTCTAGAGCAATGTATTCCTCCTGAAGTTCTCGCAACTCAATCATTGTGATTGTATTCTTGATTCTAAAAACTTGAATGTATAATAGATTGGTTGCGAACATAGCGTTAATGAATGATAAAATGAAATATCTCTCATCCACATGGCCAGCCATTTCGCTGCACATTGTCTTCCAGCTCACGGTTAAATGTTTCAAGCTTTCTCCAACCCTTTGCTTTAACCCAAATACATCTTCAATACCAGGTCGCAAAGAATTATTACTTATGTATGCCCCTAAAAATATAGCCTGCAAATGATTGAAACATGTTATTGTATTCCTTGGTAATCCTTCAAACCATTTCAAAGCTTCTCCTGTCAAACTCGATGCAAAATACTTGCACAATATAGCATCATGGTTTTCCCACTGTAGCATACATCTCACATAAGCCTTTATGTGTTGTATTGCACAAGTTGTTCCATCAAAAATTCTGGTTAACGCAGGTAAATTGCACTTTGGGGGTATTCCTCCTAATTGTACTTCTTGTGTGAATGGAGTTTTCGCTGCTTCTTCTATAGCTTCATCCAATTGTCTCTTACCTCCTCCCCTTTTATTATTTAACATTCCTCTCATTTCCGCCAATTCTCTCAAAATTTGTTCATTTACCCCAGAATTTGGATCCATTTGTCTTTTTAACTCCGTCTCTCTTCTTCTGCGTTCATGTCTATTTTGACTTTCTTGCTCATCATTCTCTTCTTTCCTTTCTCTGCGATCTTCTCTTTTATTCCTCTCATGAATTCGCACACCGTTATATCTATCATTTTCTCTTCTTTGCTGCCTTTCGGATCTCCTTTGTACTCTTTCATATTCTTCATTGATATTACCATTGTTGTGATTTTGTTCTCGCCTTTTTTCTCGATTATCATGATTATTCTGGCGAATCGCCTCTTGTAGTTCTTGTTCATCCATTTATGTTCTCAATCTTTCTCTCTCGCAAGCTAGTCGTGCTTGTTTAGTATAGTGTCTTTCAATTTCATCTTCAATTTCTTTTTGCTTCCTCCAAGCTTCTCTCCCATGCAATATTCTTCTTCCTTCTTCCTGATTTGTTTCGTCACCTGGATTATCTCGCCCCTGAAGTTGCCTATTTCCTTGACTTCTATTATTTTTCCCATTTTGAAGAGTCTCAGGTTGTGGGATATAACGATCTTCCATTACTTCTCTTCTTTCGCAGTGTCCTTCGCTTGGATTTGGCATTTCCTCTCGATTTTCTTCATTAGCATTTTCTACAGGTAATGTTTTCCTTATTTCTTCTCTAACTGATCTTGAACTTGACCTTGTAGTACTTCTCGACCTTCTATTTTGCAATCTCATGTTTTCCATCCTCAATTCGTGATTTTGCCTTGTTAGATTTGCACGCTCTTCCGCTTCTAATCGCCTTTGTTCATGTATTGTTTGTCTTAATGCCTCTAATGCTGCGATTTCTTCACTTCCATGAATTATTTCTCCAATCACTTCTTGACCTCTCTCCTCTCGTCCATTGTTTACCAATTGATGTTCCTCCTCCCGTTCTTCTATAGAGTCTGATCTCCAAGTATGCACGCTTACTCTATCATAATCCACAGTTCTATTCGGTACCGGTTGAATTGGTGGTTGAATTTGATTTTCTTCATTATTCCTTGTGTTTATTCTTGAGGATTCCCCCATTTCATTTCTCCCTTCTCCAGCAAGTTTCCTACTCCTCCTAACAGTTGTTGGTTGTTCTGATGCATGTCTTCTTCTAGCCATTTCTCAATTTCAATGGATTGTTGAAAATTATATGAAATTCCTTTCTTATTACTCCCAATTCTTTCAAATCATGATGTCAATCTTCCTTCAATCCATGTTTCTAGCACCAATATGTAGTTGCAGGAAATCCTACACTACACCCCTTACAAGAATCTATATAATCAAATTATTTTAGGATGAACAATCTTAACTTTTATTTATTAAATCTTTGAATGTTTACAAAATGAAATAGAAATTGGGCTAAGGAATTACAATCACTCTAAACTTTCTCTCTCTTAATGACTTGCTCAATACTCGAAAAAAGATCTCTCATTCAATAGGCCTACTCGGCTCCTTATATAGGGTATTACATGATGGATGACAGCTAAGATGTCCTTTATTTTGGGAATGAATTGCGAAATATCGCAAGTGTACAAATATGTAGTCTCGTAACACTCCTAAATCTCGCTAGATCTTCACATCTTTCTCGTGTTTTGGCTGTCGTCATCCATTGCGTCATTTATATTACTCGCCTGCGACACCTTCGCAACACTGTCATTTGTTGATTTCGCGATGTATCGATGTCGCGATATTCTGATCCTACACTAACAAGTTCCCCGAGGATGCAAAATTTTATCGAGTACATTATTATACTAAGTACAACAATGCGTCTATTGTACTTAGATATGGGAATTTCATCTCCCAACACATCTTCGTCATCTTCCTTTAGACGAAATGGTCACTTACTTACATTTAAACCTCGACTAATCATGGGAGTACTATTAGGATGCATGTCTTCGTTAAATTTCCTGACAAATTTATACAAATGCAAACTGGTGGGATAATATACCACAAGCTCAGTATTCGGTCGAGCTTTCCCCGGATTTTTCATCTCAAATTCGGATTTTAACTAGCTTTTAAGGTCTCTTATTACATCAAGAGTACCCATCATGTCTCTACCATAGACATAGATAGCTACAATTCCAAATCAGGAACTTTCTTTTGAATACGCAAGGAAAAATAACTTACTTGTCTATCCCCTCCAAATCAAATAGTTACTTAGACGGGTATACCACATCCGCCTGATTGCTTCAATCTATAAGTGAGCGTCATATCTAACTGTAAACGCACTTTGTGGTTTAGAGTCACTTGATTTTGGGAAACAAAAGGTTATAAACTACTTTTGTAAATATCTGCTATCCCTTGATTCTTTCAGAGATACGTAACACCCACATACATATGCTGCATTTCAAGTCCTTTTGAAATTACCAAGCTAACTAAGTAGCAGAACTCCATAACGTTCATTACAAGAGAACAATTCCAGGGCTTTCTGAGAAACCTCGCGCCACAAGGCGAGTCTAGATACTTTGAGACTTCATTCTTCCCATTGTGCTCTTTGACAAATAATCATGTATGTCCCATAGGGTTTACACTTGGTTGGTTATCACTACCACACCAAATACCCGTATATTTTCCAAAGAAATAAGTTCTAACTGGATTGTATAGGCCAAATATGCTCTTCGTTGACATTAAGCAACAAGGAGCTTGGTTCGATCTCATCTTGATCTATTTCCTTAAGCAAGTGTATATGAAATTAATCACCAATATGCTCTCGTGATCTTTTCATGGACTCGTGCGCATTCTCATAATCCACTGGGGATGATGTCATTGTTCTCTGGAATCATTAAACTTGGGAGCGTCCTCCGGTTTGATTCATGGACACATTCAAAGGCAATCTTATGAAATGATTTCTGATGATATAAATAAGTTGTTCCTTACTCACCTACTTCTTTTCTAGGTGAGGATTGATCGAACCAAGTGGTCTCTCCAACTTCCTTTATGGAGCCACGGCCTCAACCACACTTCCACTAAGTGTAGTTGCAACACCTTAGTCTTCCCTTATTGAGGATTCATAACCTTGCGCAGGTAGGTTTGCAGCTAGTATGTGTGATCTCATCACTTTAGCGACATCGATGTACATTCTGAAAATCGATTATTCTTTATCACTTTACATTTACATTTGTGGAGTACATGAATCAATATGAGACATAGTGGGAACACATCACGACAATTCCTGTCGTTCCCTTTGAAAATAATTTTTCTTATCTGCTTAGGCCAGCTAGTCCCATGTTCGTATAACTTCTTTTTGAGCATGTCAACGATGTTTTTATTAGTGACTTCTACCTGACTATTACTCTCGTACTTGGTTATGTTATTTGTAGCGAGGTTTTCCGAGCGAGGCGGCTCGGGTGGATCTTCTAGCTCGTCTCCCATCTCTTCGATCTCGTCTGTATCGTCTAGAGGAAAGTCGGCCAAGAAATCCACAGCGACTTGGGTTTTTATGGCAGTTTGGGCTTGATATTTTACCCCAAATTGTTTGATTTGGTCTCCCCATTTGGAAATTCTTCCTACTCTATCGGCATGGTTTAAAACAGATTCTATTGGAGCTTTTGTAATGACTGTCACAATGTGGGCATCAAAATACGTTCGCAACTTTTGCGTCGCGTAAACCAAGGATAGCATAATTTTCTCGATTTTAAAGTAGTTCTTCTCTGCAGATGTCAGAGTCTTACTTATGAAGTAAATATATTTTTCCACTTCTTTATCTATACGAGTTAGTACTACAACGATCAAGTGTTGGTTGCCGATAGGTAGATGTAAAGGTTTTCGCCTGGATCGGGCATCTGGAGGATTGGAAAAGTAGACAATGTTCTTTGATCTTTTGGAAATCTTCTTCACACTCGGTGCTCCATGAGAATTTCTCTCCCTTTTTCAGGGTGTTAAAGAAATCTTTACATTTGTCGGATGACCTAGCTATGAACCTTCCCAAGGCTACTAGCCAACCATTTAGTCCTTGCACGTCTTTGACTGTTGCAGGCGAGGGCATCTCGAGTATGGCTTGCACCTTAGCTGGATCGACTTCGATGCCTCGCTTGGTGACCAAGTATCCCTCCATGAGGTTACCCCAAAAGCACATTTTGTCGGGTTTATTTTCATATTAAACTTCCTCATTTGTTCTAAAATCTCTTTGAGATCGTTTGCGTGGTCTAATGGGTCAGATAACCGATTTTGTTTTACCGCAAGTGTATGGTGTCGAAATTGTACACAGTAACAAATGTGGTTCGTTCCCACGAGGAGTGTAAACTACTTCTAACTAATACACCTAACTTTCTAATCAAAATCAATTCAAGAGAGAGTTTTCTGAATCTTATACTAAGAAATAAACAAATAAATTGGATGCAAACGGAAGTATTGAAGTGACAAACAAGATGAGAAAAGGTTAAGGATCCAAGAATTTGTCATAGGCTAGGTTTACTCATGTTCTTTCACAAGAGTCTCTATTTTACTCATGTAAAGTTGCAACACCTGGCTACTTAAACATGGAAGATATGTCGCTAAAAATTCTTGATAATCGACTAAGGATTGTTTGATCTCGACCTAAAAGTAGAATCCCTATTCACTAAGTATACATGGCATACAAAGTAAAAGAGAGTATATATTCATAAATCTAATATCAATCAGGTCACACTGGGATTGTCTATAACTTCCCTATGTAGTTTAGTATACTTGGCATAAAACATGAAAATATTTATAAAACAACAACCAATATGTGAGATACGCAAACATAACAATAGCTTTTGATTAAAGAACTTCTTGTTCATGAACATAAATAATCTAGCATATGAGTTCATCCTTTTACCCTCACAATAATTTAGCAAGTCATGGTTTTCTCAAAACAGGCCACGAGTTATAACCCCAAGGGTGTCACTATCCATGTACAAAAACTCCAACAAAACAAATTGTTCACAAAAACCCCATTTAACATAAACTGTCTATATTAACCTTCTAGTTTAAATCACCCCAATAAAAATAAAAACAACCCCACCTTTAATTTTAAATCACCCCAACAAAAATAAAAATCAACCCCACCATTAATTTATATTATATTATCACCGCCACAAAATAACCCCACCCGGCCAGAACCACCACTGCGTCGCCACCAGCGACCACCGCCAACGCCAACCACCACTGAGCCGCCATGCCAACCACCATCGCGCCACCACCATCGATAATTACCACTGCGTCGCCATGTGCTTGACCACTGCGCGCCACCACCACCGATAATTACCACGGCGTCGCGCGCCGCCAACCACCACTACCACCTCGCCACCACCACCACCACCGCCAACCAATACATCGCCACCACCACCATCCCCTCAAAAACACCACCGCACCAGACGACCACCACCACGTACCACCACAATAAGCCCAACCACCACCGGCCTGACAATAAAGCACCATTATCGCTTGACCACCACCACCAGAGCCCGGAAAAAAAAAATATGAAACCAAACAGAAAAATGATGAAACCAAACGAGAAAAATGATGAAACCAAAAATAAAAAATGATGAAACCAAAATTGGTTTCACCAAAACTAGATGACACCTAATTAGGTTTCATCATTTTTCCACATATTGTCATTTCACCAACACATCTTCAATGATGAAACCAAAATTGGTTTCACCAAAACTGATGAAACTTAATTAGGTTTCTTAACTCCACTGTTGCTTGTACTCATATTCGGTACCAAAAGCACCACCTCGCGACTCGCCTCACCTCTTTCCCTTTGCGGTTTAAGCTCAACCCGAACTCAAGCTTCAATACCACTGCAAAACATTCCACCATTGTCATTTGGTATCTCTTTCGACCTACGATCCATGCCAAGAACCATATCCTACTACTGACTTTGTTTGGGCCGCATTAGGTGACTTCAAGTCCACTGCTCCATAACATTACTGAGATACCACTTAACCCACTACCACAGATAACTCAACCACGAGATACCGCCCCTCTACACAAAGATCACAAACCTCCATCGGGAATCTGGGTCTCACGGATCCGGTTCTCCCTGCGAATTGCAATCAACATCACGCATCTTCTCAATGCAATTCAATTTCTGACTCCATGTGTTCTGCAATTCACAACACACAACCTAGGCATACATCTATTCATCTTGTAACTTGAACTTACGCCATTTCACTTTATCACTGCAACACAATTACCCGCCTGGCACACTGATAATTCGCAGCCATTAGCCATAACAACTATCCATGAATCACGAAACAAAACATACCATTCACAATTGCATTTCGAGTTGAGTGCAATCTGTTCATCAATACACCCCAGGATCGAGCAATTTAAGCGCGCCTCTCTGTAATTCGAACTCAACTACAAAACCCATTTCAATTTCACCCGAGCAACACCAATCACACAAATCAATTCCTCTCGACTTCTCAATCAAATCAAACACATATTCACTACAAACCCTAACTTCAATTTATGTTAAAACCCATTCTAACAAACCATTGAGATTTAATAAAAAATTACCACGAAAAATTGGTGGTGAAACGAGAAAGAAAAGAGAAAGAAAAAGCGAGATCGAAGCGAAATCCTAATCGATGAAATCCCTAATTGATTTACCTTTTCTTTGAAGTCTGATTTCAATAATCGATTCAACAACGGCTCCTCGAGAGATGAAGACCGACAACCCTAAACCACCACGGAGGTGTTGTGCTTGGTGTTCGTGGGGATCTATTGTTCTTCTTTGGTGGTGATTGTGGTGCGAGAGAAGGAGATGAAGAAAGAAGAAAAAAGAAAAGAAATTAGAGATTCAATAACGACTCCTCGAGAGATGAAGACCGACAACCCTAAACCACCACGGAGGTGTTGCTTTGCGGTGTTCGTGGGATCTATTGGCTTTTAAAAAAGAAGAAGAGAAGGTAAAGGGTATGTTTGGCTTTTTAAAAAATAACAAAAACTAAATTTACTTATTATTATTTGACCTGGGGTTTTTGTGCCACTTTTTAATCAAATGGTTTTCATTTATTAAACAAAACTAGTCATAAAAACCCAAGGTGACCAAACTTGTGGTACAAAAAATCCAACCATATTACTTTTAATAAATGAAAACCATTTGATTAAAAAGTGGCACAAAAACCCCAGGTCAAATAATAATAAGTAAATTTAGTTTTTGTTATTTTTAAAAAGCCAAACATACCTTTACCTTCTCTTCTTCTTCTTCAATTTCTTTTTCTTTTTTCTTCTTTCTTCGTCTCCTTCTGCGCACTACAATCACCACCTGCACCAATAGATCCCCACGGTGCACCGGCCCGGCAACACCTCCGTGGTGGTTTAGGGTCTTGGTCTTCATCTCCGAGGAGTTGTTGAATCGATTATTGAAATCGAACTTCACTGAAAAAGTAAATCAATTAGGGATTTTCATCGATTAGGGATTTCGTCGATCTCGTTTTCTTTCTCTTTTCTTTCTGCTTCACCACCAATTTTCTGTGGTGATTTTTTATTAAATCTCAATGGTTTGTTAGAATGTGTTTTAACATAAATTGAAGTTAGGGTTTGTAGTGAATATGTGTTTGATTTGATTGGTGTTTGGAATTGATTTGTGCGGTGGTGTTGCTCAGTGAAATTGAAATGGGTTTTGTAGTTGAGTTCGAATTACGTGAACCGGGCAATTAAATTGCTCGATCCTGGGTGTGTTGGATGAACAGGATTGCACCGAACTGAAATGCAATTGTGAATGGTATGTTTTGTTACGGTGATTCATGGATAGTTGTTATGGCTAATGGTCAAGTGATTATCGTGTTGTCTTTGGCTGGTAATTGTGTTGCGGTGATAAAGTCAAATGGCAGTTCAAGTTACAAGATGAATAGATGTATGCCTAGGTTGTGCTGTTGTGAATGCGGGAACACATGGAGTCAGAAATTGGAATTGCATTGAGAAGATGCGGTGATGTTAATTGCAATTGCGGGAGAAGCTGGAGCTGTGAGACCGATTCGAATGGAGGTTTTGTGATCTTGTGTAGAGGGTGGTATCTGCGTGGGTGAGTTATCTGTGTGACCGGTTACAACCTGGTATCTGTAATGTTATGGAGGGTGTTGGACTTGATTAAGTCACCTAATGCGCCTCAAACAAAGCGTAGTAGGAGATGGTTCTTGGCATGGATCGAGGTAAAGAGATACCAAATGATGCGTGGAATGTTTTGCGACCGGTATTGAAGCTTGAGTTACGGGTTGAGCTTAAACTGCCGGTGGAAAGAGGTGACCGTAGTCGCAGGTGGTGCTTTTGATGCTTGAATATGAGTACAAGCAATATTGAGTTAAGAAACCTAATTAGGTTTCATCAAGTTTAGTGAAACCAATTTTGGTTTCATCATTGAAGCTTGTGTTGGTGAAATGACAATATGTGGAAAAATGATGAAACCTAATTAGGTTTCATCTAGTTTTGGTGAAACCAATTTTGGTTTCATCATTTTTTATTTTTGGTTTCATCATTTTTCTGTTTGGTTTCATCATTTTTTTCTGTTTCGTTTCATCATTTTTTTTCCTGGTCGGTGGTGGTGGTCGCGATAATGGTCTTTATTCTTCTTGGTGGTGGTTGGCGACAGGTGGTGGTGTGGTGGTGGTGGCGGTGTCGCGGTGGTGTTTTTAGGGGATGGTGGTGGTGGCGATGTATTGGTTGGCGGTGGTGGTGGTGGTGGTGGCGCGGTGGTAATTATCGGTGGTGGTGGCGCGGTGGTGGTTGGCGGCGGCGGCGGTGGTAATTATCGATGGTGGTGGCGCGGTGGTGGTTGGCGGTGGCGGCGGCTCGGTGGTGGTTGGCGTTGGCGGTGGTCGGTGGTGGCGGCACAGTGGTGGTTCTGCTGGTGGGGTTATTTTGTGGTGGTGATAATATAATAGAAATTAATGGTGGGGTTGATTTTTATTTTTGTTTGGGTGATTTAAAATTAAAGGTGGGGTTGTTTTTATTTTTATTGGGGTGATTTAAACTAGAAGGTTAATATAGACAGTTTATGTTAAATGGGGTTTTTGTGAACAACTTGTTTTGTTGGGGTTTTTGTTCATGGATAGTTACACCTTTTGGGTTATAACCCGCGCGCCGTTTATTAAAAGTAATATATGGCTGGATTTTTTTTTTTTTGACTAGTTTTGCAAAACCATCAAAATTGATAAAGGAAATAACAAGCTAAGCATAGCGAAAGAAAACTTAAACCGAGTTTCTTGAAAATGTGTTGCTGCCTATTTATAGGTACTGCCAGGAGACTCCCTGCTTGGCCCCAGCAAAAAAAGCCCAATCCAACCCCCAGAAATCGACTCCGGTCCCTGCACATTTTTGTCCAATTGTAGAAAGCATCATTGCTCGAGCTGATTCCCATCTCCATGTACTTGTAAGCATACTCCACCAACGAACTCTAGCTTTGCTGCCAATCACTCACCACCAGCAGAACAAATCCATCATCAGTCTTTCTGCATTCAGTCAACATCCACATCTCAAGAACAAAGCTCCATACAGCCAGCACAATCTCCACCAATTGCAATAACACCTCTCCATTCACAGCCGTATAACAATTGCAGCATCAGTCTTCCATGTATATCCATGACTCTTCTTCACCTAATTGATTTGTCGAATAACCATCTCAAATTTCAGACCTAATTAGGACAATAAGAACCAAAACCCCCATCTCTATTTTCGTCTACCATCTGTGTATAGTCACCAACAGTTAGAAGCAAAGCTTGCTTCCTTTTTTTTATTCTCGACTGAATTCTTCATAACTGGCGCTGTCAATTGAAGCTTAAGATTAGGTAAAAACCCATCGCAGACAATCAATCAGAAACTCTACTTATACCTAATTCCAAGCTTGCCAAGAACCCCCAGCAGATTCGTCGATTCAGCACCATCTTCATAACCAATTGAATCAACCATCATAAATAACCCACTCTTGCCATCACAATTATTGCCATTCATCGATGTAGCTGTCAAACCATCACCACTTCCTGTATTACTCTGGCCATTTCTTCTTGATGCAAAATCCCATGCGAAACCCAATTTGAATCCGAGTTAAGAACTGCCCAAATTCCATACGTTATTGTAGACAAAACTATCGATTATCACCACCATTGCAATCAATCGATTGCTGAACTGCAAGCTGCTAATTAACTCAGTTTCATAACACATCCATAAATCCCCAAGCTCAGTTGCGTTGACAAACCCCAAATCTATTCCATTCTCCCTGAATTTCACTTCTTGTTGTTGTGAGATTGAACACCATCAATCACTGATTTTCACCAACACCAAGCTCAGTTCTTCCCTGATCTGTAGCTTCAGATTTCTGTCCAAAACTGCCGCCACTCGAGCCATCTCCATGTCCTGTTGCAGTGAACAACATCCATTTTTCCTTCTCTGTGTTGTCTCGGTCTCTATTATTGAAAATGATTGTAACAGCAGCTAGGAGAAATGAAATTTCTTTGCCAAGGATAAGGAACAAAATATGCCTTGTACATTTCACAAAGAAATGTGGTGAGGGAGTTGCCACGTAGTCCACTTTCTTTACCTCCTTGTGTAGTAGCTTAGCCATCTCCATGACCAGCCTTGCTGTCAGTGAGCGGTCTCTAGAGCCGCAACTTGCGAATGGCAATTTAGCCTTTATTTTCTAGGTGAGCCGATTTTAGTTGTAATTCCTGTAAAATCTCTAAAGTAATATATTATTAGTAAAATATCGAGACGTAGCTAGTATAAATGTGGGTATAAAAATGTCGCATTTATGTGTTTATCATGGTCTAGTGGAAGCTTGCTCTTGACAAGCATTTCATCCACGTATACCTCTAGGGCTTTGTGTATCCAACTGTCAAACATTTTTTCTACCATTCCGTGGTATGTCGCACTATCATTTTTTTAGTCTTGCATCTTAGTATAACAATATAGACCTCGGGGAATGAAGAAGGCAGTATGCTCTTGGTCTTCCTCGGCGAGTGGGATTTGGTTATAACCCGAATATTCATCCATTAGGGACAGTAGTCCATATCCAGATGTTGCTTCTATGAGCTGATCAATATTAGGGAGTGGAAAGCTGTCCTTTGGACAAGCCTCATTAAGATCGCTAAAATCAATGCAGATTCGCACTCCTCCATTTTTCTTTGGTGCTATCACCATGTTAGATATCCATACTTGGATATTGTACTTCTCGGATGACCCCTTATGCCTCCATCTTCTTTATTTCTTTTTGAATCGCTTCATAATACTCCAGTGCCACCTTTCGCATCTTTTGCCTCATGGGCTTGTGCTTGGATCAATTTTTAAGTAATGACAACAGACTTATGGATCTATCCCGGGCATATCCTCCATGCGTCATGCAAAGACATCATAATATTCTTTTAGTATTCGTACTAGTTTCTCTTCTTCCTTTTTGTCGAGGAGAGTTCTAATCTTAACCCTACCCGGATCTTCGGGTGTTCTGATGTTTACTTCCTTTGTAGGTTCTGAGGCTGAGAAGTTTGACTTAATCTCTCCAACATCCTAGAGGTTCTGTAATTGCTATAAGCGCTCCATAGGTGAGTCTGAGGTTTGGACTTTTTCCGAGGCCGGTACATTATCCGAGCGTCTCGCTTCATTTGTTACTGCTATGTAAGCATCGATTTCAGCCTGGCTCTTAACATTCTTGGCCCTTTTCTTCTTTGCTTTTGGGGAATTTACCCTATTCTCGCCATTCTGTACGTCCATGTTGTAACAGTACTTAGCTTCGCCTAAGTCTCCTATGATCTCTGCGATCCCATAGGGTGTTGGAAACCTTAGTCTCTGGTGATAGGTCGAGGCGACTCCTTTGATCCCATGGACCCAGGATCGTCCGACAATAGCTGTGTATGGTGAAAGTACGTCCACTACACAGAAAGTAGTTAAGGTGAGGATTTTTCCCACACGGATTTCTAATGTAACCTCGCCCCTTGGGCGTGTTGACGAGCCATTGAAGCCAAAAATATTATAGGTAGATGGTATTAATTCAAAAATATTATACATGATGCTCAAAGTATGATTTCATTGCTCAAAAGGTGCTTACAAGGATGAAAATATATGAAAACAGAGATTCGTAACACTTATATTTGTTACAATTGGCTTTTATTCTGAAACGATAAAATTTAATTATCGGCGTGGCCTGTAGTTACGCGACCCTCGGATATTTGTCGTTCACCTTTATTGAAGAACGACGGTCTTTGGTCATCATTTCTTCGTGTTCTTGATTCTGAAGCAGTGAACTTCTCTCTGCAACTCGTGATTTCTCACGCTGTTGATCTCTGTTTACTCCCCAATCACTCCATATCCCCCCTGTGATGCACCAGTACCATTTATATAGCCATAGTCACCAAAAAATCTTGCTCAATCACTGCCAATAATCCTCCATTACTCGAAACTATTTCCATGCAAGATACGGGAATAACTTCTTATTTTCAGCTCTTTCACGCGTCTACAGCTGCTGAATCTTCCTTATTTAACTCCTACATGCTTCTGCAGAGACCAATTCTAATCCAAACACGAGCAGCACACGTCTAACTCGTTGTAATTCCTTGATTATCTCCTCCGGTCACGTACTCGCCTGAATTGCGTGATATGAGATTCCAGCCAATTCTAACCCAAAACATTGATCGTACTATGCTTGTTAAGACCAACCACGTCATCCCAGAAAATCCCAGCCATTGAATCTCTTGGATTCTCGTCCAAAATGCAACCTTAAATTATGCCAGTGAAGAGTAAAAATTCCCGCCAAATTCAGAAAGTTGAAAGGTTGGGGAAGACCTCCCCCTAACAGACAGTGGGGTGCGAATAGTAGGTGCCCAACTGAGGTGCCCCTTATCCAAATTGAGGGTGCTTTTAGTAATTTTCTCCGGGGGTCCAAATAACACTTTTTGAGCAACTTTTTCCGCACAAGTGTATTTCTCCAAAAACACCTACACACACATAAAAACACCAAAATTAGTACAGAAATCGAGACCAACAATAGAGACAATGAGGACAATTCAGACACAAAAATGTGTCTATCAGTTTCGTCCTCAATCAGGTGCCTCAGAGGTTGAAAAACTGATAAGCATTTTCATCCACTCCTCCCTGGGGGGTTCCTTTGCTACACTGAAGACTTCGTCACCTTCAAAGTTTCGCTTATGGATTCGTCATGTGATACTGAAAATGCGGGGGTACAACAACCACACCCAGTATTTCGCTTAGCAATCTGTATGGACTACTTCCAATATACTTTTAAGAGAATCAACTAGACAGTCAGACTCAATCTTAACAAAAGTATATCAAAGAGTTATATCTCACTTTCTCGATTCAATACTTACTCAAGCAAATAGAAATGCACAGTCTAATTGAATACAAGAGAAATCACTTGAATGGTACCAAAGACCAATGTTCAAGGATTAATCAATTTCAATCAACAACCAAAGGTTGGATTTCCCAATTGATCGATTCAAACGCACAACCTGTGATATTTCAATTATGTATCACACAGAAAAGTCTACGGTAATAGATAAATCTGTCTCCCACAGAAATACCTACGAGTTTTGTTCTGTCTTTTGATAAATCAAGGTGAACATGAACCAATTGATAACCGGACTTATATTCTTCAAGAACAACCTAGTATTATCAATCACCTCACAATAATCTTAATCGACGCGGCGAAAGAAGATATTGTGGAATCACAAACGATGAGACGAAGATATTTGTGACTACTTTTATATCTTGCCTATCGGAGATATCAATCTCAATCCAATCATTACGATTGTACTCAATACGATAGAAACAACAAGATCAGATCACACAACTACAAGAAAGTAGTATCGGTCTTGCTTCATAATCCCAATGAAGTCTTCAAGTCGTTAACCTACAGGGTCTCGGTAGAAACCTAAGGTTAAAGGAGAATTGACTCTAGCTTATACAACTAGTATCACACAGGAGGTGTGGGGATTAGGTTTCCGGTTGCTAGAGTTCTCCCTTATATAGTCTTTCAAATCGGGGTTTGCAATCAATGTTAGCTTAGTAACAAAGCATTGATATTCACCGTTAGATGAAAACTGATTAGATTCAAGCTAATATATTTCAAACTAGTTGGATCGAAAACTTAGCTTGTTACACACAAATAAAATGCACGTTTTAGGTTTGTGTAACCGTACCCAAACATGTACATTTGTTGGTTCAACAATAGTTAACCAAATGGTTAGCCATATGAGCACTTTCATATCAACCATATTCTTATTCACCATAACTAGTTCAAATGACTCAAATGAACTCGTTAGAGTTTTTCAATTGCTTAGATCTTATAGAAGTATTCAAGACACAATCGAAGCAAAAACGATTTGATTCACTCAAATCGATTCATGAACTTTATAGCCACGGTTTGCAAACTTGCATTCCTTAGTTAATATAAGTATAAGTTCACAAATAATCGTTTTTAGATATAACCAACCTAAGTACGCGGACTTAAGTACCCGGAATAAGTTTGTAACAAGTTTACAAACTCCAGCAGATTTTCTCGGGAAGAGAACCTCCGACAGTATGCGGACTAGGTTCGCGGACTCTTGTTCCGGTTTCTTGAGCAGCAAAGTAAGCATACTTTGGTTCAAGGAATAAGGACTTACATGTATGCGTTTCCAAACAATGCTTATATCCGACAATGGTTATATAATCTAAACTCTAATTTCAATCATTGAAACATTCTTAGAGGATGTTATATAGTTGTTATTTACAAACCATTTTTCGTCAAAGCCATTTTCATAGTGATTGAAACATAACATGACTTTCGTCACTAGGTAAAGATGAACTTGGACAAAGTGAAAGCTTACCAACACATATTTCGAGAAATATATAAGCGAGATAAACTCGGCTCGAAATAACAAATGTGTATAATCAAATTATATATAGCAAAACGACTTTTGTCTCAAGATAGGAGATAGAGTAGATAGACTTTTGAGTGATAGATAAGTTCAAGTCTCCACATACCTTTTAGTCGATGAAGTTACACCAGTTCCTTGAGCAGTTATTCGTCTTGTATGATGATCGCCATGGAGTTCTTGAGATCAACTACATTTTTTATCCTAGTCCGAGACTTAGCTATAGTAGACTAGAAATCAAGACTTACAGTTTTGATCACTAACATTGACAAACATGCTTGATATAGCAACGCATGCGAGTTCGACCGAGCAGTGCTCTAACTTGTTCGACATACGATACTATCTTTGAACGAGTTGACTTTGAAGTCTCCCCTCGCTTAGGGTTTGTGGTTGCGAGGTTCTCGTCCGCGCAGTTGGTCTTATCCTCGTTGATGCAGTTTTTACAAGTGGTAAGAAAGGATTCGATACTCAAACTATTTTGAAGGTTTAGTTTAAGACAAATAAAAGAAAGACTAATAAATTTTGATTTCCGTTACCAAGGAGAGATGAATCTAGGGTTTTGGATTCAACTACTTCTGATGCTTGTAAAATTAACAATTTATTATCTCAAACAATTACTCATAAAATACTCAAAACCATATCGAACCCAATCTCAGGTTTTAGAAGATGAAACGTTTAAAATTAATTATGCGACTCTCGTCGTTACACAAAAATATAACCTCCTTCGCTTATAAAAGATCGGTAGAAACTACCCAAAACAATTAAAATGAAGCATTTATAGAAGAGAAATTATTAATCATGAATAGCACAAATAATTGAGTAATTATTGTCTAAGAAATAAAACATTAAATATTACCCATCAAAAATAGTTTCTTCCTCCACCTAGCGGAGAAATTACTCCATTATACAAAGAAATTAAAAGAAATAAAAACTCTCTTGTTAAAGCTCGGACTCAGGACCCGTTTTTCTTTTATCCACAACGTATTTATAACTTTCAAAGGAATCCACTTTCCTTTTCTATTCACCACTACCACATCATCACCAAATGAGAATACGCCACATGTCAAGACAATGAAAAATCCTCCAATAAGAATGTGCCACGCGTCAAATAATATAATTCTCATGCATTTATAATTTTCCTTATTTGGGAATTATTTATTCTTTATTAAATCCAACGATAAAGAATAATATTCTTTCCATACTTTTTATATATTTAATTCCCATCAATTACTCCATGTAGATTTCTTATTTAACACTTTTATTTTCTTCATTAAAATAAATATCTCCATATATTTTTTTAATATCTTGTAAATGATGTTGACATAATGAGCTCTACACTTTCCACACTCCCATATCCAAATAATTGGACAAATGAAATAATTCTCCATCTTCTTCCTTTTGGGCCTAGCCCATTAAATTATAAATCACTTCATTTCTTCCATTTTACGAGCGGAATTCCACATTTTAATCCATTGAGCTTTATTTCCCAAAAACACCTACAAATACACAAAATAGTAATATATGTACAAAAATGAGCACTAACAATATAGAAAATTGAGACAAAGTAGACACATAAATGCGTCTATCACTCGTCTTCTTTATTCTTTTCTCGTCTATGCTTGGGATCGACGTCGGACGATCCTTCGGACGGACTATCCTCTGGTTTGGAACTTCTCTTCTTCCCTTAGGGAAGCGATCCATGTTCCTCGTTCGAGGTGTCAGGGATATGGACTCGCTCGTCATCTTGTAGGTTCTCGAAAGGGTTCTCCTCGTCGGGGATCTCCTCTATGGTAGTTAATGGAACTTTTTTCTTCGTTTTGCGTTTTAGCTTACGGTTTTTCCGTTCTAGCCTCCTGTTACGTCTTTCTAACTTTTTCATTATCTCATTCTGCACCTTTTGTGCTTTCAGGATGGCTACGATAGTCGCAGTGGTGTCACTAGGGTTAGAAGGATCATCCTTCTTTGCCCCATTTTTTAATGTTTGCCTTGGCAAAAGATTCAACCCTCCTGGTTGAGTTAGGTGGATATCGCCCTGTCCTTCGAAGGGGTTTCCCTCTTCGCCAGAGCTAGATTTATCTGTTAACCCTTCCCGATATTGGTTATCGGGTTGTCCCTCTCCTGGGAGTACACTGTTGTGCATAGTTTCGCCGAGCTCCATCTCGTCTAGTCCTTCAGGTTGGGCTCCACCAGTTTCACCTTGGCTCGTGCGAGCGGATCGTCTCATCACCATCGCCTTACCAGTGATATATGCAATAATGCTTAATTTATCTTTTCTTTCTAGAAAAGTGGGACCCTAAATTTGCAGGTCATGTGCAATTACTAAGTCATAGTTCAAATTGGACTGTTTAGTACAGGAAGACTTTTCAGTAAATTTTGGAGACATGTGAAGATGTCAAAACATTCCCTACTTGCATAAAGTTTTAGTGATGGAAAAAGGTGTTTTGTTTTGCCTCTTTTTTCGAGAAAAATACCTCCTTCTACACGTCATACCTTTACTGGGGAAAAAAATATCAAATTATGACGATTGAGCACGTTTTTCCATTTTAGGAAATATTTCTCATCATCTTTAAACTTTTGATTTTGAACAAACTTTGAGTTTGATGAATGATTATGTACTCATCATCCCTTCCCCTTGACTTAGAGTTAGATTTCTAAGAAGAAGATTATGGATTATTTTGAGTTTCTTAAAAGATGAAGAACATCATAAATAACTTGTCTTTTCAACTTTCAAAGGATGTTATCTTTCTCTTATGAAGTTTGCTGAGTTAAACTTCTTCCCAGCTCTTTCATGGAGGAAATCATTTGAGTACTGAAGTGTTTAGAGATCTATTTTCACTCAGATCTTCAACTCTCCTAAGCATCTTAATAAAGGTACAAGAAATCTTAAAAGAACGAAAATCTTAAAGAAAATCAACGAAAAATATGTAGATTTGATGATTCTGAGGCTCTTCAGGACTTCACTGATCGTGTGGTCGTGCTGCATCCGAGATCTACTCATGAACTTTGACATAATTCTACACTTTGGTGTGAAATCCACTTCTCTTAGAGAGATTATGAAAAAACTATAAAGTTGTTACTAGGGAGGTAGATTAAATCTTCATACCTCCATGTTTCTAGCGCCAAAATGTAGTTGCATCTTTTCTGATGACTACACCCAAGTATATCTAAAGGCTATAAAACTACTAACATTCAAGATTCAAAGATAAACAAGATGTAAAGAACATGAAAAGTAAAGATTGACGCAAGCATATAACGTGGTTCGGCCACGAAGACCTACGTCCACGGGAAAGAAGATGTTTTCTTTATTGATTAAGGTCTTACACTTGAAAGAGTTACAAATATCACTTAGAGTTCTCACTTTCTCTTTCTATAGATCTCTCTCAGGAATTCTCCGTAGAAAAACCATCCAAGATTACATGTTCATTTCCTTCTACATGGACTGGTATTTATAGGTAAATTAAACTCGTGAAGGCCTGGTCTCGCCGAGCTGGTGGAGCTATCATACATCTTATCATTACTTCGGAAGAGCTCTATACTATCCCTCGTGATGGCCTGATTGGTTCTCCTTCCGAGTCATCTCGCTCCGTACGTCATCGTGTTGCTCTTCCTTGGGGAACCTCGTGCTGCATCATCCTTGGGTTATAGTATAGATCGCCCGAGCCTTCTGAAACGATGTATATTCGCCCACGCCTCTTCATCCTTTATTAAATGCATTCCTTCTTTTTAGACTTGACCGTCTGAGTCGATTAGAACACTCCTTACACGCGTCAGTCATGTAACATTGTAGCAGGCATCTCGATTCAGACGAAATCACTTTTTAGAGTATGATTCAATGCTTCTATGTCATCATCTTGTCATGAATCCATCCCTTGAGATGTTAACACGTGGTCATCGGGTAATTTACCCTCACACAAAGATTTGGCAATTAAGTACAAGTTCAAAAAGAACTCTCCCACATGAAATGTCAGTCCCGAAAGAACAACAAGAGCGACCTTACTTTTATAAGAAAAGAAGGATTTCTTTGGATATAATCAAATCACATGAGAACATGAATTTGTATCCAAAAATCATAATTGAATTAGTCATAAAAATTATCAATTCAATTGGCCATGCTCAACATAAGAGAACTTACGGAGCAACACATTATATGCACAAAAATGTGGATCAGGGAAAGACCAATATTGCAGAATAATCAAAGATTCATTCTATTTTTCATCACTATTTGCACAATGACATATAATAAACTTAATCTTTGTAACCAAAAGTTTATCCTTTCTTCCATCAAAATAATGACATAAAAGGCTTAACTTTTGTATTCAAAAGTTCATTCTATCTTTTATCAATACATTCATATCGACATATTATAGACATAACTTTTGAACAAGTACGGGACAGTCAAGGTTCACGGACGTAAACAACATATCCCATAACAATTTGCAATATATGAAACCATAAAGATTAATCTTTAGAAAAATCATCTTCCAAATAACTTAGAATTTAAATAAATAAATCTAAAAACATTGAAGATGAAAATCGTTGGACATGGCTATGTGTATTCACAATAATGGCTATTCCAAACCCTAGTTATCCTTCTTAAAAACACAAGAATAAAATTCTCATAAGAAGTTTCCTAGACATAACAAAGACTTAGACATGATCATCAACCAAGGAACGAACAAAGGCAGTTCATCAGATGCTTTCTTTAGCTCCCTTTTCAGAAAAGCCAGATTCTTCGATGCAATCTCAAGATGTTCACGAACGACCTCAAAATCTTGAAGAAGATTTCCAACCAATTGAATGGACATCTGGATTTGAAGATCATTTTCATGATTAATTGATTTATAGCAGACAATGGATATGGGTTCTTCGTGAAGTTCAAAAGCATTGGCATCATCATAATTGTCCACCGTATTGCATCCTTCCATTGTGCACACCATTCCAAGAGAAGACCTAACGTTACCGAACCAATATACATCAAAAGGAAGACTTTGATATATATTTATAACCTTTCGCACAAGAGAACCCTAGGGTTACTTGTAGACGTTTGATAACGGGTCGGGTGCACAGAGTTCATGGTTATGACCCATGGATCAAAAGCCACGGAACTAAAGGAGACAACATTTAGGAACAAGTTCTGAAGTTATGACATAAACAATGGTTTAAGGTTGAACATTAAATGTCAAATAGGAGAGCATCAGACGAACAATAAAACTTTCCGGAGCAAAGCTCAGGAAGGAAGATCAAAGTCAAAAGGAAAACAAAGTACAACATGGACCATTTGTCAAGAAGGGGGTATCTTCTTGAGAGTTATGTGTATCTTCTCATTGGTCTCAAAGAGGATACACATACGGAAATAGTCAAATTGTATGGTGATGAACATGAAGTTCATCAGAGGAATTGACATATTCCTTTTTACTCCCTTGACTTATATCAGAATTCTTATGCACATCTTTAGAAGAATTATCAAGAGAAAGACATGAGTTACACAATCAATTTTGCTTTTCTCACCTTTTGATCTTGCGCTTGAGGCACCGTGATCTTTGGTCTTGAGTTCGGAAACACGATTATTGATGTGAATGTAGTCGGGAACACCTATTTTAGGAGCAAGATCATTATTGAGGGAAAGAGAGAATGTTGAAGAATTTTTCTTTCTTCAATACCTTTTTTTCTTCTTACAGGTCTTTTAGAGTTATCAGTCATCAATATAACATTGTTGTTTTTACAGTTGTAAGCAGAAGAAATGTTATGTTCATAATCGAAATGGCTCATTGCGGCTTGTTCGTGATTGTGGAATGAATTTCAAGCGAGCATTTTGAGGAACATGTTTGATTACTTCTTTAAACATCCAAATGAGAATGTTGTGAATTTATTCATTCCGTAAACTAAAACGACATCTTCTTTCAATGTGACTATTCTTTCCGCAATAATAGCAGTTGATAGGAATGTTCTTATTCGTCCTTGTAGGCTGACAAATTTTATTTCCATATACATCTCCAGTTGTAGATTGAAGAAGGTTATTTGCCTTAACAAAATTTATCTTACCAGTACTTGGAGCATCTATACCTTTATAGCCCAGACCACATGTATCACGATGTTCTTTACATGCTCCAAGCATAGAAGACAGTTTTGTATAGCTAGAATTGAATTTTTTCAAATTATCTTCCAAAGCTTTAACATTTTCAAGAGCAGCACTAGGATCAGTCTCCAATTGTTTTTCTCGGGCGAGAAAAACCTTTTCTCTTTCATTCAAACAATTTGGTTGAGAGTCATATCTTGCTTCTGTTTCTGCAAGTCTTTCTTTCAACATGAAGAGATTTCGACGAAGATCATCACATTAAGAATTCTTTTAACATATATCATCGTCACGATCTTTAATAGTAGCTTGTAACAATCTATACCCACAATCATACCCCTTAAAGAGTTTTCTCAATTTTCTGTTTTCAATGCAGAGAGGAGTCAGAAATTCAGCCAAGCAGGATGTTGACTTCTTTTTCTTTAGGAGACGATCAAAGAAATATGTACTGTGATACTTCATCTTCAACATCTTGTCCTTCTTCTGAATCACTTTCATCAAAGAGTTCATCTAAATGTTCATCAAGAAGATCTTCCCAGTTAAGCATGGGTTTTGATGATGAAGGAGATGTGACAGAATTCTTAGAAGATCTTCCCAGTTAACCAAAAGTTCTTGAACTGGTGATGCGTGATTAGAGATAGCACTTCTTTCCATATCAGATTGCTACAAACATAGACTTATAAGGTCTTTAAAGTGTTTGCCTGCTCTGATGCCAATTGAAAATGCGGGGGTACAACAACCACACCCAACAATTCGTTTGGCAATCTGAGAGGACTTACTCCAATACACTTTCTAGAGAATCAACTAGACAGTCAGACTCAATCTAGAGAAAAGTACATACAAGAGTTTATATCTCTAACTCTTAATTCAATCTGCAACCAACAATTGCGAGCCCGATTATAAGAAAAGTAACTTGAACGGGACCAAAGACTAATGTTCAAGGATCAATCAATTTCAATCAACAGCCAAAGGTTGCATTTCCTAATTGATCGATACAACCAACCTGTGATATTTCAATTATATAACAAAATATAATGCGGAAAATAAATAACACAAATACCAGAATTTTGTTAACAAGGAAAACTGTAAATGCAGAAAAACCCCGGGACCTAGTCCAGCTTTGAACACCACATTGTATTAAGGCTGCTTTCTGAGACACTAGCCTACTACCAATGAACTTCAGACTGGACTGTAGTTCACACTGATTCAAGGTACAGTTGCGCTCCTTATATCTCTGATCCCATACTACGCACTTGATTCCCTTATCTAATCTCACCCATAACCAAGAGTTGCTACTACACAAAGTCGAAGACTTGATAAACAAATCTGTCTCACACATAAAAGTCTATTGGAATAGATAAATCTGTCTCCCACGGAAATACCGATGAGTTTTTGTTCCGTCTAAATCAAGGTGAACATGAACCAATTGATAAACCGGTCTTATATTTCCGAAGAATAGCCTAGTATTATCAATCACCCCATAATAATCTTAATCGACTAGCGAAATAAGATATTGTGGAATCACAAACGATGAGACGAAGGTGTTTGTGATTACTTTTCTATCTTGCCTATCAGAGAAATTAATCTCGAGCCAATTTTACAATTGTACTCAACATGATAGAAACAACAAGATCAGATCATGCAACTACAGAGAAAATAGTTGGGTCTAGCTTCACAATCCCAAAGAAGTCTTTAAGTCGTTAACCTTCATGGTGTCGAGGGAAACCTAAGGTTAAAGAGAATCGACTCTAGTTATGCAACTAGTAACACCTATGAGGTGTGTGGATTAGGCTTCCCAGTTGCTAGAGTTCTCCTTTATATAGTTTTCAAATCAGGGTTTGCAATCCAAGTTACCTTGGTAACAAAGCATTCAATATTCACCGTTAAATAAAAAACCTGATTCAACCAAGCTAATATCTTTCAACCGTTAGATCAAACTTAGCTTGTTACACACAAATGAAATGTACCCTCATTTAGGATTATGTAACCGTACCTAAAAGTGTACACCATGTTGGTTCACAAATAGTTAGCCGAGGTTAGCCATATGATTACTCTCATATCAACCTTATTCATCTTAGCCATAACTATTTCAAATGAAAGTAGCTAAAGAGTTGTTCAATTGCTATATTCTCATAGAATTATACAAGAACACAATTGAAGCAAAATCGGTTTGATTCACTCGAATCAATAATGAACATTATAGTCACGGTTTGCAAAGATTGCATTCCTTGTTGATAAATGTTTAGGTTCATGTACAACCAATTTTAGAAAGTAACACACTTAAGTATGCTTATAGGTATGCTTACTTAAGTAACCGGATTTGAGTTTGTTTTTGGTTTTCAAACTCAGCAAAAATTCACGGACATGAACTTCCGCCAGTATGCGTACAGATACGCGTACTTTAGGTAACCGGATGAGTTTGATTTTTTATTTCAAACTCACAGAAATTCACGGACGTGAACTTCCGCCACGTATGCGTGTACGCATACTTACCCAGTCTCCTACAACCTTTTTTGTATACACACAAGTACGCATACTTTAGGTTCCCGGTTTTGGACTTATACACTAATGTGTGAACACACTATGCTTATATCCAAAGATGGTTACAGGATTCTAAAATCTTTATTTCAATCATTGAAACATTCTATTAGCATCAAAGC
The DNA here is from genome assembly GCA_023531295.1 of Papaver armeniacum. Taxonomy (NCBI): domain Eukaryota; kingdom Viridiplantae; phylum Streptophyta; class Magnoliopsida; order Ranunculales; family Papaveraceae; genus Papaver; species Papaver armeniacum. Next base: position 234,700 of record JAJJWW010000721.1, on the reverse strand, counting down.
AATTTTCAAGATATTAAAATAATCATTATCAAAACATTCCAAGCCTATATAAAATGATTGTATCACACAAACCATGTAAGATGTTACTCGGCAATTTTCTCATGATATAAGATGAACTTGGTCGAAGCAAAAGCTTACCAACACATATTTCGAGAAATATGTAAAAGCGAGATATACTCATTTCAAAATCTCATCTCAAATGTGTATAGAAAAACTATATCGTAACACGACTTATGTCTCAATATAGGAGATAGTAGAAATAGACTTTCCAAGTGATAGATGAGTTCAAGTCTCCACATACCTTTTGTCGAAGAAGTTCCACATGCTCCCTTTAGTAGTTCTTCGTCTTCAAATGATGAACTCCGTGAAAACTAAGCTCAACTACACAATCTATGTCCTAGTCTGAGACATCTATAAATAGGCTAGAAATCAAGACTTATAGTTTTGATCACTAACATTGACAAACATGCTTGAGATATCAACGCATGCGAGTTCGGCCGAGCAGTGCTCTAACACATTCATGAACTTGTTTTATGAATCGAAAGGGAAATCGCTAGGCTTATTGGTATTTTTATTCATTGAATATCTTTGGATTACCAATATGTGTGAGTTAGTAGAACCGATCATAACTTGTTATGTATCTTGGTATAACTAATCACAGTGTCTGACTTATGATTTAGTACGATTTTTTTAGTGTAACCGATCTTAAGTAATCACCTGAGATGGTATGATCGATATTTGTAATTGGTGTGACCGATCCTAATAATTGGTGTGACCGATCATGTAAGAACCCGTAAGCTCGTTAACGCTATTAGACCAGTCAAGTGTCGAATTAGCAGATAATAACTCGATTAGTTTAACACGAATGATAATTAATATGAATTAAGCTAACAACGATGTAGATATGAAACTAGTACCATCGGTTAGATCTCGAAAAGTTATGTGAAATGGACTACTCGATCGTGTCATTCGGATCGGATGAAGAAGAAAACATCAGAGTTGTACGAGGGGAAAAATAGTCGGTTGCATCTAAGCCCAATAGGGGCTGCCTTTATCCATTTTGTGGGTGCCATAATAAATATCGTTTGCCTTATCTCCTACGCGTGTCAAAGAAACTCATTTCTCTTTTCTTCTTTCTCTTTCTTCTTCATTTTTCTTCTTCTTCGTCTTCCTGTTCTTTCTTTTTCTCTTCTCTGTCGATCTCAATTCAAAGAATTGAGTGTGTTATCATAGGAGAATTCATAGAAACGTGTTAGTAAGATGAATCTGAGGCAAAGATGTTGGTTCTGTTTTTGAATTGGATTGGTTGTTGCTGTAAATTGAAGTTAGGGTTTGTAGTTTTGTTTATTGGTTTGAAGACTTAAAAGATGAAGGAAAGAGCTACAGGTAGATGAAGAAACATGGGTTGAGGTTAAATTGAGGTTTTGAAGTTGTTCTTGTGAAGAATCACAGAACCAGGTAATTTAGGGTTTCCTTAATTTGGGGTTTTTGTTTTGATTAATTTCTTTGTGAGATTGAGTTTGCTTTGGTGAATTATCTCATGGGTTGTTGTTAATTTGAGGTAGGACTAATTGCATGTAGTTTAATTTTGATATCAAGGAATTAGGGTTCATCCTAATTTAGGGTTCTTTAAGTTGGGTTACTGATTTAGGGTATTGGAAAGGAGATGAATTTGTAGATTAAGGTTATTGTTAGTGATTTTGAATTAGTGTTCTGAGACCAGAGGATGATGAAGGTGCTGTTGAGTATAGAAGCTAGGGTTGTGGTTGTTGTGGAATTATTATGGCTGGGATTATAGTTTAGGGTTGTGTTAAAATTACATAGAACTAATTTGGTTGGTGGTGTTAGTTGCTGGAGTAAGTTGAATTATAGAGTATGAAGAAGAATTAGATAATGGACTTGTAAATGGTAGTACTGAGATTTGAGGAAGCTTGCAGTTCCTTAGGTTGTTGTATTGGCTTGAGGCTGTGAAGGGGGTGTGTTGTGATTCAGTTAAACTGGTGGTTTTGAATGTGTGGTGTTGTAGCTTTTGGGTAGTACGGTAAAGAAGAACTGATACTTGACTTATGAAATTGCAGTTGAGATATTAATGTAGATAGATTTGGAATGGTTTGTATGAAGCGTGGGTGTTGTTCCAGAAAAGGTTTATGATTGGGTTGAGATTGAATTACAAATGTAACTAATGGTGCTAGTGGAGAACTGAAATGAGTTGGAGGATTAATATTTTGTTGCGAGTTGAAGTGTACGAAGTATTGTTGGTTGGTTGAAGCTGTTGGTGTTTAATATACATGGCAGTTGATGAGGATGTGAAGTATGGGTGGATGTTGAACTAGTCGCAGGTGGAGCTGTAAACTGTAATGGAGGTGATAACGGTGATGAACTAGTACACTTCAGGGAATGGAGAGGCCTGAGTTGAGTATATGAGTCTGCAGTGGAGAGAAAAACATAATGAACTAGTGGTGTTGGATTGAAGTGGTGGATTTCAATTGAATTTGTTGACAGAATATGGAAATAAGATTGTAGAGTTTGATATGAAGTTTTGGAAGTGTGGATGTATTGCTAATAATGTTTGTAGTTAGAATAGAACGGGAAATGGAGATGTATGAATCTGTTGAGAATAAATAAAGTTATTGATGTTATTGTTAAAATCTTAGTTGAAATGAAGATGGAAGGCAGATGTAGCTTATAGAACTGTGTGTAGTTAAAATGCATCATTTGGTATTTTATCTGTTTTGGGATTGCATCTTGATTGTGCATTAGAAGTTTGGCTTAGTCATTTGGCCTATCTATCATCCTAGTCAGTCTAGCTGACTTATCTGACTCAGACCATGTGACTCAGTTGAATCGGTGTTAACTCACTGAGTTACAGATCCTGACCTGAGTTGACTCAGTTGACTTGACCTTGACCATTCACCCTGGACTTTGACCTTTGACTGGACGTTGACTGTTAGTTGAACCATTTGACCATCAGTGACAGTTAGTTGACCCAGTTGGGTCAGCACTTGTGTAATGGGCCAAGTCTAGTGGACTTGGACTTAGTGCCATGTATTCTTAGTTTGATGTTTTGGGCCTTTATAGTCTTAATTAGCCTTTGGTTCCTTCTACAAAGTTGTAGATATTCTTAAGACTTATCTAATGGACTATAAAACCAATCTAATTGATTTAGTAAACCTTTAGATGTGCTAAAGATAGATAATGTAAGGTGTAGAACCATAATGAGCTTGGAACCATTAGATACTTCATTTAGATTATAACTAGAGAATTGTATGAAATTATGTTATGAGCCTTGTATGAGCCTTTTGGCTAATTCTTTAGAGTGTGTGATTAAAAGTTAATCTTTATTAACAACGATCGACCTAAAGAATGAACCGGTGGATTGTGGATCTCAAGGTAGGCGTGGCTTGTCATCAAAAGAGGTGGGAATCGATAACGAAATCTATTGTATTCATTATTGTTTTACAAATGAAATCTTGGTGTTGTAAAATTCATGCATATCTTTGTGTGCTCTGTGTGGTATGAGATGTGTGCCGACACAATATCAATATTCTATGGCTAAAGGCGATACACATGATATTACACGGCTAGGGGCGATACACGCAATATTATTCTTCCTTTATATATATATATATCAGTATTCTATGGCTAGGCGTACACCGGATATTACCTAATCGGTGTGGAATTGGCATCAGTATTATTTTCCCTTGTGTGCGGCAACACACATCTCATACATGGATGTTTACTGTTATTTATGAATGTCTGTGAAGAAGTTTCTACATTATGTTTTATTTTATTTCCTTGTATTACCGACTTTCGATAAAACCTGCATTGTCTTCGAATCATATTAATGATTACTTGAAAGCTAGTTGTTATTCCTACTGGGCACCCCTTCTAGGGATGATGTGCTCACCCTGTAGTTGCAGGAAATCCTACACTACACCCCTCACTAGAATATACACAATTAAGTCATTTTAAGATGAATGATTATGATTCTTATTGATTGAATACTTGAATCTTTATAATATGAAATAGAAATGAGTTATAGAATTACAATCACTTTAAAACTTTCTCTCTCCTAATGACTTGCTTAACAATTCAAAAATAACTCTCTCTTCAATAGACTTACTCAACCCTTTATATAGGGTAGTACACAGTGGATAATGACTAAAATTTGTCCTTTATTTTCCGGGAATGGCTTGCGAAATATCGCAAGCATACAAGTATACAATCTCGTGATACTATTAAACTTCGCCATATTTTCATATCTTCCTCATGTTCTGGTTGTCGTCATTCATTGCGTCATTTATTTTACTTCCCTGCGACTCCCTCGCAATGTCGTCATTTATTAATCTCGCGAAGTATTGATGTCGCGATATTCTGATCCTACATCTTGCCTCTTCTCATGTCTTCTCTGCGAAGAAGAGAATGTCATGAGAACCAATATTTTGAAATGCACACAATTGTTCATCTTTATCTGTTTCACTCCAGGTACTTTTACAAAAATTTATTACGAGATGTTTCTTCTTCCACTTTTCTTGACACGTCTCTTTCAACCGTTTATTCTTGACCATTCACGTCCCATCTCGCATTAAATGCATTTGTTTTCTCGAGGATTCTTCTCTCTATATATAGTTTTCTCACATGTCTCTTCTTCTCTTTTATTTTCCCTCTGCAACTTTTCTTCAACTTTCTTCCTCATGTCTCTGTGCGCACATTCTTGTAAATCTTCCCTTCTTTCTTTCTCTTGATCTTGATTCTCTAATCATTCCCATACTCTAAAAAATGGCTTCACCCAGTCGTATATATAAACCCCTTTTTAATGAAGCTCAAAAGAATTTACAAGAGAAGGGCTTCATCCTATCGACCATTCCTAATCAAGAATCTTCATCTATACTTTACGCAAAGTTGTTTTACGATCATCAATGTGATGGTGAGAAAATCATAATCTCGCTAGATCAAATCCTCATGAGGCCTTCCCATTCCTCTCTATAATCTCGAGATGCCTTTATTCTACCATGAAATTCTTGCTCATAAGAAATTCTCGCGAGCTATTTATCAATTAAGTGGTGATTGCATCCGTCTAATGCTTGAATTCACCAAATCATGGCGCTGGTAAGGGATCTTTATATCCACGATGATGTCAAAGATCCTAGATTCGCAAGTTTAAAAATAGTCGTTTGAGAAGTATCACCGTAGAAAACTTTTTGAAAATTATGAAGTAATAAATATGAGAAATGATAGATCTCATTTGGGGTGCTCGATTGAAGAGAAAAGATAATATTTCCGGTGATAAAGTTTGCTTATGCAAGATATTGACCGGCACTCGGGCAAAAATAATGTTCCTCGGTACTCCAAAGATGAGAAGTGGTGGGTTGTTCCTCTATTTTTGAGCGGACCTTATATTGCGGGTTCTCATACACTCCTGCGAATCTCGCAAACTATCATCCTTGGGAATTTAAGTGGCCCGAGAAGGCAAAAGAGGTATATTTCCTATTTCGGGTTTGCTTTACGATATTTCCTTCCTCTTATATTTACTAGGCTTGTAAAATTTTGGATTATGAAATTGAAAAAGAGTTATAGAAGGCGTCAAAGGAGAGTACTACGCGATACTCCGATCAATCACGGATGAAGTAAGAAATACTTTTTTTGTTATTTTTAACAATATTATTGCCTCTGTTTCTTATCTTCATTCGTGTGCGAAGGTTGGCGTTGAAGAAATTGACATTCCCGAAGCTGCGAAGGTTAAAGGCAAGAATAAAATCACTCTTCGCAAGGATAAATCTGTAGGATCAGAATATCGCAACTCCAATACTTCGCGAGATTAATAAACGACTGCGTCGCGAAGGAGTCGTATGGAAGTAAATAAATGACGTAATAGATGACGACAGTCAGAACATGAGGAAAGTGTGAAGACTTGGCGAGATTTAGGAGTGTCACGAGGACAAGCAGTTACACATTCGCGAGGATTCGCGAGTCGATTCCGAAAATAAAGGACAACTTAGCTGTCATCCACTATGTAATACCCTATATAAAGGGTCGAGTAAGTCTGTTGTAGGGGGATCTTTTTTGAATTGGGAAGCAAGTCATTAAGAGAGAGAAATGAGAGTAATTGTAATTGCTTTGGTTTTGTTCTAATTGCATTTGTAAACATTTCAAGAAGATAATCAATAAAGTTCAAAGTTAATCATCTTTCAAAGAGTTAATTACGTTGAATCTAATGAGGTGTGTAGTGTGGGATTTCCTGCAACTACATATGAGCTAGAAACAGGGAGTGGAAGATTAAAGATAGAAGATTACAGTTGAGATCATTTGAATCAAGAAAATGAGAAAGGAAAAGAACAGATCAAATGAGATAGAGGAATATAATGAAGACATGGAGAACGGTTCGATTACAAAGGAAATGATTAATGAGTTTCACGAAAGTATTAGAGGAAGAATACATAAACGAGATTTGGAAGGAAGGAAAATTATAGATGAAGAAAAGACATCGTCTCTAAAAGAGTGGGAAAAGCAGAAAAATAACATTTACTGACAACAAAGATACCTAAAGAAGGTTTGAATCATACATCCCCACTAGTGATCACGATAAATGCAAGCAAAAACAAAGAAGAATCGATAGAAAGCGGTGGAAAAATGGGCAATAAATAGAACTACGGTGGATACGGAAGTCTCGGTGAGTATTATGTTTTACCATACCTACAAAAAATTAGGGTATAAAGATGAAGAAATGAGTTCCCCAATGTATTATATCCATGGTTTTGGAAAATCCATAACAATACCTAAAGGAGAGATAAAATTACGAATTTTACTTGGAGAAATTGAAACACGAGGTAACATTAAGTGTAGTGGATATGGAATCGCCATACCACATACTGTTGGGAGACCTTGGGTACATGCAATTAAGGCAGTAGCATCAACACTTCATCGAGTGTATCAAATTTCCTATGCCAAGCGGAATTGGCGAAATCGGAGGAGATGTAGATAAAGGAAGAATATATCATCAAATCGAAGTAAAGCATTATGAAGAGCGAGGGAAGAAGCGAAAGATCGCGAGGAAGATGGTAAGAGGAGCTAAAAAGAAGAAGAATTTAGAATTTACATGATAAAAGCAAAAGAAGGGAAAGGAATACCTAGTAAAGTTATGAAAAAGGGGATGAACTGCGAAAGGACCAACTCCTATGGGAGAACGCAATCTAGTTATATCGCGGCGGAACAAACAAAAGACGTGAATGTTGGAACTGGGAGGAACCCAAAAATTTTAAAAATTGGGACTAAAATGGAAGCGGATGAAGAAAGAAGAACTATTGATTTGTTGCGAGATTACAAAAAGATATTTTGCGTGGGATATGGATGAAATGCACGGTATAGATCCATCGTGGCTTGCCATAAATTGGAAATTGACAAGAATGTAAGACCATTTAAACAAAGAATTAGAAAAATCGCAACAACTTATCATCCTCAAATAGAAGAAGAGCTACGAGAAAATGTTAGACGCAGGGAATCATTAGATGGGCAAAATATCCCGAATGGATAGCAAATATGGTTATAGTCCCAAAGAAGAAAAAAGGGATAAGAATTTGTATAGACTTTACTGATCTAAACAAAGCATGTCCTAAGGATAGTTTCCCATTACCAGACATTCCGCAATTGGTTGAGGGCAGCGGCAGGAAATGAAAGAATATCATCTCTTGATGGATATAAAGGTTCAATCAGATTCCTCTCGCCGAAGAAGATCAAGAACATACTGCGTTCTTTGCTCCAAGAGGATTGTATTGTTATACAAAAATGCCATTTGGTTTGCGAAATGACGGTGCGACATACCAAAGGATGGTGGAAAAGGTGTTCGCGAGATGGATACACAAAACATTAGAGGTATATGTAGATGATATGTTGATAAAAAACAAAAAAGCAAAAGACCACGTACAGGATTTGAAAGAAATTTTTAAACAAATGAGGCAATTTAATATCAAAGTAAACCCAGAAAAATGTACCTTTGGAGTCGCATCTGGAAAATTTTTAGGATATATTTTATCTAAAGAAGGAATTCAAGTTGACCCAGAAAAGGTACAAACAGTTCGCGATATGCCAACACCGGCGACAGTAAAAGATGTTCGAGAAGTTAAATGGGTTGTTAGCTTCGCTAGGGGAGGTTCATCTCGCGGTCATCGATAAATGCAAGCATTTCTTCAATATCCTTAGAAAGGGATCAAAGTTTAAATGGACGGTTGAGTGCGAGAAAGCCTTGCAAGGAATAAAGGAACATTTAATGGATATATCAATTTTGCAAAAGCGGAAGAAGTAGAAGAATTGTTAATCTATCTTGCGACAACCTTGCATGCCTTAAGTGCGGTATTATTGCGAGTGGACGCGGAGTAGAAAAACCAATTTATTACATCAGCAAAACTTTCAATCTTTGCGAAAGGAACTACTCAAAAATTGAAAAGTTAATCTTGGCATTAGTTTACGCAACATTTAAGCTCCGTATACATTTCCAAACGCATATTGTCAAAGTAGTGACTGAAAATACCAATAGAATCAGTAATGAAGAATTCGAAAAGGTCAAGAAGAGTTGAGAGATGGAATGCTCAAATAAGTCATTGCAAACTCAAATATGAAATATTATCTTCGCCAAAATCACGGGTTGTCGCAGATTTTCTAGCGAATTTCCTTTGGAAGAGGATGAATCGGTGGAAGAGATGATGGATGTGGAAGAAGAACATGGAGATCCAAAAGATTTGTTAACGAACCGAATAGATGGGAAATATTGGTAGATGGGTCATCGAATGGAGAAGGAAATGGAATTGGAATTGTTGTGATTTCGCCAGAGGGCAATAAAATAGCTATTTCATTCAGATTGGAATTTGCATCAACAAATAATGAAACAGAATATGAAGCTATAGTACATGCTTTGCGATTTGCAATAGAAATGAAATTGGAGAATGTGAGAATTACAAGTGATTCACAATTGGAAATTCACCAGATAAAAGAAGAATATGCCATAAACGAATTGTCTTTGCAAAAATATAAGAAACTTGTTGTGAGTTGTCGATCGAGATACCAAGAATAAAGTGGAGACATATATCAAGGAGAAACAATAGGCTCGCAGACGCTTTTGCCTTTATATCAAGTATGATGACAGATCCGATCGCGAGAAATATTAAAATACAAACACTTTTGATGTCGTCAATTGACAAAGAAGAAGAACAAGAAACTGATGTAATGGTAGTAGAGGATGGAGCACAAACATTGTGCGAAGAAGATTGGAGAGCAGAGCTTCATGCATATTTGATGACAGGAGAGACACCCATAAATAGATTGGAGACACACAAATTAAAAAGCCATGCAACAAATTATGAGTTAAGAGATGGAGTGCTATACAAACGATCTTTTAACGGGCCTTCACTTAGATGCTTAACAAGAAAGGAAGGGGAAATCATATTGAAGATGTTGCATAGTGGGGATGCTGGTAATCATAGCGGAGGAAGATCTTTAGCACATAAAGCAAAAATGCGGGGTTATTATTGGCCATATATGCATGAGGACGCAAAACAAGTGTCAAGGGCGTTGCGAGGATTGTCAAAGGCATGGGAAGAAAATACATGCACCGGGAGCTCCATTAAGTTCTTCAACAAGTGTCGGCCATTTGGAAAATGGGGTTTAGACATTGTAGGACCATTTTTGCCGAAACAGGCGAGAGAAGATATCTAATTGTCGCTCTGATTATTTCACAAAATGGGCGGAGGTGAAAGCGGTACAACATATTCGCGATAAGGATGTTTTTACTTTCATATTTGAGAACATTATATGCGATTTGGGATTCCAAGCCGCAGTTGGTATCGACAATGGGAAGCGATTTGAAGGACAAAATATAGAATTGCTCTTAATGCATTTCGGATACGATGTGGGAAATCAACTCCTCTATACCCCTTGAGCTAATGGTCAAGCGAAGCGACAAATAAAACAATCGCAGATATATTGAAGAAAAAGTTAGAAGGATACAATAAAGGATGGTGCGAACAAGTACCCAATGCGGTATGGGCATATAATACAACTAGAAGAGAAGCTACGGGCATGTCTCCTTTTTGTTTAACATATGGAGTTGAAGCCGTATTCCCGACGAAGTTAAGATTCCAACTACAAAAGAAAGAAGCTTGGGAGAAAAATCTCGGTCGGGTAACATTTTAATCAAGTTAGATGAATTAGAAGAGAAAAGAGAGAGAGCATTACAACATATGGAGAATTATCGGCGAAGATTGGCCGAGAATATAACAAGCGTGTCAAGATACGTGAATTTCGAGCCGAGTGACTTGTGCTGCGAGAAACACCTATATATCGGCGAGAAAATGGTGGCAAGCTGGCAAGAAAATGGGATGGACCTTATATTATCAAGGAGATAGTTGGCACGAGGGCATATAGATTGATGGATCCACGAAGGCAAAGATGTAGGGCAAAACTAAATAGGCCATGGAATAGGTTATATCTTAAGAAATATTACCCATAGAAGATGGGAGAAATGGAATGAGCTTTGTGATGTAATGTTTTTGCGACAGATAGATTGCGAGATCAATGGAAATAAAGCCGGATTATGCGATAGCTTCGCAAACAGAATGAATGCTTGAATGAATTAACAAAAATGAATGAGTGAGTGAATGGGACGAACCTTTATGGCGTACACCTTGGTTCGCGAATGATATTTCGCAAAGAGCAAATGTAAGACCTAAAGTGCGTCATATAAGGGGTATCTCTTGACATGGCTCGGGGGAAAGGTTACACCGCTCCTGGAACTGAGTCATGTAGATTTGGGGCCCATGAAAGCCTATCAGGGAGATACCTTGGATTTCCAACTATATATATAAGGTTATACCACTGGTTGGGCCTTGAGGGTCTCTTCCAAGGAGTCGGTGTATGACCAAGGAGCCGAGGTACACGGTTGAGTCAAGAGTGCGGGGAGCATGGAACTTCCTTACCACTCTTGACAAGTCTTGGCACATCTTTGCACTCGGCTTTGAAGAAAACTCCACTTAGGGTGTAGTCTCGTAACCATAAGCCCTATAGGTATAAGGGATAAGAGGCTGCGAAAACAAGCGCTTCTTGTTAAGACCGGATGGGAGGAGCTAGTCTTGTATGGCTGATGTACGCCTCCTTGAAGGGGCAACCCGGGAGAAGATAAGGGCGGCACCCTCCATTAAGGAGCTGATAAGTGTCAAAAGACGCAAATGTCATGAGGCTTTATTTTCGCAAGAGAATTTAGGCTTGTCATATTTGTGTAATGATCCTACGAGAGGCAATAATACTAACGCGAGGGTAAGACGAGATCAATGGGTTTTTACATGAAAGTGTAAGAACGTCCTGCGATTTCGTCGCAAAGACGGCAATGTCATGGGATTTTACATTCGCAAGAGTGTTTTAAACCCGTCATATTGTCGCAAATATAATGTCTGCGAGAGGCAAAAATACTTAAGAAATGATAAGACAAGGTCAATGGGTCATTACATGAAAATGTAAAGACGTCCTGCGATCTTGTCGCAATGAGGGGTGGCAAAATAAGACCTTTACTTAGGAAGGCAAAACCAAAGCAAATCGCAAAGCATGTACTATAGCTTCATATTCTGTTTCATTATTTGTTGATGCAAATTCCAATCTGAATGAAAGAGCTATTTTATTGCCCTCTGGCGAAATCACAACAATTCCAATTCCATTTCCTTCTCCATTCGATGACCCATCTACCAATATTTCCCATCTATTCGGTTCTGTTAACAAATCTTTTGGATCTCCATGTTCTTCTTCCACATCCATCATCTCTTCCACTGTTTCATCCTCTTCCAAAGGAAATTCTGCTAGAAAATCTGCGACAACCAGATTTTGGCGAAGATAATATTTCATATTTGAGTTCGCAATGACTTATTTGAGCATTCCATCTCTCAACTCTTCCTGACCTTTCGAATTCTTCATTGCGATTCTATTGGTATTTTCGTCACTACTTTGACAATATGCGCTTGAAATATATACGGAGCTTAAATGTTGCGTAAACTAATGCCAAGATTAACTTTTCAATTTTGAGTAGTTCCTTTCTGCGGCATTGGAAGTTTTGCTGATGTAAAAAATTGGTTTTTCTACTCCTGTCCACTCGCAATATCTGCACTTAAGGCATGCGAGGTTGTCGCAAGATAGATTAACAATTCTTCTCCTTCTTCCGCTTTTTGCAAAATTGATATATCCATTAAATGTTCCTTTATTCCTTGCAAGGCTTTCTCGCACTCATCTCGTCCATTTAAACTTTGATCCCTTTCTAAGGATATTGAAGAAATGCTTGCATTTATCGGATGACCGCGAGATGAACCTCCCTAGCCCGAAGCTAACAACCCATTTAACTTACAAACATCTTTTACTTTGTCATTTGGTGTTGGCATATCGCGAACTGCTTGTACCTTTTCCGGTCAACTTGAATTCCTTCTTTAGATACAATATATCCTAAAATTTTTCCGATGCGACTCCAAAGGTACATTTTTCCTGGGTTTACTTTGATATTAAATTGCCTCATTTGTTCAAAAATTTCTTTCAAATCCTGTACGTGGTCTTTTGCTTTTTTGCTTTTTATCAACATATCATCTACATATACCTCTAATGTTTTGTGTATCCATCTCGCGAACACCTTTTCCACCATCCTTTGGTATGTCGCACCGGCATTTCGCAAAACCAAATGGCATTTTTGTATAACAATACAATCCTCTTGGAGCAAAGAACGCAGTATGTTCTTGATCTTCTTCGGCGAGAGAATCGATTGTAACCTTTATATCCATCAAGAGATGATATTCTTTCATTTCTACCGCCTCAACCAATTGTTAATGTCTGGTAATGGGAAACTATCCTTAGGACATGCTTTGTTTAGATCAAGAAAGTCTATACAAATTCTTATCTCTTTTTTCTTCTTTGGGACTATAACCATATTTGCTATCCATTCGGGATATTTTGCCCGTCTAATGATTCTGCGTCTAACATTTTACGTAGCTCTTTTTCTATTTGAGGATGATAAGTTTGTTGCGATTTTTCTAATTCTTTGTTTAAATGGTCTTACATTCTTGTCAATTTCCAATTTATGGCAAGCCACAGATGGATCTATACCAGGCATTTCATCCATATCCCACACAAAAATATCTTTGTAATCTCGGAACAAATCAATAGTTCTTCTTTCTTCATCCGCTTCCATTTTAGTCCCAATTTTTAAAATTTTGGGTTCCTCCTCGGTTCCAACATTCACGTCTTTTGTTTGTTCCGCTGCGATATAACTAGATTTCTGTTCTCCCATAGGAGTTGGTCCTTTCGCGAGTTCATCCCCTTTTTTCATAACTTTACTAGGTATTCCTTTCCCTTCTTTTGCTTTTATCATGTAAATTCTAAATTCTTCTTCTTTTTTTGGTATGGCGATTCCTTTATCTCTCCTTTAGGTATTGTTATGGATTTTCCAAAACCATGGATATAATACATTGGGGAACTCATTTCTTCATCTTTATACCCTAATTTTTTGTAGGTATGGTAAAACATAATACTCACCAGACTTCCTGTATCCACCAGAGTTCTATTTATTGCCCATTTTCCACTGCTTCTATCGATTCTTCTTTGTTTTTGCTTGCATTTATCGTGATCACTAGTGGGGATGTATGATTCAAACCTTCTTTAGGTATCTCTCTTCTTTGTAAAATGTTATTTTACTGCTTTTCCCACTCTTTTAGAGACGATGTCTTTTCTTCATCTATAAGTTTCCTTCCTTCCAAATCTCGTTTATGTATTCTTCCTCTAATACTTTCGTGAAACTCATTAATCATTTCCTTTGTAATCGAACCGTTCTCCATGTCTTCATTATATTCCTCTATCTCATTTGATCTGTTCTTTTCCTTTCTCATTTTCTTGATTCAAATGATCTAAACTGTAATCTTCTATCTTTAATCTTCCACTCCCTGTTTCTAGCGCATATGTAGTTGCAGGAAATCCCACACTACACACCTCATTAGATTCAACGTAATTAACTCTTTGAAAGATGATTAACTTTGAACTTTATTGATTATCTTCTTGAAATGTTTACAAATACAATTAGAACAAAACCAAAGCAATTACAATTACTTTCTGTTTTCTCTCTCTTAATGACTTGCTTCCCAATTCTAAAAAGATCCCTACAACAGACTTACTCGACCCTTTATATAGGGTATTACATAGTGGATGACAGCTAAGCTGTCCTTTATTTTCGGAATCGACTCGCGAATCCTCGTGAATGTGTAACTGCTTGTCCTCGTGACACTCCTAAATCTCGCCAAGTCTTTACACTTTCCTCTTGTTCTGACTGTCGTCATCTATTACGTCATTTATTTACTTCCATGCGACTCCTTCGCGACGCAGTCGTTTATTAATCTCGCGAAGTATTGGAGTTGCGATATTCTGATCCTACATCTTCATATGTAGTTGCAGGAAATCCCACACTACACACCTCATTAGATTCAACGTAATTAACTCTTTGAAAGATGATTAACTTTGAACTTTATTGATTATCTTCTTGAAATGTTTACAAATGCAATTAGAACAAAACCAAAGCAATTACAATTACTCTCTGTTTTCTCTCTCTTAATGACTTGCTTCCCAATTCAAAAAAGATCCCCCTACAACAGACTTACTCGACCCTTTATATAGGGTATTACATAGTGGATGACATAAGGCTCCTTTATTTCGGAATCGACTCGCGAATCCTCGCGAATGTAACTGCTTGTCCTCGTGACACTCCTAAATCTCGCCAAGTCTTCACACTTTCCTCATGTTCTTTGTCGTCATCTATTACGTCATTTATTTACTTCCATGCGACTCCTTCATCGACGCAATCGTTTATTAATCTCGCGAAGTATTGGAGTTGCGATATTCTCTTTGATCGATCCTACATCTTGCCTCTTTTTCCTTGAATATTGCTTGGAGAGCGATTTTTAAGGAAAAATTTATTCTATATGGTGATCTTTGACATTTGTTGATGAAGGAACGAGTGAAAGAATCTTGGACTTGAAAAGTACGTGCTTGCCTCTATTCTTTTTAATAAGTTAGAAGCTTTGCGAAGTGAACAAGAAGTACTATCTCTTGAAGTATGCGAAGCATGAAGTATTCATGAAATAGTATAAAAAATCTCTTCAATTTCCCACAGAAATCTACTTCAATTTGATTCCTTGAATTTTGGGATAACCGTTTACATGTGTCTAAAATTACTCTTTTTTCCATTTCTTCTTCTCAGTATATTTAATGTTATCCGGTCACTCTTTTTTCTTCTATTTAAACGAATCTTTGGGTAAATATTTTGGTTCCGATACGATATCGCAAATATCCTTGGAACAAGAAATTAAGACTTTGAAGAATAGTCTTCATAATACTTTACTGGATCGCGATAACCTTCGCAAGAAAAATGAAGAACTAAAAGGTATGTCTCCTCCCCATCTTTTTTTTTTTTTTTTTTTTTTTTTTAAAAAAAAAACTTGGTTCGCCTCTCAAGTTTTGCACCAGAAACGTAAGATGGAGATATATCAATTGGAATCTATTGTGGAAGAAACTCGAACGGAAAGAGACGCCTGGATGGAGCAATATAATCGTTTAGATAACCTCCATACATTTTCTATGGATCAAATAAATAATCTTTCTCAAGAAAACATCTGCTTAGTTCAAAATCAAGAATTATTAAGTAATGAAGTGTCGCGTCTCTCATATTCTTTGAATAAATCTAATTTGGAGTTGGAAACCTTATCAGATGAAAATGGAACTTTATCTCAAGAGAAGCGAGCTTTATTGGATAAGGTGGCGATATCCTCGCAACAACTTGATGCTTGTAAAAAAGCATTGAATGAGCAAGAACAGTCTATCTGCCTACTGAAAAATAAACTTGAAGATACTACCACTGAAAGAGATAAACAAGCAGATACCATAGAAGATGGGAGAAATGGAATGAGCACCATGATGTCATGTTTTTGGCAGATACCTTGGATTTCCAACTATATATATAAGGTTATACAGTTTGGACGCCTTGGGTCTCTTCCAAGGAGTCAGTGTATGACCAAGGCGCCGAGGTACATGGTTGAGTCAAGAGTGCGGGAGCATGGAACTTCCTTACCACTCTTGACAAGTCTTGGCACATCTTTTCTCGGCTCCAAGAAAACTCCACTTAGGGTGCAGTCTCAAGAAGCCAAAACCAAAGAAAGACAAAATATCTCGCAAGAAGGATGAAAAAAATTCAACAGTTGGAAGTTGAGTCTTCTTCCTAGAAAGACAAAATATCTACACTTCAAAGTGCGAATCGGCAACTTTATGGTATAACACCCTCCTTTTTTCTCCATTTCTACTTTGCCATTTATTTTTCTTTGCCTGACTTATCATTTTCGCAGACATTTATAATCTTTCTGACGAAGCCATCCTTCTCCATTCATTCCCTGAACCTATGGATGATGATGCTCTTCTCGCTCATATCAATGAATCTTTAAGTAGTTCTTCAAACAAGACTAATTCTCTCTCATTAAATGAACTTCGAACCAAATTTCATCTTTTAGAAATTGAACATAGATCTAGTTTAGGTTTAGCCAACCGATTTAAACGTTTTTATCTTAGCTCTCAGGAGAATAATAATATTCTAAGGAAGAAAATTAGCAGCCTTATAGATGATAAGGATCGCATTGCTAATCAAGGGGCTCAAGCATTAGCGAAATTCCAAAAAACTATCCTTGAAGTCCAAATTGAACGAGATGAATCCCTTCGCCAAAATGCCATACTTAATGAGCGAGAAAATCAAATTCGTTCACTTCTTGTCATAAATAATGATGATGAATTCTCTTGGGCTGCGAAGGTTCTAGATAACGCCAGAAATAACTTAGGTGTTAGCGTCGCTCTTCATCTTGAGCATCTTGCCTTGGTTAAAGATATGATTTCCAGAGAAGGTTGTTTAATTTTTCTTCATTATTTTTCCGCTTCTTTTTTATGAAATCATTATTAAGTCGCTAACTCACTGTCATTTGTTCGCGAATCTGAGAAGAGGTTTCAAACTAGAATCAAGGAACTTGAATCTGAGAAAGCACAACTTGCAAAGACTTCTCTCTTCGCAATGACAAATATTCTAAGCTGAAGAAGCAACTACAAACTATCGTGGCGAATTTCAATAATGATCTTTGTTAGTTTTCGCAACCAAACTATTGAAAAATTTTGCAATGACCACAACATTCCTCTTTCTTCATATTCTTGTCTTCTCGATGAAATTCTGAAAATATGCCTTGCTCAGATGTCTCTGATAGTGATGTAAGCGAAGAAGAGGAATGTGATAAAGAATCTGATGAAGAAGAATAAGTTGCTAGATTGTTCCATTTTCCTTTCTCTTCTTGTGATACTTGTACATTTATCCTTCTAACCTTCCATTTTTGTAATCTATCATATGAAGATAAATAACAAGTTTATATTCTAATCACTCCCATACTTGCCTCTGTTATTTATTTTCATATGAGAGAAATTAAGTCGATAATCTTTAAGTAATGATACTTCTTAGTTTCGCAACTGTTGTTGATAATTCTCCTCAAACAAACGAAGAAATATAGTCATATTCGCAAGCTCATTTGCTTACTCAATTTCTTGTGTCATCATTGCGACAAAATCGCAGGACGTCTTTACATTTTCATGTAATGACCCATTGATCTTGCCTTATAATTGTTTTTGTGTGGTCTTATTTTGCCTTCCTAGTTAAAGGTCTTATTTCGCCACCCCTCATTTTGCATCAATATGACAGGCCTAAATATTCTTGCGAACATGAAGTCCCATGACATTGACGTCTTACGACAAAATCGCAGGACGTCTTTACACTTTCATGTAATGACCCATTGATCTTGTCTTATCATTTCTTTAGTATTTTTGCCTCTGCAGAATATTTCATTTGCGACAATATGACAGGCCTAAATGTTCTTGCGAACATAAAGCCCCATGACATTGCCGTCTTTTGACACTTATCAACTCCCTAATGGAGGGTGCCGCCCTTATCATCTCACTTGGTTGCCCTTCAAGGAGGCGTACATCGGCCATACAAGACTAGCTCCTCCCATCCGGTCTTAACAACAACCGGTTGTTTTTGCGGCCTCTTATCCCTTATACCTATAAGGTTCATGGTTACGAGACTGCACCTAAGTGGAGTTTTCTTCGGGCCGAGTGCGGCATGTGCCAAGACTTGCCAAGAATGGCCGCGACACTTCAAATGTCCCGTGCACTCTTGGCTCAACCGTGTACCTCGGCGCCTTGAGCATACACTCGACTCCTTGGAAGAGACCCTCGGGCGTCCAACCAGGTATAACCTTATATATATAGTTGGAAATCAAGGTATCTCTCCTGGATAGGCTTTCATGGGCCCCAAATCTCCATGACCCGAGTTCCGGGAGCGGTGTAACCTTTTCCCGAGCCATGTCAAGAGATACCCCCTTATATGACGCACTTTAGGTCTTACATTTGCCTCTTGCGAAATATCGTTCGCGAACTAGGGTGTACGCCATAAAGGTTCGTCCCATTCACTCACTCTTTCATTTTTGCTAATTCATTCAATCATTCATTTTTGGTTTTCTCTTGTTATTTTGTTTGCGAAGCTATCGCACAATCTTACTTTGTTTGTTGTAATCTCATTTCAATTCTTCAATCAAATTTTCATACATATTTGATGGCGAGATTCTCGCGCATTTCTTCTTCAATTATTATTTCTTCCTCCTACTCTTGATATGCCTTTGCCATTAATTTTGATAATAATGACTATTCATTTCTTACACCTTTTGCTCCTGCTGTTCTCTGCCTCTGCACCATTCAAACCTCTTAATGGTTCCTTTCCATTATAATTTTCAACTGTTTTCATGCACTTTCTTCGCAATGTATCTTCACCTCTTGTATCTATGGTATCCACCATCAACCTTTCTCTTCTTTGTTCATCTTTTATGTTTTGCTTTCAGCCCTTCCTTTTTGCAGCTCTTTCCTCGCAACTCTCCACATCAACTTCATAGCATTTTTGCCCTTATATCCAGTCTCCCTTTATAACTCCAACACTGCTAGGATGAGGAAACTTTATACATTGATGATAAGTCGACGCTACACCCAGAATTTCATGCAACCATGGCCGTCCGATCAATGCATTATAAGGGGATTCCACATCGACTACACAGAACAAAACTTCAGTTGATAATCCTTGCAAGGGTATTCTCATATGAACTTCTCCTTTAGGCTTATTCGTTGTGCCATTGAAACCGTATATTTTATACGTCGAAGGTATCAACTCTTCATCCTTCCTACCCATAGTCTTGTAAGTATGGTAAAAAGAATGTTTACTTGAGCTCCCAGTATCAATTAAGATTCTATTGATCGCCTGAGATTTTTTTCGCTTCATCATCTTCGCCATCTACGGGTTTTGGATTAATTTCCAATTTTACGACCAATGGGCTATCATGCGTCTCTACGCCTTCAGGAATCTCTTCTGCATTGAAAGAAATAATCTGCATTTGCCATTCTTTTAACTGCGATGTCTTCGCGATGTTCATCACTTCTCTATTATCAACATCCCTCGCAAAAACCCTACTGAGAACATTATCATGAAAATCTTCAATTGCTCGGTATGAATGTACAATGGAGTAGCAAAACAAACTTTTAGCTTTCGCTCCGACTTCTATTACGAATGTTTCTTTCCCCTTTGCTGAGTTTGTCTGTGCATTTAGGCGGTGGTGGTAATGGTTGAACCTTCTCTTCACTTTTTAGAAAATGATTCACTTTCCTTGGTCAATGATTCGAGGATGATTCTTTTTATATTTCGGTCATTTGTTAGGTGTCCATGAAAGCGGTGGTAAGAACGAGAACTCATGACTTCTATCACTTGGTGGTGGCTCATTCCCCATGTTTCATGGTGCGGTATGTTTTCCATCAAGAGTATAGCTTCCCATATTTTTTCCACACTAGTATTTAGTGGTGGCATTTTGATTTCCTCCCATACTACTCTGTGACTTCGCTGCCCTCCATGATAATTCTTCCTTCGACATCCATAAGTTTCTTGTGGATAATCAAGTCTTTGAATTTTGTTATTGCCGCCACGGTTGTAGTAGTTCCTTTCTCTTTCAAATTCTTCCTGATCACGGCTTCCCATAGCTACTATCTTTGGCTGTCCATCATCTATTATCCTTTCTTGTTGCCCTTGCGAAGTGCTCGCTACTGTGTTTATCAATTTGGGTAATAAGCTTGCATTCGCGGCATTTGAATTTGTATTCGCAACTGGGTATGATTCCATCTCATTTTTCCTTTCCTCTATAACAATATATTCCTCCTTAAGTTCTCGCAACTCAGTCATTGTAATTGTATTCTTGACTCTAAAAATTTGAATATATAACAAATTGGTTGCGAACATAGCGTTTATGAATGATAGAATAAGATATCTTTCATCCACTCGTCCAGCATTTCGCTACATTGTCTTCCACCTCACAGTTAAGTGTCTCAAACTTTCGCCAACTCTTTGTTTCAGCCCAAATACATCTTCAATTCCTGGTCGCGAGGAGTTGTTACTTATATATGCTCCTAAGAATATAGCTTGTAAATGGTTGAATGACGAGATTGTGTTTCTTGGTAAACCCTCAAACCATTTCAGTGCTTCTCCTGTTAAACTTGATGCAAAATATTTGCACAATATGGCATCATGATTTTCCCATTGTAACATGCATCTCACATACGCTTTGATGTGTTGTATCGCACAAGTTGTTCCATCAAAAATGCTGGTTAATGCAGGTAAATTGCACTTTGGGGGTATTCCTCCTAACTGCACCTCTAGTGTCAAGGGGTTTTCGCAGCTTCTTCGATGGCCTCATCCAATTGTCTTCTTCCTCCTCCCCTTATATTGTTCAACATTCCTCTCATCTCTGCCAACTCTCTCAAGATTTGTTCATCAGGATTCGAATTTATTGGTGTTTTTAGCTCTGCCTCTCTCCTTCTGCGTTCATGTCTACTTTGATTTTCTTGTTCAACATTTTCTTCTCTTCTTTCTCTCGCGACTTTCTCCTTCATCTCGTTCACGAATTCTCACACCATTATATCTATCATTTTCTCTTCTTGGTTATCTATCAGTTCTCCTTTGTATTCTTTCATATTCTTCATTGATATTTCCATTGTTGCGATTTTGCTCGCGCCTTCTTTCTCGATTGTCATGATTTTTCTGCCGAATTGCTTCCTCCAATTCCCGTTCTTCCATTTATACTCTTAATCTTTCCCTTTCGCAAGATAGACGCGCTTGTTCAATATAATGTTTTTCGATGTCATCTTCAATCTCCTTTTGTTTCCTCCGTGTTTCTCTCCCATGCAGTATTCTTCTTCCTTCTTCCTGATTTTCTCCACCAATTGGATTATTCTGCACTTGACGCTGCCTATTTTCTTGATTTCCGTCATTTTGGCCATTCTGTAGGATTTCAGGACGTGGAATACACACCACTTCTCTTCTTTCGCAAAGATCCTTCACCGAGATTTGGCTCTCTTTCTATATTTTCTTCATTAATATTTTCTACAGGTAATGTTCTCCTCATATCTTCTCTAACCGATCCTGATCTTGACCTGGTATTACTTCTCGACCTTCTATTCTGCAACCTCATATTTTCCATTCTTAACTCATGGTTTTGCCTTGGTAAATTTGCACGTTCTTCCGTTTCTAACCGCCTTTCTTCATGTATTGTTTGCCTCAATGTTTCTAATGCTGCGATTTCTTCATTTCCATGAATTGTTTCTCCCATCTCTTCTCGATTTCTCTCCTCTTGTCCATTATTTATCAATTGTTGCACTTCTTCTCTTTCTTCTATAGAATCTGATCTCCATGTATGCACACTCACCCTATCATAATCTATTACTTTATTCGGTGCTGGTTGAATTGGTGGTTGAATCTGGGCTTCTTCTCTATTTCTTACGTTTATTCTTGATGGTTCACCTACTTCATTTCTCCTTTCTCCAGCTAATCTCCTGCTTCTTTTAACAGTTGTTGGTTGTTCTGATGCATTCCTTCTTCTAGCCATTTCTCAATTTCAGTAAGTTGTTTGAAAATTATATGAAATTTCTTTCTTGTTACTCCTGATTCTTTCAATTCACAAGGTTGATCTCTACTCACTCCCTGTTTCTAGCGCCAATATGTAGTTGCAGGAAATCCTACACTACACCCCTCACTTGAATATACACAATTAAGTCATTTTAAGATGAATGATTATGATTCTTATTGATTGAATACTTGAATCTTTATAATATGAAATAGAAATGAGTTATAGAATTACAATCACTCTAAAACTTTCTCTCTCCTAATGACTTGCTTAACAATTCAAAAATAACTCTCTCTTCAACAGACTTACTCAACCCTTTATATAGGGTAGTACACAGTGGATGACAGCTAAGCTGTCCTTTATTTTCGGGAATGGCTTGCGAAATATCGCAAGCGTACAAGTATACAATCTCGCGATACTATTAAACTTCGCCATATTTTCATATCTTCCTCGTGTTCTGGTTGTCGTCATTCATTGCGTCATTTATTTTACTTCCCTGCGACTCCCTCGCAATGTCGTCATTTATTAATCTCGCGAAGTATTGATGTCGCGATATTCTGATCCTACACACCCTTTCCCACTTTCAGTTTCAGAGACAGATCAGAATTGTGTAACGGAAGCTTTGTGGCGTTGAGTCTTCTGTTATATTTATTACGTTGTATATTATATTCGCAAACCAAATGAATATTGTATATGTATCACTTGAGAGGAGTACTTGTATATATATGTCTGAGCGGGGTGAGTTTTGGGTTAAGTTTTTGTAGCAGATTTCTAAATTGAATGTTTAAGTAAAGGATTTATATTCTTACTGCCTCTTTATTTAGCTAATCTCTTGGATTAGTCAGCTGCTGGATTAGGGGGCGCTACAGATCACAAAAGAGTTCTGTAATAAATCCTTGTGATTGGTGTAACCGGCCCTAGTAATTGTAACCGATCCTGGTAATTGGTGTAACCGATCACAACTAATAACATGAGTATATGGTAACCGGTCCTCGTAATTTACGTAACCGATCCCGGTAACTGATGTAACCGGTCCTGGTAACTTATGTGTTCGATCACAAGCAAACCATATTAAGGTAGAACTGATCCTTGTGTTTGGTAAAACCGTGAACCCATGATTAGTGATTTGATATTTGATCAATCACATAGTTGTCTTGGGATAGAGATAAACCAATTATAAACTTGTTTGGAAGTGTGGTATAATCGATTCCAAGATTGTAAATATGAAAGATGATTTACAAAGAAAAGATGTCAACATACTTTAAACATGAACAATAACTCTTATCTTTTATTGTTTAAAGATATTCCTTAATAACTCAAGGAGATCCCGGTCCGAAATAAATTAAGAATCTTTTAATTAAGGTTGTTAGTTTCATATGCTTTAATTACCAGCAATTAAATGCATATCTCTAGAAAATAAAAATTGGTAATGTGCATTTACTAATTGGAGATTTTCTATTGAGAGATTTCGGAAATATTGGACAAAGCATTTCCAGAAATTATGAAAACCGATGTTGGCCATTTATTGCATATCTTAAGAGTAATTCGGTTTTGGAAATTCCTTTATATCCAAACATCCTTGGTCTATAAATACCAAAGTTTGCATTTCTAGCAAACTATCCTAAGAGCCAGGCAAACTTCATCTTTTTTTTGTTTCTGGTGGAGCCGCTTATTCGGAGAGAAAAGTACCCTAATTAAGCGAAATCTCTTACGACCGCTCGCTTAAAGACTTCTGCGGGATCAAGAAGCTCTACGAGTACCGTTGCTGGGAAGCTAGATAAGTGCAGTTTATTTTAGTTTTTGATTGATTTGATTGACTAATGGTTGTTGAACTTTGATTGCACCTAGTTTGTTTATTCTTGAGAATCTTCTCTTCTGATATAAGATTCACTCAAACTAGATCGAAGTGTCGACGGGATCTTTAGAACCATTTGTAGATCTAAAGACATCTTGTGATAATCCATTGTTAACAGACTCCGTTCTGAGCGTGATTGATCACAAGAGATTCAAGTGGTGTTGTGCAGGTGTTTGTGGAAGATTAAATAAGATTTGAAGAAAAATAAGATTTCTTATTTGGTTTCTATATCTTTGGGTGTGCACAAACCTTGATCGGCTGGGATCCAACTAGAATCGGATTTATTCGATTGATTAGTTGCGTGAGATCGGCATCACCTTATAGTTTCTTGTTGGAATCTATATTGATTGATTGCAAATCTAAACTCTGCTACTTCGGTAGTTGTTGGATAGATTGATCTAACCAGGCAAAGAAGTTTATTAGTTTAAACAGAAGAGACTTTGCATATGACTTAAGATATCTTCATCTGAAAGACTCAAGAGAGTTGTTACCAAACAGATTTGTTGTTCCGTTATTGTTTGGAATACGATCCAAAGGAATTGTTCCAGTGCGTGCACTTATTGAATGTCGGAAGCACAGGGATACTGAAGAAACTAAGTGAACTAGGTTTAGTTGCTTGGTCTCAATTCTGGACTAGGTCCCGGGGTTTTTCTGAATTTGCGGTTTCCTCGTTAACAAAATCTTATTGTGTCATTCACTTTTCTTTTCCGCAAT
This sequence comes from Papaver armeniacum, assembly GCA_023531295.1. Lineage (NCBI taxonomy): Eukaryota > Viridiplantae > Streptophyta > Magnoliopsida > Ranunculales > Papaveraceae > Papaver > Papaver armeniacum. The sequence continues at coordinate 210,061 of JAJJWW010000721.1, read as the reverse complement.
TATAATTGTTGTTATTATAATTTAAAGTAAATTACACAAATGTTAACTCCATATTACTTGATAATGATCCTATAGAGTTTGGTTAAGTCCGCACCTATTATCAAGTAATCACACTTTGGTTTTTGTATTGTCTCGATCTAGTATCCATAGACGATCACAAAAAGTGTGAATACCGATTTGTAGTATTGTCTCGACTTTGTCCATAGACAATCACTTTCGGTAAGAGAACTTATAGTGGATACTTTAAAGATTGTGGTGTATTGGGGTACCCTCGTCTTTTCAATGAGTATAATAATATGATATGGAGAAGCTTCAGAATGTTGAATCTTAGGGTCGGGCTTGCGCAGTGTGCAATTTCAAATCAACACAATGAAATTGTTATTTTTACAAATGTTTCGTGCATTGCATGTGCCTTCGTCCATCAAATATGTAAAAGAACGTCTTATTTTTATATAATATAAAAGAACATCTCATCAAAATCCTAAGCATGCTTTGGGATGGGGAGAGGTGAAGCCTAGCCACGCCAAATCAAAAGACCCAAGCATCCATCGTGACCTGGCGAGGCGAAACTGAGCCACACCATATCATTAAACTTTTATGCATCAGGACGGGGCGGCGTGAAGCCGAGCCACACTAAATCAAAAATGCATCAGGTCACAAAGAGGCGAGGCAAAACCGAGCCACACCACATCAAAAATCCTAACAATGGGGTGGGGATACCAAATAAAAATGTACGGCGGGACGAGGCGAAGCTACATCACACCAAACCAAAAATATGGTTAAAAGTAAAAAAAATTGATGGTAAATAGTTCTCGCGTGCGCCCGGTGCTTAACACGGGCACAAAACCTAGTATATCTTATAACATGATGTAATGCTGCACAAGAACCGACCCGAAACCGGTGTACCAAATTAGAACCAGAACCGGGGAAGGAAGTACAGAGAACGAGAATGGAAATGAGAACCAGTGTAGGGATGGGTACAGGGAACGATTCTAGCCTATTCTGATAGACGCATTTATGTGTCTAGTTTGTCCTCAATGTTTCGTATTGTTAGTACTCGTTTTTGTCCTTATTATGGTGTTTTGTGTGTTTGTAGGTATTTTTTGGAAATAAAGATTGTTGGAAAATTCGGATCGAAAAGTTGCTCGGAACACCCCTGGAGGACATTTGCTATTCGGACTCCCACTTTGGATAAGGGGTAACCCAATTACTAAGGGGCACCCAACTGATATTCGCACCCCAGTGCGTCACCTACTAAATGCACCCCATCACTGGTTAAGGGGACTTCATCTTCAACGTTTCAAAACTGAAAAAAGGCGGGAAAACAAGAACAGAGCTGCGTGATTTCCAGGGCATGAGTTGACGTGATTTTTGGTGACTTTTTCATGGATTTCGATTAATATGGGCCTGTTACAACTAACCAAAGAATTTATGAGCTTTGGAATCGACAGAATCAGGCTATTTGAACACACATCAAAATAGGGAAGTTTGTTTGGCCGAGAAGACATTCACGGGATTGAATGCGCTGAGGCGTGTCTTTGCACATGTTTAAGGGATTCGAGCGGAAGTTTGTATCATGGAGAAGTTATAGAAAGATATGATGCCATAAACCAACACAAACAGAGCGCGTGAAGAGGTGAAAAAAGGAAAAAAATATCACGTATCTTGCATGGAGAATAATCAAGAATATTTTGCAATTACTCAAGAGATTCGGGAGCTGTTGCGTATATAAAGTGTTGTTTTATGTCATAGAAGGAATACGGAGAGTTTGGGAGAGTTTAGAGCGTCAACATATCGAGAAAATCAAGTTACAGAATTATTCTCTGTTGCTGCTGCACCAAGAACACGAAGAACATTCAACGCACGGGTGACAGTCGTTTATGCTACAGTGATACGACTCACAGCCGAGGGTCGTAATTCGGAAGACAGTCTTAAAGCAACAGTAACAGTTTATCTTTATCGTTCTTTGTAACAGTGTTTGCAACAATTATAATCGTTGCAAACACCCGATTTTCATCATTTTCTCCATTTCATCATTTGTACACCTCCTTTGAGCAATAAAAATGAGTTTTGAGCGTGTTTCCAACATGATGAGAGGCTAATTCTCCCACAACCAAGGCAATGAGGAAGCTATTTACGCATGAATAATTGGTAACTATTTTATTTTCTCTAATTTATAATTTATAATTCACTCAATCACTGCTTTTGCAGAGTTTTAAATTGTTTGCATAATTTCGTCATTAGTTGTGATTCAATTAGATAGGTTATACTTTGTTTAGATAATCTATGCTTAAGGGATACAATTAATTTTTGGGAATTTACCTGATTATTTGTGGATTAAGAAATAAGGACTTAAAAAGATAATTAGAGTGTTGTGTTATTCACCATAAATTATTCATGTGTAATAGTGGAATCAGTGTCTTGGTTATTTTCTCATATCTTGAATCAATTTTGTGTTAAGTTTTCCTTATTTTTAAGTTTTATAAGTCTAAAATCTTTTTCTTTCACAAGTCTCAACGAACCTTTTTACTACAACTCAATTGAAAACCACATCAATTTTTGGCGCCGCCGACGCGGACTTGATTTTAGGCTAGAGTTTTTATATTTTTTTTTCTTTTTTTTAGGTTTTTATTTTATTTGTTCTTCTTTACGTTTTTGGGTTTTTGTCTTTTCCTTACAGAATTTGGAATTTGGAGCGAAAGAAAATTTTTCCAAAGCTTTTGGTGAATACTTAAAGACTGGGAGTAAAGGCAAAGCGAAAGGAGCGAAAGAAGAAGATTTTTTTTTTATTTGATAAAAAAAGAGAGAAAAAAAAAAGAGAGACATTTTTAATATTTTTTAGATTTTTTTTTTTTTGACTTTCCTTTTCTTTTGCACTTTATTTTTGGACTTTGGACTTGGACATTTGGACATTCCTTTATTTTTTTAAACTCTACGGAAGGGTAGTATTAAATATTAAACTGTTTGCAGAGAAGGACGGTGATTACGATATCACCTCGGCCCCTCGGGTTCGTACATGACATAGGAGTCGTGGCCCGAGTCGACTACAACGGATCATCCCAGTCCGGTACGGGAGGTAAGTTTGTCGAAACACTCGCGAATCCCTATCAGCAAGTTACTGTATTCCTTCGTTTGCATATATGCTGAGGACTTGAAAACGGCTGTTTTAATTTCCTAGTAAAGGGAAAGGACTGGCCATACAAGATAAGGGTTCGGATTTCATCATCGTTCTCTTCTTTCCCGCCTTAGGAAAACAATACTTAACGCGAACCTAAGATTTAAAATTTGGAATAGAACGAGACCAATAGGGTAACGAGCTTAGTAGGAAAGTCGCTCGAAAAATATTGGTTACTCTTTTAAGCATTCTTCGAAGTTCATGATGGTTTCTGTAAGTTGAATGCGTGACTGCGCTACCTTGTAATACGGTGAGGCCTTGGGTATCAAAGCTCCACGCACTTCCCTAGCCTCTATTCAACTTACGTAAACTCGGATTGATTCCGGAAGGGTTTGCTTAGATTGTAACGAATTCCCTTTCGAAGGATTAGAAGGATTGTCTAGAAAACAATCTAAGTGGAGCCATCATGCTTTTTGTTTGCTAGATAACATTAGGTTTCCTGTGGTGGAGTCAGCCTTGTTTGTGTTTGCATAGAACTTCCCTTCCTTTTAGGATTTTTCTTTTTCTTTTTATTTTGTTTTTATGGTGTATGCCCGAGGTCATTAGAGAACGGGCTTGGAAAAGAAACACTCTAGGTCGTTGATTAGTGACAAACCTAGTAGTTCTTCTTGTGGCAGGGAACTCGAAGACTCTTCTTTTGAGAGCCCCATTTTTGGAAACTTCAGTTTTAAGAATCTGTCTCTTCGTGAGGAAAGTACCCCTAGTACTTTAGTTGTGCCAGCGATGGCAACTTTGAAAGATTACATGTTCCCAACTGGGACCAACCTAGCTTCGTGCATTAAATTGCCAGCTAATACGGCTAACTTAGAGATAAAAGCTAGTATTCTTCAGATGATCCCTATATTCTTAGGAAAAGATGATGAGAACCCTTATTTTCATATTAGGGACTTTGAGGAAATTTGTGGGACGGTTAGAATAAAAGACCTTCTTGATGAAGTTTTGAAACTTAAGATGTTCCCCTTTTCCTTAAAAAGATAAAAGCCAAGACCTGGCTAAACAACCTACCATCCGAATCCATTGAAACATGGCGGGGACTTATTGTTGCTTTCTATATGAAATTCTACCCTAAGCATAAAACTGCAGTTGTTAGGCAGAAAATTAGTGCTAGTGTACAACAAGAGGGAGAGTCTCTTTATAGGTTTTTAGAGAGATTCAATGATCTCCTATCTCAGTGTCCTCACCATGGATTTGATAAGATGAAACTTGTAGGGATTATTCATGATGGTTTAGACTATTCGACCAAAGCCATGGTCGAGTCTATGTGTCTTTGGTGAGTTTACTAATAAAAGTCTTTGAGGATGCCTTTACCTTCTTAGGAATTGTTCTTTGAGATATCCCAACAAAGTGGGAGTCTTGTGTTGAACCCCCTAAAAGACTCTTGGTTAATAGAAGTGGCACCAATATGGTAGATACAAGCTTCGGGTCGGATGCTAAGTTTGCTGCTTTGTCCAGAAGGTTAGAAGCTTTGGAAATGGGTCAGTCTAAAAATAGGTCCTTTGGTGAACCTAATAGAACCTCTCAAGTATCTAGTTGTGGAATAGAGCCCGATAACTCATTTTGGGAAGGTCAGGTTAGTGAAGAGCAAGCTCATGCTGTCTATAACAATGCTAGGTTTGAGAACCGTCGGAAGTTTGACCTACATACAATCCTGGTTGGAGAAACCATCCTAATTTTTCTTGGTCTAAGGGCCGGAATCAAGGTCAACCTAGTAATTCTCGGCCTCCCCGGGTTTTGGTTATAATAAGAATTCTTCAAGTCAAACCCAGTTCCGGACTCCTTTCGAGAATAGAATGACTAGCTTAGAGGAATCTCTTAGTGTACTAAAAAAGAGCCGGGATATGTTAACACGGAGCCGGGGGAAATGTTAGTAAAGATCCGGGGTAATTTTCAAGAGGAAACCAAGCGAATTTTAAGAATAATTCTCGGTCTCTTGCTAAATTAGAACTTCAAGTCGGCCAAATAACTAAGTTCCTTAGTGAGAGAGAAGATGGAAGGTTCCCTAGTCATCTTGATCCAAACCCTAAAGGAGAAAATCGTACAATCATGTGAATTCTATTACAACCCTTAGGAGTGGAAAGAAAGTTGACAATAAGTTCGCCATGCCCGAAAGTGAACATGTTGTAGTTCACCCTTCGTCCGAGCCGTAAAATGAGGAGAGCGATAGAGTCTCTAATGAGACCAATAAGGGTCATATTGAACCGGGCTTTGTTCCCGAGCCCCGTTCCCCATTGCTAGTTCCAACTATAAGGAGTCCAACTTTAATGATATATTGGAGGTTTTTAAGCGAGGTTACTATCAACCTCCCATTGTTGGATGCGATTAAGCGAGATTCCCGCTTATGCCAAGTTTCTTAAGGACTTGTGTACACGAAAGTGTAAGCTTAGTGTTCAAAATAAAGCCTTCCTAGCTAGTCACGTGAGATCTATTATTCAGAATACCACTACTCCTAAGTATAAAGACCCAGGGTCCCCTACTATTTGTTGCACAATAGGTAAATACCGTGTTGAGAAAGCTTTGCTTGACTTAGGAGCCAAGTGTGAACTTACTCCCATACCATGTGTACCTTAAGCTAGGACTTGGTGAGATGAAACCTACCCGGATGACTCTTCGATTTAGGGACATGGGTCCATTAAAATTCCTCGGGGTGTGATCGAGATGTTCTCATAGAGGTCGACAAGTTTATTTATCCTGGATTTTGTTATCCTAGATACCCAACTTTGTCCCACCTGAGAGAACCGGATACGGTAATTTTAGGTCGCCTGTTTTTAGCTACATCCAATGCGATCATTAACTGTCGAACTGGTATTATGAATTTGTCTTTTGGTAATATGACTATTGAGCTGAACGTCTTTCATATTAGTAAGCTACCCTATGAACTAGATGACTCGAGCATAGAATAGGTGAACATGATAGGAACATTAGTCGAGTCATTACCAAACACTTTGTTAGAAGATCCATTAGAGAAATGCCTAGCTCACTTTGGGATTGATTTTGATGATGATGATGTGATTAATGAGGTGAACGCTTTGTTAGATTCAACCCCTTTGTTAGACACTAGTAATGGATGGAAACCTAAGTTCGAACCACTACCAATTTCTAAGTCTACCCTAGTTCCTTCGTTAGAAGAGCCTCTAAGTTGGACCTAAAACCATTGCCGATACCCAAGTATGTGTTTTTAGGCCCATCTGAAACTTTACTGTGATTGTTGCTTCCGACTTGGATAGTGATCGGGAAAGTAGGCTAGTAAACTAGTCCTTCAAAACAACAAGGAAGCTTTAGGGTGGACCTTAGCAGACATTAAGGGTATAAGTCCCACAGTTTGTATGCATCAGATCTATTTAGAGAGCGACACCAAACCTTCAAGGGAGATGCAACATAGACTGAACCCAAATATGAAAGAAGTAGTTCGAACGGAGGTTCTTAAGTTGTTAGATGCGGGCATTATCTATCCCATTTCGGACAACAAGTGGGTCAGCCCCGTTCGGGTTGTTCCCAAGAAATACGGTATTCTTTGTAGTCCGAGAATGATAACAATGAATTAATCCCAACCCGAGTGACCATGGGTTGGCGTGCTTGTATTGACTTTAGGAAATTGAACAAGGTCACTAGGAAGGACCACTTTCCCCTTCCCTTCATCGACCGGATGCTAGAGATTAGCTGGACATAGTCATTCTGCTTTTTAGATGGCTACTCTGGCTATAATCGGATCGTTATTGTCCCAGAAGACCAGGAGAAAACCACTTTTACTGTCCCTTTGGTACCTTTGCGTATAGACGCATGCCTTTCGGGCTATGTAACGCCCCGCAACTTTCGGCGTTGCATGATGAGCATATTTTCGACATGGTAGAACGGTTCTTAGAGGTCTTTATGGATGATTTTTCGGTGTTTGGTTCATCTTTCGATGAGTGCTTGCATCATTTGTCATTAGTGTTGACTAGGTGTAAGGAAAAAAATCTAGTGCTTAATTGGGAGAAATGTCATTTCATGGTTCAATCAGGAATTGTTTTAGGGCATATCGTATCTTCTAAGGGTATAGAGGTAGATAAAGCCAAAGTTGACCTTATTAAGACTTTACAAGTCCCAAAAACCGTAAAAGATATTAGATCATTCTTAGGGCATGCGAGGTTTTTATCGTCGATTCATTAAGGATTTTAGCTTGATTTCTAGACCTCTTTGCAATTTGCTTGCAAAAGATGTTAAGTTTGTCTTTGATGATGCTTGTTTAGAGGCTTTTGAGAAGCTTAAGAATTTACTCACTACCGCCCCCATAGTCCGGCACCTAATCGGAACCTACCCTTTGATATCATGTGCGATGCTTGATTATGCTATTGGTGTTGTGCTAGGTCAGCGAGAAAACAAATTACTTCATGTGATTTACTATGCTAGCAAAACTCAATGATGCCCGGTTAAACTAAACCACTACGAGAGAAAGAGCTGTTGGCCATTGTGTTTGCCTTAGACAAGTTTAGACCCTATCTCTTAGGTTCTAAGATCGTAATCTATACGATCATGCTGCTTTGAAATACCTTTTGTCTAAGAAGGATACCAAACCTAGATTGATTAGATGGATCCTTTTATTACAAGAATTTTTTCCGATATTAGAGACAAAAAGGGTGCGAAAAATGTAGTAGAAAGACCACTTGTCTAGGCTAGTTGTTAGTTCCCCTAATGATTCCCTTCATATAAGGGATATCTTTCCCGATGAACAATTGTTCTCTGTTTCCCAATCACATTGGTATGCAAATATAGTGAATTATCTTATTCTTGGTCGAATGCCCCAACATTGGGGTAAACAAGATCGTTACTAGGTTTTTAGCCGAGGTTAAGCACTTCTTTTGGGATGATCCTTATTTGTTTAAGTATTGTCCATATTAGATTATTAGGAGATGTATACCTGAGAGTAACCAGTCCAGTATTATTTCCTTTTGTCATGATCATGCTTGTGGGGGTCACTTTAGTGCTAAGAAGACTGCTGCTAAGATATTGCAGTGTGGATTCTACTGGCCTTCGTTGTTTAAAGACTCCCACAGTTACTGTGTTATGATAGGGTGTAGAATACATCCTATTTACTATTTATTGTTTATGCTTTCTTTGCTATTTTTCTTGTAAATTATGTATTTTACGCTTGTTTTGAGTTTTGTAGCTACTTTGGAGTCACACGGAGGAAAAGAAGAAGAAATCACCCAATTTAAGCCAAAAGGGCAAAAAGGTCATTTTACAAGCAATTGATATATGGAGCCCGGTCAAGGTTAAGGAGCTGCCATCTGACTAGCCCTTATCAGAAGTGACATCCTATTATGAGCACCCAATTGGGGTGGTCACTGTCCTTGGGGTGTAACCATCCTGCCCATTCCAACCACTAAAATCGAGTATTTCTTTTCCGAAACCCAAAATTGAGAAAGAAAAGAGAGAGCGACCATTCTTCTTTGGTTAAACCGAGAGATGGAAGTGAGAATCGACACGAGATGATGCGAACGAAGCGAGTGATGAAGGAGATGAACTCGCTTGCTTTGTTAGTTCATGGGAGATGCGGTAAAATCGAGAGAAATTCATGGGATCGATTCTTCATGACGAGAGATCGATGTTGGAGAGGAATGAACTTAGGGTTTCTTTGAAATCAATTGAGATCGAAGCGGGAAGAAAATGGGTTCGATTAGAAACCTCGAGAGATGAACAAATGAGTTACGGTGGTCATGTTGAAAAGCGGATGGGTGCTGGATTGAAGAATAGAAATGGGTTCGATATTGCGACGTTGTCTGCTGAGAGAAAGAATGAGAAATTGAATCATTAAGGAGCGAATCGGTGATGATTATGAAGCTACAGCAGATGAAGAAATTCATGGGAAATTGGTGGTTGATCCGAGAAATTGCTGCTATGGGTCTACGATTGGTTGAGATGTAATCGAAGATTGAGTTTGGTAGCAGAAAGAGATTGAATGTGGTACCTTCTGCATTGTTTGAGTGAGCTGCTGTAATCGAGAAAGAGTACATATGGGTTCAATTTGTGTTAGCCTTGAACTCAAGCTGGAGATATTGATTTTCAAGGATGTCTTTGGGTTAAATCGATTAGTGAATTGAATTTGGTGATGGTGATGATTTTACATTTCTTGTTAGATCGAGATAATGTTACGAGTGGTGGATTGGGTAGAAATTTGTGTTGAAATGGCTAGGCAGTATGAAGCTTCAGGTGTGTCTTTGTAAGACTCGAGACCCGAGAAGATGATGAAACAATAATTGGGATTGTGTGAGGGTTTCAGAGGTGATTCAGGGCAGTTCAGATGAGCATAAATGGGGATTTGATGGAGTCTGTGGTCTTTGTCGCGTAATGATGTTTCGAATCTTTGGGAGGCAGAGAAGTGGTATAGACTTGTATGCTTATGAGTCGGGTATTGGTAGAGAAAACATGACACAGGGAAGAGCCGAAAGTGCTTGAATTGGCGAGCACGGGATGGTGTTGCGTGTCCGTGTAATTGAATATGGTGGAGGTGTGAAGACCGAATGTTGCGGACAAGAAGGGAAGCAAGAATTGACTCAAATTGCGATCACAGCAAGCTCTGTTGTGTTAAACTAGATGAATGTTAGGACTGTCACAGGGAATGAAGACATAGATCGGCCTGAATGTGGCCTGGGAAGCCCTGTAAATACACAGAACTCGGCCGGTTCTTCATTCCGGCGAGTCAACTCGGCGATGACCGATCCAAACGAGTCAGAGCGACTCAACTCACCCCAGTAAGACCAGTCAGCTGAATCAGAAGCTGACTCGGTAGCTAACTCCCTCTTCTGCCTTGACCGTTGACTGACGGTTGACCACTTTGACCGTTAGTCCTAACGGAGGACTGACGGAATATTCCGTCGAATATTCTCTCGACTGACAGAATTTTCAGGTGGCCGGCAGTGACTTTTCCGGTCGGATTCCGGCCATAATACCAGTTTTCCGGCGAGCCAAAAAATCCAGAATTTTCTATGGACTTCTCTCATGGGTGTGAAGACTTGGACTAGGAATTGGATAGAGAATTGGACTCAAATTTGGAAAGAGAAGATGGAAGAGTTGAGAAAAGCTTGGATTTGGAAATTGAATTTCTAAAGGAAAAGGATTCTAATCCTTGGAAGATTTGGAGAATATTGAAGCCTATAAATAGAGAAGTTTTCTACATCTTTTACACACCTCTCTACACACACAACACTTTTCTTTTCTTATTCTTTGTGTGAACTCTTTAGCATGAGTAGCTAATTTTATTATTGATTGAGGATGAATTCCTAGTTCTTAATATGTTTTGAGTTTTGTTTCAATTCTATCTTGAGTTTTTCACATGATTATCGTTTGTTTTTACTAATAGGAATGATCTTAAAGACATTCATGATTGATTGATAGATTGTTTGGGTGGCCAACTAAATTGATTTGTTAATTTGATCTAAAGCTAGTGAAAGTTAGGAGATAAGTAATCGTTTCTTGACTCTTTACATAAGTAGCAAACACGAGACCTTGCGGAGGGATTCCGTGGAGCAATTGTGTGTAGAAACAACGCGAGAAAGTGAACCAAGCGAACCGAGTTTAACTACTAGTACTAAACCTAAATTCATAAATCTTAATGCATTCAGGGAATTACATCTTGTAAGCGAACCTCAGGGTGGTTCTTTTGAATAGAATCTGATAACTAAGCGGACCCGTTACTCAGTGAAATTAGGGATTTTGGGGCTAGCTAAGCGGACCTGCTATCCTACGGTTGGTGATAATCTGTGACTAATAACAAGTAGAAAAGAACATAACTTGATTCATTGTTTTGCAACGAAGAAGGATTCCATGGTCTTGTCTCTCTTATTGCTTTCAACTTTATCTTTTAATTGCTTTGTTTATTTTCTTTTGCTTTTTACACCCCCCCTTTCGTGACAATTTTTACAACTAGAATCTCTTGCTCCTCGTGGGAACGAACTTGACTTCCATTATATTATTTTTAATTGAGTGGAAATATTGATTAATTTGATTGCACCTACGACACGCATCAAATTTTAGCGTCGTTGCCGGGGAGCAGCGGATGATTTTAGTTGTTTTTATTTTTCTTTTTGCTTTAATCTTGCTTTGTTGGATTCTATTTTGTATCTAACTTAAGTTTTTGAGAATCTAATTTCAGGTGCCAGTTTTCCATGTATGGTGGACAAGAGCAAGCATATTACAACAATCAATACGGTTTTCAACCTCAACATTATGTCAACTTCCAACCATCCTTAGGATACAGACTTTATGGATATTCTCATACATATCAACAACCTTATGACGGGTATGTAAGTGAACAATCATTAGGACGGGAGGATAGTTATGCTTCTAAATCTATGTGTGATCTCCTTGGTGCAAGACAACCTAGTTTGAGGGAACTTGAGAGAAGGTTCTATCAATTGATCGATGAAGGCCTAGCATCGGATGAAGAAATTTTTGAAGCTAAAAGAGCTTTAAGAATAGAGCGTGAAAAACGTTATTATATGGGTTATGATGATGATTATGAACCTTATGAAAATTATTGTAACAAGGATAAAGTTATTCCAACTCCGGATCATAATAACGATCCTTCACCTATTCAAAAGGAGGAGATTGGGTGTGACTTACCTATTGTTATAAACGGTGTAACACCCTCACAAGAAGATCTTACAATCTATACCGATGAAAATCATTTTAGTGAATGGCCCGATTCCGATGATGAAAATGTTGAAGAGATGATGCTAGAGGATGAAACCACATTCATTGATTTTGTGGAAGACCCAATTGAACTTGCCAATGATTTTAATGATGCCAAGACTTTGGTTAAGGTAGAAAACGATGAAGAATGGTTGCAATAATAGAGGACCACGATATACAAGAGGTAAGTAATTCACTTGAATTTTTTAAGGATGAAGAGGATTCTATAATACAAGAAATTGTGCAAGGTTTGTCTAACCCTTTGCATATTGATTCTTCTCCTTTACCTCTTATTGGTTTGAATGTATGTGCTTCGAAAGTATTTTTGGATGATTTTGTTTCTAGATATCCACCATTGGAAACACTTGATTCTAACACCATGCAGGTTTGCCAAGAGGAATACATGGAAATTCCCAAATTCTATGTTCTCTATACACTTCCGGTGTGGACGAGAATAAGTGTGGGGAAATTTCTATCGAGAGATAATTTCACTATTGTTTTCTTGTGCTAATATTTGTATGGAGTTATTGTTTTCAAAACAGGTATTATGGGTGGATCCTCAAATTTTCAGATTGTTAGTATATGGGGAATGAATCTTGCAAGAGCTAAGTCGGGTCATTCGACTTTAAAACAAGCGCTTAATGGGAGGCAACCCATCGGTTTTGTATTTCTTATCCTTTTTGTTATTTCTTTTTCTTGTTCCTTATCATGTTAAAATCTCCCACCTTGACTTTACTAGGAGGATTCAATTACATTGAGGACAATGTAAGGTTTAAGTGTGGGGGAGTGGTTAAGCATGTTTTTAAAACAAAAATTACAAAAAAAAAAATTAAAAATTAAAAATTTAAAAAAAAAAAAAAGTTTTACTTAAAACTTTCAACTTTTAGAGATTTTAGAGTCACTAGCATACTTCTAGGTATGTTTACATAGAGATTTTGACCGACATAATTGAAGTTGGAAGTGTTAGAGAACTACATTCGGATTTCTTGTTTGTTAGAGTGTTAAATAATGGATTTAATCATGTCGGTGATGCGAATTTGGTGCAGGGAGAAATGCGTTATTAGAGTTGCTGATCAATCATTAGTGGAGACTACCCGTATTCATATCATGTGAGGCCGAATTTTTTTCCATCTACTAAAGAGCTTTCTTTTGAGTGTGTGTCACCGTAAGTAAATTCGGGTAGAATGGTGATCTACCCAACCTCCCACCAATAGAAGCACTACTCTTTGATCTCTTGAGTGCTAATTTTGTCAATCATGAGGGTGACGTCTATAGATGAAAGCCTCCTTCTTGTAGTTCGATTTGCGATTAGCACCATTCTCTCTCTCGACAACAACGGATCCATAGAAACACTCTCATCATCAACAAGGAGCGACATCAAAATCTACAAGGAAAGTTGGAAAAGTTTAAGGTTTACAAGCAACGGAACGAGAAAAAGAGCAGATTTTTACATATATGTTGAGGACTTACAATACAATGAGCATAATTATACATACAAGTATGAAGACTTATTCATAAAAGCGAAGAAAATTAAAAGGTGAGAATTTTTGAAGTTTATGATTTCAAGACGATACAAGTTGTGAAGAATCAAGCGGTAAAATACTTCTCCCACGGCCACGGTTTGTTTTTGTATTTTATTTCTCTTGTTTGAAAAAAAAAAAAAAAAAAAATTGAAAAAAAGAGAAAGAAAAAAAAAAAAAAAAAAACAAGAGAAATATTTGTTCTTATTTTTATTTAATATAAGCCGTGGGAAAGGAAAATCTATAAGGAAGTTTCAAGCGACAAGGATTTTTAAGGTACAAGAGTTACAAAGTGTCAAGGATTTATGAAATTCGAGAGTTTATCATCAATAGTTGAAACCGAAGACGAAGACCAAGAAGATAAAGACGAGGAGCGGAAGACGTTTCCATTGGATGCCGTGAGAGTGGTGTTATCATAATTGGCGATCGGATGTGAAGGTGAGTAAGTAATCTCATCCTCGATAATAATGGTTGATTTCCTTTCGTAGAGATCGTCGTCAAAAATGGTTTTTCAAAATATTAAAAGATGTGGGTTTTTAAAAAAATATTTCGGAAGTTGTCCTTCCCACCATTCAACGTGTTGCGATTTTTCTCTCTTCATTCCTACCACACATGTGAGAACCATAAAAAAGCCGTCTTTTTGAGTGCAATTATCATAAAATCTTATTTGGTGAGGCAGAAGTCGAGGCGAAATGCTTATTGATCGTTTCTCAAACACGCGTTCTCTCATTATGGTGTGGTTATTTCTCACTCAACATTTAAGAATGAGAATATGTTCTTTAGTATTTCTAACTTCTTATTACTAGCATGCGTAAACTCTATGTCCTCATAACTCTTTGGATGCTTGGGACGCTTGAACGCTTTGAAGTTGTGAGTTTTTAGTTTGATTTGCTCGAGGACTAACAAAGTCTAAGTGTGGGGGAATTTGATAGGGTGTAGAATACATCCTATTTACTATTTATTGTTTATGCTTTCTTTGCTATTTTTCTTGTAAATTATGTATTTTACGCTTGTTTTGAGTTTTGTAGCTACTTTGGAGTCACATGGAGGAAAAGAAGAAGAAATCACCCAATTTAAGCCAAAAGGGCAAAAAGGTCATTTTACAAGCAATTGATATATGGAGCCCGGTCAAGGTTAAGGGGCTGCCATCTGACTAGCCCTTATCAGAAGTGACATCCTATTATGAGCACCCAATTGGGGTGGTCACTGTCCTTGGGGTGTAACCATCCTGCCCATTCCAACCCTAAAATCGAGTATTTCTTTCTGAAACTGAAATTGAGAAAGAAAAGAGAGAGCAGCCATTGCTGCTGGTTAAACCGAGAGATGGAAGTGAGAATCGACCTGAGATGATGCAGCAAACGAGTGATGAAGGAGATGAACTCGCTGCTGTTAGTTCATGAGAGATGCAGCCGAAATCGAGAGAAATTCATGGGATCGATTGCTCGCCGACAGATCGATGTTGAGAGGAAGGAACTTAGGGTTTGCTGAAATCAATTGAGATCGAGAAGCAGGGAAGAAAATGGGTTCGATTAGAAACCTCGGAGATGAAGAAATGAGTTCTGGTGGTCACTGTTGAAAAAGCAGATGGGTCTGTGGATTGAAGAATAGAAATGGGTTCGATATTGCGACGTTGCTGCTGAGAGAAGAATGAGAAATTGAATCTGTTAAGGAGCGAATCGGTGATGATTATGAAGCTACAGCAGATGAAGAAATTCATGGGAAATTGGTGGTTGATCCGAGAAATTGCTGCTATGGGTCTACGATTGGTTGAGATGTAATCGAAGATTGAGTTTGGTAGCGAAAGAGATTGAATGTGGTACCTCTTCTTTGTTGTTTGAGCTGTGCGTCGTAATCGAAAGAGTACATATGGGTTCAATTTGTGTTAGCCTGAACTCAAGCTGGAGATATTGATTTTCAAGGATGTGCTGGGTTAAATCGATTAGTGAATTGAATTTGGTGATGGTGATGATTTCTGTTGCTGTTAGATCGAGATAATGTTACGAGTGGTGGATTGGCTGAGCTGTTGTGTTGAAATGGCTAGGCAGTATGAAGCTTCAGGTGTGTGTTTTAAGACTCGAGACCCAGAGAAGATGATGAAACAATAATTGGGATTGTGTGAGGGTTTCGTGAGGTGATTCAGGGCAGTTCAGATGAGCATAAATGGGGATTTGATGGAGTCTGCTGGTGCTGCGTAATGATGTTTCAGATGCTGGGAGCAGGCTGAGAAGTGGTATAGACTGTATGCTTATGAGTCGGGTATTGGTAGAGGAAACATGACCTGGGAAGAGCTGAAAGTGATTGAATTGGCAGGCACAGGATGGTGTTGCGGTGTCCGTAATTGAATATGGTGGAGGTGTGAAGACCGAATGTTGTACAAGAAGGAAGCAAGAATTGACTCAAATTGCAAAAGATCTTGCAGCCAAGCTGTTGTGTTAAACTAGATGAATGTTAGGACTGTCACGGGGAATGAAGACATAGATCGGCTGAATGTGGCCTGGAAGCCCTCAAATACACGAACTCTACTTCGGCTTCTTCATTCCTATGAGTCAACCTTGCGATGACCGATCCAAACGAGTCGGAGCGACTCAACTCACCCCAGAAGACCCGGTCACAATCGGGCGACTCGGTAGCTAACTCCCTCTTCCTCGCCTTGACCGTTGACCGACGGTTGACCACTTTGACCGTTAGTCCTAACGGAGGATCGACGGAATATTCCGTCGAATATTCTCTCGACGACGGACGTAAATTTTCGGTGGCCGACAAGGACTTTTCCTACTGGATTCCGCCATAATACCAGCTTTTCCTACGAGCCAAAAATTCCAGAATTTTCTATGGACTTCTCTCATGGGTGTGAAGACTTGGACTAGGAATTGGATAGAGAATTGGACTCAAATTTGGAAAGAGAAGATGGAAGAGTTGAGAAAAGCTTGGATTTGGAAATTGAATTGCTAAAGGAAAAGGATTCTAATCCTTGGAAGATTTGGAGAATATTGAAGCCTATAAATAGAGAAGTTTTCTACATCTTTTACACACCTCTCTACACACACAACACTTTTCTTTTCTTATTCTTTGTGTGAACTCTTTAGCATGAGTAGCTAATTTTATTATTGATTGAGGATGAATTCCTAGTTCTTAATATGTTTTGAGTTTTGTTTCAATTCTATCTTGAGTTTTTCACATGATTATCGTTTGTTTTTACTAATAGGAATGATCTTAAAGACATTCATGATTGATTGATAGATTGTTTGGGTGGCCAACTAAATTGATTTGTTAATTTGATCTAAAGCTAGTGAAACTTAGGAGATAAGTAATCGTTTCTTGACTCTTTACATAAGTAGCAAACACGAGACCTTGCGGAGGGATTCCGTGGAGCAATTGTGGGTAGAAACAACGCGAGAAAGTGAACCAAGCGAACCGAGTTTAACTACTAGTACTAAACCTAAATTCATAAATCTTAATGCATTCAGGAATTACATCTTGTAAGCGAACCTCGGGGTGGTTCTTTTGAATAGAATCGATAACTAAACGGACCATTACTCAGTGAAATTAGGGATTTTGGGGCTAGCTAAGCGGACCTGCTATCCTACGGTTGGTGATAATCTGTGACTAATAACAAGTAGAAAAGAACATAACTTGATTCATTATTTTGCAACGAAGAATGATTCCTTGGTCTTGTCTCTCTTATTGCTTTCAACTTTATCTTTTAATTGCTTTGTTTATTTTCTTTTGCTTTTTACACCCCCCTTTCGTGACAATTTTTACAACTAGAATCTCTTGCTCCTCGTGGGAACGAACTTGACTTCCATTATATTATTTTTAATTGAGTGGAAATATTGATTAATTTGATTGCACCTACGACACGCATCATGTTACTTGTGAACGTTGCCAGAAATTAGGAACCATTTCCCGTAGGAACATGATTCCCTTGAACCCTATTTTAATCGTTGAGGTCTTTGATGTGTGGGGTATTGACTTTATGGGTCCGTTTCCTAATTCCTTTGGTAACCTATACATCCTTGTCGCCGTAGACTATGTCTCTAAGTGGATTGAGGAGGTTGCGTGTAAAACTAATGACCATAGGGTTGTGATTGAGTTCTTGAAAAATAATATACTTACACGTTTTGGTACACCGCGAGCTATAATTACTGATGGAGGGTCGCACTTTTGTAATGGACCTTTTAGGCTTCTGATGAAGAAATATGGTATTACACATAAGGTAGCTACCCCATATCATCCGCAGACTAGTGGTCAGGTAGAGGTTTCTAATAGGGAGATAAAACGTATATTAGAGAAAACAGTTAATCCTAATCGGAAGACAGGTCGTCTAGGCTTACTGATGCCTTATGGGCTTACCGTACTGCGTTTAAAACCCCTATTGGAATGTCGCCTTATCGCCTTGTTTATGGCAAGGTGATGCGTGTCGTAGGTGCAATCAAATTAATATCTTATTTCCACTCAATTAAAAATAATATAATGGAAGTCAAGTTCGTTCCCACGAAGAGCAGGGAGATTTAGTTGTCAAAAAGTGTCACAATGGAGGTTTGTTTTTGATTCAAAGTAAATAACAAAGCAATTGAAAATAATTAAGTTGCAAGCAATGGAGAGAAATATGATCAGGGAATCCTTCTTCGTTACTAAACCGTCATCAAGTTATTATATTCATCCATTAATACAATTAATCACAAATTATTACCAACCGTGGAATAACAACTAGCTCAGTGCTATCCCCTAAATTCCTTAAATCACCGGGTACCTAAGCTCTCCAATACCAGATTCTATTCTTCGAAACCACCTAGTAGTAGCTCACTCAAGGTGTAATTTGTGCGAATGCTTTATCTTTTGTGAATTATAGATTGATCCTAGTAGTTAGACTCTTAGATCAAGGTCCACTTTATAGTGCTATTTATACACACAATCGCTATATAGAATCCCTCTGCAAGGTCTTGTGTTCTCTACTTTTGTATGAATTATTCGACTATTACTTATCTCCTAACTCAATACTAGCATTTGATTTAATCAACAAATTAATTCCGTTGGCCACCTAAACAATCTATCAATCAATCATAAATATTTTAATTAGTATAAACAATCAAAAATTATGTGAAGAACTTCAAAATAGATTTATATAATAACTCAAATCATGTCTAGAACTTAGAATTCATCCCCAATCACTAAGAAGTTTAGCTACTCATGGTACTAACAAAACCCATGAGTTTCATATGATAAAATGGTAAAGAAATAGTTACGGTGATGAATCGCTCCAAAACCCTAGCTTTTCTTCTCTTGAGTTCTCCTCTCCAAAACTTGATAAAAGATTATGAGATCTTTTAGAAGTTGTAGAAACATCTCTTTTATAGGTGTCCCAATTGTGGCTATGCCCGTGCGCCAAATCCCGGTCGAAGTAGCTTGCAAAAACTCTCCAAATTTCCAAAACAACTCACGCCCAAGGCATGGTCGTGCATAAAATGGCTACAACCCATTGGGCTTGCGCTAAAGTGCAGCAGATCCGCCCAACTTCCTTCGTTTCAATCACATTGGCCCGTCGGTTTCTGAATCGACATGCATACTCTTCACTCTTCTTAATTTTCCACGGACGGACGAACCTCCGTGAGCGAAATTTTCTCATTGGATTTTCTTCACTCCGTCGAATCACGGATAGTTAAGCCACCGTGAAAAAAATAAAGTTACGGAATTTTAATTTCCTCGGTGAACTCCCACGACCACTTCTTGCTCCGTGAAAAATAAGTCCCCGAGTTTTACTTTGTTGGCCATTCATCTCACGGGAAGTCCGGGTAGTCGTGAGTTTCCAAACTCCCCGAACTTCCACTTTTCTCTTCATCATCTCACGTATACCAGCTCTCTGTGGGAATTCTTTTCTTGTTTTCTTTCCCTTAACTCGAACTCCATTGTCACCGCAAAGATCGAGCAAAGCAATTCTTACCACCTCGTTTGTACGACAAAGTCCACAGACTCCGTCCGTAATCTCCCATCGCACACCATCACGGACTGAGCAAACCATCGCCTTCCATCTACTTCTATCAATCTCTATTAGCACTTGTAAATATACCCATAAACCCTCACAGCCTTCCCATTTATCGATCAATACGAGCTCGAGTGATTCTCATTAATCATCTCCGTAGCCAACTCGTACTCAAAGATATCCATTACGGACTCCATTGTGAGCAACATCAACGCTGCCATCTCGAACCGATCTTGCTCGTCTACATCTTTTCATCACTACCACCTTCTTAAGCTCCATCGACAGAACAACTCTGCTTTCATCTTCTATCGATCCATCCATAACAACACTATGTTCATTCTTCTCTCGAGCTTATCGCATCACAAACAAACCATCGAGTCAAGTTCCTTTCCATTACCGAGCATCAATGATAGAGTCATCATCATCTTCTCGTCATTACTTAGCTTCATCACTTCACCGTCATTAATCATCATGAACAAAACCTTCCCTTTGCCGAGCTTTATATCCATTGAACAACAGCAGATCAACTCCATCATGATCACTCTATGATCACCATCAACAGCACAGCTCTCCATCTCTATAACAGCAGCGACCCCATTCTGTTCCTTCTCCATCTTCATTTCGATCATTACCATAGGCTCGAACAGCAATACAATTAATGGCAATAAACGTTCTTCCTTCTCTCTTCCAATTCATATCAAGCTCGTCCATCTCTTTGCATGAGAATCACCATCAACTGCCAACAACTCCCTGCATAGCAGTTCTTGTCAACAATCAAGCTTCTCTCTCTGTGTAGCGAATTCTGATGAAGAGCCGGCACGGCTGAACTGGTCGGGAAATGTGTTGAACAAGAAGGTTAGCCCGTAGTAAATCCTGCTGGTGCCTTTATAAATTCTGCTTCATTCTTGGTAAGCTGACCAGTTTGGGGAACTGACAAGCCTAACTTCTTATTTCGCCTACATCTTCTTCATACGATGTCGGAATGAGCTCATTCTTCCGGCGTTGGCTTCGTCTTTTCGTCCTCTTCAAGGTGATAGCAAGAACTCCTAGAGTTGAACGAGTTCCACTTGGTCTTTGACCCTTCTCCGCTTGCGGCTAACTTCTTTTAATGCACAACTAAGTTCCAATTCGCTTCTTTCGGATGATTCACCTAATAAAACACAAATAGAGAAAAACACACGCAATATACAATCATTCACAAGAAAATATAGCAAATACTAGCATGGATTCGACACTAAATGTATGCAAAATATGTACTTAACAAATTCCCCCACACTTGGCTTTTGCTAGTCCTCGAGCAAACTATCTAAAATACAACAACTCCATGTCGCCGAGGATACGGTTATTCTTAGCATGAATAACGTGCCTTTCAACCCCTAGGTGTCCCTAGTGGACGAGTTATAGTCTCGTGAGGGCTTACGAGAGGTATACCCACAAAACCTACTCCAACTTCAAAGCGTTCGCCTTCCCAAGCATCCAAAGAGCTACGAGGACATAGAGTTTCTGCATGCTAGTAATAAGAAGTTAGAAATACCAAAGAACATATTCATTCTTAAATCTTGAGTGAGAAATAACCACACCATAATGAGAGAATGCGTGTTTGAGAGCGATCAATAAGCATTTCGCCTCGACTTCTGCCTCACTTAAAAGGATTTTATGATAATTGCACTCAATAAGACGGCTTTTTTATGGGTCTCACATGTGTGCAGGTAGGAATGAATAGAGAATCCTACACACGTTGAATGGTGGGAAGGAAACCTTCCGAAGTATTTCTGGAGACTCCACAAAATCGTGGAAATTAAAGATATTTTTCTGATGATCTCTACGAAAGGAAATCAACCATTATAGCAAGGATGAGAGTACTTACCACCTTCACATCCGATTGCAATGATGAAAGCACCACTCTCACAACATCCAATAGAAACGTCTTCCTTCGGCACGTCTTCTTCATCTTCTTGGTCTTCGTCTTCGGTCTTCAACTGTTGATGATAAACTCTTGAACTTATAGAACTTCGACAATTTGTACTCTTTTCCTCAATTTTCTTGTTGCTTGAAACTTCTTTATATATTTTTCTTCCACATGGCCTTATTGAACAAATAACAACCTAAATGCAAATCTCTTTGTATATATATTTTTCTTTTCTTTACTTTTCTTTTTTTTTTTTCGTTTTTTTTTTTTTTTTTTTTTTTTTGAAGAGATTGCAACTAAAATAATAAATATGAAATAAAATTAACATGGCCATGAAAGAAGTACGTTACCACTTTGATCTTCACAACTTGTAATGCCTTCGTATCATAAACTTCAATAACTCTCATCTTTTGATTTTCTTCGCTCTTGTAATAAGTCTTCATACTTAGATATAGAATTCCGCTCTTTGTGTGTAAGTCTTCAACATGTATATAAAAATCTGCTCATGTATATGTTGCTTTACTTGAATATGAAATTTCGCTCTTCCTTGTATTGTTGCTTGTAAACCTCAAACGTCTTCAAGTTTCCTTGTAAATTTTGATGTCGCTCCACTTGTTGATGATGATGGTGTTTCTATGGATCTGTTGTTGTCGAGAGAGAGAATGGTGCTAACTAGGGCTGTCAATGGGTACCCATTACCCGGAACCGGACCCGGTAGACTTGGGTCCGGTTCCGGGTCCTAAAGTTGGACCCATTAACAACTTAGGACCCGACGGGTATCGGGTACCCGTTTATTCATGTTTTTGCTAGTTTTAGCTTTGATATTTTACTCGTTTTAAATTTTTTTCTTATATTTAATCTTTATTTAGTACATTAATAGGAAATAAAAATAAATTTTTATAAAAATTATTTAAATCCAAGCCAAAAAAAATATATATTAAGTTTTTGAGGTTTTTTTAATAGTTTTCTTAAGACTCAATGGGTACCCGGAACCGACGGGTACCCGGGTATTTAAACGGGTCCGGTTCCGGGTCCACAAATTTAGGAACCGGACCCGGAACCGTTAGGACCCGGAACCGACCTTTATAAGTAGGGTCCGGGTCCGGGTCTAGTGATACCCGGGAGGACCCGGACCCGTTGACACCCCTAGTGCTAACTGCAAATCAAACTACAAGAAGGTGGTTTTCGTCTATAGACGTCACCCTTATGATTGACAAAATTAGCACTCAAGAGATCAAAAATAGTGCTTCTATTGGTGGGAGGTTGGGTAGCTCACCATTCTACCCGGGATTAACGTACGGTGACACACACTCAAAAGAAAGCTCTTTAGTCAGCTACAAAGAAAATTTGGTCTGGTGCCTTGGTTGATATGAAAATGGGTAGTCTCCACTAATGATTGATCAGCAACTCTAATAATGCATTTCTCCCTGCTCCTAATTTGCATCACCGGCATGATTAAATCCATTATTTAACACTCCAATTCGTAAGAAATCCGAATGTAGTTCCCTAACACTTCCAAGTTCGCTTATGCTCTGGTCGAATCTCTATGTAAACATACCTAGAAGTATGCTAGTGACTCTAAAATCTCTACAAGTTGGAGGTTTTATTCAAATATATACAAAGAAATTGAAAAATCTATATGCAAAAGACTCCCCACACTTAAACTTCACATTGTCCTCAATGTGTAAAACTGAAAATTCTGAATTCTGACATAACAGCAGATAAAACGCAAAAACTGTACAAATTGGTAAGGAATTTGGAAAAAATCCATTTCAAAAAAGTTGTTCATATACGTGTTTTCTACACACTATCAAAAGGGCACAATGTTTCGATAAACGGTCTGACAGTTATGGTCTCTGGACTGAACTACGCGCAGTCTGAAGTTTTCTGACGAAAAGGTATTCGTCTATAATTTCTTCTAAAATAGATTCCGGACTCAATGAAATTAAACATGGGGATGCAAATATGATATGAAAACAATAAAAAAAAAAACAAAATAGAAGGGTTTAAGATACAAAACCTATGGGTTGCCTCCCATTTAGCGCTTGGTTTAAAGTCGTCAGCCCGACTTGGCATTCTCCTTATACTACTCCTCCGGGGAGTAAATAGCGAAGCTCTATCTCGTCCACATTCACATAAGCGATGTTTTCATAATATGGCTTCAATCTATGGCCATTGACCTTAGAAGTAGTCCCATCTCTAAGACTAGTGATATCAACTGCACCATGAGAATAAACATTAGTAACAACATATGGTCCAATCCATCTGGACCTTAGCTTACCAGGAAATAGTTTAAGACGAGAATGAAATAAAAAAACTTTCTGTCCCACAACAAAATTCTTCCGAGAAATCATCTTGTCATGGAAAATCTTAGTCTTCTCCTTGTATATATGAGAACTCTCGTAAGCATCATTACGTATCTCCTCTAGCTCATTAATTTGTAGTTGCCTATGTTTCCCCGCTTTATCATACTCCATGTTGCACATCTTTACCGCCCATAAAGCCTTATGCTCAAGTTCAACTGGGAGATGACAAGCTTTGCCATAAACCAACCGATATGGAGACATACCAATCGGTGTCTTATATGCTGTTCTATATGCCCAAAGTGCATCGTTGAGTCTATAACTCCAATCCTTTCGTGTAGCATTAACGGTTTTCTCAAGGATGGACTTAATCTCACGATTTGAAATTTCAGCTTGCCCACTAGTTTGTGGGTGATACGGCGTACCAATCTTGTGTGTAATGTTGTACTTCTTGAGGAGAGCATGGAAGGATTTCTTAAAATGCGAGCCTCCGTCACTGATAACCACTCTTGGTGTACCATGTCTAGAGAAAATATATTCCTTCACAAACTCACAAACAACTTGAGAATCATTAGTAGGGGTGGCTTTAGCTTCCACCCATTTAGAAACATAATCCACAGCAAGAAGTATATAAAATTTTCCATTCGAATTAACAAAAGGACCCATAAAATCAATGCCCCACACATCAAAAATCTCGACAGTGAGAATAGGATTGAGTGGCATTTGATTTCAAGCACCTAGATTGCCCGTTCGTTGACATCTATCACAAGATTTGAAAAAAGCATATGCATCCTCAAATAGGGTAGGCCAATAAAAGCCACTCTCAAGGACTATGAGAGCGGTACGTTTTGCACCAAAGTGACCACCACAAGCATAAGAATGACAAAAATATAGAATTGACTGAAATTCAGAGTTTGGTACGCACCTGCGGATAATTTGATCAGCACCATATTTCCACAAGTAGGGTTCATCCCACACATACTGCTTGGCTATTTTCTTAAGCTTTAACTTTTGAAAAGTAGACATTGTACTAGGTACTTGCCTTGTAACCAAATAGTTCACTATATCAAGATACCAAGGTGTTGATTCTTCAATTGAGAAAAGTCGTTCGTCTGGAAAACGATCCTGAATGGGAGTTCTTCTTCTAAACAACAAGTCTACTAAGATGATCGGCAAAGAATCGTATTCTCAACACATTTCTTATCTCTGATTTCCATATTGAATTCTTGCAAAAAAAGAATCCAACGTATGAGTCTTGGCTTAGCCTCCTTCTTTTTCAATAGATACCATAGTCTTTGCATGATCGAATATACAATCACATTGGTACCCACCAAATAAGCTCAATTTTTCTAATGCAAATACTATAGCCAATAACTCTTTCTCGTAGTGGAATAGTTGATTTGAGCATCGTTTAGGGTCCTTGATGCATAATAAATCACATGTGACCTCTTGTCTACTTTTTGACCCAAAACAGCTCCGATCGCATAATCACTTGCATCACACATTAACTCGAACGGCAAACTCTAGTCGGTGACTTAATAATTGGTGCAAAGAGTCAACAATTCCTTCAATTTATTAAAGGCATCCTTGCACTCCTGGTCAAAGTTAAAGGCAACCTCCTTTTGCAACAATTTGCACATCGGCATTAAGATTTTGGAGAAATCTTTGATAAACCTCCTATAAAAACCTGTATGACCAAGAAACGAGCGAATTCCCCTCACCGAAGTGGGGTATTGTAAGTTCCTAATCAAGTCTATCTTTGCCTTGTCTACTTCGAGCCCTTTGGAGGACACGATGTGGCCAAGTACAATTCCATGGTCTACCATAAAGTGGCATTTCTCCCGATTTAAAACAAGATTAGTGTCTATGCATCTTTTAAGCACAATTTCAAGATTATTTAAACAAATATCAAATGAATCACCATAAACACCGAAGTCGTCCATAAATACCTCAATGATGTTTTCCACATAATCGTAAAATATACTAACCATACATCTCTCGAAAAGTGGCAGGCGCATTGCAAAGACCAAATGGCATTCTTCTATATGCGAATGTACCGAAAGGACAAGTGAAAGTAGTCTTCTCTTGATCCTCCGTAATAACAATTTGATTGTATCCCGAATAACCATCCAAACAAAGCAATAATATGAATGTCCCGCTAACCTCTCTAACATCCGATCAATGAAAGGCAAAGGAAAGTGATCCTTGCGGGTAGCCGAATTGAGCTTTTACGTAGTCTATGCACACTCTCCATCCTGTTTGAACTCTTGTAGGAACAAGTTCATCATCTTGATTTCTAACAATAGTGACACCGATTTCTTAGGCACCACTTGCACTGGACTAACCCATTTGTCATCGAAATTGGGTAAATCACCCCCACACTTAGTAATTTGAGGATCTCTTTCTTCACGACCTCCATCATTGGGGGTTAAGCCTACGCCGAGCATCACATACCGGCTTGATATCATCTTCCATAAGGATTCCATGCATGCACATGGATGGACTAATGCCTTTGATGTCGGCAATTGTCCAACCAATAGCCGTTTTGTGCTCTTTCGTAACCCTAAGGAGGCGTTCTTCCCGTATTTCGTGAGATTCTTTGCAATAATGACTGGAAGCTCTTCCCCATCACCCAAGTAAGCGTACTTTAAGTGATCGGGTAGAGGTTTCAGCTCTAATTTAGGTGCCTGCACAATGTGGGTAAAGGAACTTCATCGATTCACGAGTAAAGAGATATATGAAATATTACCTCTTCTAACTTCTTGTGATGTCATTAAAGCACCACATGTCTCAAAAAACTCCTTGGAAATATCAACGTCCAAGTTAGGCATGCCATGGACGTCCAAATCAATGTTATTTTGTAGCATGATTCAAGTTCATCTTCTCTATTCAAATCAAACATCATTTGTGCTAACGAACTAATAACATCAACGTAAAATGCGGAATGGATATCACTTGGATAACGCATGGCTTCAAAAATATTGAAGCGTATAACCTCTTTGTCAAACTCCATAGTGAGTGTTCCAAGATCACAATCAATCTTCGTCTTAGCAAGTCTTCATAAATGGTCTCCCAAGAAGTAATGAAGTAGACGAACAATTGTCCCCATTCTCGCATATCCACAACAAAGAAATCAACCGGAAAGATTAATTCATTCACTTGCACCAACACGTCTTCCACGAGTCCCTTAGGATATATGTTAGACTTATTAGCTAATTGAATGATAATCTCTGTCTCCTTTAAAGGTCCCAGATTCAATGAATCATAAACATCGGCTGACATCACGCTTATGGAAGCTCCCAAATCGAGTAAAGCACGCTCGAACCGTTTTTCACCAATAGTAACTGGCACTGTATGATGCGTGTCGTACCACAACAAATTAATTAATACTTTACTACCTAATTAACAAGTAATATAGGGCAGTCAAGGTCGATCCCACGAGGAGCACGAGATTCTAGTTGTAAAAGTTGTCACAAAAGGGGGGTGTAAAAAGCAAAAGAAAATAAACAAAACAATTAAAAGATAAAGTTGAAAGCAATAAGAGAGACGAGATCAAGGAATCCTTCTTCGTTACGAAACAATGAATCAAGTTATGTTCTCTTCTACTTGTTATTAGTCACAAATTATCACCAACCGTAGGTAAAGCAGCTAGCTCAGCTAAACCCCTAAATCCCTTGTATCACCACCAGACACGGAAGTTCTCGACTACCGGATTCTAATCACCAAGCCACCTAGAATTAGCTCAACCTAGATGTAACTTGGCTCATGCATTAGGTTTTGTGAATTTCTTAGGTTGATATTAGTAGTTAGACTCTTAGCTCAAGGTCCACTTGCTAACGTTGTTTCTACACACAATTGCTCCACGGAATCCCTCCGCAAGGTCTCGTGTTTGCTACTTATGTAAAGAGTCAAGAAACGATTACTTATCTCCTAACTTTCACTAGCTTTAGATCAAATTAACAAATCAATTTAGCGTGCACTCCAAACAATCTATCAATCAATCATGAATGTCTTTAAGATCACTTCTATTAGTAAAAACAAACGATAATTATGTGAAAAACTTCAAGATAGAATTTGAAAACAAAAACTTAAATCATATGTTAAGAACTAGGAATTCATCCTCAATCAATAAATTAACTACTCATGTTAAAGAGTTCACACAAAGAATAAGAAAAGAAAAGAATTGTGTGTGTAGAGAGGTGTGTGGAGAGGTGTAGAAAACTTCTCTATTTATAGGCTTCAAAATTCTCCAAATCTTCTAAGGATTAGAATCCTTTTCCTTTTGCAATTCAACTTCCAAATTCAAGTCTTTCTCTTCTCTTCCACCTTCTCTTTCCAAATTTGAGTCCAATTCTCCATCCAATTCCTAGCCCAAGTCTTCACACCCATGAGAAAGGTCCATAGAAAATTGGAATTTTGCTCACTGGAAAACTCGGGATTGTGGCCGGAATTTGGCTTAAAACGTCGCCACGGCCAAATTACTTTGAAAATTTTGTCGTCGAGAGAATATTCGACGGAATATTCCGTCTCGGTCCTCCGCTAGGACTAACGGTCAAATGGGTCAACCGTCACCAACTGTTTGTCAACAGTCAAAGAGTCGACCAATGAGTCACCGTCTCGACTTTGGTCTTAGTCGGGTGAGTCACTTTGAGTCAACTCGAAGTCAACTAAGTCGGTTGACCGAGTCGATCTGGCCGGCACATTGCGGCTTTGCACTTGCCTTGCGATTCATACAAAGATGGTATGCATCTGTCACACCTTCTCTGTCACGGCTTTAGATGGCCCCGCATAATGACACAACCTACGCCATCTCCATTTCCCGTACTCCCATACACACATTCTAATTGCCAATTTGAACTCCACCTACACTTGCCTTGATTGCACATCCTCAGTAGCTTTCAACCATTCTCAAGACAATCTCCATTCTCGCTATACCAAAGCACCACCACGACCATTCTCCACCAAAGACAACTATCGGCTCGGTTCAATGCCTTCCTTGTCTTGCCAATGGCTTCTCAATCCTCTCAAAGCAACAAACCTCGACTGCACTTTGTTCTTCATAAGCACCGGTGCCGCAAAAACCCTATGAATCTTCCTTCGAGAAAAACCACAAATCATAACCATTGTATCTCCCGAGTTCTTAGCAGAGCACGACACTTCTTCATTCCATTCCCTGGCGCAATTTCACTGGCCAACACCATATTCTGCAAAACCATCAAAGCCCTGGAGCTCAACTCATCCTTCCCCTGAAACATCACTTGAACTCAAGCCATTGTAACCTGAGTTTCACAATTACCACCATCTCAATGCAGCCTACCTCTCGCACTCCACAAGCTCACCCGATGCTCCCCGTCATTCTTCAACATTAGTTCCACCTTCACCGCCATCATACCATTCCATTCCATTCATTGCCGCATCTCAGGCTCATCCCCGCTCCAGTTATATATTTCCAGTTCAAACCCTTCTTGCCAATTTCTCTCATTCCCTATACACTTCAATATTGTAGCTTACTCCCACCACAAATCAATTGCACTGTACTCTCTTAGAGATTCTCACATAACGGCCATTCTCCGCAATACCTTCACAAAAGACCAGACCCATACATTTACCACCGTAAGAACACCACCATTTCCATTCTCAACGAAACTCCACCATTTCTTCATTGTCACTAGCATACTCTCAGGTTCATTCTTTTACAGTTCCAAAATCAACTCCGTTGATGTTTCAATTAACACCAGACCCATAACTTCAGCTGCAACTTCGAGTTCATCCATTGCATCAATCTGCCACTGCAACTCACTGCAACTCCACATCTCACACACCACTGCAAACCCATATCTGCAACACACTTCAACCCATCACTGAACTTGACCCAGAGCCAAATCTGAGAGAAACCCATTACAGATTCAACCTATTTCTGTATCTGAGCTTCAATTGCAGACATGAATCGAAACCCTTAATTCAATTTCAGCTCTTTGATCCACTTCATCTATCTTCACCAAAAGAGATTCACCTTCTCAATTTCTCCCCCGATGCAACATCAACCCTAATCAATTTCTTTGCCGCCTTTTCCGATTTAACCCATAAATACCCATTTGATTCACGCTTCTTCAATTTCTCTGCTGGGTTTTCGATCTCGCTTCTCTCACGGTTTAACCAAGAAAGAATGGTCGCTTCTTCTCTTTTCTTTCTCAATTTCAGTTTCAGAGCCACATTCAATTCTGTGTGAAAAATGAATTTCTCGAGTTTATGTTTGGGTTATGAAAGGTTTCTGGGGTGGATTCGGGCTTGGAGCGGGGTATGGATAGGGTACGGATGTGGGCTTGGATATGGGTATGGGTGGATCGTTTACATGTGGGCCAATGGGTTTGGGTTTCAACATCCATGAACATAACCCAACCCTTTTACCAACTGATAATAGCACCATGTTTCTGGATAAGGGCTACCCAGTTTGGCAGCCCCTTAACTTGAACTGTCCTTTCTCTAGTGCTCCTCCAATTGGGTTGCCCCTTAACCTCAAATGGGCTCCATATATCAATCGCCTGTAAAATGACCTTTTGGCTCAAATTGGGTGCTTTCTTCTTCTTTTCCTCCGTGCGACTCCAAAGTAGCTATAAAACTCAAAACAAGCGTAAAATACATAATTTACAAGAAAAATAGCAAAGAAAGCATAAACTACTAGATAGTAAATTAGGTGTATTCTACACCTATCAAATTCCCCCACACTTAGACTTTGCTAGTCCTCGAGCAAATCAAACTAAAAACTCACAACTTCAAAGCGTTAAAGCGTCCCAAGCATCCAAAGAGTTATGAGGACATAGAATTTCTGCATGCTAGTAATAAGAAGTTAGAAATACTAAAGAACATATTCTCGTTCTTAAATGTTGAGTGAGAAATAACCACACCATAATGAGAGAACGCGTGTTTGAGAAACGATCAATAAGCATTTCGCCTCGACTTCGCCTCACCAAATAAGATTTTATGATAATTGCACTCAAAAGACAAACTTTTTTATGGTTCTCACATGTGTGCGGTAGGAATGAAGAGAGAATTCCTGCATCACGTTGAATGGTGGGAAGGACATCTTCCGAAATTTTTTTGAAAAACCCACATCTTTTAATATTTTGAAAAACCATTTTTCTGACGATCTCTAAGAAAGGAAATCAACCATTATTATCGAGGATGAGATTACTTACTCACCTTCACATCCGATCGCCAATTATGATAACACCACTCACTCGGCATCCAATAGAAACGTCTTCCGCTCCTCGTCTTGATCTTCATGGTCTTCGGTTTCAACTATTGATGATAAACCCTCGAATTTCATAAATCCTTAACAATTTATAACCTTTACCTTGAAATCCTTGTCGCTTGAAAATTTCTTATATATTTTCCTTCCCCACGGCTTATTAACAAAACAAATATTTCTCTTGTTTTTCTCTCTTTTTTTTTTTTTTTTTTTTTTTTTTTTTTTTTTTTTTTTTTTTTTTTTTTTTTTTTTAAAACAAGAGAAATTAAATACAAAATAAACCATGGCCGTGGAAGAAGTATTTTACCACTTGATTCTTCACAACTTGTATTGTCTTGAAATCATAAACTTTCAAAAATTCTCACCTTTTAATTTTCTTCGCTTTCATGAATTTGCTCTTTTTCTCGTTCCGTTGCTTGTAAACCATAAACTTTTCCAACTTTCCTTGTAGATTTTGATGTCGCTCCTTGTTGATGATGAGAGTGTTTCTATGGATCCGTTGTTGTTGAGAGAGAGAATGGTGCTAACTGCAAATCGAACTACAAGAAGGAAGCTTTCATCCATGGACGTCACCCTCATGATTGACAAAATTAGCACTCAAGAGATCAAAGAGTAGTGCTTTTATTGGTGGGAGGTTGGGTAGCTCACCATTCTACCCGCTTTAACTTACGGTGACACACACTCAAAAGAAGCTCTTTAGTAGATGGAAGATTTACTGGTGGTGCCTCTCATGATGTGAATACGGGTAGTCTCCACTAATGATTGATCAAAGAACTCTAATAACACAATTCTCCCTGCACCAAATTCGCATCACCGGCATGATTAAATCCATTATTTAACACTCTAACAAACAAGAAATCCGAATGTAGTTCTCTAACACTTCCAAGTTCAATTATGTCGGTCAAAAACTCTATGTAAACATACCTAAGTATGCTAGTGACTCTAAAATCTTTAAAAGTTGGAATTTTTATGTAAAACTTTTTTTTTTTTTTTTTCAAATTTTTTTTTCATTTTTTTGTAATTTTTGTTTTAAAAACATGCTTAACCACTCCCCCACACTTAAACCTTACATTGTCCTCAATGTAATTGAATCCTCCTAGTAAAGTCAAGGTGGGAAATTGTAACATGATAAGAAACAAGAAAAAAAAAGAAATAACAAAAAGCAAAAAGATAAGAAATACAAAACCGATGGGTTGCCTCCCATTAAGCGCTTGTTTTAAAGTCGACGGCCCGACTTGGCTCTTGCAAGATTCATTCCCCATATACTAACAATCGGAAAATTTGAGGATCCACCCATAATACCTGTTTTGCAAACAATAACTCCATACAAATATTAGCACAAGAAAATAATAGTGAAATTATCGCTCGATAGAAATTTCCCCCACACTTATTCTCTTCCACACTCGGAAGTGTATAAAGAACATAGAATTCGGGAATTTCCATGTATTCTTCTTGGCAAACCTGCATAGTGTTAGCATCAAGTGTTTCCAATGGTGGGTATTTAGAAACAAAATCATCCAAAAATACTTTCGAAGCACATACATTCAAACCAATAAGAGGTAAAGGAGAAGAATCAATAAGCAAAGGGTTAGACAAACCTTTCAAAAATTCTTGTATTATAGAATCCTCTTCATCCTTAAAAAATTCGAGTGAATCACTTACCTCTTGTATATCGTGGTCCTCTATTAAACCTTGCAACCATTCTTCGTCGTTTTCTACCTTAACCAAAGTCTCGGCATCATTAAAATCATTAGCAAGTTCAATTGGGTCTTCCACAAAATCAATGAATGTGGTTTCATCCTCTAGTATCATCTCCTCAACATTCTCATCATCGGAATCGGGCCATTCACTAAAGTGATTCTCATCGGTATAGATTGTAAGATCTTCTTGTGCGGGTGTTACTTCGTTTACAACAATAGGTAAGTCACACCCAATCTCCTCCTTTTGAATAGGTGAAGGATCGTTATTATGATCCGGAGTTGGAATAACTTCCTCATTGTCGGAACATCCATACACTTCCGCGGACTCCCATCTTTCCCTAAGAAATTTTTTCCAAGCAATAAATGCATCTTCCTCAAGCTCTTCCTTTTGAATAGGTGATTGATCATTATTAAGATCAAGGCTCGAGTATTCTACACTAGCGTCATCAAAAGTCTCCAAAGGTTGGTCCTTTTCAACACAATCATCTTCATTTTCGGACTCACCATAATAAGAATCTTCATCGGTTTCATAACCTTTATCCCGACGTCGTTTAAGTTCCATATGAATAGTCCTACTAATTTTCGCGACAAGCTCTTCCGAATCTCCATCATCTTCCAATTTGTATAATCTCTCGTGCAAGTTTCTGACGTTCACACGCTTACCACCGTTAGACGGCATCTCCTCTTTTGGAAAAAGTGAAGGAAAAACACGATGAAGAGGAGTATATTCCAAATTCTCTCGTCTGCACATTACTAGAAAACAAATTGTTAGATGCATAACTATCCTTCCATCCATGTGATTGTCCACTTACATACCCGTCATAAGGTTGTTGATATGTATGAGAATATCCATAAGGTTACGTAGAAAATTTATCATAGCCAAAATATTGGTTTTGATTGTATCCTAAGGATGGTTGGAAGTTGTCATAATGTTGAGGTTGAAACCCGTATTGATTGTTGTAATATGCTTGCTCTCGTCCACCATACATGGCACCTAATAAGATTCAAAAACCAAGTTAGATACGGAATAGAATCCAACAAAGCAAGAATAAAGCAAAAAGAAAAATAAAAACAACTAAAATCATCCGCTGCTCCCCGGCAGCGGCGCCAAAATTTGATGCGTGTCGTACCACAACAAATTAATTAATACTTTACTACCTAATTAACAAGTAATATAGGGCAGTCAAGGTCGATCCCACGAGGAGCACGAGATTCTAGTTGTAAAAGTTGTCACAAAAAGGGGGGTGTAAAAAGCAAAAGAAAATAAACAAAACAATTAAAAGATAAAGTTGAAAGCAATAAGAGAGACGAGATCAAGGAATCCTTCTTCGTTACGAAACAATGAATCAAGTTATGTTCTCTTCTACTTGTTATTAGTCACAAATTATCACCAACCGTAGGTAAAGCAGCTTAGCTCAAGTGCTAAACCCCTAAATCCCTTGTATCACCGCACACGGAAGTTCTCGACTCATCGGATTCTAATCACCAAGCCACCTAGAATTAGCTCAACCTAGATGTAACTTGGCTCATGCATTAGGTTTTGTGAATTTCTTAGGTTGATATTAGTAGTTAGACTCTTAGCTCAAGGTCCACTTGCTAACGTTGTTTCTACACACAATTGCTCCACGGAATCCTCCGCAAGGTCTCGTGTTTGCTACTTATGTAAAGAGTCAAGAAACGATTACTTATCTCCTAACTTTCACTAGCTTTAGATCAAATTAACAAATCAATTTAGCGTGCACTCCAAACAATCTATCAATCAATCATGAATGTCTTTAAGATCACTCCTATTAGTAAAAACAAACGATAATTATGTGAAAAACTTCAAGATAGAATTTGAAAACAAAAACTTAAATCATATGTTAAGAACTAGGAATTCATCCTCAATCAATAAATTAACTACTCATGTTAAAGAGTTCACACAAAGAATAAGAAAAGAAAAGAATTGTGTGTGTAGAGAGGTGTGTGGAGAGGTGTAGAAAACTTCTCTATTTATAGGCTTCAAAATTCTCCAAATCTTCTAAGGATTAGAATCCTTTTCCTTTTGCAATTCAACTTCCAAATTCAAGTCTTTCTCTTCTCTTCCACCTTCTCTTTCCAAATTTGAGTCCAATTCTCCATCCAATTCCTAGCCCAAGTCTTCACACCCATGAGAAAGGTCCATAGAAAGTTACGGAATTTTGCTCGCCGGAAAAGCTGGGATTGTGGCGAATTTGGCCGGGGAAAAAGTCGCCGTCGGTCGCTCTGAAAATTTTGTCGTCGAGAGAATATTCGACGGAATATTCCGTCCGGTCCTCGCCGTTAGGACTAACGGTCAAATGGGTCAACCGTCGATCAACCTTGTTTGTCAACAAGTCAAAGAGTCAGCCAATGAGTCACCGGTCCGACTCGGTCTTAGTCGGCCGAGTCATCGAGTCAACTCGTAGTCAACTAAGTCGAGGACCCGAGTCGATCCGGCTCGAGTCCGGCGGCTTTGCACTTGCCTTGCGGTTCACGGCCAAGATGGCTACATGCATTGACCTTCTGTCACGGCCTAGATGGCCCTGCATAATGACACAACCTACTGCCATCTCCAATTTCCTGTACTCCCATACACAGCATTCTAATTGCCAATTTGAACTCCACCTACACTTGCCTTCAGTTGCACATCCCTGTAGCTTTCAACCATTCTCAGCACAATCTCCATTCTGCTATACCAGCACCACCACAGCCAGTCTCCACCAGCACAACTATCAGCTCAGTTCAATGCCTTCCTTGTCTTGCCAATGGCTTCTCAATCCTCTCAAAGCAACAAACCTTGACCTGCACTGTTCTTCATAAGCACCAGTGCCAGGCAAAAACCCTATGAATCTTCCGAGAAAAACCACAAATCATAACCATTGTATCTCCCGATTCTTAGCAGAGCACGACACTTCTTCATTCCATTCCCACGCAATTTCACTGGCCAACACCATATTCTGCAAAACCATCAAAGCCCTGGAGCTCAACTCATCCTTCCCCTGAAACATCACTTGAACTCAAGCCATTGTAACCTGAGTTTCACAATTACCACCATCTGCAACAGCAGCTACCTCTGCACTCCACAAGCTCAGCTGATGCTCCCTGTCATTCTTCAACATTAGTTCCACCTTCACTGCCATCATACCATTCCATTCCATTCATTGCCAGCATCTCAGGCTCATCCCTGCTCCAGTTATAGATTTCCAGTTCAAACCCTTCTTGCCAATTTCTCTCATTCCCTATACACTTCAATATTGTAGCTTACTCCACCACAAATCAATTGCACCTGTACTCTCTCTTAGAGATTCTCACATAACGGCCATTCTGCAATACCTTCACAACACCGAGACCCATACATTTACCACCAAGTAAGAACACCACCATTTCCATTCTCAACAACAAACTCCACCATTTCTTCATTGTCACTAGCATACTCTCAGGTTCATTCTTTTACAGTTCCAAAATCAACTCCGTTGATGTTTCAATTAACACCAGACCCATAACTTCAGCTGCAACTTCGAGTTCATCCATTGCATCAATCTGCCCCTGCAACTCACTGCAACTCCACATCTCACACACCACTGCAAACCCATATCTGCAACACACTTCAACCCATCACTGAACTCGACCCAGAGCCAAATCTGAGAGAAACCCATTACAGATTCAACCTATTTTACGTATCTCGAGCTTCAATTGCGAGACATGAATCGAAACCCTTAATTCAATTTCAGCTCTTTGATCCACTTCATCTATCTTCACCAGCAGATTCACCTTCTCAATTTCTCCCCGATGCAACATCGAACCCTAATCAATTTCTTTCTTTGCCTTTTCCAGTTTAACCCATAAATACCCATTTGATTCACGGTTCTTCAATTTCTCTGCTTGGGTTTTCGATCCGCTTCTCTCACGGTTTAACCGGCGACAATGGCTGCTCTTCTCTTTTCTTTCTCAATTTCGGTTTCAGACCACATTCAATTCAAAGTGAAAAATGAATTTCTCGAGTTTATGTTTGGGTTATGAAAGGCGGGGGTGGATTCGGGCTTGGAGCGAGGGTATGGATAGGGTACGGATGTGGGCTTGGATATGGGTATGGGTGGATCGGACATGTGGGCCAATGGGTTTGGGTTTCAACATCCATGAACATAACCCAACCCTTTTACCAACCGATAATAGCACCATGTTTCTGGATAAGGGCTACCCGGTTTGCGGCCCCTTAACTTGAACTGTCCTTTCTCTAGTGCTCCTCCAATTGGGTTGCCCCTTAACCTCAAATGGGCTCCATATATCAATCGCCCGTAAAATGACCTTTTTGCCCTTTTGGCTCAAATTGGGTGCTTTCTTCTTCTTTTCCTCCGTGCGACTCCAAAGTAGCTATAAAACTCAAAACAAGCGTAAAATACATAATTTACAAGAAAAATAGCAAAGAAAGCATAAACTACTAGATAGTAAATTAGGTGTATTCTACACCTATCACCGTAAAACCACCAGGGATCTTTACACTTTGCGGGCATCTTCTTTAGCAACATA
The DNA here is from genome assembly GCA_023531295.1 of Papaver armeniacum. Lineage (NCBI taxonomy): Eukaryota > Viridiplantae > Streptophyta > Magnoliopsida > Ranunculales > Papaveraceae > Papaver > Papaver armeniacum. The sequence goes on along the minus strand of JAJJWW010000721.1, from coordinate 173,031 downwards.
GGCCAAGCACTTTCGCCCACACTGAGTGATCTCGTTAGCAATCAACCTCTCCTTCCTTGTACACAAATCCTTGAGAACTTTGGCATACACGGGTACCGTTCGATGGCCTCAATAAATGGAATGTTGATATGCACCTTGCTTGAAAATATCCATAATCTCCTTGTCTAGAGCTTGCTTCTTTGACTTGGAAAACGACTAGGAAAAGGAGGTGGTGTGGTAAAAGTAGAACTCGTATCCTTAGGTTGGCCAATTGAGGTTGGCTTTTCCTTTGGAAAGGTTTCCACCTCTACTTCCTCTTCCAAGTCGTGACTAACTTTGTTCTTGTTGTTTTGGCTCTTCGCCTTGCTTCCCACTTCTTAGAGTCACGGCATTGACGTTCGCTCTTGGATTCACAAAAGGTTGTGATGGCAACTTTGTCAATTCATGTGCTTTTATTTCATTCATGTCTCAGCCAATTGTCCCATTTGAAGTTGCAAGTCCTTTATAGCCATGTCTTGTTTCTGCAGGATTGTATCTTGACGCTGAGCATTGGCATCTTTCTTTTGCATCATCATTTTCATCATCTCCTCTAAACTGGAATTTTGAGTCTGCTGTTGAGGCTGAGGTGGAGGTTGTGGTCGGAACTGTAGTTGTTGAAAACCATTCTGTCGCCCATAAGGATTAGGAGCTGCAACTTGCCGATTTGCATAACTCAAATTTGGGTGATCTTTCCAACCTGGATTATAAGTATTAGAGTAGGGATCATACCTTGGCCTCTCGATTAGGGAACACAACATTCACCTTGCTCGAGACTCTTCTTCATAAGAAGGAATAATCATCGCGCCATTCGTTGTACTACCTTTTCTATGTTGTTCATCCGTTGCTCCGATCAAGTGCGTGACTCTCCCATCTCGCTAACTCTTCGACATTAGAGTTGTTTCAGTGTAGAATTGTTGAGCATTAGAAGACATACTCTCAATAAACCTGGTTGCCTGCGAAATTGTCTTCTCGGTAAGTGAACCACCCGGCAGTAGCATCAACCAAATTCCTCTGTTCAGGGAGTAATCCTTCGTAGAAGTATTGAATGATAAGTATTGAGGATATATTATGGTGTGGGCAGCTTGCCAACAACTTCTTATACCTCTCCCAATATTCATATAGAGACTCCCCAGACATCTGTAGAATGCCACTAATCTCCTTTCCGAACGGATGCCGCTTTGGAAGGGGAAAATATTTCTCCGTAAATAGCTTTTTCATCTCGAGTCCATGTTGTAACACTCCTAGAGGAAGACAATACAACCATTCTTCTCGCTAAGTCTCACAATGAGAACAGGAAGGCTTGTAGCATAGCCATATCTCCGCCTGTGCTTTACATGCCTCGGACTTGTCATTGTGTTCGAACTGTTGAAGGTGTCGATTTGGATTTTCACCGATGTCCCTTGAACTTTGGTAGATGATGAAGTAGATTCGACTTCAGCTCCACCGGGTTAGTGATTGCAATGCACGGTGGTTGCGAATCTAAGCATGGAGACGTTAACTCTCTTAAATTCCTCTCCTGAGGTGGAGGATCTATCTCGCTGTCTCAGTATTAACCATCTCTTCGTAGAAGGTTAAGTTTTGCAAATCGTGGACGTGCTTGTAATCTTGTTCCCTTGCGAGTTTGAATTCCACACCTCAGATAATCCCAATCTTTCGGTGCCAGGGATTAAGTACCTGAAACAAAATTCTCAAAAAGCTAAATCAAAAACTAAAAATAAGACTAAAAATAAAAAGAAATAACAACTAAAGCTACTGATCGCTCATAATGGCGCCAAAATTTGATGCGTGTCGTAGGTGCAATCAAATTAATATCTTATTTCCACTCAATTAAAAATAATATAATGGAAGTCAAGTTCGTTCCCACGAAGAGCAGGGAGATTTAATTGTCAAAAAGTGTCACAATGGAGGTTTGTTTTTGATTCAAAGTAAATAACAAAGCAATTAAAAATAATTAAGTTGCAAGCAATGGAGAGAAATATGATCAGGGAATCCTTCTTCGTTACTAAACCGTCATCAAGTTATTATATTCATCCATTAATACAATTAATCACAAATTATTACCAACCGTGGAATAACAAAATAGCTCGTTGTTATCCCCTAAATTCCTTAAATCACCGGGGTACCTAAGCTCTCCAATACCGCATTTTATTCTTGAAACCACCTAGTAGTAGCTCACTCAAGGTGTAATTTGTCCGAATGCTTTATCTTTTTGTGAATTATAGATTGATCCTAGTAGTTAGACTCTTAGCTCAAGGTCCACTTTCTAGTGCTATTTATACACACAATCGCTATATAGAATCCTCTCCGCAAGGTCTTGTGTTCTCTACTTTTGTATGAATTATTCGACTATTACTTATCTCCTAACTCAATACTAGCATTTGATTTAATCAACAAATTAATTCAGTTGGCCACCTAAACAATCTATCAATCAATCATAAATATTTTAATTAGTATAAACAATCAAAAATTATGTGAAGAACTTCAAAATAGATTTATATAATAACTCAAATCTTGTCTAGAACTTAGAATTCATCCCCAATCACTAAGAAGTTTAGCTACTCATGGTACTAACAAAACCCATGAGTTTCATATGATAAAATGGTAAAGAAATAGTTACGGTGATGAATCGCTCCAAAACCCTAGCTTTTCTTCTCTTGAGTTCTCCTCTCCAAAACTTGATAAAAGATTATGAGATCTTTTATAAGTTGTAGAAACATCTCTTTTATAGGTGTCCCAATTGTGGCTATGCCCGTGCGCCAAATCCCGGTCGAAGTAGCTTGCAAAAACTCTCCAAATTGCCAAAACAACTCACGCCCAAGGCATGGTCGTGCATAAAATGGCTACAACCCATTGGGCTTGCGCTAAAGTGCAGCAGATCCGGCCCAACTTCCTTCGTTTCAACTGTCATTGGCCTGTCAGTTTCTCGGAACTGACAGGCATACTCTTCAGCTCTTCTTAATTTTCCACGGACGGACGAACCTCCGTGAGCGAAATTTTCTTCACTCCGTCAGAATCACGGATAGTTAAGCCACCGTGAAAAAAATAAAGTTACGGAATTTTAATTTCCTCGGTGAACTCCCACGACCACTTCTTGCTCCGTGAAAAATAGAAGTCCCTGAGTTTTACTTTGTCGGCCATTCATCTCATGGGAAGTCTGGTAGTCGTGAGTTTCCAAACTCCCTGAACTTCCACTTTTCTCTTCATCATCTCACGTATACCAGGCTCTCCGTGGGAATTCTTTTCTTATTTTCTTTCCCTTAACTCGGAACTCCATTGTCACTGCAAAGATCGAGCGGCAATTCTTACCACCTACTGTTGTGTCGACAAAGTCCACAGACTCAAAATCGTAATCTCCCATCGTACACCATCACGGACTCGATCAAACCATCAGCTTCCATCTACTTCTATCAATCTCCATTAGCACTTGTAAATATACCCATAAACCCTCACAGCTTCTCATTTATCGATCAATACGAGCTCGAGTGATTCTCATTAATCATCTCCGTAGCCAACTCGTACCAGCATATCCATTACAGACTCCATTGTGAGCAACATCAACGCTGCCATCTCGAACTGATCTTGCTCGTCTACATCTTTTCATCACTACCACCTTCTTAAGCTCCATCGACAGAGAACAACTCTGTTTCATCTTCTATCGATCCATCCATAACAGCAGACTATGTTCATTCTTCTCTCGAGCTTATCGCATCACAGCTGAAACCATCGAGATGTTCCTTTCCATTACTGAGCATCAATGATAGAGTCATCATCATCTTCTCGTCATTACTTAGCTTCATCAGCTTCACTGTCATTAATCATCGTGAACAGAAACCTTCCCTGAACTGCCGAGCTTTCTATCCATTGAACAACAGCAGATCAACTCCATCATGATCACTCTATGATCACCATCAACAGCACAGCTCTCCATCTCTATAACAGCAGCGACCCCATTCTGTTCCTTCTCCATCTTCATTTCGATCATTACCATAGGCTCGAACAGCAATACAATTAATGGCAATAAACGTTCTTCCTTCTCTCTGCCAATTCATATCAAGCTCGTCCATCTCTTTACATGAGAATCACCATCAACTGCCAACAACTCACTGCATAGCATTTCTTGTCAACAATCAAGCTTCTCTCTACGTAGCTGAATTCGATGAAGAGCGGCACGGCTGAACTGAGTCGGAAATGTGTTGAACAAGAAGGTTAGCCCGTAGTAAATCCTTTGCTGTGCCTTTATAAATTTTCGCTTCATTCTTGGTAAGCCGACCGAGTTTGGGGAACTGACAAGCCTAACTTCTTATTTCGCCTACATCTTCTTCATACGATGTCGGAATGAGCTCATTCTTCCGGCGTTGGCTTCGTCTTTTCGTCCTCTTCAAGGTGATAGCAAGAACTCCTAGAGTTGAATGAGTTCCACTTAGTCTTTAACCCTTCTCCGCTTGCGGCTAACTTCTTTTAATGCACAACTAAGTGCCAATTAAACTTTTTGGATGATTCACCTAATAAAACACAAATAGAGAAAAACACACGCAATATACAATAATTCACAAGAAAATATAGCAAATACTAGCATGGATTCGACACTAAATGTATGCAAAATATGCACTTAACACAAGGCATGTCATTTACACATTGAGTTAGAACATAGAGCTTATTGGTACGTCATTAAGCGACTAAATTTTTCACTTGACAAGGCGAGAGCCCATAGGAAACTCCACTCAATGAGTTGGACGAAATTGTGTAGATGCTTATGATAGTGTGAAGGAGTATAAGAACAAAATGAAACTTATGCATGATAGAAATATTTTACGGAAGTCATTTTCTCCAGGTCAAAAAGTTCTTACGTATGATACCGTTTCTGCATCTTTTCCACCAGGGAAGTTACGTTCTCGGTGGGCGGGTCCTTTTTATTGTTCGCACTGTATTTCCTCATGGAGCTGTTGATATCGAGACACCGGACGGTAGTAGTTCTTCGAAGGTTAACGGTCAGAGATTGAAACCCTTTTTAGAGCCCTTCTCTACAGGTAATGTTGAGGAGGTCCCCTCCAGAAGACCCTTTACCCTTGATTGACCATCGAGGCGATTGTATGTTGTATATTAGTTTTTGATTTCTCTCTTCACCCAGGTACTATCTTTCCGACTTCTATCTTTACTGATTCCTCATGTTATTTTACTTTTTGGTATATGCTCTTTCATTAGAAACATTGAGGACAATGTTAGATTTGAGTTTGGGGGTGGGAAGAAACTTCTTGTTAGTTTTTAGTTACAATAAATAAACTCCAGAGCCTAGAAATTTATGTTTATTAAGGTCGGCACTAACCAATCTAAGTGGATGGAAACATTTTGGTTGTAGGAGTTGAGGAACCAATCTGATTAGATGGAAACATATAGAAGACTCTATTCATAAAAGCACAGAGCTCAGGTGTTAGAAAAGAAAACATGGTAGTTTCGCCATATCCTCGTGATGGAAACATCGAAAGAATCCTGATCACTTCTTTTTCTTTTTACCATTGCTAGGGTGAAATAGAGTGACTGAGATAAAAAAAAAAAAAAAAAAAAAAAAAGACCACTAGACCAACCGGAATAAATACAAAAAATTCGACCACTGGTACCCTTGTATATGCCAGCTGAGTTGACCTAGAGTTAGGATTATCGACCCACTTGGTTCCCTTGTATATGCCCGGTGTGTTGATATTAGTCCGCATCAAGTATCTCAGTCCATTAGGATAGGTTCACCTTGAGTCAACATCATCCACGTTTTCTCTACATCCATCTTCTTAATCTATCCATGTGATTGGTTGACTCGGTTTTGATGTCAGAAACTATCTAAGTAGAGCTCTGTCAATTTATATGAATTTTAGTATGCTTGAGTGCAAACTCGTGTACATCAATTGGAATTTCGCATCAGGGTACTTCCTCCTGTAGTCAATAAGTATGCCAACCAAAGAGATTCTTTAGTGCCTTCCAAGGTTCTGCGTAGATAGCTAGGGTCTGGAGTAATGGTTTTGTGGGTAAACCTCTGGTAAACCCTCCCGAGATTAACTCGGTCACTGGGGCCACCTAGTGAGTTAGAATTTTATTTTTTATTTTTGCTCGAGGACTAGCAAATAATAAGTTTGGGGGTATTTGATAGACGCATTTATGTGTCTAGTTTGTCCTCAATGTTTCGTATTGTTAGTACTCGTTTTTGTCCTTATTATGGTGTTTTGTGTGTTTGTAGGTAATTTTTGGAAATAAAGATTGTTGGAAAATTCGGCTCGAAAAGTTGCTCGGAACACCCCTGGAGGACATTTGCTATTCGGACTCCCACTTTGGATAAGGGGTAACCCAATTACTAAAGGGCACCCAACTGATATTCGCACCCCAATGCGTCACCTACTAAACGCACCCCATCGCTGGTTAAGGGGACTTCATCTTCAACGTTTCAAAACTGAAAAAAGGCGGGAAAACAAGAACAGAGCTGCGTGATTTCCAGGGCATGAGTTGACGTGATTTTTGGTGACTTTTTCATGGATTTCGATTAATATGGGCCTGTTACAACTAACCAAAGAGGTTATGAGCTTTGGAATCGACAGAATCAGGCTATATTTGAACACACATCAAAACAGGGAAGTTTGTTTGGCCGAGAAGACATTCACGGGATTGAATGCGCTGAGGCGTGTGTTGCACATGTTTAAGGGATTCGAGCGGAAGTTTGTATCGTGGAGAAGTTATAGAAACATATGATGCCATAAACCAACACAAACAGAGCGCGTGAAGAGGTGAAAAAAGGAAAAAAAATATCACGTATCTTGCATGGAGAATAATCAAGAATATTTTGCAATTACTCAAGAGATTCGGGAGCTGTTGCGTATATAAAGTGTTGTTTTAGGTCATAGAAGGAATACAAAGAGTTTGGGAGAGTTTAGAGCGTCAACAGATCGAGAAAATCAAGTTACAGGATTATTCTCTGCTGCTGCTGCACCAAGAACACGAAGAACATTCAACGCACGGTGACAGTCATTTATGCTTCGGTGATACGACTCACAGCCGAGGGTCGTAATTCGGAAGACAGATCTTAAAGCAAATAAATAGTTTATCTTTATCGTTCTTTTTGTAACAGTGTTTGCAACAATTATAATCGTTGCAAACACCCGATTTTCATCATTTTGTCCATTTCATCATTTAAACACCTCTTTTGAGCAATAAAAATGAGTTTTGAGCGTGTTTCCAACATGATGAGAGGCTAATTCTCCCACAACCAAGGAAATGAGGAAGCTATTTACGCATGAATAATTGGTAACTATTTTATATTCTCTAATTTATAATTTATAATTCACTCAATCACTGCTTTTGCAGAGTTTTAAATTGTTTGCATAATTTCCGTCATTAGTTGTGATTCAATTAGATAGGTTATACTTTGTTTAGATAATCTATGCTTAGGGGATACAATTAATTTTTAGGAATTTGCCTGATTATTTGTGGATTAAGAAATAAGGAATTAAAAAGATAATTAGATTGTTGTGTTATTCACCATAAATTATTCATGTGTAATAGTGGAATCAGTGTCCTGGTTATTTTCTCATATCTTGAATCAATTTTGTGTTAAGTTTTCCTTATTTTTAAGTTTTATAAGTCTAAAATCTTTTGCTTTCACAAGTCTCAACGAACCTTTTTACTACAACTCAATTGAAAACCACATCATATTCCCGGCCTGTACCGGACCAAAAATCTCGGTCTATCAAGTATCATTGATTTTTCAATTTCCTTTTAATCCTAGCCCTTGATACAAGGGTTGTATACTTAACTTCACCTTATCTCAAATCATTCACGGACATACACAAATTTCTCGTTCTTTCCTCCGCCTCATTTGTTCCTTAACTTCTTGCGATCTTCAACGGCACCACCACCACTCTATCGCAGCCACCACCACCATCTTCTTCAATTCTTCTTCTTCTTCGGTTACTACTTACTAACGCATCTCAATCTGATTTTGGGCAAAAGAAATTGAATATGTTGTAGCCTTTGGAGGAAGAAGATTAATTTGTTTAGGGTTCTTATTTTGCATGTTTGACTGAAAAATAACAACAGGTAATCAATCTTTTTTTTTTTTTATTTGGGTTTGCTTCATTCTCATTTGATTTGGGTCTGCCACAAGAAGAGATGGTGCTGATGATTTTCATGGGATTGAGGGTTTTGATTGAATTCGAGGATGAAATGAGGTACAACCGTGGATGATTGAGAACGAATTGGTGTTGGGTTTGAATTTGAATTGAGAGAAGCAGTTCATGAGATATGTATGAAGAACCTAAAATTGAATGGGTTTGTGTTGGTGTTCTTGGAGATGGAAGAAACAGGGATGGTGATGATGATGATGTCAGTTGAGAAGCTGAGAAATGAGCATATGGATCTGTAGCCAGGTCTGATGGGTCTCAGTAGCTCGTAAATACACCTCATGAGATTATGTTGTTGTTCTTTGTGACAACGGGCGGGTGAAGCGAGAATAGATAAGAAGAGTTTATAGGTGGTGATTTTGAAGATGAAGATGGTATGGTGGTCTTTGCAATGTTACGGAGGAGACGGATCGCGGCGAAATTGAAGATAAAGATGGGATTGGTGTTACGGAGAAACGAGGAAAATAAAAGAGTTGTTAATTTTAAATGTATGCCTAGGTGAATGGATGTGTTAAATTACGGGAAGACAAAGAAATGGCCTGAAATTTTCATTCAGTTTATAGGTAAAAATCTTCGATGACTGGAGTGGAACCTGACTGGTCTTACAGGTACAAGTACAGGTCCCGGTCCTCAAAATAAGGTACTGACCAACACCAGGTACAGGGTCCGGTTCCATAAGAAAACCTGACCGTACCGGACCATGTGCATGTATACGATCCTATATCAATGAAATTGTGAAGATCGCCTATTTCCATAAGAAAACCTGACCGTACCGGACCATGTGCCAGTTAAAGGGTTTCCATCAGAGATATTCTCGCAAGGATCCTTATTGATAACTTCATTATTAGCGAGGTCTTCGCAGCTTTCATAATCATAATCACTGTCGGGAGAATTGGGTACTTCATCATCTTCAACTTCCAATGGTTCAACATAGACAGGATCAAGAGATTTAGAAAGTAAAATATTATTCACAAGAACTTCTTCTTTGGGAGGAAATTGGCGAAGAAGTGCTTTCTGTTGATTTCTACTCTGGATATCTTTAAGATGATTAAGATAGTTAAACCTCCTTCTGGCTCGGTCGCGAGATTGGGCAAGAGAAGCAACTAGCGTTGCATTTTCCTTACAAATTTTAGCATGCGCCGCTTCCAAAGTAGATAGAGAAGAGTGAAGATTTTCTCAGATTACGCAAGAGTAAAGGAAGACATTAAAATTATGAGATGGAAAGTGGTATATAATGGAAAAGAAAAATTAGAAAAGAAAAATAATGGAAAAGGCAAACAAATCTTATGACTACCTTCCTTCAACGAGACAAGATATTGAGTAAGGGCAAGCAATTATTCCCCAAGTTTTCCATGGCATTATCAAAACCATCACCGACAAGACCTTTTAACAGCGACCCTTGCAAACTCTTTTCGTTAGAAATCAATAACTTATTTTGATTCGCAAAGGGAAGAATGGGATTCTTTTAACTTGGTATAATCATCCTTGAGTTGGTTGGTTTTCACACTTAGATTTATTCTATTTTGAATAAGTTTATCTCTTTCGGTGGTAGTATCTTCAAGTTTATTTTTCGGTGGCGGATAGATTGTTCTTGCTCATTCAATGCTTTTTACAAGCATCAAGTTGTTGCGAGGATATTGCCACCTTATCCAATAAAGCTCGCCTCTCTTGAGATAAAGTTCCATTTTCATCTGATAAGGTTTCCAACTCAAAATTAGATTTATTCAAAGAATATGAGAGACGCGACACTTCATTACTTAATAATTCTTGGTTTTGAACTAAGCAGATGTTTTCTTGAGAAAGATTATTTATTTGATCCATAGAAAATGTATGAAGATTATCTAAACGATTATCTTGTTCCATCCGGGCGTCTCTTTCCGTTCGAGTCTCTTCCACAATAGATTCCGGTTGATATATCTCCATCTTACGTTTACGGTGCAAAACTTGAGAGGCGAACCAAGTTTTTTTAAAAAAAAAAAAAAAAAAAAAGGGGAGGAGAGATACCTTTTAATTCTTCATTTTTCTTGCTAAGGTTATCGCGGTCCAACAAAGTATTATGAAGATTATTCTTCAAAGTCTTAATTTCTTGTTCTAAGGATACTCGCGATATCGTATCGGAACCAAAGTATTTACCCAAAGATTCGAAAACGCTAGATCTGGTGGGATCAGTGGAGGCTTTTTTAACATCATTCATGGTATCTGATAAAATTTCAAAAGCTATGTCCATCCCTTCCAAATTTTCTTTGCTAAGAGAGATAGATTTTGAGGAAGAAGAAATGGTAGAGGAAGAAGGAAAAGTTGAGTCACCCATGGTTATAAGATCGCCAGTTGGAGAAACCTGATCAATAGGTGGGGTTGAGGTAAAAGTAAGAGTGGGAAGAGGCATGTCCTGAAGAATTTCATTAGCAGAAAATTCAGGGATTGATTTATCCTGCGATGATATCGTAGGGAATGGTACATTATCTTGAGAAGAAAAAATGGGTTTATCTTGCGAAGAAGTCGCTGCAGTAGGAGATTTGCCTTGTGAAGATACTGTAGGGAAAGTAGAATGCTTGAATTCCGAAAAAGAAACAGTAGGAGCAGCAGCAGAGGCATCAAATTTATTATGGCGAGACCTTTTGGGAGATCTATCATCATTCTTATCATCCTGCGAATAATAAATCAACTGAGAAACAGAGGCAATAAAATTGCTATTAAAGGAGTAAATATTTCTAAAATACCTTACTACTCGCAGGCTATTTTTTGGAAGCCAGAGACTTCAGCTGCGAAGAAGATCTTGGTTGCGAACCAGTAGTAATGTTAGGATTCACCACGGTATATTTAGAACTGGGTTTATTCTTGCTGAAACAAAAATAGCGAAAGAAATATTAAAAGAAGAACAGAATCAAGATGAAGTAATTTCAAAAAGGAAGATCAATCAAGAGAACAGTCAAAATCGATGAAATAAACGAACCTGGATGCCATGAAAACGATAACAGAAAGATAATAAAAGAAGACGATGAAGATGAACAGCGGGAAATAATTGCGATTTATGAGGAAGATAGAGAAGAAGAGAAGGAATGTTTCTCACGGGTAATTTTCCTTTAAATAGAAGAAAAAAAGAGTGACCGGGATAACATTAAATATACCTAGGTAAAAGAGTAATTTTAGACACGTGTAAACGGTCATCCCAAGATTCAAGGAATCAAATTGAAATAGATTTCTGTGGGAAATTGAAGATATATTACTTCTTATTCACTTCGCAAAGCTTCGGAACTTCGCAAAAGAATAGAGGCAAGTACGTACTTTTCAAGTCCAAAGATTCTTTCACTCGTTCCTCATCAACAAATGTCAAAGAACACCACGGTAACAAATTTTTCCTTAAATATCGCTCTCCAAGCAATATTCAAGGAAAAAGAGGCAAGATGTAGGATCAGAATATCACAACTCCAATACTTCGCGAGATTAATAAGCATCCATCGCGTCGCGAAGGAGTCGCGTGGAGGTAAATAAATGACGTAATGGATGACGACAGCCAAAACATGAGAAAAGTGTGAAGACTTGGCGAGATTAAGGGGTGTCGCAAGGACAGACAATTACACACTCGCGAGGATTCGCGAGTCATTTCCGAAAATAAAGGACAGCTTAGTTGTCATCCACTATGTAATACCCTATATAAAGGGTCGAGTAAGTCTGTTGTAGGAGAGGTCTGTTTGAATTGGGAAGCAAGTCATTAGGAGAGAGAAAATTAAGAGTGATTGTAATCCTTTGAGCTCTGTTCTACATTTCTTTGTAAACTTTTCAAGAAAACAATTAATAAAACACATTATTATTCATCTTCAAATGTATGGATTAAGCAAATTCGAGTGAGGGGTGTAGTGTAGGTTTTCCTGCAACTACATATGCGCTAGAAACAGGGACGAACAAGATTGAAGATCGAAGAATACAATTAAAATCGCTTAAATCAAGAAAATGAGAAAGGAAAAGGTTAAATCAGGTGAGATAGAATAATTAAGAAGCAAGGAACATAATGAAGAAATGGAATACAATTCAATTACAAAAGAAATGGTTAATGAATTCCACGAAAATATTAGAGGAAGGATACATAAACGAGATTTTGAAGGAAAGAAGATTATAGATGAGGAGAAGACATCGTCTTTGAAGGAATGGGAAAAGCAGAAAATAACATTCACAGCCGCGGAAGTTCCTAGAGAAAATTTGAATCATATATTGACCGCGGTCGTAAGCGTCAAAAATAAATTACACTTTCTTACTACTCAAAATATAAATATAGCAAGGGCAAGAAAGGATCGATCCCAGAGAGGTCTAGGTTGTCAAATTGTTATGGTTTCCTATATAAAACACCGGGATTTTACGATTGTGTAAATAAATATAAACAAAAAAGCAAATAAACAAAGCACGCAAATCAAGAATGTGAAATATTGGATAAAGGTTTCATCTTCAATTGTAAACAAGTTTATGAATGTATGAATAGAATTAAGTATTTAATCTCGCTATCATCAAAAGCCATGGAATACCTTATTGCAAGAATACTCAGTAATTTCCAAAGTTATCAACACACACATTAGGGCTGCGTATGTGAGATCTACCTAAAGAATAACCTAACGCCTTGCGCTAATCAAGTTCAATTCCTAGGAGCATTAAGTTTCGAAATAGGCTAATCAATGCAATTGAAATACATTGCGCAAACAATTCGAACAAAGGTCAATTTCTACATATGATTACAAGGATGTATCACTACAACCTATAATCATATCATGCTACTCGTATTCAAGGTTATCGCTCGATGAAAACCCTAAAATAGCTATAGATATGGATGTGAGTTCAATCAATTCTAGACTCGACTAAACAAACATTCAATCATATTGCAATCCATCAATCATGCAATTATTGTAACTTGTAGAAATCATACGATAATATTGAGAGAAAACTAATTCATAAAAATCATAACTTGGTTGCAAAATCCAACTACATCTTCAACCAATAATAAAAACTTAGTTACTCATGGCATAGGAGTTCATAGCAAGAAGAAGGAGAAAACCTATCATGTTTCTAAACCCCAGAACCAAAAGTATGAGTTCTCCCTAATGGAGATATATCCAGGTTTAGAAAAAGAGTTTTCTATTTATATGCTTTTCTCCCCATAAGGATACTTTCCCAAAATTAGGTTAAGTCTTCTCCAAACCCGTCTCAAATTCGTCCACCAAGCCCAGGAGTGAAAAATATGTCTCTGGAATTTTAGGTCCAAAAGCGTCGCCGGAATTGCTGACGTCATCGCCGGAATCCGGTCCTGGCCGCCGGAATCCGTCGCCCGGAAAATTTGTCTCAAAGCTACTTGAATCATCGGAAACTGTCACCAACAAGTATGTACTTCCAGCAACTCATCTCCCCTTCTCTGCATTCCAAACATTCACAAAAAATCATCCAAACCAATTCTTTATCTCTTGCGAAAACGCGCCCAAAAGCGTGATGCGTAGCTCATATGTCCGGCCGTCGATTCTTGCATCCGACTCATACCCCCCTCGCGATTCACTGAAATATTGCGATCGACACTCTAAGCTCCGAAATCCGACAACCGGAAGTATGCTTACCGGTGCGCCATTTTCACTCCGTTTTCGCACTATTTCTGCGGCTTCAAAAATCCATTCCCTGCTTGCAAACTCGTGCCTGGTGCTTCTCTTATAACTCACTCGCAATGCCACCATCAAACTCTGCCACTTCCATCCTTGGCTCAGTTCCTGCACCAACTTTGCCACATTCTCCAAAGATCTCCCCGCCTCTCATCAACCACAACCGCCATTACTGCAAAGACATCTCAGACTCCGCTCCATTCAAATCACTTCGATGTTTGAAGAACCCAGCCAATTCATCACTTGTTCTTCCACGATCCGCAGTACACATTCTCGTACTCCATTCTTCACTCCATCTCGAAACACCACCTCGCGCATTCCAACTCAAGCCACCGATCTCATATGACAAGACACAAGAAGAATGACTCTGCGCACCAATCTTCACTTCACTCGCTATATTAACTCCAGGCCTCAATTCCATTGCCTACCTGCAGATGCCAACCATTCCGCCTGCAGCCTCTCGCATCCCTGTTCAAGCCATAACATTCACCTGCAATTTCAGCTCTTGTGCAACTTCAACCGCCGTTTCTTGAGACTGCACCTGTTGAACTCCAACAATCAACCACTGCAACAATGCCGGAATGCAGCCTTCACTCCGACTGCACCTTGTTCTCCATCTGCGCAACCCTGCAGCCTTCCCGATCTTGCAATAGCTATGAAATCCCACCAACACAAAGAACGTCAATGCTAACACCTAACATCGCCAGTGCCAGTTCACTTCAGCTTCAAATTCAGTTCACTTGGCCATCAAAAACCCATATTGCATATCCTTCTGCTACTGCTTCTAACCATTTGTTCATTCCCTGTAATCAACCACACATTCAACCCATCACCAACAGTTCATCCCAGTTCAACACCGAGTCCCCATTTCCTTAGCCATCTCCTCGGGCTCCGCATACCAACAGACTCATCTCAAGCTCCATTTGATCTTTACCTCGTAATGCACATCTCAGGCCTTGCTCTCCATATGGTTCAACCATTGTGAACTATAAGCACAACTCATAAGTCATCTCGGTTGCGGGTGTAGCTTAACCTCCGATTATGGTATCTCTTTCTCATTCTTCGTCATATCTCGAGCTCTCTCACAACAACAGCCCATCATCGACGCCTTCTTGATCATCAATCACTAGCAACAGCTCATACTCCTTGATACTTGCTCATTCCTATTCTATGCACTTCCTTGCATACCACGGACATCACCGGCTCGAACTCCACAAACAGTAATCCCCGACAAAGAAACTAGCTCGAACTCGCCATGGATAGTAGCGCAAACAATCAACACCGCATTTGCCTTGCCTTGCAACTTGCGGCTCCAACTCCACTTGCTACTCCACAACACCACAACTGCAACTCCATTGTTATTAACACTCGGCCTAACAAAGACTCTAACATCTTTGGCACTTCCTCACCGCCGGAATCGAGCCAACACCAGGCTCCACCATCTCAAGCGCCACTATCCCATTTGCTTGACCAACTTCTCGAAGTCTCGGCCATATTATCGAACATTTGATGTGCACCGATTCGGTTAATGGAGAAAGAACTTAACCAAAGGATTTCAAGCCTCTCTGGCACCTTCCTGTGAGCAATCAAATTCCATACACACCCATTCAATCAATATTACATCTCGAAACCAACATGAAATCATACTCGAACTTCCCTCGATCCACGTAACCCAAAACCTCATTTAACCTTCCACTCATCTTTCACTCTAGTGCTATCGAGCTTTCCTTTCTTCTCTCGTATTTCTCCATCAACAACACAAACTAAACCCAATGTCTCGCGTCCTTGACGAACTCGATCCTCTCTTAAAAATACTCAATCAGACCTGAGCTTTCCGGCCTGAACTTTTGGTTGCAGCTTTTGGTTTCTGGTTCTGAACAAAGATGAAATGGGTGTTAACATTCGACCTAGCTTTTGGTTATAAGGGAGTGGGTGCCCCTTAACGAGTTGTCGTCTGCACTTAACAATCCTCATTCACTGTCAGTCTACCGAGACTGACAGTTCATTTCCTGTTCTGCGGCTGCCCTGAGTAATTGTGCTGTCTGTCTTTACATGATCTGTCTTTGTCTCACTTTTGCATAACTTTAACTTGCTTCGAGGCTTCTAACTTCCTCATACGAGATCGAATAACCTCGTTCTTTCGCATTTGCCTTCGTCTTTTCGTCCTCTTCAAGGTGATACAAAGAAATTCCGGATTTGAGCGAAGTTCCGCTTCTTTTGCTCCGATGACTCCAAAACACCTAATACACTCAAAAGCGAACATAAGATACATAATTTACAAGAAAAATAACAAAGAAAGCATAAATACTAGATATTAAATTAGGTGTTTATCACACCTATCATATATCTCCACTAGTGATCACGATAAATGCAAGCAGAAAAAGAGAAGAATCGGCAAAGGTAGCGGAAGAATGGGAAATAAATAGAACTTTGGTGGATACGGGAGTTTGGTGAGTATCATGTTTTACCATACTTACAAAAACTAGGATATAAAGATGAAGAAATGAGTTCTCCAAGATATTATATTCACGGTTTTGGAAAATCTATAACAAGATACCTAAAGGGGAGATAAAATTACGAATTTTACTCGGAGAAATTGAAACACAAGTAACATTAAGTGTAGTGGATATGGAATCGCCATACCACATATTGTTAGGGAGACCTTGGGTACATGCAATTAAGGCGGTAGCGTCAACACTCCATCAGTGCATCAAATTTCCTGTGCGAGTGGAATTGGTGAGATCGGAGGAGATATTGATAAAGGAAGAATATACCATCAAATCGAGGTTAAGCATTATGAAGGGAAAGTGAAGAAGCGAAAAGATCGCAAGAAGATGATAAAAGCGACTAAGAAAGAAGAAGAATTTAGAATTTACATGATAAGAGCAAAAAGAGGGAAAAGGAATACAGCGAAATCATGGAAAAAGGGAGTGAGTTCACGAAGGAAATGAGAGGACCAACTCCTATGGGAGAACCAAAGTCTAGTTATGTCGCGAAGAGAACAAACAAAAGAAGTGAATGTTGGAACCGAGGAGGAACCTAAAATCTTAAAAATTGGGACTAAAATGGAAGCGGATGAAGAAAGAAGAACTGTTGAGTTGTTGAGAGATTACAAATATATTTTCGCATGGGATATGGATGAAATGCCTGGTATAGATCCATCAGTGGCTTGCCATAAATTAGAAATTGACAAGAATGTAAAACCATTTAAACAAAGAATTAGAAAGATCGCGACAAAGATATCACCCTCAAATAGAAGAAGAATTGCGGAAAATGTTGGAGGCGGGAATTATTAGACAAGCAAAATATCCCGAATGGATAGCAAATATGGTTATAGTCCCAAAGAAGAAAAAGGAATAAGAATTTGTATAGACTTTCTTGATCTAAATAAAGCTTGTCCAAAAGATAGCTTCCCATTACCGACATATCCATGATTGGTTGAAGCAAATGGGAGAAACGAAAGGATATCATCTCTTGATGGATATAAGGGTTACAATCAAATTCCTCTCGCCAAGAAGACCAAGAACATACTTTACTTTCTTTGCTCCAAGAGGATTGTCTTGTTATACAAAAATGCCGTTTGGTCTGCGAAATGCCGGTGCGACATACCAAAGGATGGTGGAGAAGGTGTTCGCGAGATGGATACATAAAACATTGGAGGTATATGTAGATGATATGTTAATAAAAAGTAGAAAAGCAAAAGACCATGTACAGGATTTGAAGGAAATTTTTGAACAAATGAGGCAATTTAATATCAAAGTAAACCCCCGAAAAATGCACCTTTGGAGTCGCCTCTGGAAAATTTTTAGGGTACATTGTACCCTAAGGAATTCAAGTCGACCCAGAAAAAGTACAAGCAGTTCGCGATATGCCAACACCGGCGACAATAAAAGATGTTCAAAAGTTAAATGGATTGTTAGCTTCGCTAGGGAGGTTCATCTCGCGATCATCTGACAAATGCAAGCACTTTTTCAATATCCTTAGAAAGGGATCGAAGTTTAAATGGACAGATGAGTGCGAGAAAGCCTTGCAAGGAATAAAAGAACATTTAATGGGTATATCAATTTTGCAAAAAGCGGAAGAAGGAGAAGAATTGTTGATCTATCTTGCGACAACTTCGCATGCATTAAGTGCAGTGTTACTGCGAGTGGACGCAGGAATAGAAAAACCAATTTATTACATCAGCAAAACTTTCAACGCTGCAGAAAGGAATTACTCAAAAATTGAAAAATTAATCTTAGCATTAGTTTATGCAACATTTAAGCTTCGTATATATTTCCAAGCGCATGTTGTCAAAGTGGTGACAAAAGTACCAATAGAATCAGTGATGAAGAATTCAAAGAGGTCGGGAAGAGTTGAAAGATGGAATGCTCAAATAAGTCATTGCAAACTCAAATATGAAATATTATCTTCGCCAAAATCACAGGTTGTCGCAGACTTTCTAGCCGAATTTCCTTTGGAAGAGGATGAATCGATAGAAGAAATGATGGATGTAGAGGAAGAACATGGAGATCCGAAAGATTTGTTAACGGAGCAGATAGATGGGAAATATTAGTATATGGGTCATCGAATGGAGAAGGAAATGGAATAGGAATTGTTGTGATATCGCCAGAGGGTAATAAAATAGCTCTTTCTTTCGATTGGGTTTGCATCAACAAATAATGAAACAGAATATGAAGCTATAATACATGATTTGCGATTTGCAATAGAAATGTGAGGATTACTAGTGATTCACAATTGGCAATTCGCCAGATAAAAGAAGAATATGCCATAAACGAATTGTCTTTGCAAAAATATAAGAAACTTGTTGACGAGTTGTCGACCTTGAGATACCAAGAATAAAGTGGAGACATATATCAAGGAGAAATAATAGGCTCATGAGATGCTTTTGCCTTTATATCAAGTATGATGACAGATCCGGTTGCAAGAAATATTAAAATACAAACACTTTTGATGCCACAATTGACAAAGAAGAAGAACAAGAAACGATGTAATGATAGTAGAAGACGAACACAAACACTCTGCGAAGAAGATTGGAGAGCAGAGCTTCATGCATATTTGCTTTGTGGAGAAACACCAAGAAATAGATTGGAAACACATAAATTAAAAAGCCGAGCAACAAATTATGAATTAAGAGATGGAGTGCTATACCGACGATCTTTCAACGGGCCTTCACTTAGATGTTTAACAAGAAAGGAAGGGAAATCATATTGAAGATGTTACATAGTGGGGATGCTTTGTAATCACACGGTGGAAGATCTTTAGCATATAAAGCAAAAATGCGGGGTTATTATTGGCCATACATGCATGAGGACGCGAAACAAGTGTCAATGCGTTGCGAGGATTGCCAAAGAAATGGGAAGAAAATACATGCACCAGGAGCTCCGTTAAATTCTTCAACAAGTGTCTGGCCATTTGGAAAATGGGGTTTAGACATTGTAGGACCATTTTTACCAGAACGGGACGGAGAAGATATTTAATCGTCGCTACAGATTATTTCACAAAATGGGCAGAGGTGAAAGCGGTACAACATATTCGCGATAAGGATGTTTTTACTTTCATATTTGAGAACATTATATGCGAATTTGGGATCCCAAACACAGTTGGTATCTGATAATGGGAAGCAGTTCGAAGGACAAAATATAGAATTGTTGCTTAATGCATTTCAGATACGATGTGGGAAATCAACTCCTCTATACCCGCAGGCTAATGGTCAGGCAGAAGCGACAAATAAAACAATCGCAGACATATTGAAGAAAAAGTTAGAAGGATACAATAAAGGGTGGTCCGAACAAGTACCCAATGCGGTATGGGCTTACAATACAACTAGAAGAGAAGCTACAGGCATGTCTCCCTTTTGTTTAACATATGGAGTTGAAGCCGTACTCCCGGACGTAAGTGAAGATTCCAACTACAAAGAAAGAAGCTTGGGAGAAAAATCTCGGTCATGGGTAACATCTTAATCAAGTTAGATGAACTAGAAGAAAAAAGAGAGAGAGCACTACAACATATGGAAAATTATCAGCGAAGATTGGCCAGAGAATATAACAAGCGTGTCAAGATACGTGAATTTCAGCCAGGTGACTTAGTGCTGCGAGAAACACCTATATATCGGCGAGAAAATGGTGGCAAGTCAAAAAGAAAATGGAATGGACCTTATATTATCAAAGAGATAGTTGGCACAGGGGCATATAGATTGATGGATCCGGAAGGCAAAGATGTAGGACAAAAACTAAATAGACCTTGGAATAGGTTATATCTTAAGAAATATTATCCATAGAAGATGGGAGAAATAGAATGAGCTGGTGATGTAATGTTTTCGCGACAGATAGATTGCGAGATCAATGGAAATAAAACAAGATTGTGCGATAACCTTCGCGAGAAAAATGATTGAATAAATTGATAAAATGAATGAGTGAGTGAATGGGACAAACCTTTATGGCGTACACCCTAGTTCGCGAATGATATTTCGCAAGAGGCAAATGTAAGACCTAAAGTACGTCATATAAGGGGGTATCTCTTAACATGGCTCGGGTGGAAGGTTACACCGCTCCCGAAACCTGGGTCATGGAGATTTGGGGCCCATGAAAGCCTATCCTGGGAGATACCTTGGATTTCCAACTATATATATAAGGTTATACCCTGGTTGGACGCCCGAGGGTCTCTTCCAAGGAGTCATGTATGACCAAGGCGCCGAGGTACACGGTTGAGTCAAGAGTGCGGGGAGCATGAAACTTCCTTACCACTCTTGACAAGTCTTGGCACATGCCGCACTCGGCCAAGAAAACTCCACTTAGGGTGCGGTCTCGTAACCATAAACCATATAGGTATAAGGGATAAGAGGTCTGCGAAAACAACCGGTTGTTGTTAAGACCGGATGGGAGGAGCTAGTCTTGTATGGCCGATGTACGCCTCCTTGAAGGGGCAACCAGGGAGAAGATAAGGGCGGCACCCTCCATTAGGGAGCTGATAAGTGTCAAAAGACGCAAATGTCATGAGGCTTTATTTTCTCAAGAGAATTTAGGCTTGTCATATTTGTGCAATGATCCTGCAGAGGCAATAATACTAACGCGAGGGTAAGACGAGATCAATGGGTTTTTACATGAAAGTGTAAGAGCGTCCTGCGATTTCGTCGCAAAGACGACAATGTCATGGGGCTTCAAGTTCGCGAGAATTTTTAGGCCTGTCATATTTTCGCAAATATAATATCCTGAAGAGGCAAAAAATACTTAAGAAATGATAAGACAAGATCAAGGGGTCATTACATGAAAATGTAAAGATGTCCTGCGATCATGTCGCAATGAGGGGTGGCAAAATAAGACCTTTACTTAGGAAGGCAAAATAAGACCACACAAATAATGATAAGGCAAGATCAATGGGTCATTACGTGAAAATGTAAAGACGTCCTGCGATCTTGTCGCAATAACAGCATTCAAGAAAGATCTTTAAACATTTTGAATATAGGCAATCGAGATTTTTCCATCGCGAGAAAGATTACACCAAAAGATTTAATGGAAAATAAAGGGATTACTTGATAAGGTGGCGAAATGATTTCTTATAATAAAACAGAAAGGGAAACTAATTCATCCAACACCGGACTTAATCTATTACAATTAAAAAGAAAAGTTCAACAAGATTACAAAGAAGATTAATTCTCTATATCAATATTCTCAGCTGAAGGAGATAGTAAAGATTCTTCAACAATCTTGTCAGCTTCACCCTCGCCAGTTAAAGGGTTTCCATCAGAGATATTCTCGCAAGGATCCTTATTGATAACTTCATTATTAGCGAGGTCTTCGCAGCTTTCATAATCATAATCACTGTCGGGAGAATTGGGTACTTCATCATCTTCAACTTCCAATGGTTCAACATAGACAGGATCAAGAGATTTAGAAAGTAAAATATTATTCACAAGAACTTCTTTGGGAGGAAATTGGCGAAGAAGTGCTTTTACGGTGATTTCTACTACGGATATCTTTAAGATGATTAAGATAGTTAAACCTCCTTCCTGCTCTGGTCGCGAGATTGGGCAAGAGAAGCAACTAGCGTTGCATTTTCCTTACAAATTTTAGCATGCGCCGCTTCCAAAGTAGATAGAGAAGAGTGAAGATTTTTCTCAGATTCTGCAAGAGTAAAGGAAGACATTAAAATTATGAGATGGAAAGTGGTATATAATGGAAAAGAAAAATTAGAAAAGAAAAATAATGGAAAAGGCAAATCAAATCTTATGACTACCTTCCTTCGAGACAAGATATTGAGTAAGGGCCAAGCAATTATTCCCCAAGTTTTCCATGGCATTATCAAAACCATCACCGACAAGACCTTTTAACCGCGACCGCAAACTCTTTTCGTTAGAAATCAATAACTTATTTTGATTCGCAAGGAAGAATGGGATTCTTTTAACTTGGTATAATCATCCTTGAGTTGGTTGGTTTTCACACTTAGATTTATTCTATTTTGAATAAGTTTATCTCTTTCAGTGGTAGTATCTTCAAGTTTATTTTTCAGTAGGCAGATAGACTGTTCTTGCTCATTCAATGTTTTTTTACAAGCATCAAGTTGTTGCGAGGATATTGCCACCTTATCCAATAAAGCTCGCCTCTCTTGAGATAAAGTTCCATTTTCATCTGATAAGGTTTCCAACTCCAAATTAGATTTATTCAAAGAATATGAGAGACGCGACACTTCATTACTTAATAATTCTTGGTTTTGAACTAAGCAGATGTTTTCTTGAGAAAGATTATTTATTTGATCCATAGAAAATGTATGAAGATTATCTAAACGATTATCTTTGTTCCATCCGTGTCTCTTTCCTGTTCGAGTCTCTTCCACAATAGATTCCAGTTGATATATCTCCATCTTACGTTTAAGTGCAAAACTTGAGAGGCGAACCAAGTTTTTAAAAAAAAAAAAAAAAAAAAAAAAAAGGGGGGGGGGTGAGGAGAGATACCTTTTAATTCTTCATTTTTCTTGCGAAGGTTATCGCGGTCCAACAAAGTATTATGAAGATTATTCTTCAAAGTCTTAATTTCTTGTTCTAAGGATACTCGCGATATCGTATCGGAACCAAAGTATTTACCCAAAGATTCGAAAACGCTAGATCTGGTGGGATCAGTGGAGGATTTTTTAACATCATTCATGGTATCTGATAAACTTTTAAAAGCTATGTCCATCCCTTCCAAATTTTCTTTGCTAAGAGAGATAGATTTTGAGGAAGAAGAAATGGTAGAGGAAGAAGGAAAAGTTGAGTCACCCATGGTTATAAGATCGCCAGTTGGAGAAACCTGATCAATAGGTGGGGTTGAGGTAAAAGTAAGAGTGGGAAGAGGCATGTCCTGAAGAATTTCATTAGCAGAAAATTCAGGGATTGATTTATCCTGCGATGATATCGTAGGGAATGGTACATTATCTTGAGAAGAAAAAATGGGTTTATCTTGCGAAGAAGTCGCTGCAGTAGGAGATTTGCCTTGTGAAGATACGTAGGGAAAGTAGAATGCTTGAATTCCGAAAAAGAAACAAAGGAGAGCGGCAGCAGAGGCATCAAATTTATTATGGCGAGACCTTTTGGGAGATCTATCATCATTCTTATCATCCTGCGAATAATAAATCAATCGAGAAACAGGCAATAAAATTGCTATTAAAGGAGTAAATATTTCTAAAATACCTTACTACTCATGCAGTCTGTTTTGGAAGCCGAGACTTCAATGAAGAAGATCTTGGTTGCGAACCAAGAGTAATGTTAGGATTCACCACGGTATATTTAGAATCGGGTTTATTCTTGTTTGAAACAAAAATAGCGAAAGAAATATCAAAAGAAGAACAGAATCAAGATGAAGTAATTTCAAAAGGAAGATCAATTAAGAGAACAGTCAAAATCGATGAAATAAACGAACCTGGATGCCATGAAAACGATAACAGAAAGATAATAAAAAGAAGACGATGAAGATGAACAGCAGGAAATAATTGCAGACGATGAGGAAGATAGAGAAGAAGAGAAGGAATGTTTCTCACAGTAATTTTCCTTTAAATAGAAGAAAAAGAGTGACCTGGATAACATTAAATATACCAGGTAAAAAGAGTAATTTTAGACACGTGTAAACGGTCATCCCAAGATTCAAGGAATCAAATTGAAATAGATTTCTGTGGGAAATTGAAGATATATTACTTCTTATTCACTTCGCAAAGCTTCGGAACTTCGCAAAAGAATAGAGGCAAGTACGTACTTTTTAAGTCCAGTATTGTTTCACTCGTTCCTCATCAACAAATGTCAAAGAACACCACGGTAACAAATTTTTCCTTAAATATCGCTCTCCAAGCAATATTCAAGGAAAAAGAGGCAAGATGTAGGATCAGAATATCACAACTCCAATATTTCGCGAGATTAATAAACGACTGCGTCGCGAAGGAGTCGCGTGGAGGTAAATAAATGACGTAATGGATGACGACAAACAAAAACATGAGAAAAGTGTGAAGACTTGGCGAGATTAAGGGGTGTCGCAAGGACAGACAATTACACACTCGCGAGGATTCGCGAGTCATTTCCGAAAATAAAGGACAGCTTAGCTGTCATCCACTATGTAATACCCTATATAAAGGGTCGAGTAAGTCTGTTGTAGGAGAGGTCTGTTTGAATTGGGAAGCAAGTCATTAGGAGAGAGAAAATTAAGAGTGATTGTAATCCTTTGAGCTCTGTTCTACATTTCTTTGTAAACTTTTCAAGAAAACAATTAATAAAACACATTATTATTCATCTTCAAATGTATGGATTAAGCAAATTCGAGTGAGGGGTGTAGTGTAGGTTTTCCTGCAACTACAGGAATTTCTAATGGACAGTATGTGGATCGCCTCCTATTCACATGCTGGGACCATAACATGATCGTTGGGATATTTTCCAATGCATTTTTTCATAATTTCCAGTCTAATATGTTCATGATGGAGTATGAACTTGCTGAAGGCCTATCACTGTCAAAAGCATTGGGAGAACTGCTGCGGCCACCCACTGCAGATATACGTTTCTTGTTGATTGAGGGGAGTAACATGCTCTCTCTATTCAAGGAGGTAAGCATATTAAAGCTCTTAAATGATGCACTTTCGTATTTAAAAGTTAATTTGTTTCATTGAAATTGTATGTCTTTTCTTTGCAGGTAGACGGTTTTCCAGCTGTTCGTAAGGATATTAAACTTCAGTACGGCGAGTTCATGCCCAGACCCTTTATGGCAGTTGCTGTAAGTAACGTATATGTGGCACCGAAAAACTTCACCATGTTGTATGACTTTCTTAATCAAGCTGAAGGAGATGAGATTGCAGAAATAGCTTTTGGGGAAAAAAATTGTCAAGTTTCTCTGGGATGCTTACAACTGCAAGTAGAGGGACCTTCATTTTGTGTTATAGGTAGTCTTATACTGGATATTGTAGTGAGAAACAGGCTTGTCTCACCACGACCAGTTTGGAATCTTAATATTTCACTTTTGAGGAGATTATACGAGGTGGTGTATCTCCCTACATCAAAGCCATTGATGTATTTTGGTAAGACCAGCATTTATTTTGTTTTATATTTAAGCTTTATATTTTGATTTATCTATGATATATTCTTGTGGTTTTTTTATGTAGGTGATAGCCGAGTTGTTGCTGCGTTTAAGATGAATGGTGTTGTTGTTGCTAGAGCAATGTATTTGACTAGGGGGTTGCTTTATGAGGGGCATCATAGTTGAGGGCGGAGGGGAGTTGGGGAGGGGAGTTAGTTGGAGAAGGTACTTCACTTTTTCGGTGTTTGGCATCAATTTGTTTTCCTTCAACTGCGTTTGGAACCTGTGAGAGTTCAGGGCGGAGGGAAGTTAGGGAGGGGAGGTAGTTGGAGAAGGTACTTCACTTTTTCAGTGTTTGGCATCAATTTGTTTTTTTGGAGAAGGTACTTCACTTTTTCTGTGTCTGGCATCAATTTGTTTTTCCTTCCAGGGAAATGAAGTCATACCCCCGACTTCCCGGACTTTGAATTCCTCCTTTTATCTCCCGCCCATATGTAAAAGAAATTATGTGTTTTTCTCCTTTATCTATCTATAATAGTAGTGTGACCATTCTTCTCACAAGCTTAAGGGTGGTGCAGATTGCAGAAAATCAATTATGAATTAATTTTACTAGATTAGTTTTTTTTTGTTTTAACCATACTTTAGATTTGGTGTGCGCGCGGCTTTGCCTCGCCCCACGATACATTAAACAGGTGGAGAAAGGTAGGAAATATTTGTTGATTTTATTTATTTTTTCCTTCATTTTTATAGAAAATGTGTGAAATATGTGAGTTTTTTTTCTTTCCATTATGTGTTAATCTCTACTCTTAACTTTCCAAAATCTCTCTTGGATTGCGTACCACTTTAAAAGGTCAGCAGTTAGCTTAGCTAGGTCCTTGGCCTTATCCCTATAGTAACTTCACCTATTTGTTTGGTCTAGGTTGTTTTTGATAAGAGCTATGTTATGTTTAATGTTGCCAAAAGTTGTTTTATTTTCCATAGAAGATAACTTTTTTTGTCATAACAAAAAGGTAGGGCTGCACCTGCACATGGTTTTTCTTTTTTTTTTTTTGATGGAAAGGTTAAATATAATAAAAACTAGCAAATATAGTACAATTGGTTTACAATTTCGTTTTTATCGAATACCTAGGAATAAATGTTAGATTTTTGAATTTTTAACTGCAAATGTGTAGACATATATTGAAGATTTTTTATCCTTGCTTCCTTTGCAATGTGATCCGCAGCAGAGTTATGTTTTCTATTTATGTACATCACCTGTGCTTGGGATAATTCTTCCAAAATTGTCCTGGCTTCTTGCAAAGTGTTTTCCGCTGTCCAAGGGGCTTCTATACTTACCTTATTGATGTTGTCTGCAAAAGTTTTGCAGTGAGTGACTATGGAAACACTTGATAGTATGTTATTCTTTAACCAAGTAGCTTCCTTTAACAAGGCTTTCGTTTCCGCGTGAAAAGCTGAAGTAGCCCACTCCGAATCCGCTGATATATGCATAAAAGTCTCATGATCCACTGAGTACAAAAGCATAACCCATAGAAGAGTCTTCTTTTCTAAAGGATGCATCAATAAAGATTATCCAATGTGTGTTTATGTCAGACCAGTTATTCCAAACTAAGGTTCCTTTATTTCGGGAAATTCCTTTTTGGATAAATTTAGTAGGAATAGAGTTCAGCTATCTATTAATCTGATCCATTAAGTTTCTTTGGGCCGGGATTGATCTTTTCGAAGACTACTGACCATCTATGTTTCCAGATGAACCACATGATTGTTGTTATTTTTCCTGAAAACTGAACAAAATCAGGATCCGATAACCAACCACCAATCCAATCATTAACCGAGCTTGTGCTACTTCTAGTATTGATGGTTTCTAAAGAAAAACCGAACCATATTGCTCTTGCAAAAGGACAGAATCCGAAAAGATGTTGTTCATTTTCCTGCTCCTGAGAATTGCACATCTGACAATGAGGGTCTATTGCTGGATTATGGGCTCCGAGCCTGGAAGAAGTGGGGAGAGCTTGTTGCGCTAATTTCCAAATAAATAATCTTATTCTTGGGATTACTTGTATTTTCCATTTTTTTTCCAAGGGAAACCTGTCGAATTATCATTTTCTTGATCTTGGTTAACCAGAAAATTGTAGATGTTCTTTGTCGTGAAATTTCCTGACTGATGATGCTTCCATCTGATTTTGTCTTGTTCTTCTCTCTTCGGCGTTATTGCTTGAATTTTTGCTCTGACATCTGGTTGAAAGTATATGTTCAGTTTTTCTTGATCCCATGTATTTTCTTCTGTTATCAGCTCCTGGACCAATTTTGGTGTCGGTTCTTGAATATTGGTCGGTTGGGTAATTATATCAGCATTAGGTATCCACTAGTCCTCCTAGATTTTTGTAGAAGCTTCGTTTTTTACTTGTCAAACGAAATTACCCTTTATTAGGTTTAGACCTTTTTGTATACTCGTCCAGATCCAGGAAAGATTAGAAGTTCTAGAAGAATTTAGAGGGTGGGAGTTAGGGAAATATTTAGCTTCTAGGATTTGGACCCAAAGTTGATCACGGTCTGTAATTAGCCTACATGCGAGTTTTGTGAGGAGAGCTATATTGAAATGGTGTGGATTTTTAATTCCTAGCCCCCTTGAGAAATAGGCTTGCATATATTGGTCCAAGCTCTAATGTATCCTCCTATATTCTTGGACTTATCCTTATTCCACCAGAAGTATCTTTGGATTCTATCCATTTGATCGAGAGTTTCTTTTGGTAATGCAAGGATTTGGATTTGGTATGTGGGGTAAGCTTGGAGAACCGATTTTATTAGCACTGTTTTACCTGCTTGAGAAAGAAGTTTAGATTTCCAGCCTTGAAGGGTAGCATAGTGATTTTGGAGGAGAGGTTCGAAATTCTGGTTTCTGTTCTTATCAAATAAAAGAGGTGTCCCCAAATATCTATCATTTTTTGTCATCAACGGGACTTTAAGAATTTTAGCTATGATTTTCCCGTGTTTCGGATGAATGCGTTTACTGAAGTAGATCTCGGATTTTTGAAGATTAACCATCTGCCCAGTAATTTCCCCGAACCTAGATAAAATATCTAGAACATTTTTTGCTTCCCCTAAATCGTCTTTTGTGAATTGAAAACAATCATCGGCAAAGAAAATGTGAGAAACGTTTGGGGCATGATTATTTATTTTAAAACCCAAATTTTTTTTTTATCCGCTACCGCTTTTTCTAGGAGTCTAGAAAGAATTTCCTTGCAAATTAGGAAAAGGTATGGAGATAGCGGATCACCTTGTCTTAATCCCCTAGATGTGGAAAACTTCGGCCCTGGAGAACCGTTCAGAAGGATGGAGAAGGAGGTGGTCGAAATACATTGCATGATAATATCTACCCAAGAGTCGTTAAATCCAAATGCAATAAGAGCTGAGTTAAGGAATTTCCACTCCACCCTATCAAAAGCTTTTGACAGATCTAACTTTAGCTTAAGATGACCTTTTCTAGCTTTAGAAATTTTCATAGAGTGGATGAGCTCATGGGCTATGATGATGTTATCAGTGATTTGTCTCCCAGGGAGGAAAGACGATTGATTAGGGGAAATTAACTTATTCAGGATGGGCTTTAACCTATTTGCTAGAATCTTGGATATGATCTTATAGATTGTATTACTTAGGCTGATTGGTCGGAAATCGACTGGAGTTTGGGGGGTGGCTATTTTGGGATAAGGTTTATATAAGAATGGTTAAACTCTGGATCTAGTAATCCACTTTTAAAGAAATCTTGAATGGTTAATATGATGTCTAGGCCCAAAATCTCCCAAGTAGCTTTGAAGAAACCTGGTTGATACCCATCTGGACCAGGGGCTCCCCACTGATTCATGTTAGAAATGGTTTTCCAAATTTCTTCTTTAGATGGAATTTCGACTAGAGATAGATTTTCAGCTTCTGAAATACAAGGCTTAATAATATCTGAAAGGTCGCCTCCAAGGTTATTATCTTGAGAATTTCCTATTTGAGAGAAGTGATTCACTACGAGGGCTGCACATGGGTTGGATTGGGTCGATTTTGGCCTCACCCACCACCCAACCCACTGATAGTGGGTAACATAATAAGTTGTCACTCGCAAATGGGTCGGTTTTCCCCGACCCATATTACGGCGGGTTGAACCGGGTGGGTGATGGGTTGACCCATATTACATCGGGTTGAACCGGGTGGGTGATGGGTTGACCCATATTACATCGGGTGGTGGGTGGACCCATATTACGGCGGGTTGAACCGGGTGGGTGGTGGGTTACCCATCGTAAAATACAATGAACATTACATTACAGTTACAAATTTACGGTCTTATTGTTAAACTTACCTGTATACAAATAACTAAGACTCTTATAGATTGAGTAACTCTCTGTGAACTTTTTCTGCTCCTTTAATCTAACTTTCAAAAAAAAAAAAAAAAAAAAAAAAAAACTCACAGATTGGATGTAATAGCTTTTATCAAAAAGCCGACCCCAAGTCGAGCGTAGACAATTAACATCATAAGAAGTTACTTAAAAGTGTAGACAATTAACATCATAAGCTGACTCTTACATCCAAAAAGGCATTTATAAGCATTATATATCATTACTTCAACGGTTGTGGTTTGTCTAGGATAGGTAATCTAAGTGTTAGAATTAACTTAGAAATATTTAGGCGGGTGGGTGGGTGGGTTGGGTCGGGTGAGGGAAGTTGTGACCCACAGACGACCCACCATACAATGGGTTCCTGTATCCTAGTATCCCAACACTCTTGAATGAGAGGTTTACAACCTTCATGCTTCATCCAGTCACCAAAATATTTAAAGGGAGTAGGTCCGTCATTCCAAGTATTATGAGTATTTAGACAAATAGGCACATGATCAAAAGTTATCTTACCTAAATTTCTTACAGAAGAGTTAGCAAAATATATATTCCACATGGCATTCATTGAGGCCCTGTCTAATCTTTCTTCTATGAAATCAATGCCAGATCTCCTATTGTTCCAAGTAAAAGTATAGCCTATAAATCTTAGGTCTGTCAAACCACAATTACTAATTAAGTTGTTGAAAGTTCTAGCTTCTGATTCATTAAAAGGGAATTTGCTTTTTTATTTCTTCGTTGTGAAGAACAACATTGCAATTGCCTAGTACAATCCAAGGCATATCAATAGTATTTGCTAATTGTTGAACAATGTTCCAAGACTCAACTTTTTCTCTTGTATAGGAACTCCCATAAAAACAAGTCAGACGCCACTTAGATCTATTATTACAAGCATGGATGTCCACATTTAGGTGATTATGGTTGTGATCAATAATATCTAATTTCATGTTATCTTTCCGGATCAGGCATAACCCGCCTGCAGAACCCCTAGGAGACACTAGCCAGTAATTGCTTATATTTAATCTCCTAAGAATCTTATGCATTGCCACATTTTGTTGTTTGGTTTCGGACAAAAACAAAATATCAGGATTATTTATGTTCAAAATATCTTTAACACTATCAATCTTAGCAGGTTTTCCCAACCCTTGGCAGTTCCAAGTGATAACACTAATGAACTGCCGAAAGTAGGAGACTATGGGATACTCTAGGGAAGGTAGCACAAGGCTACCATCAAGGCAAAAAGAACAATTCAATACCATTTTATTTTTTTCAATTGGACACTAAAGATAAGTATGTCAAATTAATTTTGAAGTACCCCTTCATAGGGTTTATGAAAACAGTAGTTGTAGCCCATATTAACAATTTATAAACATACATTATTGAGCAGTTATGATTTATATCCTGAGTTCGCAAGATGTTTGCATGCTTTCTAAAATGTCGTTCACTATTGTTGTGGGTCAAAAATTTATAGAACAAATATTTTTCAGAAGGTTCACTTACCTCTTCCAGCTGCAGGGGATAAGAGATTAAAGTTGATGTAAATATCTCTGTTGCTTCCAATCTTTCCTCACTCTCAAAGTAGCAAGACAATCCTTTCAAAGACTTTCCTTGAAACCCCGGTTTTGCAATATTTTCCTTTTCTTCCGGTTATAGTAGGTACTAGACTTCCGAATTGAAAACCGGACTTCCATAAAAATTGGTAATACGGTAAGTTAAGTTTTACTCAGATTCTTTTTCACTTGGAGAAGCAGATCATATCAAATTTTTTGATATGATCGTTATTCACACGTTCAACCTTTCTGTAAACCTTCCGGTCCTCCCGATTTCGATCCATTGATTGAGTTTTTAGTTTTTAAACTAATTATATGTCCCCAAGTGGCCTCATCGAAATGTTTGCTTCATAAAAGCCAAGGATGCCAAGGATTCATCACAGTTAAGTGTGGGAGCTTATTTGTCTAGGCTTTTAAGTTTTTATATGTTTAGGCCTTTGAGTCTTCAGATGTTTCGTATGTACATGGAACAATGAAATCTTGGTAATTAAGATCTCCAGTGCCAATAATAAACCACTAAAGCTTACTGATTCGCACCATCTTAATTATATTTTGTCACCGAAGGAAAGAAATGGCAGAAACTATAAGCTTAAATATTTAATTTGGCCAAAAACCATAAGCTTAAAATTTTAATTTGGTAAGTATAGCTAGTGTTATTTGTGAATATTGTTTAATTTGCATAGACGTTTTCGGTCATCTTCAGACCCAAAATGATATATTATGTAAATTAAAACTATAAGGGTAGTTCTTATGAAGTTGGCAAATTTGATTTGTCAATTTTGTTCCCCCTATGGAGTTGATTTGCCAATTTTGTTCCCAGTATGGGATGATCAATTTTTATTTTATTTTTATTTTATGCTAGAAAAGATAAATATATTAAGCTGAAATGAATGAAGTACAGAGTTTAGAAGATGAAATAAGGTGGTGAGCTTCCCCATTCGTTTGTTATAGCACTCTTCATATTATATTTGGTTGCTTTGTCTGCCGAACCATTACACTCTCTACTAACATAAACCAAAATGTAGAGTGAAAAAAAGTTCATAAGAAATAAGCAATCATCTAAAATAAAGGAACTAGACCAGCTAATCTAGTTAGAACTTTTATTTAAGTATAGAGATAACAATTTTGGCATCTCCTTTTATAGAAATATTTGAGAAGTTCAACGTCTTGAGCCATTTGACAGCTTCCAGAACTGCCAAGCTTTCAGCTTCCTCTGCATCACTTGCTAGACCGAAGAATGGTTTTGCAACCCTTGTAGTTACCCTCTGTATTTTTTAAGATTATGCCAATACCAGATATGTGCGTGTTTAAATCAAATGAGTGATAAGCACGTCAGTGCAACATTTTTACTCCCATATTTACACTAGTTAGGACTCGTATTTTGCTAATAATATTGTTTTAAGACATTTGCAAGAATTACAAGTGAAACCCGATCACCGGGAGGATAAACGGCTAAATGTAAAGCTAAATGGAGTCTGCGACAACAATCACCAAAATTACTTATGGCAACAGAAGGAGACAACTTAGTTGATGTGGGCTGCCAAGTCACCACTCAAGTTACTAAAAGCAGAAAAACAAAGATATTTCGCTTCATAAAAGGTCATTTTTTTTGTTTTTAGAAGTCGTTCTGAAATTTTACGCTCATAACTTTTAGAAGTCAAAAAATTATTAGTTTTTTCTTTTTTTGGACATTTTTTGGACATAAAGAAGGGTGAAATTTAGAAAATAAAAATGAGAAGCAGGTACAAGGAGTTGGCACAAGTCCAAAAATTAGCCCATATTGCAGAGAACCATCTCTAATTACAATCTATAATTGCGTCCCAATTAGTTACAAAATGCCTTAAAGTATAACAACTGAATCAGGGACGGATCCAAGATTTCTTTTGGGGTAGGGCTGGATTATCACAATTCAGAAGGCGATCGAGGTCGCGGCAATTTTTTTTGCAAATCTGATAGCTAGTATGCAGTTTACATCCACAAATGAAATACTTAGTAGATAGATAGATATTAAAAATTAAAACGATCAAAATCATTAACAAGAAGTGATCACGGATTGAAAAGTATATTTTACGGAAGGGAAATGAGAGATAATTATATTGAGAGAAAGCTATTCTTTTTACCCATAAATTAAATTTATATCAAATGGGCTAAATATTATCTTATCAGTGGGCTAAAAATACATCTAAAGAGTTAAAATACCTTACACTAATGGGCTAAAACAGAAATTTTCAACAAATTTCGGACAAATTTTTTTCTTGGGCCGGTTTAGGGACGGGCAATAGCCCGGGTTAGCCCTTGCTAGGCCCGTCCCTGAACTGAATCATTCCGGAATTGATCCCCAATCGAAGACAAATCTTTTCACTTCATTGATGATTGTAGAACCATTCATATGTCTTCTCTTAGCCATAACTCTTTGGTTTATCTCTTTCCGAATTGCCCAACAAATTACGTATGCTAGGATCGTCGAAATCTTTTACTTATTCTTCTTACCTTTGTTTTCAGTCCAACATGTCAGTTGCTCTTTCACTATATGCTTGTGTGATCATCGTATATTGTATTTAGACTAGGGCTTAACCCGTGCCGTTACGGCACAGTCAAGGATATGTATTTCAAATGTATCATTGATTCATACATGTCATAATTTTTTGAGAAGAATCGAACCGATCGATCCAAGTCTAAATATTTTGAGGAGTTGGTTAACAAACATGTATCTATCCTCAAATCTTCTAATATTGTATCTGTCAGTCATACAACCTTTTGGGACAAATATAGTTAATCATTAGAGCAAATTCTATGGGACTTTTCAATGTAAAATTTTAGCCAAATATTGAAATTTATGATCAACAAGAATGCTTATGGTTGTGCTTTTTTTTTCGGATTCACTCTCAGCTCAGTAATAGCTTCATAGACTTGAAGAACCAACACCAGGTTTTCAAGCGCTTCTTCTTTTGAGCCTTACATCAAAGGACTTTTCAGTATCTAATTTACACAACACACCTAGATAATTGTGTTTGAGCCCTGCATCAATCAGTACACCTCTAATCAAAATCCCATCTTGAATTTATTTTCCTTTCATAAAAGCTCCTTGATGTTCTGAGATCAATTTGGGTACGACCCTCTTGAATCTTTCAGCCATTGCTTTAGCGATAATTTTATAAGTGTTGCATACTAAACTGATGGAACGAAAATGCTACGGTCCTTCGCTTTCTTCTTTCTTTGGCACTAGAGTGTAAAATGAGCAATTGAATCTCCAGTTGACTTTTTCTTGAGTGTAAAATTCATTTATCACTGACATGAAATCATACTTGATAACTGGCCAAGCTATTTTATAGAATTCTAAATTTAACCCATCAGGGCTTGGTGACTTATTGTTACCACTTTGTTTGATAATACCCCAAATTTCCTCCTCATCAAAAGGTCTTTCCATCCAAGCACTTTCTTCATCTGAAATTGAAGGAGATCAAATTTGTTTAGTTGAGGTCTCCAAACATGTTGTTTCTTGAATAATTTAGATTAATGTTACACAAACTCTTCATTGATTTCATCCTGATTGAAATTGTCAGCCCCATTGATTTTGAATGTGTGAACTGAGTTTCTTCCTCTCCTTCCATTTGCATATTAGTGAAGATAATTTTTATTAGAATTACAATCCTTTAACTGTTTTGTTTTGGCTCTATAGATACATTTCTTGTGTTCATTCGTTTTAATTTTCTTGAGTTCCATCTCGAGTTGCACCCTCTAAATAAACCTCAGTACTCAGCATGCGTTGTTCTTCACTGATATTTATGGCATCTATTTTGGCAGTTATTTCCTTTTTCTTAGCTGCCACATGCCTATATTACTCTCTGATCCATCTTGTAATGAATTGTTTTAAATTATGTAGTTTCTTGGCCCATGTGAAGTTAGGAAATCCAAAATATTGAACTCCAGCCCACTATATTTTCGAATTATCCAAAAATGATGAATTTGTTAGAGCATTTGCTCGGTTGAACCTACAAGTTTTGCTATCTCAAGCTTGTTGTCAATGTTAGGTGATCAAAAATATATCTTGGTTTCTAGTCTACTAAGTCAAGTTTCGGATAGTTTAGAATTGTAGTTGTGTATCATAGATCACCCTTGAAGGCTGAAGATCGACGAAGACATTTTGGAGAACTTCTGTATCGGGTATGTGAAGACTGGACCATTCTATTTTACTCAGTATACCATCATTTTATCTATTGAGACTATGTCGTGTGACTTATAGTAGATTTACAAATAAGATGTTTCGAGTCAAGCTTGTCTTGTGAAAAATCTCGAAATATGATTTAGTGATTGGATGTTCAAAGGTCCTTGACAATATTAGTTCTATGAATTAATTAGTGGATCAATTGAAAATTTCCCATGCAAATGATTTTATCACTTGGGAATGTTTCAATCATCAAAAGAAAGATATATGAACTTACAGAATTTCTACTCAGGGTAGGTTGGCGAACTCAGTTTGGAAACCATAGATATCTGAGATTCAGAAATACAGGAAGGTGCTGGGACCCAAAGTCGAAGACTTGATAAACAAATCTGTCTCACACAGAAAAGTCTATGAATTGAATAAATCTGTCTCCCACATAAATACCCAAGAGTTTTTGTTCCGTCTTTTGATAAATCAAGGTGAACATGAACCAATTGATAAAACAGACTTATATTCCCGAAGAACATCCTAGTATTATCAATCACAAACGATGAGACGAAGATGTTTGTGATTACTTTTATCTTGTCTATAAGAGAAATTAATCTCAGAGTCAATTATTTCAATTGTACTCAATACGATGGAATTGGGCAAGATCAGAACACGCAACTATAAAGAAAATAGTTGGGTCTGGCTTCACAATCCCAATGAAGTCTTTGAAGTCGTTAACCTACAGGGTTTCGAAGAAACCTAAGGTTAAAGGAGAATCGACTCTAGTTATGCAACTAGTACACACATGAGGTGTGGGGATTAGGTTTCCCAGTTGCTGGAGTTCTCCTTTATATAGTTTTGAAATCAGGGTTTGCAATCCAAGTTACCTTGGTAATAAAGCATTCAATATTCACCGTTAGATAAAAAACCTGATTCAACCAAGATAATATCTTTCAACCGTTAGATCGAACTTAGCTTGTTACACACAAATTAAATGTACCCTCATTTAGGTTTATGTAACTGTACCTAAACGTGTACACCATGTTGGTTCACAAATACTTAACCGAGGTTAGCCATATGATTACTCTCATATCAACCTTATTCATCTTAACTATAACTAGTTCAAATGACTAAAATGAAACTAGTTAAAGAGTTGTTAAATTGCTATATTCTCATAGAATTATACAAGAACACAATTGAAGAAAAATTGGTTTGATTCACTCGAATCAATCATGAACATTATAGCCCTGGTTTGAAAAGATTGCATTCCTTATTATATAAATGTTTATGTTCATGTTCATAACCGATTTTAGAACTTTAACCTTCAAGTATGCAAACTTGTACGCATACTTGAAATACCCGGACCAAGATTGAGTTACGCTAGTACGCAAACGGGTACGCGAACTTCAAATCCCAGCATAAATTCTCGGACATGAACCTGTACGCCAGTATACAAACAGGTACGCATACTTAGGTTCCCGGATTTCTCAAACCAACAGGTACGCAAACGGGTGCGCATACTATGGTTCCCGGACATGGATTACATATGTGCAAGGGTGCAAAACATGACATATCCAATAATGGTTAAGTGTTCTAAACTATTTTTTCAATCATTGAAACTTTCTTAGAGGATGACAATAGCCGTTTTCACACACTATTAGCATCAAAGCAATTTTCAAGTTATTGAAATAATAATTACGAAACATTCCAAGGCAACACCAAATGATTGTGTCACACAAACCATATAAGATGTTACTCGTCAATTTTCACATGATATAAGATGAACTTGGTCGAAGCAAAATCTTTCCAACATATATTTCGAGAAATATGTAAGCGAGATAAACTCAGCTCGAAATCTCAAATGTGTATATAGAATACTATATCGTAGTAAGACTTATGTCTCAATATAGGAGATAGAGTAGAATAGACTTTCCAAGTGATAGATGAGTTTAAGTCTCCACATACCTTTTGTCGATGAAGTTCCACAAGCTCCCCTTAGTAGTTCTTCGTCTTCAAATGATGAACGCTGTGAAAACTAAGCTCAACTACACAATCTATGTCCTAGTCCGATACATCTATAAATAGGCTAGAAATCAAGACTTATAGTTTTCATCACTAACATTGACAAACATGCTTGAGATAGCAACGCATGCGAGTTCGACCAAGCAGTGCTCTAACAGTTATCCCCAAGAATCTCGGTATTTTTACTCAACATTTTTGGATTGATATTAAAAGGCTTCCACCAGAATTCCTAAATATTGACGTGGAAAATCATATTGCAAGTGTAGTAGGAAAACAAGAATTTCCACAACTGTGTCTATCAACTTAAACTGGGAAAACAAGAATTCTACATGAGTTCCAAGAAAACAAAACCTACTGAATAAATGAAAAACATTGTGACCGCTTTCCCAAATTTCTGATCAAGCAAAATCAATAATGTATGGATTCAAAATCTGTTTCATGTAGATTAGTGATTGGCTAATTGCATTGTGTTTATTCTAAACGAAAGTCTTCAAGATATATTACTCTCCAACAACACTTAACAATAATTTTAGCAAACTGAACTGACCACCAATACTGAAATCAGGCAATAGGAAAAAAGCTGATTAAAAAAGAGCATCACATTCTAATAATTCACTTCCCGTAATAACGGAACCCATCCAACAGTTAGCTTATTCTCCAAAAGCTGTTGAATATCATCAAAACTGTAAGCTCACTAGTTCTCGCCCCCCCAGGAATGAAGGTTTCCCAAATTAAGCATGTTTTCCACTTGAGCATGCAGTTGATAATCCGTTTAACTGATACCATTAGCATGGAATTCATTCATTCTAGTTCCCTAAATATCAGGATGGGAGCAGGAGCCTTTTATGACCTTGAGATTCTTTGTTTGCAAATTATAGATTACAAGAGTATTCGAATCAAACCAGTACAATAGGAGACCTGATCAGAGAAACTCAGTATATGTGTAGGAGGGAGCCCCAAAGAGCAAGAGCAGAAGGAAGCTGGTAGTAAACCATTCTGATCC
This sequence comes from Papaver armeniacum, assembly GCA_023531295.1. Classification (NCBI taxonomy): domain Eukaryota; kingdom Viridiplantae; phylum Streptophyta; class Magnoliopsida; order Ranunculales; family Papaveraceae; genus Papaver; species Papaver armeniacum. Next base: position 134,604 of record JAJJWW010000721.1, on the reverse strand, counting down.
TTGATTTGAACATCCAACGTCTCTTCTTTGACCCACACTTGCTTCACCATGTCCTTCAATATATATAAGCAACAACTGTGAAGATGTCTTCATTTTACTTGAGAATATGTTTTCATTTTACTTGGAAAAAATGAAAATATAAGCAACAACTGTGCAGCGATAAACAATGAATAAGTCCTATGGTGTGCTAATCTAGCAGCTAGATTAGCATTCCACATCAGCCAGGACAACCTGCTAAGTCCTATGGTGTGCTAATTTAGCAGCTATATTAGCAGTCCACGTCAGTTAGGACAACCTCCTAAGTCCTATGGAAGTGCTAATCTGACATGCTAGTCGCAGAATCAAACAGCGCCCAACGCTGTTTGGTTTAGCGCAACCAATCTCAGCAGTCAAATCAAAAATAAATCTAGATGTGTTAAACCATTCAGCGAAAAGGTGATTTTTATGGCACTGAACCATTCAGCGCAACTATCTCGCTGCTAGCTCAAGTGCGAGCAAATGCTAGGAGAGAGAACTAGTGTTACAAATAGACAACACTTTTTTTATTAACTGCAACACTTTTTGGCTCATGTAACAGCTCAAACTAGCCTATGAGACTTAGTTTAAAAAAAAACTTTGGAAGAAACTCTTTTTTGTTATAAACTAGAAGTTTCTTTTTAACCATTTTCCTTTATAGATTTTTTATCTTCATTCTAATGGATTTCTAATCTCCTTTTCTGCATGAACTTCTTAATTTTTGCGATGAGTTCTATTGGATCTTTGTGCGTGCTTATGCATTTTTCTCATGACAGATTGTCAATTTTGGTTGTATTGCCTTCCACATTTCTACTACATCCTGTAGTTTTGCAAAGTAAACAGGTTTCAGCGTTGAGTATATCTCAGTATGAGATTCATTGTTATCTCCCTGTACAAGTGTTTGTATCCATGAGTAAGCGATCCCTTATTCCGATTCAACATCCGATCCAAATTCAAAAACCTAATTTTCCACTCAATACCACCCGTGATTATTGGAGTCATCATTTTTTTGTGAATCACATGCAGCGATATCTGACAAAAAATATTCCAATATTTTCCTTGATTATTCTTTATTGTTATTCAGGAAAAAAAAATATAAGAATTATCTTCCCTAGTTTCATTCCTAAATAAAAAGAAGAGATAACCATTGTAATCTTTATAGAACAAAAGAAACCTCAAACCCTAGGCAAAACTCTTCATCTGGTGAAATAATGGATTCCAATAACAACACCAATCTCTCTGATATCACTGAAAGGGTGAGGGTTGCCACAATCAGAAAGGGTAGGGGAGTTATTGGTTTTGTGAGGAACTTAAATGAAGCCGCAGATGCTTGGTCAAACATCTTGATCGGAAAACTAATGACTACCAATGATGAAATTAAACATCGACAATTAAGGATGAGCTGAACCTTGTTTGGAAAAATTATAGGAAAAGGGAGGTAAGAGTGTGGGAAAGTACCTTTTTGTATTCAAGTTCAGTTCCCAGAAAGATATGAAAGACGTTTTGAAAAAATATTCTTGGAATGTTCAAAGAAGTTTACTAACTCTTTAAGAATACTCCACAGGAAAGCTTACAAGGATTACGTTTTTTACAAAACAAGCTTGGAATGTTCAGTTTAAGGGGATACTTTGCTAGAACACCATCATGAGGCAGTAGCGAATAAAGATATTAAAGACTTGGGAAGCAAGATATTCACTGATCCTATAAATTGCGGTCCACAATATGGAAAATGATCACTGCTCGTATTGAAATGGATCTTTAAAATCCTTTAATGATAGAAGAATAGTGGAACACAAATTAGGGTGAACCAGTATGGATCAGATACCATTGGGTTAAGCATCCTCATAGACTCTGCAACCAAATCTATATAGTTGATCATGATGATGAACTTTGTGAAGAAAGAACGGAAATATAAGAGAGCAATGACTCTTGAGGAATATAAAGAATATTATAATTCTAAGAACAAGGTTGCTGAAAAAGGTGTTGAAGAAGAAGAAGTATATCAAGATAGTGACTACGTTCACATAGCGAAAGATATTGAGTTACTGAGTGATAAAGAAAAATCTAAAAAGACGAGGGTGCCCAAATACACCACAATCTTTCAAATATCAACCTATAAGTCCGATATCAAGTGTGATTGTCTATGGACAAAGTCGAGACAATACAACAACTGTGGTATATACTTTGTGTGATCATTTATGGATACGAGATTGAGACAATACAACAACAAAGTGTTCACTTGATAATAGGTACAGTATAAAACTGAAACACTATAGGATCAATATCAAGTGACAAGGAATTAACGTACAAGTGTATTTACTTTAAATTATAATAACCAAATTATAATTGTGGAAAATAAAGTAAACAACACAACAAGATTTTGTTAACGAGGAAACCTCAAATACAGAAAAATTCGGGACCTAGTCCAGTTTTAAATACTCTCATAATTAAGCCGCTATACAAAATATAATACCAAAAGCGTATAGTTGAGACCAAGTAGACTACCCCTATCTACTTAGTTTCCTCAGTATCCCCGCGCCTTCGACTCCTAGAGTGATGCACGTGAATCACCAATCCTTTTGATCGTATTCCAAAAAGTAAAGGATAAAGCGTTTTGGTAACCACTCTATTAAATCTTTGGTAATAAGATATTATGAGTCATTGACAAAGGCTCTTTCGTTTAATCTAATAAACTCCTTTGTCTGGTTAGATCAATCCAAATTTTGATTACCAAAATAACCAATTTCTAGATTTGCAATTAATCAATATAGAACTCAAAGAGTAACTATAAATTGATGTCGATATTACACAACTAGACAATCAAGTCTATCAAATAGAATGGTTCTACAGATCCCGTCGATACTTTGATCTAGTTTGAGTGAGCCTTATATCAGAAGAGAAGGTTCTCAAAAATAAACAAAGTAGGTGCAATCAAAGTTTCAACAACCGTTAGTCAATCAAATCAATAATCGAAAACTAAAATAACAATGAAATTATATAGTTTCTCACCAACGGTACTCGTAGAGCTTCTTGATCCCACATAAGTCTTTAAACGAGCGGTCGTAATTTCGCCTAATTAGGGTACTTTCTTCTTCAGATAGACGGCTCCACCAGAAACAACACGAATGAAGTTTGCATGGCTCTTAGGATAGTTTGTAAGAAATGAAAACTCAAGTATTTATAGACCAAGGTTGTTTGGACAACAAGGAAATTCCAAAACCGAAAATATTTTCAAGATATTCATTAAAATACCCAATTTTGGTTTTCCTATTTCCAATTAATTACCAAACCATATTTCTGAAAGCTCCGTTAGAAAACTTCTATTATTAGTACATCACATTAAATAATAATATTTTCCATAGGATATGCTTTAATTGCTGGTAATTAAAACATATATTATGAAAATCATAATTTAATGCTTTTCAATATTTCGGTTTGGGATCACCTTGAGTATCAGGGAATATCTTTGAACAATTAATGATAAGAGTTATGTACATGTTCAAATAATGTCGACATCTAGAAGTTTCTCAGCAAACCCTAATTCCAAGCTTTACACAAAACATGAAGAGATATGTAAATATTGGAAATTCAGTTTTGCTCCTTGGGAACCATGACTCACAATGTAAGTTGTGACCAGTTATACCATGCTTCCCAAACTAGGTTGTGACCGGATTTACATTTGTGCTTCCCGAGAGATAGCTTGTGGTCGGTTACACCTTACTTCTCAAGTTATATTGTGATTGGTTACACCTTGGTTCCCAAAGTAGCTTGTGACCGATTACAACTAACTTCCTAAATTAGCTTGTGATTGGTTACACCTTGCTTCCAAAAGTATCTTGTGACCTGTTACACCATGCCTCACAAATCCCAATGTAGCTTGTGATCGGTTACTGATACATGTGTATCTTCCTCTCTCCGGGAACTAGTGATCCTCAAGACGGATTGAGAATAAAATTGTAATTTGGGAAGGAATACTGATTTTTAGGCAGTATTCTTAGATAAGGAAATATTTCCTAGACAAGGTAATATTCCTAGATAAGGAAATATACCTAAAAAGGAATTATTCCTAGATAAGGAAATATTTCCTAGACAAGTGATAGGGTGTAGAATACATCCTATTTACTATCTATTGTTTATGCTTTCTTTGCTATTTTTCTTGTAAATTATGTATTTTACGCTTGTTTTGAGTTTTATAGCTACTTTGGAGTCGCACGGAGGAAAAGAAGAAGAAATCACCTAATTTGAGCAAAAAGGGTAAAATTGTCATTTCATGGGCGATCATTATCGGATCCCGGTCAAGGTTAAGGGGCAACTTTTGGAGAAGTACTAAGGGCGACCACATGTGTTATAGGGCACTCAATTTGGGGTGTCCCCTAGCACTGTGTAGTGGGGTATCCTTATCCATCCCCTACTTTTAACTCAACCCTAGTTCGATCGAGAAGATATTTCTCCTCTTCTCATTTTCACTGAAATCGAGACTTAAGATAGCAATTTCTATTTCAAGAACAGATCGAGACGAGACGAACTGAAATTGAGAAAGGAAGATGGTTTATTGAAGAACATAGAGAAGAAATCGATGATGAGTTCAAGCCAGGGTTCTCTTCGGTGAAGATGATGAATCCAAGTCGAACAGAGCTTGTGTCTGTGGTCATGAGACAAAGAAGAAATTAGGGTTCGATTCGAGTCTGTATTAGAACAAGAAATCAGAGATGGCGATACGCTGCGGAGAAGATGGTGGTGCTTGTTACTATGAATTGATAATGGATAAATCGGTGGCTAGATTCGGATTGAGAATTGGAAATGGATTTGAAATGGTGGTGTTATGAGAAGATCTTTAGCTGAAATGGGTTTGCCAAAGAAACCGAGTTCTGTGTTGCTGGAGATGGCAGATTGCGGGTGAAGTGATGATTTTCATGGGTTTTATCCTGTGAATGATGAAACCAAATGAAGCAGAGATGGGTTTTGGTGTTGTTGGTAGCCGATGTTTGAAGAAATGGAATGGAAGGTGGATTAATCGATTGCTGCTGTAGAATCCCGCTGCTGAGAGAACCGAGAGCATAAATTGGTGGTGATTTTGGTATGAAGAACAATGGGTCTGGTGGCATTGTGAATCTGAGCCGATAAGGTTGCTGTCTCACAGATGATGGTTGAAGTGATAAAGAAGTGGGTTGTCTCAGAATTGCAGTTGTGGGTGTTGATAATCTAAGGCTTTCCTGTGAGTTGAAGAGGCTGAGTTCTTTGTTAAGAAGGAATAAAAGGTCGCAAATGGGAATGCATGAAGCTAAAAGCTGCGAGGATGTGTATGGCATTGCTAGAGGGAAGAGTATGAAAGCGAGAATTGAAGAACTAGGTAAAATGGAGCTATGTATGAATGATTGCAAGGAGCATTAGATGTATGATAGGTTTCTTAACGGGGAATGGAGCTAAAATGGCACGAAATCGGCACGAGAATCGTCGTAGAGCGAGAGGAAACTCGTGCATTTCTCGATTTGGTGAGTCGACTCGGTGTCGGAAGTGACCGATCCGGACGAGTCGGAGATGAGCGATCCAACTCACCCCGATTAGACGATCGGCCCGATCAAGGCTCGGTGGGCGACTCTACTCCCTTGACCCGGTTGACTAACGTTTGACCTGTTTGCAGTTATCTCTAACTGGCGCTCGTGACGAATATTCCTTTGACGGAGAAGAAGATTCTGCGACTATTCCGCCGGATTAAGGCCATAATACCGATTTTCCGTGAGCCAAAAATTCCAGAATTTTAAATGGAATTCTCTCATGGGTGTGAAGACTTGGACTAGGAATTGGATGGAGAATTGGGCTCAAATTTGGAAAGAGAAGATGGAAGAGTTGAGAAAGGCTTGGATTTAGAAATTGAATTGCTAAAGGAAAAGGATTCTATTCCTTGGAAGATTTGGAGAATATTGAAGCCTATAAATGGAGAAGTTTTCTATATCTTTTACACAGCTCTCTACACACACAACACTTGTGTTTTTGCTTGCTTTTTGAAAATTCTTCTTTTTAATTATTTGTGTGAACTTGAAAATTCTCCCTTTTAATTATTTTGTGTGAATTTCAAAAACATGAGTAGCTAATTTTCTTATTGATTGAGGATGAATACCTAGTTCTTAATATATGATTTGAGTTTTGTTTCAATTCTATCTTGAAGTTTTCACATGATTATCGTTTGTTTTTACTAATAGGAATGTTTATTCATTCATGATTGATTGATAGATTGTTTAGAGTGCACGCTAAATTGATTTGTTAGTTTAATCTAAAGCTAGTGAAAGTTAGGGGATAAGTAATCGTTTTCTTGACTCTTTACATAAGTAGCAAACACGAGACCTTGCGGAGGGATTCCGTGGAGAAATTGTGTGTGAAAACAACGTTAGCAAGTAGACCTTGATCTAAGAGTCTAACTACTAATATTAACCTAATAAGTTCATAAATCTTAATGCGTTTATTTAAATTACATCTAGAGTGATCTACTACTAGGTGGTTTGGTAAATAGAATCCGGTAGTCGAGAACTTCCGTATCCGGTGATACAAGGGATTTTGGGGCTAGCTAAGCGAACCTGCTATCCTACGGTTGGTGAGAATTTGTGACTAATAACAAGTAGAAAAGAACATAACTTGATTCATGTTTCGTAACGAAGAAGGATTCCTTGATCTTGTCTCTCTTATTGCTTTCAACTTTATCTTTTAATTGCTTTGTTTATTTTCTTTTGCTTTTTACACCCCCCTTTTGTGACAATTTTTACAACTAGAATCTCTTGCTCCTCGTGGGAACGAACTTGACTTCCATTATATTATTTTTAATTGAGTGGAAATAAGATATTAATTTGATTGCACCTACGATACGCATCAAATTTTGGCGCCGCTGCCGGGGAGCAGCGGATGATTTTAGTTGTTTTTATTTTTCTTTTTGCTTTATTCTTGCTTTGTTAGATTGTATATCGTATCTAACTTGGTTTCTGAGAATCTTATTTCAGGTATCGGTTCCATGTATGGTGGACAAGAGCAATCATATTACAACAATCAATACGGTTTTCAACCTCAACATTATGGCAACTTCCAACCATCCTTAGGATACAATCAAAACCAATCTTTTGGCTATGATAAAATTCCTACAGAACCTTATGGATATTCTCATACATATCAACAACCTTATGACGGGTATGTAAGTGGAAAATCACAAGGATGGGAGGATAGTTTTGTTTATCATCAGAAATTCTCTAGTTTTGCGGATAAGATGTCTGCCATGATTGGGGATCTTCAACAAAAGTTGCAAGAATCACTACAAGACCAGCAACCCTATGTTTGGGAGGAACCACATCCATAAATTCAAAGGAATTCGGAGAAATTATACGAACAAATTACTCAACTCGATAAAAATAGGGATGAGCAACTCCAACAACTTCAAGACGGCATTGCTAAAATACGAAGAGACATGTATCAATACAAGGAGGATAGGGATAAAGAAGAATTTTACAATCAAAGCAATAACTATTCTAATGTGCCTATGGTGTGTAGTGAATATTTGATCGATGATTATGTTGGAAAAGGCCAACCTTTGGAGACTTTTGAAGACGCTAGTGTAGCTTACTCGAGCCTTGATCTTAATAATGATCAAGCACCTATTCAAAAGGTAGAGCTTGAAGATGATGCATTTAGTGCTTGGAAAAAATTCCTTAGGGAAAGATATGAGTCCGCGGAATTGTATGAGCGGTGCAACAATGAGGAAGTTATTCCAACTCCGGATCATAATAACGATCCTTCACCTATTCAAAAGGAGGAGATTGGGTGTGACTTACCTATTGTTATAAACGGTGTAACACCCGCACATGAAGATCTTACAATCTATACCGATGAGAATCACTTTAGTGAATGGCCCGATTCCGATGATGAGAATGTTGAAGAGATGATGCTAGAGGATGAAACCAAATTGATTGATTTTGTGGAAGACCCAATTGAACTTGCCAATGATTATAATGATGCCAAAACTTTGGTTAAGGTAGAAAATAACGACGATGGGTTGCAAGATTTGATAGAGGACCACGATATACAAGAGGTAAGTAATTCACATGAATTCTCTAAGGATGAAGAGGATTCCGCAAAACAAGAGATTGTGCAAGGTTTGTCTAACCCTTTGCCTATTGATTCTTCTCCTTTACCTCTTATTGGTTTGAATGTATGTGCTTCGAAAGTATTTTTGGATGATTTTGTTTCTAAATATCCACCATTGGAAACACTTGATGCTAACACTATGCAGGTTTGCCAAGAAGAATACATGGAAGTTCCCAAATTCTATGTTCTTTATACACTTCCGAGTGTGGACGAGAATAAGTGTGGGGAAATTTCTATCGAGCGATAATTTCACTATTGTTTTCTTCTGCTAATATTTGTATGGAGTTATTGTTTTCAAAACAGGTATTATGGGTAGATCCTCAAATTTTCAGATTGTTAGTATATGGCTAATGAATCTTGCAAGAGCTAAGTCGGGCCGTCGACTTTAAAACAAGCGCTTAATGGGAGGCAACCCATAGGTTTTGTATTTCTTATCTTTTTGCTTTTTGTTATCTCTTTTTCTTGTTTCTTATCATGTTAAAATTTCCCACCTTGACTTTACTAGGAGGATTCAATTACATTGAGGACAATGTAAGGTTTAAGTGTGGGGGAGTGGTTAAGCATGTATTTTAAAAAAAAATTTACAAAAAAATTAAAAAATTTAAAAAAAAAAAAAAAGTTTTACATAAAAACTCCAACTTTTAACGATTTTAGAGTCACTAGCATACTTCTAGGTATGTTTACATAGAGATTTTGACCGACATAATTGAACTTGGAAATGTTAGGGAACTACATTCGGATTTCTTGCTTGTTTGAGTGCTAAATAATGGATTTAATCATGCCGGTGATGCAAATTTGGTGCAGGGAGAAATGCGTTATTAGAGTTGCTGATCAATCATTAGTGGAGACTACCCGTATTCATATCATGTGAGGCACCGACCAGAAATTTTTTCCATATACTAAAGAGCTTTCTTTTGAGTGTGTGTCACCGTACGTTAATTCCGGGTAGAATGGTGAGCTACCCAACCTCCCACCAATAGAAGCACTACTCTTTGATCTCTTGAGTGCTAATTTTGTCAATCATAAGGGTGACGTCTACAGATGAAAGCCTCCTTCTTGTAGTTCGATTTGCAGTTAGCACCATTCTCTCGACAACAACGGATCCATAGAAACACCATCATCATCAACAAGGAGCGACATCAAAATCTACAAGGAAAGTTGGAGAAGTTTAAGGTTTACAAGCAACGGAATGAGAAAAGGAGCAAATTTCAAATACAAGTAAAGCAACATACAAAGAGCAGATTTTTACATATATGTTGAAGACTTACAATACAATGAGGTAACTCTATATTCAAGTATAAAGACTTATTCACAAGAGCGAAGAAAATCAAAAGGTGAGAATTATTGAAGTTTATGATTTTGAGGCGATACAAGTTGTGAAGAATCAAGCGGTAAAATACTTCTCCCACGGTCATGGTTGTATTTAATTTCTCTTGTTTCAAAAAAAAAAAAAAAAAAAAAAAAAAGAGAAATATTTGTTTCGTTTTTATTTATTTAATAAGTCGTGGGGAAGGAAAATCTATAAGGAAGTTTCAAGCGACAAGGATTTAAGGTAAAAAGAGTTTCAAATTGTTAAGGATTTATGAAATTCGAGAAGTTATCACCAATAGTTGAAGCCGAAGATCAAGAAGAGTATAAATACAAGGATCGGAAGACGTTTCTATTGGATGCCATGAGAGTGGTGTTATCATAATTGGCGATCGGATGTGAAGGTGAGTAAGTAATCTCATCCTCGATAAGTGGTTGATTTCCTTTCTTAGAGATCGTCCGAAAAATGGTTTTTCAAAATGTTAAAAGATGTGGGTTTTAAAAATATTTCGGAAGTTGTCCTTCCCACCATTCAATGTGTTGCGGAATTCTCTCTTCATTCCTACCTGCACACATGTGTGACCCATAAAAAAGCCGTCTTTTTTTGAGTGCAATTATCATAAAATCCTTTTTGGTGAGGCGAAGTCGGGCGAAATGCTTATTGATTGTTTCTCAAACACGCGTTCTCTCATTATGGTGTGGTTATTTCTCACTCAACATTTAAGAATGAGAATATGTTCTTTAGTATTTTTAACTTCTTATTACTAGCATGCGAAAACTCTATGTCCTCATAACTCTTTGGATGCTTGGGACGCTTGAACGCTTTGAAGTTGTGAGTTTTAGTTTGATTTGCTCGAGGACTAGCAAAGTCTAAGTGTGGGGAATCGATAGGGTGTAGAATACATCCTATTTACTATCTATTGTTTATGCTTTCTTTGCTATTTTTCTTGTAAATTATGTATTTTACGCTTGTTTTGAGTTTTATAGCTACTTTGGAGTCGCACGGAGGAAAGAAGAAGAAATCACCTAATTTGAGCAAAAGGGTAAAATTGTCATTTCATGGGCGATCATTATCTGGATCCCGGTCAAGGTTAAGGTGCAACTTTTGGAGAAGTACTAAGGGGCGACCACATGTGTTATAGGGCACTCAATTTGGGGTGTCCCCTAGCCTGTGTAGTGGGGTATCCTTATCCATCCCCTACTTTTAACCCAACCCTAGTTCAGTCGAGAAGATATTTCTCCTCTTCTCATTTTCACCTGAAATCGAGACTTAAGACAAGAAATGGCTGCTATTTCAAGAACAGATCGAGACGCTGAACCTGAAATTGAGAAAGGAAGATGGTTTATTGAAGAACATAGAGAAGAAATCGATGATGAGTTCAAGCTAGGGTTCTTTTCAGTGAAGATGATGAATCCAAGTCGAACAGAGCTTGTGTCTGTGGTCATGAGACAAAGAAGAAATTAGGGTTCGATTCGAGTCTGTATTAGAACAAGAAATCAGAGATGGCGATACGCTACTGGAGAAGATGGTGGTGCTGTTACTATGAATTGATAATGGATAAATCAGTGGCTAGATTCAGATTGAGAATTGGAAATGGATTTGAAATGGTGGTGTTATGAGAAGATGCTGCTGCCGAGAAATGGGTTTGCCAAAGAAACCGAGTTCTCTGTGTTGCCTGGAGATGGCAGATTGCGGGTGAAGTGATGATTTTCATGGGTTTTGTCCTGTGAATGATGAAACCAAATGAAGCAGAGATGGGTTTTGGTGTTGTTGGTAGCCGATGTTTGAAGAAATGGAATGGAAGGTGGATTAATCGATTGCTGCTGTAGAATGCCGCTGCTGAGAGAACCGAGAGCATAAATTGGTGGTGATTTTGGTATGAAGAACAATGGGTCCGGTGGCATTGTGAATCTGAGCCGATAAGGTTGCTGTCTCACAAATGATGGTTGAAGTGATAAAGAAGTGGGTTGTCTCAGAATTGCAGTTGTGGGTGTTGATAATCTAAGGCTTTCTCTGTGAGTTGAAGAGCCGAAATGCTGCTAAGAAGGAATAAGCGCAAATGGGAATGCATGAAGCTAAACTGCAGGATGTGTATGGCACTGCAGGGAAGAGTATGAAACGGGAATTGAAGAACTAGGTAAAATGGAGCTATGTATGAATGATTGCAAGGAGCATTAGATGTATGATAGGTTTCTTAACAGGGAATGGAGCTAAAATGGCCTGAAATCGGCCTGAGAATTGTCGTAAAAGCAGAGGAAACTCTGTGCATTTCTCTGATTTGGTGAGTCGACTCGGTGTCGGAAGTGACCGATCCAGACGAGTCAGATGAGCGATCCAACTCACCCCAGTTAGACCAGTCAGCCGATCAAGACACTAACTCAAGCTGACTCGGTGGCTGACTCTACTCCCTTGACCCGGTTGACTAACGTTTGACCTGTTTGACCGTTATATCTAACGGCGCCGTGACGGAATATTCCTTTGACAGAGAAGAAGATTCCTGCGACTATTCCGGCCGGATTCCGGCCATAATACCAGTTTTCCGGCGAGCCAAAAATTCCAGAATTTTCTGTGGAATTCTCTCATGGGTGTGAAGACTTGGACTAGGAATTGGATGGAGAATTGGGCTCAAATTTGGAAAGAGAAGATGGAAGAGTTGAGAAAGGCTTGGATTTAGAAATTGAATTGCTAAAGGAAAAGGATTCTATTCCTTGGAAGATTTGGAGAATATTGAAGCCTATAAATGGAGAAGTTTTCTATATCTTTTACACACCTCTCTACACACACAACACTTGTGTTTTTGCTTGCTTTTGAAAATTCTTCTTTTTAATTATTTGTGTGAACTTGAAAATTCTCCCTTTTAATTATTTTGTGTGAATTTCAAAAACATGAGTAGCTAATTTTCTTATTGATTAAGGATGAATTCCTAGTTCTTAATATATGATTTGAGTTTTGTTTCAATTCTATCTTGAAGTTTTTCACATGATTATCGTTTGTTTTTACTAATAGGAATGTTTATTCATTCATGATTGATCGATAGATTGTTTAGAGTGCACGCTAAATTGATTTGTTAGTTTAATCTAAAGCTAGTGAAAGTTAGGGGATAAGTAATCGTTTCTTGACTCTTTACATAAGTAGCAAACACGAGACCTTGCGGAGGGATTCCGTGGAGCAATTGTGTGTGAAAACAACGTTAGCAAGTAGACCTTGATCTAAGAGTCTAACTACTAATATTAACCTAATAAGTTCATAAATCTTAATGCGTTTATTTAAATTACATCTAGAGTGATCTACTACTAGGTGGTTTGGTAAATAGAATCCGGTAGTCGAGAACTTCCGTATCCGGTGATACAAGGGATTTTGGGGCTAGCTAAGCGAACCTGCTATCCTACGGTTGGTGATAATTTGTGACTAATAACAAGTAGAAAAGAACATAACTTGATTCATTGTTTCGTAACGAAGAAGGATTCCTTGATCTTGTCTTTCTTATTGCTTTCAACTTTATCTTTTAATTGCTTTGTTTATTTTGTTTTGGTTTTTACACCCCCTTTTGTGACAATTTTTACAACTAGAATCTCTTGCTCCTCGTGGGAACGAACTTGACTTCCATTATATTATTTTTAATTGAGTGAAAATAAGATATTAATTTGATTGCACCTACGACACGCATCAACAAGGTAATATACCTAGATAAGGAAATATACCTAGAAAAGGAATTATTCCTAGATAAGGAGATAGATTCCTAGAAAGTTTGGGAAACCGTTAAATCTATAAATAGAGATGTTTAAATCATAGCTAAGACATCTAGAGTGTGGTTTGTGATACAAACACACTTATATCTAGAGTGTGGTATGTGATATAGACACACCTAAACTAGAGAGAGAATCTTGTGAGGGAAATTAATTATTGTAAAATCAAGCTTAGCAAACAATTTAAGGTTGATCCACTGTTTAGAGAAATTGTGAGCGTAACAAAGAGATAATTGTAATAGTTTTCTTGTTCACAATCTAGAGAATATCTTTTTCTTCGAATCTGGTTTCTAGTGTGTTATGTTTTCTAGTTTTCGTTTATTATTATTGTGAATTCCGCCTCTATAATAATAGTCAACAAGGTACAGAGATCACACGTATCAAGTTGGTATCTGAGCAAGGTTTGTTACCTTTAGGTAATATTCCAGTGGTTTATGGTCTTCACTAGATTTCTCTACAAAAAGCTTGGTGAGGTACTCGGGAAGCAAGAAGACATTAAACGAACAAGGGAACCAAAGATGGGAAAGTCAGTTGATGATCATAAGCAAAGCGAACCATAAACTACGGGTTAAAAGGATGCTACACAACAAATAGACATGAAGTTGGTTCAAACTACCCTCAAAAAATTGACTGAATGTATTCGATCTCATACACCCAAGTCAAAGATGAAAGAAAGACTATGTTTTCATCTGGTGTTTTTGAAGAAAAGAACGAGGAAGAAGAAGAACCACTCGAACAAGATTGCGTTATAGGGAAAAGAGTGACTGAGACAAGATGAGGAGATATGGACGCTTTTCAAATTAGACGTCAAGGTCAAGTTTGTTGGTGAAGGGTACTCTTGAGTTCCCTAGCCTCCAAATATAACTTTCACAAGAGTTCAAGTTCTTTGGGGGAGGATAATACATGTGTATCTTCCTCTCTCCGGGAACTAGTGATCCTCAAGGCGGATTGAGAATAAAATTGTAATTTGGGAAGGAATACTGATTTTTAGGCAGTATTTTTAGATAAGGAAATATTTCCTAGACAAAGTAATATTCCTAGATAAGGAAATATACCTAGAAAATGAATTATTCCTAGATAAGGATATACTAATCTAGAGAGAAGTTTGTGAGGCAATTAATTATTTTAAAAGCAAGCTTAGCAAACAGTTTAAGGTTGATCCACTGTTTAGAGAGATTGTGAGCGTAACAAAGAGAGAATTATAATAGTTTTCTTGTTCATAATCTAGAGAAGATATTTTTCTTCGAATCTGGTTTCTAGTGTGTTATGTTTTCTAGTTTTCGTATATTATTGTTCTGAGTTCTGAACTAGTGATCCTCAAGACGGATTGAGAATAAAATTGTAAGTTGGGAAGGAATACTGATTTTTAGGCAGTATTTTTAGATAAGGAAATATTTCCTAGACAAAGTTATATTCTTGGATAAGAAAATATACCTAGAAAATTAATTATTCCTAGATAAGGATATACTAATCTAGAGAGAAGTTTGTGAGGCAATTAATTATTCTAAAAGCAAGCTTAGCAAACAGTTTAAGGTTGATCCACTGTTTAGAGAGATTGTGAGCGTAACAAAGAGAGAATTATAATAGTTTTCTTGTTCATAATCTAGAGAAGATATTTTTCTTCGAATCTGGCTTCTAGTGTGTTCTGTTTTCTAGTTTTCGTATATTATTGTTTTGAATTCTGCCTCTATAATAATAGTCACCAAGGTACAAAGATCAATATGTATCAGTTATACCATGCCTCACAGAGTAGCTTGTGACCGACTACAACATACTACACAGTATAGGGTATGACCGGTTATACCTCAATTCTCAACATAAGTTAAGATAGGTCTAACTTTTCATCTTGCATTGGTCATCCAAAAGATATTTAATAAAGAACCGGTCCAATCATGATTTTCCTTTCGATTATGAAACAAGTTCTTACATCTGCTTCCTTAAACTACTGTAATAATACATAGTTTTCTAGGATGAAATCACACATATATCTTACACGTATAATCAAGTAGCTAAATACAAAGATTATGTTGATGTCGTATTTATGAAGTTCCAAAAGATAAGCGTTTATACTTCGTAATTCAATAAATTCCTTGACACTTTGATCATAATGATATGACCAAGTCTACCAACAAGGGATAGAACTTAATCCCACTAAATTAAAAAGCCACACAAATCATAAGGGCAACACAATATCAGATCGAATAATTAGGTTAATAAAAACTGAAACTAACATCTCATAATCCGAAAGCAAATAACATAAAATATAATCATCCACACATGCTATGCAATCGGAACTATCAAATAATGAAACAAATATTATAAAATAAAATTTTATTCATTCATAATTGATAGCTTTATTTGAATAGACCTTGTAAAATATATCGAAATAATTCAACAAATTGAATAGTCTATTCATAAATAAGAACTTTGAACTCTCTTAGAGTTTGTCAATTTGCTTTGGATCCAGATCAAAAGATCTCAAAGGATTCCAGTCATCTTAATGATAATTAATCTTGATTCAATACTCATAAGATTGTTGTTGTCTTCCTTTACTTCCTTTCGCAAATCTCTTTCCATGTATGTACCTCACATAAAATTAGATCTAATTTTAGTGACATATTTTAGAGAAGTAATCATTAAGGGATGAAAGATCTCCACTAGGAACATCTTGATTAAGCTCTGGAGTAGAGTCTGAATCACCATCTCATGATTCGAGACGAAGTTTCTTATTAGGAAAGAAGATAGTCCAACTTTTTCAACTTTGTGAGAGTTGCAACTAGAGGTAGACAATTCATCAGATCTCTATGAAATGAAATGTTAATTTCATTCTCCTATAAGTAATAGGAGTTTTTCTCACAATCTTTGAGAATATTATTCCATTTAATTAACCGAAAATTTATTCAAAAATATTTACAAACACATCTTTATTCTTTATTGGGGTTTTTGAGTTTCCCCCCCAAAACGAATTAGTAATGTAGCTTTCCCCCTAACTTGTTAATAATAGCAACTTACCCCCTAAATTTTAATTTCTACCAAAAATGTCCTTAGCATATTTGTGCGACTTGTTTGTATGCATTATACTATGAAATACCCTTTTATCCTTACATGTGACATCTTCTGGACATTGGATTTGTTTCAATAGATTTATGGCTCACGACTTAGGTCCCAAATCAACAGTACTGTAAAAACTATAAGAATATAAAGATTGCCGCTCATTTGCAATCTAATCTGATATAAGATTATTGAAATTATAGAGCCGAGTTAATATTTGGTTTATGGTTCTTGAAGAAAAATTACAAATCAACACAGTAATATACGAGGGCATCTACCCAACCAACAATAGACATTCAAGTCAAGTTAGTTGAGTTTTCTCATTGCTGCATCATAGATCATAAATTAAGTATACTGTACATGAGATTATTTAATTGTTATGATATCATATTTCCACTCGGCATAAGTGAATGATAACTACTATTGTAGAGAAGAGATGTTCGAGAGAGAAACCTCCTCAGCTACTCATCTCCCAAATATTCCATCAGCTATTAGAACAGTCTGCGGGCAACCATTGAGTCCAACTGAGATTTTGAAAACACACAGCACAATTCATTTTGATTATTATACAATTCCTCTTCATATGAGGGGCAGCAGCATTTTATCGAAAATGGTCATGTGCGATTGCCTCCCTGTTTTTGGAAGCTTTTACACGGTTTAAATTGGAGAAGATGATCTGTTGAATAACGGTTTGAGGAGTTGATTAAATTTCTTTAAAAGTCACAGCACATGTGTGGCACATGAGGGTAAAATGTGTACTTCACGGTTTAATATGCACACTGACAAGTCGCACAGATATTCTAAGGACAATTTTGGCAGAAATTAAAATTTAGGGGGCAAGTTGCTACTATTAACAAATTAGGGGGAAAAACTACATTACTAATTCGTTTAGGGGGGAAAACTCAAAAACCCCTTGTTTATTGGAAATAAATAATAAGGATTCATGTTCATAATAACTTGGTTAAGTTATCAATTTTCGGTTGTTGAATTTTCTCCCTCTGAAAAATTCAACATTTTTACAAATTTGAGAATTTTTTATTTTTGAACCGTTAAGTTCTTTTCTCAGATTTGAGGCATGCTCTTGATATCCCAAAGTCAAATCCCTTAATTGACTTACTGGATTAATTTTTTATTGGGAATTTGATCTTTCCATTTTAGACTGACAATGTTTGTCTCTGTGGGAACTGCTAGGACATTGTTTCTGATAATGTCCCCATTGTTTGTATCGGAGACAAGGTCCAGATGTATTCCGATTACAACTCTTAGGTTTGATAGATTTATCCAACCTTTTCTTTTGGTCCCATTTTGGTTTAGACACACCATGAGTTGATTCACAAGAGTATACACGTATATTCCTCAATTCAGAATTTTTTATTCTTAACTTTCTGATCTCATCATGACAGCAATTGATGTCTTTGATAAGTTTAGATATTTTTTCTTTTTCATAACACAGTGCGAGTGCGTTTTTCACAAGACGTGTGTTAAGCTTTTCTTTGTCACTCAAATAACTTAACCTGATTTGATCAAGAGATGATTTTATTCCTTTGATTTCAAATTCCACAGTCTGAATTCTTTTCTCTTGACAAAGAAACTCTTGTTGAAAAACCTTATAGATGAACTCT
The DNA here is from genome assembly GCA_023531295.1 of Papaver armeniacum. Taxonomy (NCBI): domain Eukaryota; kingdom Viridiplantae; phylum Streptophyta; class Magnoliopsida; order Ranunculales; family Papaveraceae; genus Papaver; species Papaver armeniacum. The sequence goes on along the minus strand of JAJJWW010000721.1, from coordinate 116,737 downwards.
TCTTGTATATCTAAATTCGAAAGTATATCAGAATTCTAAATTTCCGTAATAGTTGCAACATAATTTGTCTTATAGTCTTGATTGTCCTCATCAGGGGAGTAGTCAAGAGTTGCAGCATATGCATTTATTTTCTATCGAATATCCTTTGTATGCTTCAAAAAAATAAATATATATATCCTTTGTAGGACAGTCTGGAGAGATATGACCAAAGCCTTAGCATTTGTAGCATTGAGGAATATTATCATCATCATCCCATGTATCTTTTTTTCTAAGGAGCAGAAGTATGATTTCTATTTGATACAGAATGATTTCTCTTACGATGTCTCAATAATTTCTTGAATTGTCGAGTAATAACTTTGGAGTTTTCCGGACAAGAATTCAACGGTCTTGCAATGACTTTGAAAGCCGTGATTGTGTCCTTTTTCCTTGTAGACAAAAAATAATGATAAAAAATCTTTAGCTTCCCTACAAGAGTAATTCTTGATAAAGAGGAAAGATCAGTAGCTTCGATGGTAGCATGTTTGTTAGACTCATGTCTAGATGGTAATCTGAGAATCTTGTATCTTGTATAATCGACTAAGCGTTTAAACACATTTTACGATCCGTTTATTTAAAGCGATTATATCCATCAATGACTAATAACCAAGTATTAAAATCGCGCGATTGAAGAAAAAAATTCTAAGAAGAATTCTACCACAGATAATTAATTCCGTCAAATCTTGGCGGTACGTTAACAAAAATTGATTTATGTGTATTCAAATTCATTCTTATAGGTTGGATCGCACCAAACACAGATTGTTAGATCTTTTCGTGTTTGCCTGCTCTGATACCAATTGAAAAAATGAGGGTACCCAAATACACCACAATCTTTCGAATATCAACCTATAAGTCCGATACCAAGTGTGATCGTCTATGGAAAAAGTCGAGACAATACAACAACCGTGGTATACACTTTCTGAGATCGTCTATGGATACGAGAACGAGACAATACAATAACAAAGTGTTCACTTGATAATAGGTACGGGATAAAACCGAAACATTATAGGATCAATATCAAGTGACAAGGAATCAAAGTAGTACATTAACTAATAATATTTTCCAGAGGATATGCTTTAATTGCTGGTAATTAAAACATACATTATGAAAATCATAATTAATTACTTTTAAATATTTCGGTTTTGGATCACCTTGAGTATCAAGGAACATCTTTGAACAATTAATCATAAGAGTTATGTACATGTTCAAATGATGTCGACATCTAGAAGTTTCTCAACAAACCCTAGTTCCAAGCTTCACACAAAACATGAAGAGATATGTGAATATTGGAAACTCGGTTTTGCTCCTTGGGATCGGTTCTACCATGACTCATAATGTAAGTTGTGACCGGTTATACCGTGCTTCCCATACTAGGTTGTGACTGGTTACACCATGCTTCCCAGAGGTATCTTGTGATCGGTTACACCTTACTTCCTAAGTTATCTTGTGATCTGTTACACCTTGGTTTCCAAAGTATCTGGTGACCGATTACAACTAACTTCCCAAAGTAGCTTGTGATCGGTTACAACTTGCTTCCAAAAATATCCAGTGACCGATTACAACTAACTTCCCAATGTAGCTTGTGAGATGTTACACCATGCTTCACAAAGAATCTTGTGACCGATTACAACTAACTTCCCAATGTAGCTTGTGATCCATGCTTCACAAAGTAGCTTGTGAACGACTACAACATGCTACACAATATAGGCTATGACCGGTTATACCTCAATTCTCAATATAAGTTAAGATAGGTTCTACCTTGTCATCTTGCATTGGTCATCCAAAATATATTCATTAAAGAACCGAACCAATCATGATTTCCCTTTCGATTATGATACAAGTTCATACATATACTTCCTTAAACTTACGTAATAATACATAGTTTTCTAGGATAAAATCACACATATATCTTACACATAATCAAGTAACTAAATACAAGGATTATGTTGATGTCGTATTTACGAAGTTCCAAAATATAAGCGTTTATACTTCGTGATTCTCTAATGACATCTAATCGAGTCTAGTTTGAAAGTATCTGTATGTTTGTCTTTTGTATTACCTTGTTTCATTTATGAGTAAATGTCCAGCATTCATGATCAGTTCATCTGAAGTCGAATCAGTTCCGTTGGAGGGTTCTTCAGACACATACTTTCTGTTCATATATAAGACTATGTAAATACAATGCAGATGACCCAATCAAGCTTCCAAAATTCCCACAACTGTCTCTATCTCTGCTTAAGCCGGGAAAACAAGAATTCTACATGAGTTCCAAGAAAACAAAACCTATTTGAATAAATGAAAAACAACTTGATCGCATTTTTAAATTTCTAATCAATCAAAATCAATAATGTATTAAATACATGTTTCATGTAGATTTTTTTTTTTTTTTTTTGACAAAGAAAATGGCAAATTTGATTAAAATTTAGACGTCACCAAAGTGGTGAGAATATCTATAATACAAAACAGAATGGGTTTTTGAGCTTGGACGGACGGATAACATTTTGAGAGGCAAACATGTGATCCGACCATCCCAGTCTCATCCTAGCCAAAGACATCTAGCGGCCATGGTGTTTGTAACCTCCTTCCATTATGAACCTAAATTTATTGACATTTAATTAATTTATCACCCCATAACTCAAAATATTAATTGAAATATTAAATATATTAAATTCTAAAGAGTTAATGGTTTAAAGTATAAAAATTTCCTAGACCAACACAATATATTAGTTGGATTTAGTGGTGGCAAGGTGAATATGATGAGAAGTGATATACATATTTATACCATTACATTTGGTGATGTATATGGCTAATTTTAATAGGTCACATGGACATTATTTTGTCTCGAAACAAAATAGAGAACTCTCTCGAAATTGAACGATTAAAAGGCTGGAAATTCTTTTACATTATCCATAAACAGTGTCGTTACGACACGGGTTATTTCTTAAAAATAGCAGTTGAATAAACACTACATTTTAGAACTGCATGGGTGTTCTTATTGATTTAGCGATAAAGCACCATAATCAGATGCATTGAAAAATAAAATTGGTATGGCTGAACTAACATAAGTTCATAGCACCATAAGATTCACGAACACGATTCATCAAAATTTCAGTCGTCATTATTAATATTATGACCAATAATTATTCAGTTTCATTCCGTGCCGTTACGGCACGGGTTATTTCTAGTAAAGAGACAATAATACAAAAAATTGGTAACTGCTGGTATTGCCTACAACAGCTTCCCAGTTATTAATAAGAGTACTAAGAGAATAACCATCAAACACCTTAGTCGGAGAAGCCCAATTATACATAGTGCATGTAATACCCCGATATTCGGCAGTGGTTGGCCGAATGAAATATAAGTAATGGTTTGTCCTTTCCTAACACCGAGGCCTTTTCAGCACAATTGGCTCCAAAGTTGGCAGAAAACTCTGTTGATAAGCGTGTAATGACCCGTCCCTCCACCGATACTGTCCCCACTTAGCCACTGCGGTACCCGACAGTGTGGGATTTTTCAACGGGCATCTCTGCGGTGATCCAACAACAACTTCCCGGGAGGTCACCCATCCCTGGATTACTTCCGCCCGAGCACGCTTAACTGCATAGTTTCCTGCCAACTCTGAAGCCACCAGTCTTGAAAAAGGCCTCGATATAATGTAGACATTACTTGTCTCCTGTGAGAGCAGTATCTGGCATAATCGCCCAGTATACTTCCCTACCCAAGCACAAACGAACTACCCCTAGTTGTATCCCAACTAACACCGATATTGTTCCCACTTACCCACTGCGGTTATTATCCAGCAATGTGAGATTTTTAACGGCACTAATGCGGTTATCCAGCAACAGCTTCCCTAGAGGCCACTCATCCTCGAATCACTCCTGCCCGAGCATGCTTAACTGAAGATTTTTATGCCAAATATGGAGCCAATTGTGCTGAAAAGGCCTCGGTGTTATGAAAGGACAAACCATTACCTATATTCCATTCGACCAACCACTGTCGAATATCGGGGTATTACAAAGCGTGCTCGAGGTGGAGTAATCCAGGGATGAGTGACCTCCTAGGAAGTTTTCGCTGGATTACCGCAACGATGCTCGTTGAAAACCCCACACTGATGGATAACCGCAGTGGCTAAGTGGGGACAGTATCGGTGGAGGGACGAGTCATTATATATGGTAACAGAGCCGATAATGAGTCACCTGCCGAGGGTGGGAAGGCACGCTGGACGGGGTTGTTCCAGGTGCTTCTCATGATGGGAAAGGAACGTCGTAGATCTGGTCTTGTACATATTCCGGAGCCGAGGTCGGCTCCAATTTAAGGTGGTGGTATTTTAATACCCCGATATTCTGCAGTGGTTGGCCGAATGGAATATAAGTAATGGTTTGTCCTTTCCTAACACCGAGGCCTTTTAAGCACAATTGGCTCCAGAGTTGGCATAAAACTCTGCAGTTAAGCGTGCTCGGGCGGGAGTAATCCAGGGATGGGTGACCTCCCGGGAAGTTTCTATCGGATTACCGCAAAAGGTAACATACCCAAAATTTTCTTAACCATAACTCTACTTTTCTTATTCGGTCATTCCCAAAGAGTATCCCTAACAGAATCCGCAAAAGCCCAGTTTATACCAAAGCTAGTGAAAAAAATAATTCCACAGCCTAGCGGTCTACATGCAATGCAAGAACAGATGCATATTAGTTTCTTGCTCTATATTGCAAAATAAGCAAATACTAGAATTGGTTCTACCAGCCTTTTCCAAAAAGTCAAGAGTGGGAGCACCATTAAAACACAAAATCCAAACTAAAAAAGAAGCTTTTAGCGGGACTTTGTTGTTCCATAATTGCTTATGAGGGAAAGAAATAAGGCCATCCACATCTAAAGAAGTATAACAATTAGCCACATAAACTCACCTCCTGTAGCATCTCAGATTCTCACATCATCTGCATCTGAATCTCCCAAGATGTTAGTAGGATCACCAAGAAGCGGAATCAGTCTAACATCATCACCCAATTCTTGCTCTTTTAAATTCCTTGCAAAACCAAAATCCCAAGCAGATGAGACTGAAATAAACTCTTTGATTGAAGCATCTTTTTTCCTTGACTGTTTGTATAGCCTCTTAAAAGAAATCACGTAAAGGTTGATCACCAATCCATTTGTCCTTCCAAAACAGCACCCTATTACTGCTGTGAATATGAAATTTAGAGTTCTGAACCATATGATCTTTAGCTTTTAGGATCCCCGGCCATAAGCTATGACCTACAGATTTAGCATGTGAGTTAGGAAGAAATGCTTCATAATTACCTTCAAATTTTTCATTGACTATTTTTCTCTGTAATACCTTCTTCTCCTCCCATACCTCCATAACTACTTACAGTGTAATGATTTGTTAACTAGCTTAAGCTTTTTAATCCCAATGCCTCATCTCTTCTTGGGAAGAACAACTTTTGTCCAGGCAACCCAACTTTTCTTCCTTCCATTACTATTAGAACCCTAGAGAAAAACTCTCACGATCTTTTCAATTTTCTTCATAATGTAAAACCGCATCACGAAACATTGATAAATAATATATTGGCAAGCTGGCCAACACACTGTTAATCATTAACAATCTCTGTCCTTTGGACAATTATTTTCTTTTCCAGGTAGACAACCTAGCTTGAATTTTCTGGATTATGTCATCCCAAATATGTTTATTCTTGGATTTGCTGCCTAAGGGAATTCCTAGGTAGTTAATTGGGAATTGAGTAAGTCCACAACCAAAAGCTTCAGCACATAAAACACCATTATGATTGCTTCCAATACCCACAATTGTACTCTTCCTAAAATTTACTTTTAAACCAGCTATGAGTTCAAAAGCAAATAAAACATTTTTTAAATTGTTTACATGTTCCACAGAGTCATCTAAGAAAATAATGAGATCATCGGCAAACTGTAAATGATGTATTATAGTCCCAGTAGGAGCTACTTTGAATCCAGAAATCAAGCCATTTGCAGCAGCCTTCTTTAACAGGAGAGAAAGAACTTCTGCAATAATAATGAAAAGAAAATGTGAGATTGGGTCACCCTGTCGTATACCTTTCTAAGACTTGAACATATTGGTTGCCTTCCCATTAATTAAGATAGAAAACCTTGCATAGGAGATACGCCGCTTCTCCAAACATGGCCAAAACCAAACTTTTCTAAGGACAAGCCAAGACAACCCCAATTTATATTATCAAATGCTTTCTCAAAGTCTACCTTACAAACGAGTCCAGGTTTGTCTTCTCTTTTTCCACGAATTAATGAGCTCAACAGCAATCAAAATACCATCATTAATCTGCCTATCATGAACAAAAGCACCCTGATAATCTGAAATAATAGAAGAAAACAATTTTGAACCTCTCAGCTACTAGTTTTGAAATAATCTTATAAACACCCCCTATTAAGCTAATTGGTATGAAATTATGAAGAGAAACTGCTCCACTGCATTTAGGTATCAACTTCAGGTTAGTGCAATTAAGCCTCCAATCAAGAGAGTAAGAACTTTCAAATTCTTTAACCACAAGCATGAGATCAGATTTTATAATTTCCCAAGTACATTTAAAGAATTCCATAGTGAATCCATCAGGACCTGGAACCTTATTTCTACCAAACTGTCAAATAACATTCTTTACCTCTTCTTCAGTAAAAAGTCTTTCAAGAGAGATGTTTCATGTAGATTAGTGATTGGCTAATTGCATTTTGTTCATTCTAAACGAAAATCTTCAAGACGTATACTCTCCAATAACACTTATAATAGATTTAGCAAACTGACCATCAATACTGAAAAGTCATGCAATACAAGCAAACAAGATAACGAAAGGTTACAATACAACCGAAAGTACAATAATGAGATTAAGCAAGCGATGGTGTTCCAGGAAGAGATAGTGTAGAATAGGAGTGGTCTAAAGAGTCTTCCCCGTGAACTTATTTATTTCATGGCTCCAGCAGAAAAACCTTACAACCTGAAATTTGGTTGCTGAAACCCAAATCTTGATCTTGAAATATCAAATTCCCCGAAACCTATCTGGTGTGCACCAATAACAATAGATGACGTAGGCTTTGAACCTCCATCAACAAATGCGACACACTTGACATCATCTTTAACCTGTACAAGATCCCACCAGACGACCCTCCACTGACTACGAGGAAAGTTGAAAGCAACACTTGGTGGCACGACGGGTAATCCACTTTCAAACTCGGGAGGTATCGTGGATGACTTATAACAGGCAGTAAAAGGCGCAACAGAAGCAGCCATAGCAATATTCTTGCTCTTAGCCCATTCGGTATGAACCTTGATAAAAGCCTTGTAGATTGACGTCTCCAGAGTAGTATATGGAGCTAGAATGTTGATTTCTGTTCCTCCAAATCCAGTTTCCTGGTTGATGGATAACAACTTTTCATCTATTGGTAGTGCTTTACCATATACCTGGATCGATTTCAGATCAACATAATATCCAGAAGTCCTTACCGGGTTAATCAAGAGTGGGGTGTATTCTAAAACTCTATCTTTAATACCTCCCGAGGAGAAGTCAGAATGAATGTAAGGTCCACCCCCGAAATAAATCAGACCGCTAGAGTTGTATAATTCCAGCGCAAATATACGAGAAAATTTAAGTTGAACTGAAAATTGGTTAACTAGAGAAATAACAGATGTACGCCCAATACTAGCCACTCCAGTAGAACCCTTGGCAAGTCCACTGAAGATATTACTAGTAGTTGCACAACCGAATCTGAACCGGCTAGGGGATACAGGCGGTATCCCGTCGCTGTCAGGGTTAGGTACAACCGTCACAAGATCTGAAATGAGCTCACTGTTACCGGCATCTCGAGTTACTGGGTTAACTGTGACCATGTTACATGCACTATTGTTATCACCACATGTAGTGGTGATCGGTCTGCTCCCTAGAAGGCACTGAGGTGTCCTGCAGTCAACTAGTTGATATGACGATGAAGCTTTATTGCAACGAAGCCAGGTTACTACCCCGCCCATGTCGAGGACTAGATTTGCAACTGTTCTAGGAGTTCCTTGGTTGAGTTTAATCATGTATTGGAGGGTTGATGCATCTCTCTCAAGATCAAAGACAATACTGGCAGGTTGAGTTGCAGAAGATGGTAACTCTATCTGAGCATTGGAGAATGAAAGAAACGCGAACAGAAGAAGACATTGAATGATAGGAGAAGAAGCCATGGGAATTGAAAGGAGATAATTAATTTCTGTTTGTGGTTGTGATGATGGAATGCTATCTGGGAATGGGTTTACTTATAGACTGTAAGTCAAGACAAGTCTAAACAAATTGGATTACTATATGCAAATAGTACGAAAATTACAGTCAAGATGGTCTAAACATTCAATTAGTTTATGCAAATAGTACGAGTATTACATGTGCGGAATAGCGGTTGATGCAAAAATTGGAATAGTGGTTGATGCAAAACAATTTAGTACTCTGAATTCCGACACTTAGCTCAACTTGTATTACGCCTACTCTTGAATAATCTGTAAAGACGAGCTAGTGGTAGTATTATATTCTCTCCGGCGGGTCATTATTAGCAAATAATATATGAATCTGCTTTTGATCGATGCAAACGACAAGATTACGCTTAGGCTAAAACAAGATAATGGTTATTTTCATGCCCAATAATTATTCCAAAATTATCACAATCCGATGTAGTTATGTAAAGGGTGTAAATACCCTACTAAAAGCGAGAGAGAAAAACTGTGTAGGGTGTAAAAATACATGGAAACTTATGAAGTTTGTATATTCGGAGAGCCCTCTGAAAATAACCACTGAAATTCTTAAATTCTTAATATTCAAAAAGGCAAAAACAAACATCCTTTAGAATCAGTAAACCAGGGATGCAGTTTTTTGGGTAAGGTACCAAAGGGCATCAGACCTCTGCATTAACACTCTTCGAAAGTGACTCCAGGAATGCTATTTAGGATTAAAGAATATCATCAACCCAGTAAGTAAAAACTTCTTATACTCATTTTACAGCATTTTTACAATACAATTTTAAGATTTCAATAAGAAAAAGCAAAGATTCAAGTTTTAAACTACTGTGAACTTCAACATGGAGCATCTGAAAATATGTACCCATGAATGCTGATAATACTAGAATGGAAATGAAATCAGTCTTAAACTTAAAATTTAAGTTCGAGAGCAACTCATTAGTTACTGATTGACGATGACTAATTCATCTATAGCGAATGTCAGACTTTAAAGGTGGGCTATCACAAACAAATTAGATACGTGATCCATTTTTCTTCAGTTTTGGATTGTAACAGTTACGAGTGCACTATAAGAAACTATTAACTACACAAACACACACAGCAACACCAACTATAGATAATGATCATACCAACAAGTTAATCACTCATAGAGTCATATGTATTTGATTCTAATAAACAGAAGAAGCAGGAAAGACAAGAACGAAAAGCTGCCTAATATTTCCTCAATATATTTTTAGCTTAGAAAAAGCTATACCTCTTTGTCTAACAATAATTGGATAAGTTAATTGTACGGAGATGGAAACTGCAATCCCCCTCAAGCAAAAATAACATATAGACGGTACCAAAATAGTGAATGACTGGAAACCAGACATGAGAAGGAGATCTAAACTCGAAAAGAATAATATGAAAGAGATTTGATGATACCGTACTAAGGAGATTGTGACAGTGCCGATGATAATCCGTTATAGCAAACCAAAACAAACTATTCAAACTAGTTTTTGTTGTTCCGGAAACTCTCTTTCATCGATGCAACTTTCTTCTTGCACTGAACCACAGTCTTACCTGGAACTGCCGCCGAGATACGTTGCCAACGCTGATTCGTTTCTTTAGGGAACGTTTTCAGAGCCTGAACCAAAGCCCTTTCCTGAACAGCAGACCATGCTTGTTCATTTACGCCCGAAGAGACCCCATTTGAATCAATTTCACTCTCAGGACTTTGCTGGCCTCCATTACTAACACTTGAAGACTTTTCAGGACTAACACTTTTGTGACCATTAGCTTCTGGACCATTAGTAGGACTACTCATCATCCCTTCAGATTCTTGCCTGGTGGTCAGTGGGGATGCAATTGATGGAGAAGCCTTTCTCTTCTCTAGGAATGAATCGAAGGCTTTTGCTGAATCGGGTTTTTGGAGAAGTACCGTCTTTGTTGCCTTGAGAATCTCGTCTACAGATCGCCCTGTACCAATGTACTCTGAGATAACCTCCCATCTTCTAGAAGTTCCTTTAGGGAACTTTTGAATTCCTTTTCTTAAGAGTTCAACCTCTTCTTTGCTCCAAGGTTTATCTTTCTTTTCATAGCTTTGTAATGGATTCTCCACCTTGACTTGCACACTTGAACCATTTGGAAGCTGGTTCTTCATCTCTACTTTCTTAATATCAGTCTCGTGATAACCATTTGGTTGCTGGTTCTTCATCTCTACTTTCTTAATATCAATGCACTCCTCATCAGTCCTTCCAAGGGCATCTTTAAGAAGACGGGCACGGGCACACGCTCCTGATTTTTCTTCAAGCTCACTGCAAAGACTCTTTAGCTGATCAATATCAAATGACATGCATAGACTCTCAACATCATCTTCAGTGACCTTATAAGAACGTTCGGAGACCACTAACGCTGAAACGGTACGTAAACGTGCACGCTCTTTGCGCAGGAGCTTCTTTTCTTTCTCTTTTATCTTCTTCTGATTTGAAGCAGCCAGAGCAGCTTGCCTATCTTCTTCCTCTTTCCGGAGTCTCTCTTCTTCAGCTGCCCTAGCTGCTTCTTCCTCCTGCAACTTCTTCGCCAAGTACTTGGCTTCCTTCTTTTTCTGTTTCTCTGCTTTTTCTTCTTCCTTTCTCCGCGCAATTCTTGGATCCTTCTTGTAGGCATTGTCCACAAGAGACCGTACACGTGCATGTTCTTCCTTCCTTGCTTTCTCTCTAAGTTTTGAGTTTTGTCTCTCCATCCATCTCTTATCATCACGAGTCTCGGCTTCCTCAAGATCATACTCATCTGAATGGGGGAACTCCCTCCAGCTCTTAAAGCTGTACCAGAAATCATAGAAACTGTCCACTTCTTTCAGGGGACTGTTCTCTTCACCTAAGGATGGGACTGGTTGGATAACTGACCACCGGCCATTACGCAGAAAAGCTGGACCAAATACCTTAAAGAAGTTCTGAGGAGAACAGTCAGCTGGGACTTCATCATCAAATTCATCGGTGGAGTCATAAACCCTTCTCTTGACTGGATCCATCAAGACTTCATAAGCTACCTGGATGGCCTTGAAATGGTTTTCTATATCATCTTTCTTTGCTTCCTTTGCAGCTTCAGTTAGCTCCCCAAGTAGAAGGGAAGCTTGCTTGTCAGGATGATGCTTCAATGCAGTCTCTCTGTAACTCTTTTTTATCTGGTCTTCAGTAGCTAGAAATCGTAGATGCCCCAAACCCAACAAAGCATAGTGGTCTTGCTGATCCTTTCCGCTGCCAGATTTCTTTTTCCCTTTGCTGCTATATGACTCTGAAGATGCGAAATAAGACTCACTTTGATCACTGGACACATTCTGATCATCTGCTTGTACTTCTTTTTCCTCCTTGCCAAAACCACAGAGGAGAAGCGCTGCTGAATGGAATGAATGCCCAGCTGGTTCACGATTTAACGCTTTTGCAGGAAAAGCATTCGATGAAACATATATTGGTTGTCCATCAATGAGTTCATTTGAGTAACAAATAAGACGAAGCTTCGGTTGGGTCACCATTGTATTTGCAGCAGAGTCCACTAACCCAACAAAACCCCGCCAACTTCACAATGCCTTCTCAAAACTCAACCCCAGAACCGGAAAGTTCTAGTCCAATCTTTTATACAAAAACTTCCCACAAGCTCCCAACTGCGTTTATAAGAAAAGTCATCAGTTTTATACTCCAACTAAAAGTGTTATCATACAAACATATCTAGCTAGAAGAAAAGCGAGCGTCATTGATAACGCCAGTATACATTCATATGCTTAACAAAGAAATTTCACTGAAATGATACCAATATTAATATTACTGGTAAATAATGGAAACTCCCGGTTAACAGCTCCAAGTTCTTGGACTTGCTAAGTGAAACCAATTAGGTGTCACTCCTTTGAATTAATTTTTATAGAATTGCCAAGTATATAGCATGCAAAATCTTTCGCGTAAAATCATAAGAAAACTATAAAAGAAAATCATAAGGGCATTTACAGGAACAACAATTTTCTCTACACACTAGCGGAAGCAAGATATCTCAACTCTTTAGAACAACAAAACCTAAATCTCACAGCACACAACAAAACCTAAATCCCACAGCACAATTAAAGAAGAAAGATAATCCTCAAGCCCCTGATCTGAAGAAGCAAGGAAGTTGATACAGGACATAGCTGAATAAGAAAAGTAATGACCTTTAAGCAACATAAAAACTAGCGGTAGAAAATAACAAGAAACAAGTCAGATTTTACCCTAAAGTTATATTGATCTAAATCACTAAGTGGAGCATGCTTCTGGCTTCCAAGATTAACACTAAAACCCCAAATCTCTACCACAAAACAACAAATCACAATACATGAAATCAAACAGGAGTCTCTAATTGGCCCCTCTGCTAAGTTCAGTAAAGTAATACCTTTTCATAGACAACCAAATCACCAAAAGTACAAGATTGAACCCAAAAAAAAAAAATTAGTATCCGAATCTAAGAATATACCACTTCCAAAGAAAGTCTTTGTTCCTAAGATTTTCAAAGACTGGATAATACAATCAAGAGATATAGTGCGGCATAGAAAAAACAACTCAAAAGAGAGATTGAGAAGTAAAGCTGATAAGAACAAACCCTAAAAAACTCGGCCGCTGCTGATGCTTCTGCTACTTCCTCTTGGACTGCCTCTTCCTATTATTAGCTAGGAGAAACCCTTAAACCCTGAAAACTGCAAAATTGTTTGTAAATCTCGGCTGTGTCTTCTCTCTCTCTGCTCTCAACTCGAGTAGTATTTTGTTACTACTGGTTGGGTCGTTATACGAGAGAGAGAAACAACACCAACTCTTCTTCCTTCTTCTGTGGGTGTGTTTTCCCCTTCTGGGTTTATAACCTACTTGTGACTCATTCCTGCCTAAATGACACTTTTACCCCTAATAGCTACCATATATTACAAAATTAACATGTGACTCTAAACCCTATATATGCGGCGCTATGCCTTGGTAATTTGTTTCTCGCCTTCGATCCCTAAACCCTAAAACAAAATTCATCAATGTCTCTAATACTCCCGGAGTAATCATTGGAACGGACAAACTGCCGGAGTGAGCTCGTTACGATGACTACCAAGTACCAACTGTCAAGACTTAACACCACACCCTCACCAAGGGCTAGGAGGACTTGACAGTAGAGGAATCGGTTGTATGACTCGGACGGTTCGGGTCGAAACCAGCGGTTCCGGGTCAAATCGCTTGGTCGTACGAGCCAACAAACCAATTTGGAACCGTACTAAAAGTTTGAATAAAGAAATGGTCTAAAATCCGACACGAAGCCTGAAGAAGGCTCAAAACGTTAAACCCTATAAAAATTCCTTGCTGCTGATCTCACACTCCTTCATCCTCCTCCATTTAACCTCCAATCGAACCCTAATCTAAAGGTATTTTAATCTCTCTTCCTCTATATTCAGTCCATTGCTAAATATTTATTTATTTTGTAAAAAAATTCTGAAAAATGGTTTCATACACTCTAATTAGTCTGACATTTATGATGAGTGATTTCAGAATGTAAGTAAGTTTGATCATCAACACAACTTTGCTCATCAAATTCCAAAAAAGTGATTTCAGAGTGTACTGTTCTGACTTAGGTTATTGTGATTTTGATTACAAATTCCACCAGCTCCTTGCTAGTATTTTTTTTGTTGTTTGTTGATATTTTGAGTATCAGGGTTTATAATTAGTATAGGATATCTATATGTGTAGTAGTAGAATTTGATATTGAAGATTTTACTTCAGGTGGATTTTTCTCTACTTCAAATTTTTTTGTTCTTATGATGTATGTTTATGTATGTCTTCGGTAGTGGAGCGAAATGGGTCCTGGTGGTTAGATCTCCTTTCTTCTTTTTTAATTAGGCCAAAAAAGATTAATAGTGTGAATGCAGCTTGATACATCATTGGCTTACCATTTTGGATCAGAATTAGCAATGGTGATCACGAAATTGCATGTTTCATTCCCTTTAGGAGATAGGGTACTTTTAAATCTTAATCCTCTAGCTTTGCAATTTGTTATACACTCCATATTGAGGGTTGCTGTTCTGTGGATCATGATCTACTTCTGGAGCTGACAAGTTAAAGCAAGAATGTTACCTTGTCACAAACAAATTGTTGTCAAATTCGCATAACTACCATCATCCACTGTGAATTGTATAATTAAATGTTAGCTCTGGTTTCATCTGATGAATGGTGGATGTATATTGCGTCAATCTGGCATTTACACTCATCTGATACGGTGGATGTATATTGCATCAATCTGGCATTTACCCTTTCTATATAATCCCAGCATCGTTGATTTAGAAATCACCAGAATCATCTCATAGCATCATATTCAATACAGAATGCGCTTTGTTTTTTCTGCCAAATAAATAGATATCTCCTATAAGTTAGCACTATAGGGTGTTGACACTTAACACACTAAAATGGATATGCAAATTTGAGGGAAAACCTGAGAAATCCATTTAGAAACAAGTAGGCAGAGTTTGGTATTGAACTGTATCTTGTGTACGTGAATCTCGTTTTGTAGGCCTTCGTTAACAGAGATGATCTTTTGGGCGAAGTAGATATTGAAATGCTAAAGAAAGGGATTGACTGCTTTTAATATTTACACAGTGATATTTACATAATTAGCTTTTGTTTTTGAATGACACCATTGTAGTCTGTCTATCTGTATCTAATCGATGAAGAGTTATTGCAGGTGCAGGTAAGTGTTGCTACTTCAGTGAATATCTACAGACAGACACAATCTTCAGCTACACCCTTAATATTCAACAAATTTCTGAGAGAAGGAGAGAGAGAGAGAGGTGAAGAGATGTTTCGGAGCAAATTGACCTGTCTTCTTCGGAGAAATAAAACCGTTAACCCATTCTCATACGTTGGAACCTCCTCTTCTACGTCTAGGGTGTCAAATGAACCTTTTCGTCTCTCTCACATCTTATTATTCTCATCTAAAACCTCTTGTACATCTTTCACCAGAAATGCCGCTTTCTATGGCTTCAGATCTCTTCACAAGGTTTGAGTTATTTCTCTGCATGGACGCACATTTTGATTTTGTTATATTTGCAAGTGATGTGAATTGTTCTTTTTTATGGTGCTTAGGGTCTGGGTTTTAATTTAGTATCTGGATACTACTCTAACGATTGCCACTCACACATTAGACTATTTAAGCTCCACTAATGGAGGTTAATGGACTTCAATATGCAAACACTAGAAAAGCTACATTATAAAAAACCCAGGCATTATTCTTGTTCCCTGGAGTTCAATATTGTGGCTTAGGCATAGCCTTGGCCATATATCATTTGTGATGCCCAATGCGGTCAGTGGTTAGTCAAGTACACAACCAAACACTAAACTGGACCAACTTCATATTACCTAGGCCTAAATTATCAAAAAACTCAGTACTATCCTATGGATTTTTATTGGGATACCTATCTTTTCTTCAAAAGTGGTTTATTTTGTTTGATGCACAAAGATTGTGTTGGTCATTGTGAAATCACAGTTGAGATGAACTAAGTTTCTTTTCTTTTCTGTTTTGTAATTTTGTTGTTTGGCTGCAATCATGTTGGGTATTTGTAGATGGTTTGTTTTCACAATAATTAAATTGAGTCTGTCGTTTTATTGTTTACCTTATATTCTTAAGGAAATGCTAGCAAAATTCTCGTTAAGAGAGTAGAACTGTGCACTCCTCCTGATCCTGTTCGTTTAACATAGCACCCAAATCTCCTGTTTAACCTTGCTTAGGTTTAGGTATCTAGGATGAGGAGTTGCAACCTATTCTGTCTTAAAATAGTAGCTTGCTGGCACTCATATTTTATACTGATTTAGTGCCTTATTTAGTTTCTTAGCAGACATATTGAAATCTGAAAGATATTAATGTGCTTTCAGGGATTTTCTTTTCCATCTTCCAGGAGAATGTGCACAGCTGCTTCTATCTCTCCTTCAGCTAAAGAAGGAGTAAAGTTTCTAGTAACTGCAGGACCTCATGCTCAGAAAATGGTTGGGATTTGGCTTTTTGGCTCTGCTGCTTGGGTGTTTAGTATGGTGATACTTGGTGGGGTTACACGACTGACCCGCTCTGGTTTATCTATGACTGACTGGAAATTCACTGGTGGTCTCCCTCCTATATCTGATGAAGAATGGCTGGTTGAATTTGAAAAATATAAGCAGTCCCCTGAATATAAGCGGTTAGTCTTGCCATTGTAATTTTTTTTTTTCTTTTTTTTTCAATCTAGCATTGCAAATGAAACCTTCGTTTCCTGTAAGTTGCAGCTGATACGTTCCTCCAAAGAAATCCGTATTTTTGTTTGTTTTACTTTTAACCCTCGACTATTCATTTGTATGTAGAGATTCTCTTGTCAAAAGGAGCTTTATACTTGATAAAAATAAACTAGAATACATATGGTGACCCATAACTGAGTTGTATAATTTAAGGAACTAAGAGATTTACTATCTTCTTATTTGACAATCTGCAGAGTAAACAAAGGGATGAATGTTGAAGATTTTAAATTTATATATTGGATGGAATACGCCCATCGTATGTGGGGAAGGGGTTTGGGTATCATGTTTGCTCTCCCATTTTCTTATTTTGTTCGTAAAGGATACATGACTGTCCAACTTGGTGTGAGACTCTCAGCACTATTTGCACTTGGCGCGGGGCAGGGGTTAATTGGCTGGTGGATGGTTAAAAGTGGTTTAGAGGTAAGAAGCATCATCCAAAGCAGAGTTTAAGTGACTTCGTGTATTCTATTTTAAATCTGCTTTTTTTTTTTTCTGTTGCACTGATAAGTTGGCACCACCTTTTTTGTTGTAGCTAATCAGTGTTCTGGCGTTGACTGTTAATTTGGGGAAGTAACGAATTCTACCTGTTTATTATGTAGGAACCGACTTCTGAATATGTGCAGCCAAGAGTAAGCCCTTACCGCCTTGCAGCTCATCTTACATCAGCATTTGGTATTTATTGTGGCCTTCTCTGGACTGCTCTATCAGTTGTCATGCCTGAACCACCTAGTGATACTGTAGCTTGGATTCGTGGGGCTGCTAAAATTAGAAGACTTGCCATCCCTGTAAGCTTTGTTGTTGGAATTACTGCGATATCAGGAGCCTTTGTTGCAGGGAATGATGCGGTACAAAGAAATCTCTGCTTATGTTCTGTTTTCATCCTTTATAACTGTTTGATGGATAACTCCGGCAGTGCTTGCACAAAATATGCCAGCTTAATGAACTTTGTTTTTCTATGTCAAGCTTCTTCTTTCCAGCTGAGACTTACTCAATTTGTTTGCTTGTTTAATACGGGTCAACTCATGCTTGATTGCTGTTTGGTAGGGTCATGCTTTTAACACTTTCCCCAAGATGGGTGATACATGGATTCCAGAGGATATCTTGAGTATGGAACCAATAATGCGCAACTTTTTTGAGAACACTGCTACTGTGCAGGTAGCTCTTCCTTTGCCTCAGTCATGATATATGTTACTTGTATTACATTGTCATTTCTGTTGTCTGTTTGTGCTTCATCTGTGCATATCATTTCTTAGCTGATTACATTGAGTCAGGCCTATCTGGTTGCATAATTTCTCTAAAAACAGTACAGCATTTTTACTAGCTTTTTGTTTTCCAATACATTTGTTGTATCTTGACATTTTACAGTTTGATCATCGTGTTCTTGCAACTGCAACATTGCTATCAATTGGTGGCTTATGGTGGGCTACACGAAAACTGGACATACATCCTGCTATACGCTCATTAGTTGGGAGCACGGTGGGTATGGCAGCTCTTCAGGTAACTATCTATCTCTATTTGATCTTGTATAGTTTGTTTTCTGGTTTTCTTTTATCCTCTGAATGACATTATTAGCGAACATTATAGCTTTGATAATTTCTATATCAGAAGAACTAAAATAGCCTTGATGAAAATAGGCCAATTTTGGCGGTTATAATATTCTATTGAGGTAATTACTGCAGGTCACTTTGGGAATATCAACACTTCTATCATATGTTCCAGTCTCACTTGGCACTGCCCATCAAGCTGGAGCACTGACTCTGTTAACACTTATGATATTGTTGAGCCATACAGTTAGAAAGCCATCTCCAATCCTTCTAAAATCTTTAAGTTCTTCAGTTGCAAGGACAGCTAATGCTATTAGGTCATAGTTTCTGTTTCCTGTGAAATTATTCATAATTTTGTTATAGCAGTTTGGAATGTGATCTAGCTTCATAAGTTTCAATTTCTCAGTAATCAACCCACTGATTGTATATTAAACGAGAGAATAGTTTTTTTACCCCTCGCCTTGGGTTTCATATATATGTAATAAGGGATTTTTGTCCCAATTGATTAAATTTTTTTCCGGTAGGATCCAGGCTACCAATACAACACCAAAACGAACCAAGAAAATCATTCAGAGTTTCTGATATAACCAACACATGGCATTTAAGTGATTCACTCACGTTAGTTTTATCTGTAAAGTTAATGCCAAGTCTCATTTTCATTATCAGAAACAGATGCAAATTTCACATATAAGATTGTAAAATTTAATGCAAAGATTTTGTAAAGTTAATGCGGAGAATCTGTAAGGTTAGTAGACTAGAGTCCTCCTTGAAACTTCACCTAACATTGAAATCGAACTATTAAATTTCTCATGTTAGTTACACCACCTAAAACATTAAACCCAAAACCACTAGACAATCAAGAATTTGAGTACAGAAGAAATTAAACACCAGAAGTAGTCCAAAACAGAAATCACAACGGTAGAATCAAAGGGCATCACATAGAAATCTCAACGAAAGACCCAATTTTCAGAACACCAATTCAATCAAACCCAAATTTCAAACTTCAGTATCAACGAAAACCAAGAATCATGGCTGAAAGTAAACCATTGATACCATCACCACCACCTCATGTGCTCGTCTTCCCCTTTCCAATACAAGGACATATCAATTCTATGCTCAAATTAGCCGAGCTTCTCTGCATATCCGGAATCAACGTGACCTTTGTCAACACACAACAGAATCACTCACGTCTACTCAGTCTTGGCAATGTTCAATCCCGTTTCAGCCAATTTCCGGGCTTCTGTTTTGAAACAGTGCCGGACGGTCTTTCTGACGATCAACATCACTCTTCTGGATTCACTAGTCATCAAGACTTCGTTAAGGATGGGATTCATCGGATGCACAACGTTACCAGACCGGCTTTCCGAGAATTACTAATTTCAGATCGATTTAAGCTTGATGCACGGGGTTCAGTTTCTTGTATCATAACAGATGGTATGTCGGGTTTCGCCATTGATGTTGCTCAGGAGCTGGAAATTCCATCCATTTCTTTCCGTACCGTCAGTGCTTGTTGTATCTGGATTTATCTATGCTTCCCTAAACTTGTAGAAAATGGTGACATGCCATTCAAAGGTATGTACATTTAGTTTCCATTTTTTTGTTTATGAAATTGTTCACAACTGTCGCATATTTTGTTTGAAAAATTTGTCAAAATTGTTGCATATTGATGATTTGTTATCGGTTGCAGACGAAGATATGGATCGTTTGGTAAGGAGTGTCCCGGAGATGGAAAGCTTTCTCAGGTGTAGAGATCTACCAAGTTTCTTTAGACCTACAGAAGCCAACCATCCTGGTCTAGATTTTATCAATAGAGAAACATCCCATTCAATGAGAGCTACAGCTCACATAGTTAACACGTTCGATGATATTGAAGCTCCAATTCTCGCGCACATGAGATCTTACTGGCCAAATCTATACGCAATTGGTCCTCTTAATGCACTGTTGAATGCCCTGAGAAGTAGCAGTACTACTAAAGTTTCTTCTTCATTACCTGTATCCTCAAATGCTAGTTTGTACGCGGAAGACAGAAGTTGCATGACTTGGCTCGATGAACAACCAGAGAAATCAGTGGTTTATGTTAGCTTTGGTAGCATTGCGATGGTGACCCCGGAGCAATGGGTGGAGATTTGGTATGGACTAGTCAATAGCAGTCATAGATTTCTGTGGGTTAGACGTCCTGATTGGAATCTTGCCAAAGATGGCCAGGAAAGTCAAATACAGGCGGAGCTGGTTGAGGCAACAAAAGAGAGAGGTTACATGGTGAATTGGGCACCGCAAGAGGAGGTGTTGAATCATCCAGCTGTTGGTGGATTTTTTACTCACAGCGGATGGAATTCGACTCTGGAAAGCATGGTTGCTGGTGTACCCATGGTTTGCTGGCCACATTTGGGGGATCAACAGGTAAACAGTAGGTATGTCAGCGAGGTGTGGAAAATTGGAATGGACATGAAAGATAATTGTAACAGACTAACAGTGGAGAAGCTGATTAGGGAAATGATGGGTGCTAAGAGAGAAGAGTTGATGAAATCAGCGGTGAAGGTTGCGGAGATGGCACGAAAGAGTGTTAGTCATGATGGATCATCTTACCGCAACTATGAGGCTTTGCTTGAATTCATAAGGAAGTCGCGTTAAGACTTAAGGTGAATGATCTGTTATGCAAGATCAAATACTGGCGCCCAATAAACGGTATCGGTATCAATATAATAAGCTAGTGTGGTTGATAATTTCTGGTCATGGTGCATTACTGCTGGTACAATAGTTTCTGGTTCTGGTTAAATTGGCTGCTGCCTTGTGTGCTTGTTTTCCAGCTTATTCGGTTTGAGTTAGTGTGGCTGGAGTGTTTTTCCCTCCACACCAGGGTGCATTAGGTTGTGCTTCCTTCCTCTGTTTAAGGGGTTGCTTACAAACTTATGATATTCTATTTAGAAGGAGAAAGGAACTCCATTTCAAGGAGTTATACTCTAGATAGCTCTAGAGAATTATAAAGTCAGTGTTGTAATCTTAGCATGTTTTTCTTTTCTGGTGACTGAAATGAACTCATCCGATTTATCTCATCCGTACTTCAATCCGATTTATCTCAATCTCAGACTATGATATAGCTGGCATTCGACCTACAAGTTTCTTAATGATTTTGCCAACTTTGCTGAAAGCCCCAACACCATTGTGTAGTTCACTCCATTTAGGGTCTTTGGAGCCAGATTTTTAGTAGCCCATAATTTTTTCCAAGGAATATGGCTCATCTGCATTGGCTGATAAATAGCTTTTGAAAGGATTGCGTGGGTTCAATTCCTACTTGAGGAGAGTTCAATTTAGGGAGAGTGGCCGAGCGGTCAAAAGCGACAGACTGTAAATCTGTTGGAGCTTTTGAAAGGATTGGGTTGTGAATTCGCCGTGGTTAGTGAGAGAACAAACAAGATGCCATATTGATTGGCGTATTGCAAGGCGAAGTGCAACAGTAAAAATCATCAAGGGTGGATTCTACTATTCGTATGAACTATTTCTTTAAAAAGAACAAGGTTCTTTTCCAAGCTAGAACTTCACGCCTTTTTCCGGAGCTGGATGGATAATACAGTACATTCATCCCAGTACAAGATTTCTCTTTTGCAGGAACACTCAAAAAACAGCTGATAAATTTAGGAAAAAATGAACAATGAAAACATAGTAAGTTAGCATTTAGCAATGATAATTGGCATTGGTTAAGAATTGTACTAGACCCAAATTGATGAAAATGTAATTCAAATACTGCCATACGCACCATTGCTCACATTCAGCTAAACAAATGGATATGAAAAATGAAATACATTATGCTTGCAAACCAAATTTCTAGTCAAATGAATGATTCACATAAAAGGTCTAGTAATCAAAAAAAAAAAAAAATCTACAGAAAAAGCAAAAGGTACCCATAATGCTGTAAATTGGGATTGAATAGTGAAAAGCAGCACATCCACACCAGGGATTGAGCTTTCTTCCTGCACATTACATTCACCTCACGAGCAATGAGAAGAGGGTTCATGGACCACAAACACATTCACCACTGATTCTAGGGTTTGACATCGTTAAGCTGAACCGTTACCAATCACTTGAACTGCCAAGAGATTGCAGCAACAGGTCTAGCATATGCACATCAAGCAGAAATGGGCAGGTCATGGTGTAACAATGTACAAGCAATGAACATCAGGTTAAGCAATGAATAAACGTATGACTTAGGGTTTTAATCCAATGAAAATTAGGAATTCAATCCAATTGGAAACGGGGAGTTAATTCAATCGAAATTAGGGGTTTCAAGAAATTAAAAAAAAAAATAGAGATAACACTGAGAATAAAGTTTTCCATTAGATGAATCAAATCAGAACACAGAGAGTTCCAACAACACCCAAAATAAAGATCCATAAACCTCCAACACATTTACACAGGAATTAGAGATTATCAAGCTCGTTCACCTCTGATTCTCCTGGCAAGTTGAATATCTTTAGGCATAATAGTAACCCTTTTAGCATGAATAGCACATAAATTAGTATCTTCAAACAAACCAACAAGATAAGCTTCAGCCGCTTCTTGTAGTGCTGCAACTGCTGAACTCTGAAACCTCAAATCAGTTTTAAAATCTTGAGCGATTTCACGAACCAATCTCTGAAATGGGAGTTTTCGAATCAACAGTTCAGTACTCTTCTGGTATTTCCTGATCTCACGAAGAGCGACGGTTCCTGGCCTGAATCTGTGAGGTTTCTTCACTCCTCCGGTTGCTGGTGCTGATTTCCGAGCTGCTTTTGTTGCTAATTGCTTCCTTGGGGCTTTTCCTCCTGTTGATTTCCTAGCAGTTTGCTTAGTACGAGCCATTGATGAAGATGAAAGTTGAACAGATCTGATAATAAATTGTGGTTTGAGAGAGAAATGTAAAGATTGATTTGTGAGGAGGAAGGATTTGGGAATGGGAATTTATAGAGGAGAACAACAATTGGGCGAGATTGTGAGTTTTTATCAACGGTTGATAATAAATCGAAAGGTTTCATACGGATTATGGGTTTTAGTTATTTGCTGTTTTTATTGGTTTGATTATCAACGGTTGATAATGAATTGAAAGGTTTCATACGGATTATGGTTTTTAGTTGTTTGCTGTGTGTATTGGTTTGGTTTGATTATCAACGGTTGATAATGAATTGAGAGGTTTGATACGGATTATGGTTTTTAGTTGTTTGCTGTGTTTATTGGTTTAAAAGGTGTCATAAGAATTGAGTTTTGTTATCAGCGGCTGATATCAGTTTATAAGGTTTCATACGGATTATGGATTTGGGTGATTTTTTTTTTTTTAGGAGTTAAAAAGTGAAATTTTCAAAGTGATTTTTTTTGAGAATTTGCGGTGGCGGGAAATTTTAACCCAAATTTTTGAATTTAGTTGGGTGTACTTCAGAAACAGAAAGTTAAAAAAAAACTGGCAGTAACATTCCAATTTTGCAGGAAAGTGAATGGGAAAGAGACGGGATTGCCTAAAACTGTTTCTTAATGGATATATGCACATTATTTTTCGTATGACTGAATTCCAAATTACTCTTTTGATTAGAGAACCGATCAAAAATTGATATTTTCCCGAATCATGTTCAGAAAAATGTTAGTATGATCTAACTACTATCAAACACAGAAGTTGAAAGATAAATTTCAAATCTCACGGTAAAAGCCTTCTAGTTCGGAGAACTAGCCGATTTTGGAACAAACTTCTACTTGGCTTTCATTCATTAATCTTATTAGACGAAAAACATCATAGTTCTTACATATTTAAGGCAAGTAAACCTCATCTCGATAAGAGGCTCTCCTTGCTCGAACACATATCCACATCCTACTTACTTAGCTGAATTTATTAACTATCATTCCTTAATTAATAATGGCTACCACATAGCTTATTTAGAAGATAAAGGCACCTACTACTAATAGCACCCCCTTTTACATTGTCTTCAAGGATTGAATTTTGGAAAATGTGCAAAGACATTAATAACATCCTCCCAAGTAGCATATTCTGTTGTGGAGTTAGTCCACTGGATAAGCAGTTGATCTATTGTTCTCTCGTATCTAGTAATGCTTCTAGTGTCAAGAATAACAGCCGGATAGAGGACAATTGAGGAGGAGAAATATGATCCTGGCCAATTTTCTTCTTCAGTTGTGAGACATGAAAAAATGGATGTATTTTGGAGCTGAGAGGTAGTTGGAGCTTGTAAGCCACTGATCCTATCTTTTGGAGAATCTGAAAAGGGTCATAGTACTTTGTAGAGAGCTTCAAATTCCTCATGAAAGTAATTGAAGATTGTATGTAAGGTTGAATCTTCAGGTGCACAACATCACCAACCTCAAAAGTTCAGTCAACTCTCTTCCTATCAGCATAAAGTTTCACCCTTTCTTGGGCTTTGTGGAGAGTGTCCTTCAAAATATTCAGAGTTGCAAATCCCTTTGTTATAAATAGTCTTCAACGGCTAAAACAAAAGCAATGGTTGTGGAAGGAAAAGCAAGATGAGGAGGTTCATATATAGCCATATAATTTTTTGAATTGGCTCATCTTAAGGCTAGCATAAAAGATAGTGTTATACCACCATTCTGCCAATGGTAACCTTTGAACCAATTCTTAGGCCTATGACCAGTTATACATATGAGGTAGTTCTCTTAGCAAGTATTGACTCCCTATGTCTGTTCATCGATTGAGGATGATATGTTGTGCTAAGGTTTAAGGTGGTGATCAAGGCTTTGAAGAGATCTTTCCAAAACAAACAACTGAAGACTTTGTCTCTATTAGATACAATGGAAGTGGGGAGGCTTTTGAATACCTGCTTAATGAATTATTTGGCTACAGTGATGGCAGTGTATGGATTAACATGAGCAATGAAATGTGCATACTTAGTCAGTCTGTCAATAACCACCAAAATCACAGTTTTCCTTTCAAATGAAATCCATGGAAATGTGTTGCCATGCTTGCTCAGGAATTTGAAGAGGTTGTAGTAACCCAGCAGGATGTGCATGTTCTCCTTTGTTCCTTTGACAGATATCAGAAGAACAAACAAAAGGTAAAATATTCTTTTTCATGTTGGGCCAAAAGAAATAAGTTTTTGCTCTAACATAAATACCTTGAATGCCATGTGGCCTCATACTGTTGAAAAGTGGACAGAAGCCAGAATGGTTTTTCTTGTATCAGTATCACTGCCAACATATAACCTATTCATGTATCTCAGGATGTCATCAGAGTAATAAAACATTCCAGAGAGGTTGGGTTGATCAGGAGTTGAGGAAGAAACAGTTGTACCTTTGGATCTGTCCCATAGCTAGAGATAACGTCTTTAGCGCAAAGTGGTGTGGAGGTAGCTAATAAATTATATTGAACTTGTAAATGGGATCTTCTAGATAAATCATCAATAACTTTGTTTTATGTTTCTTTTTTAAACTTGATTTCATAGTCAAAACCCAATAATTTGATCAACTTGTTAGAGCACTGCTCGGTCGAACTCCCAAGCATTGCTATCTCAAGCTTGTTTGTCAAGTTTAGTTGCCAAAACTATAAGTCTTGATTTCTAGTCTACCTATAGCTAAGTCTCGGATTATGATAGAAAGTGTAGTTGAGCCAGCGACGGAACCAGGATTTCAAGTTGGGGTGGGCTAAAAAAAAAATTCACGGATTCTCAATTGCAATAAAGAGAACAGAAAAATACCTGAAATGAGAAGAGTGTGCAACACACTATTTTTGCTTGAAGCACAACGCATTGAATCAAATCTGTTCATGCAACATGTCCAAGACTTCATATTTCAGGCTGAATATTCAAAAAATAAAATAAAAATTAGATGGGAGATTTACCTGCAAACTGCTATGAGAATTTCCACAAAGAATAGAGGTAACTGAGCTTAGTTTCTCATTCCATCCCAGGGAATTTCAAGTCATTTTCATCTTCAAACACAAAATTAGCTAAATACACACTTATATAAGAATACATTCACTAATATAAGAAACCATAATGATTGCAAAAAGATAACACTGGAAACAAAAGACGGCATCCTTTGCAGGTGAATACTCCAACCATGGAAACTTCTCAAAATGCTTATAATTGAACCCACGGTTCTGCGAACATCCATCCCAAGTTTTAGGATAGCGAAGTTTTGGATGATAAACCCCCATATTGAAGTAAGCTCTTCGAATGTCATCACGGTAATGTACGGGATACTCCAGTATTGGGGTTCTTAATCCTGGGTCACGTTGCAAGTTAAAAACATCAACCTTATCAGAACCAGGTTGTTTCAAGTTAATCCGTTGAACCCCGGTATCTTCATGTTTCATTCTTTGGAAAGGATCAGTTTCTTGTTGTTCAACTCTTGCACCATTAGCTTCATCATCCTATACATTTTGTACTCCTTCAATGTTAATATGTTCACTGTCAACCGACTCAACCTTACGAGCATCAGGCACAACTTCAATAGGTACAAAATTATCAACATTTGATGAAGAAGAAGAACCGCGTTTCGACGGTAAGAAAAATGATTCTATTCTTCCCCATTTAGGCAATGAATGCTGGCTCATTATAACCTGAAAATTCAAAGATATACACCCATTCCCATTAGACTCCCATGTTCCCAATAGATAATTCAAAATTAAGTTAATTAACCCTAATTCCCTAACAAAGTAAGAACAATCTGAAAATGAATAAATTGAGAAAGAAAAATAATCCCATGTTCTTAATTGAAAAATGAAAATTCAAAGTTAACCCTAATTGGTTAATTCCCAATTGAAGATGAATAACATTTAATTGAGCGTGAAAGACCATTGAATCAAACTAAAAATGCATAATCATCCAATAATCATACATATAATCAATCTCAATTTCCAGTTCAATGAAAATTGAATAACCAAACATTACATCAAAATAAAAATAAAGTAACCAAAAGTAATTAGCTATTTTTTGGAGATTTGTAGGAAGAAGAATATATGAACAGATGAGCTTGGATATGAAAACCTGATAGTGATGAGTATTGGCTTGCGTGTGGGTGGTCGATGCTGCTATAAAGAACCACCAGACTCCATAGCTTCAAGTCTGAGATCCCCAATTCTAAACCTATAAAAGAAAAGAAGAAATAACATGAAAGGTAAATATCTTTACTGTATTGCACGCAGTATAGAGTTACACTCACGTGACTCTCAAATGTCAACTACTGGCTAATTTTTTTTTTTTTAAGGGAAGTCAACTAATGGATATTTATATTTCTGACCTGGGCTATTTTTTTTCATTATGAAAATTTCCACTAACCGAATGAAGTTTTGCATATTTTAGGGGGGGGGGATGTAGCCTGGGTAAGCCACCCCCCACTTCCGTCCCTGAGTTGAGCTTTAGACTTCACGGCGTTCATCGATTGAAGACGAATAACTACTAAGGGGAGCTTGTGGAACTTCATCAACAAAAGGTATGTGGAGACTTGAACTTATTTATCACTCAAAAGTCTATCTACTCTATATCCTATTTGAGACAAAATTTGTATAGCTGTGTAGACTTCTATTATACACATTTAATATTTCGAGCTGAGTTTAACTCGCTTACATGTTTCTCGAAATATGTGTTGGTAAGCTTTAACTTTAACCAAGTTCATCTTATATTCTTGACGAAAGTCAAAAGATGATCATGTGAAAATTGCCTGGTAACATCTTACATGATTCGTGTGAGACTGTCATTTGATGTAGACTCGGAATGTTTCGTATTGATCATTCGATCACTTGAAAATTGCTTCGAAGCTAATAGTTTGAGCGAGACAACTATTCTCGTTATCTAAGAATGTTTCAATGATTGAAATGAGAGTTTAGAACAAATTAACCATGATTGGATATAGCACGGTATGCATACTTGTATGTGATGCGTGTCGTAACCACAACAAATTAATCAATATATTTCCCACTAATTAAATAAATAATATAGCGGTAGTAAGGATCGTTCCCACAGAGAGCTATGTAATTGATATGTATTTAGTTCAGCAAAATAATAAAAGACAAGGGGGATTGTTTGGTTAAAGTAAAATAAAAAGAATAACAAATAAAAGAAAGATATGATCAAGGAATCCTTCGCCGTTACCAAGCGATAACTGGATTAGTATACTTATCTATCTTCGTTAGAACCATTCATCACCAACCGTAGGAAAGCGCTTAGCTCGGTGCTATCCTCAAAACTCCTTTTACCACGGATACGGAAGCTCTCCAATATCGTTTCTATCCAACCGAACCACCAAGTAGTAGCTCACTCAAGGTGTAATCCGATCGAACGTTTTAGGCTTTGTGAATTAGGTTGATCCCAGTAGTTAAACTCTTAGCTCAAGGTTCACTTGCTGGTGTTATCTTCACTCGCAATTGCTCCACAGAATCCCTCTGCAAGGTCTTGCAATTTCTACTTGTGTATGAATTATTCGACGATTACTTATCTCCTAACCCAATACTAGCATTAGAACAATTAATAGACTAATCTAGTATGCATCCCAAATCAATCTAAGAATCACTCATAAAGATCAAATAGTGAAAACAAACGATGATGTGATTAAAACTCCGAACAAACTTGTATAATAATGGAGCTTCACGCTAGAACATTAAATTCATCCTCAATCAACAAAAGTTTAGCCTCTCATGTTTACACCGTTTCCCGGTTTCCCCCAAAAGGGGTAAACCCTAAAATATTTTATGAAGAACAAAAGTGTATTATGAGATGTAAGATGTATCCTCTATTTAGGTTAAGAAGTCTTCTTTTATATGTCTCCAAATAGTAGAGCCGCCCGTGCCAAATCTCGGTCAAAACCATATGGCAACTTGCCAAAACTTTGCCTAATTCCCAAAATCAGCTCATGCCCAACACTGCTTCACGACCAAAACTCATGAACAGCCAAGTGGGCTCTCGCACTTAGCAGAAAAAGCCCAGCCCAATTCGCATTTTGCTTGTCAGTTCCCGCGACCATATATCCGTCCGTGAAATATTTTTTTCCCTGGATTCTGGTTTTTCCTCGTCAGAATCACGGAAAGATACGTCTCCGTGAGTTTTCTTTTTCCCTGGATTTCTCTGATGCTCAACTCTTCTCTTCCTTCTACGGACTCAACCAACTCCATCGTTGTCTCATCACTTCTCCTGTTTTACTCGGAAACCAACAAATACTCAACAGAGTTCACTTCTCGTCAATACTACCAGCCAACCTACCTCGTCGGCAGTCACCAGCTCAAGCACCAACAAAGAACATACTCTCCATCATCGATCAACCATTACGATCACCTCATTTCCATACTGCCTTGTATTCTCCATCTCGTTCTATCTCTACTTAACACATTATCGAGCTCCACCAACTTCGCTGGCAATGGCAACGACCGGATATCACAGCAAAACTTCTCGGTCTTCCATCTCCGTTGAGGATGGCCATGCATATTCCATCGTCATCTTCTCGCCATTACTGCCATTACCATGACCTCTCGGAAGCAACCCATTATTGCATAGCTCACTGGTTTCTCGAGCAGTAACTACTTGACCACCAACTCCCTCATCTTCATCGGAAATGGCAGCATGGACCCTTCCTTCTCTGTTCAACTCATGCTCCACTAGTTCTCCCTGTATATCTCCTTAGACAACCACATCCCCATTCCCGATCAATCACCAGCCATATTCATTCCCTGTTTGGCTTTGTAAACTCGAGCTCCTTCACAGCCAACTAACACAGCTTCCTCCATCGATGTGACCAACTACCGTACTCTTTGTCTTCATCACCAACTCATTCACCGGTCCATCACCATTTATCACATCGCACGTTAACGATAATAAGCACAAAGACCAAAGTCGAGCTACCAGCGTCACACATGAATCTCCTCCCTCGCTGCTCGAGTCCTCGACCATACTTTGCAGCTCTCGGGTTCCTCCTTCCATCGAGCATCACCATCACGAGCTCTAAACTTCATCCAACAACAGCTATTATATTACCAGCATCAATCACCATCTCGTTCTCACTGCCATATCTTCCTTGTCTTCCTTATCTCAGTAAACTCGAGCTTCTCCAACTCCTAAGTCTCTGTTTAGAGCTCCATCGTGTTTTATCGAAATGAGCACCATCAACAAAGACAGCTCTCCATTCTTCTCTTATCACCTCGGTTCCTCATCACTGGTAGTTACATCGCAACCAACAAACCATTTGAACTCCAAGAGAACATCCTCCATCTGTCTTCAACCGGATTCTCGCCTTGAAAACTTAACCCGCAACTCAAGTTTTCCCTGTGAGTCGGAGAAGATGATAGCAGCCGTAGTAGATTACCGGGTGCCTTTAGTGACCCTCCTTAGCTCATCGCCGGGAAGACCGACGGTGCAATTCCTATCCCTTTCCTTTCAAATGCCCAAAAGATCTTCGTACGATGTTCCGAATGACTTCGTTCTTTCGCCAGATTGACTTGGTCTTTTCGTCCTCTTCAAGATGATACCAAGAAATTTTGGATTTGAACGAGTTCCACTTGATGTTTGGCCCTTCTCCGCTTGCGACTAACTTCGTTTATTGCACTATAAAATGCAAATTCACTTCTTTTGGATGATTCACCTCGCAAAACATAAATAAAACAAAACAAACATAATACACAATAATTTGCAAGAAACTAAGCAATTACTAGCATGGATTCGACACAAAATATATGCAAAATATGCACTTAATGAGATGCTAAATGTTGCCAGTTATTCCACGTCCGGGAACCATGGTATGCATACCCGTATGCGTACTGGTTGGTTAATGAAAGTCTGGGAACTTAGTATGCGTATCCGTTCGCGTACTGGCGTAAGTTCAAGTTCTGGAGTTCAACTGAGTTTGGTGGTATGCGTACACGTTCGCGTACTGGCGAACCCAAACTTAGTGTGGCCACTTAGGTATGCGTACAAGTTTGCATACTTGAGTAGGTTATGTTCTAAAATCGGTTTGTTCATGAACTAATACATTTATACAATAAGGAATGCAATCTTTTGCAAACCATGGCTATAATGTTCATGAAGTGATTCGAGTGAATTAGAATTTATTTTGCTTCAATTGTGTCTCGTATACTTCTATGAGAATACAAACAATTCAACAACTCTAGAACTAGTTTCATTTGAGTCATTTGAACTAGTTATGGTTAAGATGAATAAGGTTGATATGAAAGTGTTCATATGGCTAATTTCGGTTAACTATTGTACATGTATACGTTTAGGTATGGTTACCCATATCTAAATGAAGTCACTTTTCATTTGTGTGTAACAAGCTAAGTTCGATCTAATGGTTGAAATATATTAGCTTGAGTCTAATCAGGTTTTCATCTAACGGTGAATATTGAATACTTTGTTACCAAGGTAACATTGATTGCAAACCCTGATTTGAAGACTATATAAGGGAGAACTGTAGCAACTGGTAAACCTAATCCCCACACCTCTTGTGTGATACTAGTTGCGACTAGAGTTGATTCTCCTTTAACCTAGGTTTTTCTAAAACCATTATAAGTTAACGACTTAAAGACATCATTGGGATTCTGAAGCCATACCCAACTATTTTCTCTGTAGTTGCGTGTTCTGATCTTGCTTTTTTCTATCGTATTGAGTACTATCTTCTTTAAGATTTGCTCGAGATTTAATCTCCGATAGGCAAGATAAAAAGTATTCACAAACATCTTCGTCTCATCGTTTGTGATTCCACAATATCTTGTTTCGCTACCATACGATTAAGATTATTGTGAGGTGATTGATATTACTAGGTTGTTCTTCGGGAATATAAGTCTGGTGTATCAATTGGTTCTTGTTCACCTTGATTTATCAAAAGACGGAACAAAACCCTTAGGTATTTCTGTGGGAGATAGATTTATCTATTCAATAGACTTTTCTGTACGAGACAGATTGGTTTATCAAGTCTTCGAATTTGGGTCGTAGCAACTCTCTAAAGGAATCAAATGCGTAGAGTCCTGCTGGGATTCAGAGGCGTAAGGAACGCGACTGTACCTTGATCAGTGTGAGATTGGTTAGGGCTCAACTACATTCTGATCCGGGTTAACTTGGAGTAGGCTAGTGTCTGTAGCGGCTTAATACACTATGGTGTTCAAATCTGGACTTGGTCCCGGGGTTTTTCTGCATTTGCGCTTTCCTCGTTAACAAAATTTATGGTGTCTGTGTTATTTCTTTTCCGCATTATATTTTCTATATAATTGAAATATAACAGGTTGTGCGTAGTTCAATCAATTAGATAATCCAACCTTGGGTTATTGATATAAATTGATTGACACTTGAACATTGGTCTTTGGTACCGTTCAAGTTGTTTCACATAATAATCAGGCTCACGAATTTCTAACTGTTTGATTTGTTGATCACATTGTGAAACAGAGGTATAACTCTTAAATATATTTCTTGATTGAGCTCGCTTTATTAGTTGGTGCTCTCAGAATTATATTGGAGTTAGTCCATACAGATTGCTAAATGAAATATTGGGTGAGGTTGTTAGACCCCTTTTTTTTCACAACTGTTTTTGTTGAAGGACTGTAGAGATCTTATGTGTTAGAGCACTACTCGGTTAAACTCACAAGCGTTGATATCTCAATCTTGTTTGTCAAGTCTAGGTGATCAAAACTATAAGTCTTGATTTCTAGTCTACTTATAGCTATGTCTCGGATTATGATAGAATGTATAGTTGAGCTTTAGACTTCACGGCGTTCATCGATTGAAGACGAAGATCTACTGAGGAGAGCTTGGAGGAACTTCATCGACAAAAGGTATGTGGAGACTAAAACTTATCTATCACTCAGAATTCTATTTTATTTTATCTCCTAATGAGACTAAGTCGTACAACTATATAGACTTTTATATCATACACATTTGATATTTCGAGCCGAGTTTATCTCGTTTATCTTTTTCTCGAAATGTGTGTTGGAAGCTTTTGCTTTAGCTACGTTCATCATTATTCTTGACAAGTTTAGTTGGAAACAATTTATTTGTTGGAAACTAAATAATAAGTCAATATATAATCATGTGGAAATTGCCTTGAAACATCTTACATGATTTGTGTGAGACAATCATTTGATGTCGACTTGGAAATTTTCGTATTGATCATTTGATCACTTTAAAATTACTTGAAGCTAATAGTTTGTGTGAGACAACTATTGTCGTCTTCTAAGGATGTTTCAATGATTGAAATGGGAGTTTAGAACAAAAACCTTTGTGTGGATACAACACAGTATGCGTACATAGTATGCAAACTGTTTTGGTATGATTCAAGTACGGGAACCTAGTTTGCATACCTAGTATGCGAACGGTTTTAACTGTTAAAGTCCGGGAAACTAGTTTGCATATCTAGTATGGGAACGGTTCTACCCGAGTTAGGTCCAGGATGGCTATTTGCATACCGGTTTGCGAACGGCTGGACAAGACCAAAGTCCGAAACCTATTGTTTGCGTACCATTTTGCAAACTTAGTGATTTAAGTTCTAAAATCGGTTAAGTATGTTTCTCACACTCATGAAAAAATACATTTATGAATTAAGGAGTGCAATCTTTGCAAACCGTGGCTTAATGTTCATGAATTGATTCTTATATAAGTATTTTGTACGATTACGAATCAATCCGATTTGGTTTCAATTTGTTCATATTTATCTCTATGAAATAGTGAACAATTGAACAACTCTATTTGAAACACAATTAGATTCATTTGATTATGTTTCATGATTAATCATCATATTTGATCTAGATGTGTTAGATGAATGTGGTTAAGACAAAACTGTTCATATGGCTAACTTATGTTAACTATTATTGAGCCAACTCAATATACACGTTTAAGTACGGTTACCCATATCTAAATGAAGTTATATTTTATTTGTGTGTAACAAGCTAAGACCATCTAACGGTGGAGAGATATTGCTTTGGTTTTAAGCAAACTTAACTTGAATCTTAAATCAGGATTTCATCTAACGGTGAATATTGAATGCTTTGTTACTAATCTATCTTATCTTTGATTGTAAGCAAACCCCGATTTTAAAGACTACATAAGGGAGAACTCTAGCAACTGGAAAACCTAATCCCGACACTTTCATGTATCCTAGTTGTGACTAGATTCGATTCTCCTTTAACCTAGGTTTTTCCAAAACCATTATAGGTTAACAACTGGAAGACTTCATTTGGGATTCATGAAGCCAGATCCAACTATTTTCTTTGTAGTTGCGTATTATGATCTTACTTGTTCTATCGTATTGAGTACTATCTTCTCTAAGATTTGCTTGAGATTTATCTCCGATAGGTAAGATATAAAAAGTAATCACAAAGCTCTTCGTCTCATTCTTTGTGATTCCACAATAACTTCTTCTACTACCATATAGTTAAGTTATTGTGAGGTGATTTATATTTCTAGGCTACTCTTCGGGAGTATAAGATCGGATTATAAATTGGTTCCTGTTCACATTGATTTATTAAAAGACGGAACAAAACTTCATAGGTACTTCTGTGGGAGACAGATTTATCTATCATAATAGATTTATCTGTGGGAGATAGATATGTTTATAAGTCTTAGACTTTGGGTCATAGCAACTCTTAGTTGTGGGTGACATCATCTAAGGAAATCAAGTGCGCAGAATCCGGCATGGTTCTAGTGGCGTAAGGAACGCGACTGTACCTTAATATGTGTGAGACTTGGTTAGGGTTCAACTACATTCCAGTCTGAAGTTAACTTGTAGTTGGCTAGTGTCTGTAGCGGCTTAATACAGTGTGGTGTTCAAAGCGGGACTAGGTCCCGGTTTTTCTGCATTTGTGGTTTCCTCGTTAACAAAATTTATGGTGTATGTGTTATTTCTTTTCCGCATTATATTTTTATATAATTGAAATATCACAAGTTATGAGTAGTTCAACCAATTGGTAAAACCAACCTTTGGTTGTTGGATATAAATTGATTGACACTTGGGAACTGGTCTTTGGTACCATCCAAGTTATTTCTCACATCAATCAGGCTCATAGATTTATATATGTTTGATTTGCTGGTTGATTTGAGAAAAAGAGATATAAATCTTTGATATCTTTCTTGGTTGAGCTTGCTTTATAAGATGGTGCTCTCGGAATAATATTAGAGTTAGTCCATACAGACTGCCGAACGAATTATTGGGCGTGGTTGTTATACCCCCGCTTTTTCATTATGTTATAGAATGTATTTGATACTTTGATGGCGTATGGAGATGACAAA
Source organism: Papaver armeniacum (assembly GCA_023531295.1). NCBI lineage: Eukaryota > Viridiplantae > Streptophyta > Magnoliopsida > Ranunculales > Papaveraceae > Papaver > Papaver armeniacum. The sequence continues at coordinate 81,450 of JAJJWW010000721.1, read as the reverse complement.
ATGGTGCACTTGTAGGTAATGTCTCGATCTGGTGATTTCTTGGGAAATTGAAAGCATTTTCCTCTCATAGGTGGATAATGCACTAGTTATAGGCCCTAGTGGTTGACTAAAGAAAGCAATTGGTCTTCCTTTCTGCATTAAGACAACACAAATACCATTATCACAAGCATTAGTTTTTAGGACAAAGTCCTTAGAGAAGTCAGGTAGAGCTGAAACTGGTGTGCTAGACATGGCCGAGTTGAATACAATTATCGCAACTAGAATCCAGTGAAATGCATTTTTCTTGAGGAGCTCAGCCAGTGGTCTGCTGATAATTCCATAATTTTTAACAAACTTTATATAATATCCATTCAAGCCCAGAAAACCTCTTAACTCTTTTACAATAGTTGAAGTAGGCCAAGTAGTCATACTTGCAACCTTAGATGGATCATCCATTACCCCCTCTGAATTGATAACGTATCCTAAATATTCAAATTCTCTCTAACCAAAACATCACTTAGAGAAAAAAATCAAATGGTTGGTGTTGTCTTAGAATGATCAAAGTAATCTCCAGATGCTTAAGGTGTTCCTCCAAGATGGAATTGTATACCAAAATATCATCAAAGAATATAAGAATAAAATATCTCAAGTGCTCCCGAAATACTTTATTCATAAGTGCTTGGAATGTATCTGGTGCATTTGTGAGACCAAAAGGCATCACTTTGAATTCATAATGTCTGTGATGTGTCCTAATCTGATGGTAGCCAAACATCAAGTCAATTTTAGAAAATCAGTGTGATCATTTGAGTTCATCAAGTAGTTATTCATCTATACTAGGAATTGGGAATTTATCCTTTATTGTGAGGCTATTGAGCCTTCTATAGTATACACAAAACCTCCAAGTGTTGTTATCCTTTTTGACCAAGAGAATGGGAGCAACAAAATGGCTACAACTAGTTTGGACAATGCCAGATGCCAGTATTTCTTTGATCAAATTATCTACCACAGATTTTTGTATAAAAGGACATTTGTAAGATCTACGATTTGGTGGTTCAAAGTTTGGTTTAAGTGGTATGGTGTGGTCCAAACTCCTTTGAGGTGGTAGATGATTGGATTCTGAGAAGACATCATGAAACTGATGTAAAAGAGAGGAGATTTGAGGTGGTATTGGTGGAGGAGAATGGTTGGTGGAGATAGAAAATAGGTGACCAATAACCACATGAGTGTGTTTATTGAAAAATGAAGCATTGCCAGTCATCATCAACATAAAAGATTCTCTATGACAGCCAGTGAAAAATAAATGCTTAATTTAGAGAAATTGAAAAGAATATCACCTAGTCATCTGACCCAATATGCACCTAGCACCATGTTACAGCCACCAAGTGGTAGTAGTCTCAATGGAGCACATAAGTTATATCCCTGCATACTCCACTCTATCTTAGAACAAACTCTAGAGCTGAAAGTTCTCTCTCCATTTGCAACAGTGACCAACATTTGAGCAGTGGGATCTACTGCATAGTTTAATTGCTTAGTTATAACACAACCAAGGAAACTATGAGTGCTTCCTGTATCAATGAGTATTGAAATGCTATTTTTGAGAAATCATGGAATTATTATTGTTTCTCCATTAACTTGTATGGTTAAAGCATGTAAACATATTTCCCTATCAGATTCCACTCGTGAATTAATCTCCTCATATGGTTGTTCTTCTATAATCTCCTTAAGTTCCTTATATGGTGCAATATCCACCATAAATAGTTGTTGTTTGGCACAAATGTGACCTGATCTGAAAACATCATCATATTTATAACAAAGACCTTGCTCTCTTGTTTTCCGACTTGATCAAGAGTAGGTCTCTTAATTGGATGAATGTGAGAGGTAATGTTTTTAGGTGGTGGAATATGTGGTTTAAAAATGGATGGCTGAGTGGGAATGGGTTAGGGAGGGAGTTGGGTAGAAGGAAAATTTCTAGATGATGAAAAAGTAGTTGTGAAAGGATTGGTGTGTAGTTTGTAATGTTTTAATTGAGACATGACAGTTTTCTCTTGTATTTGGCCCAAATAAAAAACTCTTAGTAGAGTAGTTGGGTGAAATATAAGAACATAATGTTGAATATCCTCTTTGAGAGCACCAATAAAACTATTTACAAAATAACTCTCAGGCAATTCAGGGTATATACCAAGGAAGAGTGCTTTTGCATATTCGAACTCCTCAAATAATTCATTAACAATTATTTTATGAACCAACTTATTAACATTACCAACAATATTCTCATTAGTTGGATGTTTAAATCTAAGACAAGCTTGTTCAGTTAATTCAAACCAGGAATTAATAGTACGAAAATATTGAAGATTTTGAAGTCACTTTTTTTTCCTTACCATAGAGATGCATAAATGCCATCTTTACTTTTTGTGTCTCATCTCTAATGTGAGAAGCTCAAAGTAGTGAATTCATTTTTGAACCAAAGCTTCTAGGGTTGTCACCATCAAAACGTGGAAAATCGGTCTTGGGCATACGGGGTTGAGTGTGAAAATCTCGACCCCTACTTGAAAACTGAAAACAGATCCATCGTCCTCGTTGGTGAATCTGTTGTTTGAAAATTCCGTTCTACCATATTCATTACCCTGAAACCTTTTTTGTGAAATTTTCTTCTTCAATAAAAGACTCAACTTGCTTATTAAAGTCCTCTCTAGTCATCATCTTATCGATCTTGTTATTTAAAGAATTTATCTGAATCTGTTGAGAATCGTATTTCTCTGCTGACTTTTTACAAGTTGTATTACCACTTCCCCCTTGATGAATCAGGAAATAACGGCTCTAGATACCAATTGTTATGATTTAACTACTATCAAACACATCTATTTAAAGATCGATAGATCTCATAATCTCACGGTAAGAGCCTTCTAGTTCAGAGAACTAGCCGATTTTGGAACAAACTTCTACTTGGTTTTCGTTCATTAATCTTAGCTGAAAAATATCAGATCAGTTCTTACATATTTAAGGAAAGTAAACCCTATCACGATAAGACCCTCTCCATGCTCGACACATGTCTACATCCTACTGACTCAACTAAATTTACTAACTACCACTCTTTAATTAATAATGGCTACCTTGTAGCTTATTCGGAAGATAAGGGCACCTACTACTAACAACACGCAGGTATATGATAAAAACAATTAGGCTCTCTTCCAGTTGAGCTTAAGAATAGTTTGGTGTTGTAGTTCACATAGGCTAAGTTAAAAAAAATATATGAAAGAGTTTGCATTTGTATTCATAGCCGCCACCATCAAAGAAGTTGCAAAGTGCACTACCCTGTTGTTGGATAAGAACATCATATTAAGATTACACGATCAAATTACAATAAAAATGTGTGAGAGAGAAAAGCATCAAATGAATTTTTCATCAAGAAGTAGGCAGATAACAAAAGATTAACGTATACAGTAAACTTCGAGTAAAATACACCCATCAAAAAAACAAGACTAAAAAGGAAGAATAAAAACATCCTATCTTGGGTTTTACTCCCTTCGTTCCTAAATATATGACCTAGTTCAAGTTTGCACAATTCTTAAGACAAGGAGGAGATGAGAGATTTTTTAAGTTTTTTTTTTTATAATTATACCCTTATGGATAATAACTAATAAAAATCTAAAAATGATTTATCTCTTAAACTATACCACGGATATTCGTAAACTTTATACCATCGAAAAACATTTTAATACATCTACATAAAGAATATACATGGCTACCGAATTATATATATATATTTCTTATACGGATAGTAATTAATTGAGAGGGTAGTTTTAAAAATATCCCCTTGTTTAATGAGGCAACTATTAATAGGACAAAATTTAAAAATAAATAGATCATCTGTTTAGGGACGGGCGAAGTATATACTAATGCATCGCAAAAAAATATTGTAATAGCAGGTTCACTTTGTGAGAAAATCCATATCAAGTCAACTGAGGTGGTCATCATTTTCATCAATTATTACACATGGTGTGGTGTTCCTCTCTCAATAATAATAATATACACATTTACAAGATATTGCATGTATGCTACCTGATGTGTACCAATGTATGTTCATTGCTAACTGTTGTCATTCATCATTATCACTGTTAGAGCATTGCTCGGTTGAACCCACAAGTTTTGCTATCTCAAGCTTGTTATCAATGTTAGATGAGCAAAACTATATCTTGATTTCTAGTCTACTAATTCAAGTCTCAGACTAGGTTAAAATTTGTAGCTGAGTATTAGAGATCACCCTTGAAGACTGAAGATCGACGAAGACATTTGGAGAACAGCTGTATCAGGTATGTGAAGACCGAACCTTCTAGTTTACTCACTATCTCACCATTCGATCTATTGAGACTATTTCTTATGACTTCTAGTATATTTACTAAAAAAGAAGTTTAGAGTCAAGCTTGTGTTATGAAAAATCTCGAAATATGATTCTAAGCAAAGATGTTCAACAGTCCTTAACGATATTAGTTCTATGAATTAATTTGTGGATCAATTGAAAATTGCCCATGCAACTGATTTATCACTTGGGAATGTTTCAAACATCATAAGAGAGAAATATTTAACTTACTGATATTTCTACTTATAGGGAAGGTTGGCAAACCAGTTCGAAAACCGTAAGTTCAATTGGGAACAGTTCACGAACCCGGTTGGCGAACCGTGGTGAACTGAATTTTTAAAGTTGGAATAATAGGCTAACAATTGACGAACCCGGTTCACGAACCGTTGTCAAATGAGTTCGGTAGTCTTGTAGGGTTGGCGAACCGGTTGACGAACTGTTGCACCCTGACTCGTGATAAAGCCCTACGGTTGGCAAACCGTTGTACCAATTGTCTCAATTTATATTTTAGTAAATGCTCAAAGAATTATTTTCATAATATGTGTAGCATTACTAGAACTCTCTTAAACACTTCTAAGACTTCATTGATCACTTCAACAGTTATGTGTGTGCATCATGATTAAACTCCTAAGTGTTTGAAAGGATATCAAATTGCTTTTAGTTCATTGGCTAACTTTCTAAACTGAATGGCCATTATACACGGTTCAGTAACCGAACTTAGCTAAGTATATATTCTTCTGAAAAAGCGGGGGTCTAACAACCACACCCAATATTTTTTTTAGGCAATCTGTATGGACTAACTCCAATATATTTCCAAGAGAATCAACTAGACAGTCAGACTCAATGAAGGAAAATACATCCAAGAGTTATATCTCCGTTTCTTAATGTAATCAGCAAATCAAACAGATACAAATCCGTGAGCCTAATTAATATGAGAAACAACTTGAAGGGTACCAAAGACCAATGTTCAAGTGTCAATCAATTTATATCAACAACCAAAGGTTAGATTATCTAATTGATTGAACTACGCACAACCTATGATATTTCAATTATATAGAAAATATAATGAGGAAAAGAAATAACACAGACACCAGAATTTTGTTAACGAGGAAACCGCAAATGCAGAAAAACCCCGGGACCTAGTCCAAATTTGAACATCACAATGTATTAAGCCGCTACAGACTCTAGCCTACTACAAGTTAACTTCGGACTGGAATGTAGTTGAGCCCTAACCAATCTCACACTGATTAAGGTACATTCGCGTTCCTTGCGTCTCTGAATCCCAGCAGGACTCTACGCACTTGATTCCCTTAGCTGATCTCACCCACAACTAAGAGTTGCTACGACCCAAAGTCGAAGACTTGATAAACCAATCTGTCTCACACAGAAAAGTCTATTGAATAGATATATCTGTCTCCCACAGAAATACCTACGAGTTTTTGTTCCGTATTTTGATAAATCAAGGTGAACATGAACCAATTGATACACCGGACTTATATGTCATGTACCTAGCTAAAATGAGGGTGTCCCTTATCATGTCTTCTGTCGGTATTTAGTATTGGGTATTATTATTAGTAGAAGATTTAGTTAGTTAGCTTAATTAAGTAATTAGTAGTTAATTACAGTTTTAAAGGTGGGCTGGAATGTAACTACTAGGAGCCTTATTAGCCGTTAGATGCTAGGTTAGGAAATGATGGCTTTATAAGCCGAGTGTTCTGTATTGAGAAGGCATGAAAAAAGAAAGTTAAGAAAAGAGTTGCTCTCTCAGGAATGAGGCAGTGACTGTTCTCTCAGAAATGAGACAGTTTTTGATTTATTGTTAGGGTTCTTATATCAACAATTTGTTTATCAGCGTAAGTCTCGATCCAATCTTGGTATTGTACATCCAAGTACATAACAATTGGTATCAGATCAGCCACGATCCATGGAGGGTTCGGTGGATTGGGAACTATTTTATGCATATGAGGAATTAAGTAATCTTCGATCGAAGTACAATACTGAAGAACTTGGTAATTCTCCATATCGGGACCAAAATCTCCTCAAGTGGTTGGTTCTCATTAATGAAGCAGAAAAGAAGCTGGAGTCTGCTTATTACTCCAATTTCAGAGTTGCTGAGGTTATAGAAACAACGGAGATGGAGGAGGAGATGAACAACGAAGAAATGGTGGAAGAAGACTCAACTAACTCAGAGTTGGTCACTGATTTCAGTTGTAATTCATCACTACCATTGGAGAAGAAGGGGATGGTTCTCTTAACTTAGACTTGATTCTGGCATTTTCCCTTGATGAAAATGAGGATTCAGTAGATGTAGACTTAGAAGAAGGAAAACCCATCCCTTATTTTAGGCAATTAATTGATAATATGGGTTCCCAAATTGAAATTGTTGCCAGCAAGAGGGTAAGGAGCTTCGACAACCAGAATCCTAATACATCTGATGAAAGGTATTACGAGCACTCGAAGGATTGGATTACTCATCTCAAACCGAATTGTAAGAACTATCTTTATCTCCATCGTGATTTTAGTTGTTCCATATTTGATCGTGGAAAGTGGTTTGATGGGTCAGTTTTGATTGATGGTTACAAAGAGAATTTTGTTTATGAGTTGGGTTTTAAACATGAGCTTCGGTTCAATTTGTTTTTTTATGAATTCAATTGCAAATGTATTGGTTAAGAATGATGATACTGCTAGAGGAGGCAAGTTGTTCGTTAAAATGCTTCAATGGAAGATTATGAGTTTCAAGAACAAAGTTGTTAAATCAGCTAGTCAGAAAGCCTCTCACCCTTGTTTTAATTTTACTGGTGCAGTATTTGATCGAGGGAGAGATACTGAACTGATGGGAAGGCATTTTTGTTCCTATGCTGATTATGAATTCTATGTTGATACAATCACTCTTTATGAGCTGGTTTTTAAAGATGAGTACCAGATGAATTTGTGGCTGGCGAATTGGATTGAGACTTTACTTACCAAGGAAGAAGAATACGGTGACACTTACAAGTTGTTTGATCCTGGTAAAAAGATGTTTTTGAAAATGTTAAGAACAAGTAATATATCCAGGAGTACTTCTACAGTTCTGTGTGTGATCAAGGTTGACAGTGAGAAGACTCATCGAATGTTTGGTATGTGTGGAGAAGACTCTATATGGGTGCAGCTGCATTATGGGATGCGGGTTACTATGGTTCGTCATCCTAAATCATGTAGAAGGCTGTGGATTCAGTTGGGAAGTTATGAAACTATCAGTGAGTTTATTCGAGTGGCTGCTTCCATGGAAATTCACAAAGGGGTGTTGAAACTGCATTTTGAAGATCTATTGCATCTTGTGTTGTTCTCTAATGCAGATAGTGTTGTACTTATGATGCTTCAAAGTCTTGATATGCTGATACCGGTTGATTACTTGAAGTGGAAATTTAAAGTGTTTTCAATTGATTCAAGGAGAATGAGAGAGGGAGGTAGTTCAAAATGGTTCACCATTATGCTGTTTAGATCACCTAACTTGACTACCTGTGGATGTAGTGAACTGAACATGGAGTGGGTAGGAAATAGTGAGCAATGGGTGTGTTTTCACTATTATAAAGGTTTCTTTAATCGGTCTAAAGGTACACCACAACCTACACTCGATACTTCAACTATCTTCTGTCATTGGTTCTGTCAATTACATCTTATTGTTTCTATCATTTTCTTAACAAATCTACCAGTTTATCAAATAAGATACTCACCCAAGTTACTAAAGACAACAAAATAAAATTGCCTACAAATGAATGTTGTGGCTGTCTTATTATTCCGTATAAAGTCGACCATTATTCTATAGAAGGAAGGAGTTCGAGTTCAGTATATGAAATTCTTGTTTTGTTAAAAGGGTACTCATTAGAATTCCTGTTAGGGAATCATATCAATTGCAAGTGGTGGGATAAAGAAATACATCAAGTTAGGATTCTCTGTACTGTTTTGCTACTGCAAATGACAAGGAAAAATAATTATGGAAAGGTTCCATGTCTATGGGATCAAATGCATTGTTATAAAAGATGGAGTTTGACTGATGGGAAAATGGATGCTCTTATGCAACTCCAAGCTGGGTGTGTCAGTGCCAGAGTAGTTCTACCTAGTGAATTGTTGAAAGCTAATGCAGGAGAACGTAGACAGGGGAATGTGCTGCCAGTATCCTTTCAGAAATTTAAGTATCTCCCGAAACTTCTTTTTTCTGTTCCTACTGATGTGAATGGTCATTTTTATCTCTTAGAAACTGGGCTCTTGCACTCTTTAATTCCTACACTTGAAGTTTATGGTAGACTTATGATTGAAGACAGAGTCCTAATGGCAGTTAAGCTTTACAATTGGAGATGTATGCACACCTTGCACTATGGCTGGTATTTTAATTCTTCCTGCAACCAGCTGATGGGTATATACAAGTATTATTCCACTTGGTATTGTCATATGAGTTATAATTTTATATGGGGGTTGGCATGTCAAACTGAGAAGAATAAATTTCAAATGGCATCACAATTAGCGTTCTCTTTAGCAAAGAAAGTTACAACAAGTTGTTATGCCAAGTTCAGCTGTATACTGATGGTAATTCCTAATCAGATGTGGGAGTTCATAGATCAATTCGAGAATATTTTTGGATCGTCAGATTTTCCTTCAAGGATAGTGGGAATTCATGTCGTAATTGTTACAGCCTATTTCCCAAGTGTAATGAGAGTGGTAAATTACTTTAGATGGAAATCCAAATTGTGCTTGTGCTTTAAATATTTATGGAGTATGGGAAAAGGTACACGTTTGTTGTTTGATAGAGGGAAAAGGATAGAATCCGTGTTAAGGAACTCTCACTCCAAGAGTTCTAGTGTTGCTTATTCAATAATACTTTTGAACGTTCATGTGCTAATGGTGATGGATAAGAAGTGGAGGAGATTCAAATTATTTTATACTGGATTATGGGATGTGGGAAATATTAATAGGATAGTTGTGAACCCTATATCATTTCCGTTTCTCATCATATATTTCTGGTTTTGTGAGACCGTGCTATTATACGAAACTGAAGTCTGCATGCTAATTGTAGCAGTTATCATGTTGCAACCAGGGTGGAACCAACTCACTACAATTTGAGGTTATAGCTGGACAAAGCTCCCTATTAAGGAAGTGGTATCGTTTGTGGGAATTCACATTCTTATCACGCTGGAGTTGTGGGATAGAGTATGGTGGGTGTTTAATCTGCAACAACCTTGTAATTGGAAACTAAACACCTCTACTGCAAATATAGACAAGAAAATAGTGACGCAAGGTGAAAAGTTAAATGAATCTTCAATCCCCACTATGTCAGTTAGCAAGGAAGGGGTTGAGACCGAGAACATACTCTCACAAGCTTATGTAGTTCCTTGTAAAGAAGAAGAAATATGGAAAGATGCTCCTGCCTTGCTACAAATGAAGATATACCTCTTATGCATATTTTCTATACAAGAGTACCATTCAGTCAAGACTGTGTAGCACTTGATCTAGCAGTTACTGGTTCTCCTAATTTTATAGTTGTTATTCATGGTTGCACTGGAACCACAGACAGGGTTGATGTTTCAACAGGTGCTTACCGAGCAGAGAGTTGTGCAGTTAATGGCAGCCCAAATGTCACTAAAACATTGTTTGAAGTAGGCTTACTCTCTGGGGTTAGAAAGAACCCGATGCAACAGGTGGAGCTCGGCAAGTCCATGGGTCAACAGTTCGAGGATACGCCTATTGTGCAGCAAGAAAGTAAACAACAGCTCTGTGCGACAATTTTGTGGACTGTAATACTTAATATTCTCAAGTCAAGAGCTGATGCTAGTGAGGTGCATTCAAATCACAGCAGCATGAGAAGACAGTGCAGATATACATATAGCTCCGACCTTCATCCTTGAGGACAAGGATGTTTTGGAGGGGTAGGTATTGTCATGTACTTAGCTAAAATGAGGGTGTCCCTTATCGTGTCTTCTGTCGGTATTTAGTATTGGGTATTATTATTAGTAGAAGATTTAGTTAGTTATCTTAATTATGTAATTAGTCTGTTAATTACAGTTTTAAAGGTGGGCTGGGATGTAACCACCAGGATCCTTATTATCCGTTAAATGCTAGGTTAAGAAATGATGGCTTTATAAGCCGAGTGTTATGTATTGAGAAGGCATGAAAAAAGAAAGTTAAGAAAAGAGCTGCTCTCTCAGGAATGAGGCAGTGACTGTTCTCTCGGGAATGAGATAGTTTTTGATTTATTGTTAGGGTTCTTATATCAACAATTTGTTTATCAGCGTAAGTCTCGATCCAATCTTGTTATTGTACATCCCGGTACATAACATTATATTCCCGAAGAACATCCTAGTAATATCAATCACCTCACAATGATCTTAACCGTATGGAAGCGGAACAAGATATTGTGGAATCACAAACGATGAGACGAAGATGGTTGTAACTACTTTTTATCTTACCTATCGGAGATTGAATCTCGAGCAAATATTAGAGAAGATAGTACTCAATACGAATAACAAAGTAAGATCAAAACACACAACTACATATAAAATAGTTGGGTCTGGCTTCAGAATCCCAATGAAGTCTTCAAGTCGTTAACCTATAATAATGGTATTAGAAAAACCTAGGTTAAAGGAGAATCGACTCTAGTCGCAACTAGTATTACACAAGAGGTATGGGGATTAGGTTTCCCAGTTGCTAGAGTTCTCCCTTATATAGTCTTCAAATCAGGGTTTGCAATCAATGTTACCTTGGTAACAAAGCATTCAATATTCACCGTTAGATGAAAACCTGATTAGATTCAAGCTAATATCTTTCAACCGTTAGATCGAACTTAGCTTCTTACACACAAATGAAATGTGACTTCATTTAGATATGGGTAACCGTACCTAAACATGTACACTTTGTTGGCTCAACAATAGTTAACCGAAGTTAGCCATATGAATACTTTCATATCAACCTTGTGCATCTTAATCACAACTAGTTCAAATGACTCAAATGAAACTAGTTATAGAGTTGTTCAACTGTTTATATTCTCATAAAAGTATACATGACACAATTGAAGCAAAATCGATTTTGATTCACTCGAATCAATTCATGAAAATTATAGCCACGGTTTGCAAAAGATTGTATTCCTTATTTTATAAATGTATTAATTCATGAACAAACCGATTTTAGTACTTAACCCACTCAGGTATGCAAACGTGTACGCATACCTAGAGTTCCCGACTGATGCATTCCAAAGATGCAAAAATGTACGCATACTGTCGTTCACGACCAACATCAGTTAAAATAAGTACGCATACGGGTATGCATAAGTTCTCGGATTTCAACTGTTAAAACAGTACGCATACGGGTATGCATACTAAGTTCCCTGACTTGGAATATATGTACAACAGTTAGCATACAAGTACGCATACTGTGATATATCCAATCAATGATTAATTGTTCTAAACTCCCATTTCAATCATTGAAACATTATTAGAAGATGGGTATAGCTGTCTCACACAAACTATTAGCTTCAAAGCAACTTCAAGTGATCAATTGATCAATACGAAACATTTTGAGTCTACATCAAATGACTGTCTCACACAAATCATGTAAGATGTTACTAAGCGATTTTCACATGATCATCTTTTGACTTCCGTCAAGAATAAAAGATGAACTTGGTTAAAGCGAAAGCTTACCAACACATATTTCGATAAATATGTAAGCGAGTTAAACTCAGCTCGAAATATCAAATGTGTATAAATTAAACTCTATATAGCTATACGACTTTTGTCTCAATAGGAGATAAAATAGAAATAGGCTTCCGAGTGATAGATGAGTTCAAGTCTCCACATACCTTTTGTTGATGAAGTTCCACAAGATCCCCTTAGTAGTTCTTCGTCTTCAATAAGTAGACATTCTATCCTAATTCAAGATATAGCTATAAGTAGACTAGAAATCAAGACTTATAGTTTTGGCAACTAAACTTGACAAACAAGCTTGAGATAGCAACGCTTGCGAGTTCGACCGAGCAGTGCTCTAACAATCTCCCCCTTTGTCAATTTTAGTGACAAAGCTATCAATACATATGGATTACAAAATAAGGAAACTTTGTAGCTTCTCATCCAAATGCTTGATATCCCCTGGTTCTTCAATATTACTTGAATTCTTCGTCACTTCCAAGTACTCCAGTGATTCTGAACATGTTCAACTCAGCATCGTCGTTGTTGAAGATCCGTAGCCATAACAATAAGAAAACAGTTGTTCTCAATCATTGTTATACAATGTCATAGTATTATTACACAACATCAAAGTTCAATTGTATCACAACTTTTACAATAATACTACGGTGATATGTATCACTCCCCCTTAGTCAATACTTCATCTCACAATGAAAACCACTCCCCCCTTACATAATGATCCGTAAAACATATGTATTTGTAGTGTGAACTACACAATAATTCTCCCCTTTTGTCAATATAAATTGGCAACGTACAAAACTAGCAGGATCATAATGAAATTCTCATAGAGATACTTCATGACTAAAAGAGAACATATCAACTTTGTTTCGATAATTTCACATAGTCGAAACTTAGTGTATTCATCAAGGAGTTTATAAAGATACAAGATAACTCCTACAATATTCCACAGCCGCACTCCCCACAAAGATTTGTCAATTAATAACTCTCCCCCATTAAATGTCATTCCCGAAAGAAAAACAAGAGCGACCTTACTTTTACAAGAAAATAATGATTTCTTTGGACATTAACAAATTACATGAAACATGAATTTGTATCCAGAAAACTCAATTAAATTAACCACAAGAGAACCCATGATTAATTTAATCAGAAATGCTCAACATAAGAAAACTTACGGAGCCATACAATACTTTCACATAGAAGTGGATCATGGAAAGATCAATATCAAGGAATATTCAAAGATTCATTCTATTTTTCATCAATATTTGCATAATGACACAATAGACTTAATCTTTGACATCAAAAGTTCATTCTATTCTCCATCAATATTTGCATAATGACATAATATACTTAACTTTTGACATATATGGGACAATTATAGTTCACGGACGCAAACACACATATCCCATAACATTATTTGCAATATATAAAACCAATAAAGATTAATCCTGCAAAATCATCTTCCAAATAAACTTTAGAATTTAAATAAATAAATCTAAAAACATTGCAAGATGAAAATTGTTGGCAATAGCAATGTGTAATCACAATATAGGCAATCCAAACTCTAGTTATCCTTCCTAAAAGACAAGAATAAATCCTCATAAGAAGTTTCCTAGAAAGAATAAAAATCAACAAGCTAAAAATAAAAAGAGACTCATAAGTCAGCAAAACCGATCATGAACTGAAATCAATTAGCACAAACGGAACCAACTCGAGTCTTGAGACCTTTGACCTTGTGATTGACAACATCCACTGCTTCTTCAGAGAAGATATCCTCATTGAGAAGATCTTTAACATGTGTCTTCATGAGAACAAGGTCAAAGTTAACCTTTTTCAACTCAGTTCTCAACACATCGAGACCCTTCATAGTATCAACAAGCATCATTTTTGCTTCCTCAAAGTATTTAAGAAAATCGTGAACCACTTTAGCCGAAACCATCTCATCATTCTCAACATCTTGATGAGTATAGTCATAGTAGCATGAGGCATTAGGATTTTGACCATCAACTTCTACTAGGGTTCTTTTCTTCCTCCCTTTGGACTCGAAACCAATACCTTTATCAAGAAAACCTCTTGCAAAATCACAAGTGCGAGAGGGTGATGACATTCATAACAAAAAGAAAATAACCTAGAGTACATGAACATGACTTAATAAGTTTGGTATTTAAATGGTTTCTTAGGGACGGTAAATTTTAGGGTTTGAAGAAAAGGTTCGTGGCAAGAAAAATATGGGTACCCGTACGAACACAATCCGAACCCAAAAACGGAAAACTCTCAACTGAAAATGCAAACCGAGATAACTTTTTCGCAAAGCATTATTTTTGCTAAGTGAATGCTGAAAAAGCAGGGTTCTAACAACCACACCCAATATTTTTTTTAGGAAATTTGTATGGACAAACTCCAATATAATCCAAGAGAATCAACTAGACAGTCAGACTCAATCAATGGAAATATATCCAAGAGTTGTATCTCCGTTTATCAATGTAATCAGCAAATCAAACAGATAGAATCCGTGAGCCTGATTATTATGAGAAACAACTTGAACGATACCAAAGACCAATGTTCAAGTGTCAATCAATTTATATCAACAACCAAAGGTTGGATTATCTAATTGACTGAACTACACACAACCTTTGATATTTCAATTATATAAACAAATATAATGCGGAAAAGAAATAACATAGACACCAGAAGTTTTGTTAACGAGGAAACCACAAATGCAGAAAAAACCCCGGGACCTAGTGCAGATTTGAACATCACACTTTGTATTAAGCCGCCATGCACACTGACAACCGCAAGTTAACTTCATCTGGAATGTAGTTGAGCCCTAACCAATCTCACACTGATCAAGGTACAGTCGTATTCCTTACGCCTCTGAATTCCAGTAGGACTCTACACACTTGATTCCCTTAGCTTATCTCACCCACAACTAAGAGTTACTACAACCCAGAGTCGAAGACTTGATAGACAAATCTATATCACATAGAAAAGTCTATTGAATAGATAAATCTGACTCCCACAGAAATACCTATGAGTTTTTTTCCGTCTTTTGATAAATCAAGGTGAACAGGAACCAATTGATACACCGGACTTATATTCCCGAAGAACAGCCTAGTAATATCAATCACCCCACAATAATATTAATCGTATGGTAGCGAAACAAGATATTATGGAATCACAAACGATGAGACGAAGATGTTTGTGACTACTTTATATCTTGCCTATCGGAGATTAAATCTCGAGCAAATCTTAGAGAAGATATTACTCAATACGATAAAATAAAGCAAGATCAGAACACGCAACTATAGAGAAAATAGTTGGGTCTGGCTTCACAATCCCAATGAAGTCTTTAAGTCGTTAACCTACAATGGTTATAGGAAAAACATAGGTTAAAGAAGAATCAACTCTAGTCGCAACTATTATCATGATGAGTGCCAAATATTGCATATTTATACACCTTTTTATTGGCATTTTACTCATCTTTTGTGCTTAGAAATCGTATATTATCCCAAATTCTGTGTTTTCTTTGTTTTCAAGAATAAATATTTATATTAATTTATTTTGTGTTTTTAGGTAATAAATAAAGTTCGGAGAATCCGAGAGCCAAAAGAGCGAAGTTGGAGGCAAGCGTCTATGGAGCAGAAGCCAAAGCCACAGCGCAGCGCAACAGCTTGCAACCCAACAAGTAGCAACTCATCTACAAGACATGGGCTCGAGCTATCCATCTCCGACCCACGACCCGGATCCAAGCCCATCATTTCGAGCGTTGAGATCTCCCTCGCCTACATCCAACGGTCGCTCCTTCATGCACATCACACTTTGCCGCTCCCGCTCAACACCGCATCACTCCGAGTCACCCAGAGCCGTTTAGATCTTCCTCAAATAAATCCAACGCTCGGGCCGCAGCCTTCCCCATCAAACATCGATGCGCCCCGCTCCCACAAAGAAATCCGCCTAACCCTATACCCATTCGACCTAACCATATTTTCTCCTCCATCTTCTATTTCTTCTTCCCCTAGCTCTGCAGAACCCATCCCTCTTCTTCTCTTCCCATACTTGTTGCAGAGCTACCACCTCACCACCATATCCTTTCCCCCTCGACACCAACATCATCGTGCCGCTCAACCACCCCTTTCTTGAGTCATCTCTATCACAACCTTTTCCCACTAAGCTAGGGCTAGAGATAACTAAAGCTAGGGTTTCTCAACAACCATGCATGGAGTTGCAGAGTCAATAGACAAGAGAGGAGTACGATTCAGCGGTATGGGCGAGAGGGTATGACTTTAATTGTTGTTTTGAGAATTAGGGTTTGAATGTTTTTCATGTATAAATAAGATGGAGTTGTGTGTGTTAGAAACTCATGCTGGGCTAGCCGGAGAGCACCACTTTAGACTCATTATTTGTGTTGTATTTGTTAATTATGTTTTAATTCAAATTACCAGGTATTGATGAAACCCCGATTTCATGTTAAACATGTTTAGCTTAGGTTTTGTTCTTGTTGTGTATAATATGCTAGGATTAGTAGTTAATTGATGGAGCTAAGAAGCTTCGTGATGAGCTGTACTGTAAGAAGACAAACATACTAGGGTTGATTAGCAAAATCATTTTAAAAACATCAATTTTAGACTTTCATGGAAAGCTCAAGAACATAGCTTAGGTTGCATTAACTTAGCATAAGAACAAGTGGTGGAAACAATCACCCCGGTAGCTTCAATTTGGTTACACTTATTTCTTACCTTAGTTTAGAATCACATCTTCAACCTCAGTCGCCCGACAAAACCAATATTGTGTTACATATCATCTTAGAAATTCGCCTTTAGGAGCCCAGATCAACTATAGCACCACAAGTCCTTGTGGGATCGACCCGTATTTGCTCAGTGCTCCATAGTCGACACCGTGCACTTGCGGTTATCACAAGTAGGCTAAATAGAAACCATTTCCAGGCCTACCAAGTTTTTGGCGCCGTTGCCGGGGACTTGGCGTGTGCCCTGTTGATTACTGGCCTGCCTTTACTGATTGCACCCTGTACATATCCATTTTACATTGTTATTTCCGCCTTTGATTAGTATAACTTAGTTAATTTTTGTAAACCGCATCTCAGAATTTAAGGAATTCTAGTATAACTTAGTTTAATATCCTGCATATCTAGCCATCTGGAGTTGTAGCTTAGTCAAGTTCACCTTTGATTTTTAGTTTCAATACATGTTACCGCATTGTAGTATAACCTAACTGTCATTCCATCTCGTATTTGCATCATACATCCGTAATTTTCCTTTTGTTCTTGGTTAGCTTAGTGTAACTTGTAGTGTACTTGTAGTCATCATAACTAGTAGCATAACTCGGATGTAATTTTGTTCTTTCGCATCCTTGATAAGTATCTCATCCCTCAGAATTTGGTCTGCCACAACGTATAACCAAGTACAAAGTGGGCTGCCATACCGCAAGTACGTGCCCCGTAGCTTGATTCTTACTTTGAGCATAGCCCAGAGCTCTACAAGTGTAGCACTATAGCTCTGTTGCTTAATTTGTGCAATATTGAGAATCGAGTTTGGTCTCATTGAGTCAACAGTACATGCCGAGCTAAAGCAAAACCAAGGAGGAAAAACAAAGGAGCAGTAACCAATTGGTGGTGCCTGTGGGAAGGCTGAGCCAACCCAAGGAAAAGCGCAGACTAGAGGTTAGTATTTGAACATTGACGCCCTCGTGAATGAGGTAAGCCTACCACGCGCATTACTAAACTTCCCTCGTATGAATTTGTCACTTGTTCATGAGCTCTACCTCATTGCTATTCGACTAAACTGCATTACTAAAATATGCCGAGCATCTCTCATACGTGAATGAACTATGAATGAGATGTACATGAACTATGACATCTCCATTGAACTCGTATTGTTTTGCATGACAGATTAGCCACCATACTAGGTCACCACCTCGGATTGCTTGCCCGATAAACCAGTTGAATTGCTAAATATGCCCGAAATCTGTGTTTCGGGTGATCTGTGCTCGATAAGACTCCGCGCTTAGCTCCACCCTGTAGTCATGGAGCCTAAGCCGCAACTTGGTTAACCAAATTGGCCTGTAGACCTAGTAATAACAACTGAGATATCCAATTCTTGCACGCCTTGTGAGATCTCAACTGGCCGGGTTGATATCAACTACCCAGTTGACTCCAACACCTTCGAGCATAACACGCCCGAGCATAACCCCGACCTCGTGGTCGCTTGCCTTGGTCAAGCCTCAGTACTCGTGTTCTGTTGATAACTGTGGCCGAATGCTAGCCTTGTCACCTGCCAATCTTTAGTTTGTGCATATAGCTCTCAGCTCTTCCAGGCCTACTGTGCTGTTTAGCCTGCAAACAAGTGTGCATACCCTGATCATAACCATTGAAAACCAAAAGGGTCAACTGACCCTGTTGAACTTGTGTTGTGTGCAATCACCCCTGAAGTCTATTGTAGCTCACCTAAAGCACCACCTTGATCGCATGATAACTTGAGCACCTCATACAATTTTTGTGATTTTCATGTGCACTTGCTTGTCTGCCCTATGCTGTGTGCAAACCCTGAGTTACATTTATTGCATAAGTATGCTGAGCTCTGCCCTGTAACCTTTGTGCATACTCTGAACTGAGAGTGACACGATCTGTGCATATACCATCCTGAGTCATGGCTTTGTTGTATAAGTTTGCTGTTAAACTAGGCCTCTACAAGGTTTGTGCTCGGCTCACTTGAAAGCCGTGAGTTGAGCTACGGGTGAGGTTCCCAAGTTTGTCACAAGCCCAGTTGACAAACCCCTGAGCTGCAACCCTTAGCCTGCATTACTCTGTGCCTAGTGAGCCACCAGCCCTGCACTCTTGAGCATAGTCTCTGCACACACCTAGGCAATCAATCAAGCCAGTTGACATTCTCTGTGGCATGTAAATCTGTTAGAAATTGCTGAAAATTGCTCACCTGTGCTGAGCATAAACCAACCAAGAGCTGTGCTGTGTCCCTTTTGACACTCTGTGCATCAGCTGTGCTGTGTAGACTGCCAACCTTGGCTGAATTGAGTTGCAAAAAGTTTGTTGTTCTGTGCACATAGACAGTGTTGTTGCATAAGCTACCATGCACCAAACCCGCCGATCTTCATATCATTTTTTTGAGCCGGTGATTCCTCGTGTTGATTTCACTAAGCCACCCCGAGCTGTGTCATTTTGTGTGAATTTGTGTTTTTCTTGTCTTTGTGGTGTGAATTACCTTGAGCTTAAACTCGGGCTCTTGCAAACCTTACACAACCCGAGTTGCAATTTCTTGAGGCTAATCAACCCAAACTTGGGCTCTGCACAAACATCAGACTCACCTAACCTGGGCTGTGCAACAACCTTTATCCCACATAAGCCATACTGCTGGGATGTACACACATCTGAGCCCACATCATCTGGGCTAGAACCCACACTGTTGGGCTGTTTAAACATCAACTGGGCTGTACTTTCCCAACAAACCAAAAACCCAATAAACCAAAGCCCACAAACCATACCAATCCCACAAAACCAAATGAAACCCAATAAACCAAACTAAACCCACTACAACTGGGTTTTGAGTTCAATTTGAGTGTTAATCATGTCAGGATTGTGGTCCAGCCTAGGGATACAAACAAATCCATTAGAGAGCTTGCTTACGGGCATGCTTCACCATATGAAACCCCACAGACCATAATGATTTTAGGGAGTATTATGAGCCTTCTCAGGGCCCCGACCTTGAATACTCATACCTAACCATCATGAGCACATGTATCATCCACCACATGGTAGGGGAGTTGAACAATTTTATACTCCCCGACTCCTTGTTTACAATCACTAATGGAAACACTCATGGAGAAAAATGCTAGGCTTGAACTGAATGCAATACATGACCATCCATATAGCAACATGTCCGAATTTCCCTTCTCTAGTGAACCTCATGCACAACCATACAAAGTGAGAATATCCATATGAGGAATGCATACCCACTAGTGAAGACTCTCCTTCAATAGAACAACTCACTATGATTCTTCAAAGGAACCTGATTGAGTTACAAAATGAAGATTGGAAAGAAGTTTATGATAGGATGTTTGTTATTCCTGATAATTTCGAAAATAGTGTTTCTAGTCCTACTTATGCAACTAACACTGAATATGAACCTAATCTAGAGGTAGATGAGTACACTAAAAATGCTACAATTTTGAATGGAGAGATGAATTTTTGCTATGATGATGATGATGATGAATATGAAGAGCATGTGTATTTTGAAAATGTAGTGGAATCTTTGTTTCAGAGACGTTAGGCGTCTCTTTCGTGAACCCTATGAATGCTACTTCTTCTAACATTCATAGATGTGATATTAACTTCCGAGCTTGGGTTTGTGGAAATTCTTCAGTGAGAGTGAGCATGCTTCACACCTTGATTGTGACTTAGGAAAGGATGAATCTTCTTGACACACTAATGTTCTTTTGGATAATGATATTATTGTTGTGTCTGATTCCCTGCCCATGTCACAATATGTTGCCTCCTCTGATGAGTATGACATGGAAATTGATGAATTGTTCCATGCTGGTGAGCATGATTTACCCTTGTCTGACTTTAGGAAAGTATGTGATGGTACAAATGATCTTATGCATGAAAACAACTTAGATGTACCTACTTTCTCTCCTAAGTCACAAATTGAAACTCCTCCACCAAACCTAGGTGTAGTTTGTAACAAAATTGCAAAACCAACTTTTCTAAGAATGCCTAATTTAGGCCTAGAGCTTTGTGCTTCCCAAGTCCTCATGGACTATTTTGCATCAAAGTATAACACCTTTAGGGAACCACAAATTGGAATATGTATGTTCTTTGTTCTTAGCAAAACTCACTTTGAGTTAGACCTTTTTGCATGATGTACCTTTAAAATTGCAAGATTTTGTGCTCTCAAACACACCTGTTGACAAATTTAGGTTTGGGGGAAAGTCATTCCCATGTGCAGCCTTACTTGCACTCTCATGTTATATTTGTGTAAGGCTGTTGATGTTTGTACATATTTTCTATTGGGTTGATCCTCAACTCTTTAGATTGTTAGTGTATGGTGAATTCTCATTGTATATAATCCAGTAGGACTTGTTAAATTTTCTTTTCTTGAATCGGTTGAGTCTTCTTGTACATATTTTGTGCTAATCCGATATGATCTCCACTGAGAATGTTGGATTCTAGCCTTGATTAATGAAGTTCCAACCTTGCTTCCGCCGACATCCTAGGTAATCTCTTTCCTTTTCTCTACTCAGCATAGTTCTCTTGGTATGTGACTGTTTAAATTTTTTCTATCTGTTAACACATTGAGGACAATGTTTGATTTAGGTTTGGGGGTGCATTGGCATATAGAGTTTTTAGTCTTTTATTTTACTTCACTTATTAAAAAAAAAAAAAAAAAAAAAAAAAACTCTTTGCAAATAAAAACCTCTAACTTTTAGAGATTTTAGAGTCACTAGCATGCTTCTAGTTATGTTTACATAGAGAGTCTGACCGAAATAACAGAACTTGGAAGTACCGGAAAACGCAATCGGGTTTCTTAGTTGATTAGAGCGTTAAAGTTGGATTTAACCATACCGGAGAGCGAATTAGGTGCTGTTTAGATATTCTAGTAGAATTGTGATCACCCATAGTGGAGACTACCCATTTTACATCAAGTGAGGCACCAACCTTCAATTTTTTTGCAACTTTCTAGAAAAGCTGTTAGAGTGTGTGTCACCGTACGTCAATTCCGGGTAGGAATGGTGAGCTACCCAACTTCGCACCACTTTCAGCACTACTTTTGATCTCTTGAGTGCTAGTTTTTGTCAATCATGAGGGTGACGTTTAAAGATGAAAACTTCTTCTAAATACCGATTTGCGATTAGCATCACTCTCTCTCTCAATCAATGAACCCATAGAAACACATCATCATCAGCAAACGGAGCGTCATCAGAATATTGGAAGAAAAGTTGATATAGTCCAAGGTTTACAAGCAACAAAGAAAAGAAAAGAAAATAGGATGAGAATTAATGAAGTTTGTGAAAAATTGAGTTTTATTGTTTTATTGTAAGTTAAAAAAAAAAAAAAAAAAAATATTGTAGTTTTGTCTTAGTTTTGATACCACCATGGTAAAGAAGAATTGAAAAAGAAAAATCCAAACAACAAGGAAATTGAGTAGAAAAGTTAAAAATTGTCAAGTTTTGTGAAGTTTAGAAGTTCGTCATCAACAATTGAAGACCAAAGACCGAAGATTGAAGACGTTTCTATGGTTCCTATGAGAGAGTGATATTAATTGCCGATCGGGTGAGAAGTGAGTGAGTACTCCCACCCCTTGCTAATGGTTGATTTCCTTCCTTAGAGATCATCGTAAAAGATTCTTTTTGTCCACACTTTGTGGAGTCTCCGAAATTATTTCGAAGGTTATCCTTCTTACCCACAACGTGTGCGTGATTTCTCTCTTTATTCCTGCCTGCACACATGAGAGACTAAAAAAGCGATCTTTTTGAGTGCAATTATCATAAAACCCTAATGGTGAAGAGGATCGAGGCTTATGATCACAATCAATCCGAATTCTTTCATATGGTATGGTTACTTCTCAAACACTTAAGGATGAGAATGCGTTTTTTTGTAGTTCTAACTTCTTTGTTACTAGCATGCGAAACTCTATGTCCTTATAGCTTCTTGGAGGCTTGAGACTCTTTTACACTCTGAAGTTGGAGAGGTTTTGTGGGTACACCTCTGGTAAACCCTCACGAGACTACAACTCGTCCACTAGGGACACCTAGGGGTTTAAAGGCTTAGTGCATACGCTAAATGCATTCGAGAGACCTGCGACAGGGGTATAGTTAGGATTTCCTAATTTCTGTTTCACTTGAGGACAAGTAAAATTCAGGTTTGGGGTATTTGATGAGTGCCAAATATTGCATATTTATACACCTTTTTATTGGCATTTTACTCATCTTTTTGTGCTTAGAAATCGATATTATCCCAAATTATGTGTTTCTTTGTTTTCAAGAATAAATATTTGTATTAATTAATTTTGTGTTTTTAGGTAATAAATAAAGTTCGGAGAATCGAGGAGCCAAAAGAGCAGTTGGAGGCAAGCGTCTATGGAGCAGAAGCCAAAGCCCACACGATCTTGCAACCCAACAAGTAGCAACTCATCTACAAGACATGGGCTCGAGCTATCCATCTCCGGCCCACGACCCGGATCCAAGCCCATCATTTCGAGCCGTTGAGATCTCCCTCAGCTCACATCCAACGGTGCTCCTTCATGCACATCACACTTTGCTGCTCCCGCTCAACACCGAGATCACTCCAAAGTCACCCAGAGCCGTTTAGATCTTCCTCGGCAAATCCAATGCTCACTGCGTCCTTCCCATCAAACATCGATGCGCCCGCTCCCACAAAAAATCCGCCTAACCCTATACCCATTCGACCTAACCACATTTTCTCCTCCATCTTCTCTTTCTTCTTCTCTAGCTCTGTAACCCATCCCTTTTCTTCTCTTCCCATACTTGTTGCAGAGCTACCACCTCACCACCATATCCTTTTCCCCGACACCAACATCATCAGTTCCCATCAACCACCCTTTCTTGAGTCATTCTATCACAAATTTCTCCCACTAGAAGCTAGGCTAGAGATAACTAAAGCTAGGGTTTCTCAACAACCATGCATGGAGTTGCGAGCCGAATAGACAGAGAGGAGTACGATTCAAGCGGTATGCGTAGAGGGTATGACTTTAATTCTTGTTTGAGAATTAGGGTTTGAATGTTTTTCATGTATAAATAAGATGGAGTTGTGTGTGTTAGAAACTCATGCCTGGGCTAGCCAGAGCACCACTTTAGACTGTTATTTGTGTTGTATTTGTTAATTATGTTTTAATTCAAATTACCAGGGTATTGATGAAACCGATTTCATGTTAAACATGTTTAGCTTAGGTTTTGTTCTTGTTGTGTATAATATGCTAGGATTAGTAGTTAATTGATAGAGCTAAGAAGCTTTTGTGATGAAATTTATCTTTAGAAGACAGACTCATACTAGGGTTGATTAACAAAATCATTTTACAAACATCAATTTTAGACTTTCATGGAAAGCTCAAGAACATAGCTTAGGTTGCATTAACTTAGCATAAGAATGTGGTGGAAACAATCACCCTGGTAGCTTCCATTTGGTTACACTTATTTCTTACCTTAGTTTAGAATCACATCTTCAACCTCAGTCGCTTCGACAAAACCAATATTGTGTTACATATCATCTTAGAAATTCAGTTTAGGAAGCCAGAGATCAACTATAGCACCACAAGTCCTTGTGGGATCGACCCGTATTTGCTCAGTACTGCATAGTCGACACCGTGCACTTGCGGTTATCACAAGTAGGCTAAATAGAAACCATTTCCAGTGCCTACCATATCACATAGGAGGTGTGGGGATTCGGTTTCCCGATTGCTATAGTTCTCCCTTATATAGTCTTCAAATCGGGGTTTGCAATCAATGCTACCTTGGTAACAAAGCATTCAATATTCACCGTTAGATGAAAACCTGATTAGACTCAAGCTAATATCTTGCAACCGTTAGATCGAACTTAGCCTATTACACACAAATGAAAATTGACTTCATTTAGATATGAGTAACCGTACCTAAACGTATACACCTTGTTGGCTCAACAATAGTTATCCAAAGTTAGTCATATGAACACTTTCATATCAACCTTTTTCATCTTAATCACAACTAGTCAAATGACTCAAATGAAACTAGTTATAGAGTTGTTCAATTATTTATATTCTCATAGAAGTATACAAGACACAATTGAAGCAAAATCGATTTTGATTCACTCGAATCAATTCATGAACATTATAGCCACAGTTTGCAAAAGATTGCATTACTTATTATATAAATGTATTAGTTCATGAACAAACCGATTTTAGAACATAACCCACTCAAGTATGCAAACATGTACGCATACATAAGTAGCCGGATTTGGTCCGGGTTTGCCAGTATGCGAACGTGCACGGATACTGTCGTACACCACCAAACTCAGTTGAATTCCCGGACTTGAACTTACGCCGGTACGCATACGGGTATGCATACTAAGTTCTCGGACTTCAACTAACCAACCAATACGCATACGTGTATGCATACTATGGTTCTCGGACTTGGAATAACTTGCAACAATTAGCATACAAGTACGCATACTGTGCTATATCCAACAAATGGTTAATTGTTCTAAACTCCCATTTCAATCATTGAAACATTCTTAGAAGTCGGGAATAGCTGTCTCACACAAACTATTAGCTTCAAATCAATTTTCAAGAGATCAAATGATCAATACAAAGCATTCCGAGTCTACACCAAATGACTGTCTCACACAAATCATATAAGATGTTACCAGGCGATTTTCACATGATCATATTTTGACTTTCGTCAGGAATATAAGATGAATTTGGTTAAAGCGAAAGCTTACCAAGACATATTTTGGAAATATGTAATCGAGTTAAACTCAGCTCGAAATATCAAATGTGTATAATTGAAGTCTATATAGCTATACGACTTTTGTCTCAAATAGGAGATAGAGTAGATAGACTTTTGAGTGATAGATGTGTTCAAGTCTCCACATACCTTTTGTTGACAAAGTTCCACAAGCTCCCATTATTATTTCTTCGTATTCAATCGATGAACGTCGTGAAGTCTAAAGCTCAACTACACATTTTATCCTAATCCGAGACTTAGCTATAAGTAGACTAGAAATCAAGACTTATAGTTTTGGCAACTAAACTTGACAAACAAGATTGAGATAGAAACGCTTGCAATTTTCGACCGAGCAGTGCTCTAACAATCCCCCCTTTGTCAATTTTAGTGACAAAACTATCAATATATATGGATTACAAAATAATAAACTTTGTACCTTCTCATCCAAATGCTTGATTTCCTTGGTTCTTCAACATTACTCGAAATCTTCGTCACTTCCAAGTAATCCCCTGATTCTGAACGTGTTCAACTCAGCTTCATAGTTGTTGAAGATCCGTAGGTATAAGAATGAGCAAACAGTATCTCTCAATCATTGTTATACAGTGTCATAGTATTATTACACAACATCAAAGTTCAATTGCATCACAACTTTGACAACAATACTATGGTGATATGTATCACTCCCCCTTAGTCAATACTTCATCTCACAATGAAAACCACTCCCCCTTGCATAATGATCCGTAAACCATATGTATTTGTAGCGTGAACTACACAATAATTCTCCCCTTTTTGTCAATATAAATTGACAAAGGTACGAAAACTAGTGGGATCATAATTAAATTCTCATAGAGATACTTCATGACTAAAGGAGAACATATCAACTTTGTTTCGGTGATTTCACATAGTCGAAACTTAGTGTATTCATCAAGGAGTTTATAAAGATACAAGATAACTCCTACAAAATTCCACAGCCGCACTCCCCCACTAAGATTTGGCAATTAAGCACAAGTTCAATTAAAAACTCTCCCCCATAAAATGTCATTCCCGAAAGAACAACAAGAGCGACCTTACTTTTACAAGAAAAGAAGGATTTCTTTGGACATTAACAAATACATGAAACATGAATTGGTGTCAAGAAAACTCAATTAAATTAACCACAAGAGAACCCATGATTAATTTAATCAGAAATGCTCAACATAAGAGAACTTACGGAGCCGCACGACACTTACACATAGAAGTGTATTTGGGAAAGATCAATAGTGCGGAATATTCAAAGATTCAATTTATTTTCATCAATATTTGCATAATGATACCATAGATTTAATCTTTGTTATCAAAAGTTCATTATATTTTCCATCAATATTTGCATAATGACATATAATAGACTTAACTTTTGACATATATGGGACAATCATAGTTCACGGACGCAAAGACATATATCCCATAACATTATTTGCAATATGTAAAACCAATAAAGATTAATACTGCAAAATCATCTTCCAAATAAACTTTAGAATTTAAATAAATCTAAAAACATTGCAAGATGAGAATCGTTGGCAATAGCTATGTGTACTCACAATAATTGCTATTCCAAACCCTAGTTATCCTTCTTAAACCACAAGAATAAATTCTCATAGGAAGTTTCCTAGATAAAACAAAATAATTCTAAAAACAAAAACCGATCACAAGCTAAATCAAAGTTCACGTTCGGAAGCTTCACGGGTTTCAAGACCTTTGAGCTTATGATTGAAAACATCAACCGCTTCTTCGGAGATGGTATTCTCAATGAGAAGATCCTTAACACGTGTCTTCATGAGAGCAAGGTCAGAATTAACCCTTTTCAACTCAGTTCCTAACACATCAAGACCATTCATGGTATCAACAAGCTGTAGTTTTGCTTCCTCAAAGTGTCTAATAAAAACAACCACTTCAGCAGAAAGCTCTTCATCATCCTCAATGTCTGAATAATTATCAGGTGATTGAGAAGATAGATCATCAACTTCTACAAGAGTTCTTTTCTTCTTCCCTTTGGACTCGAAACCAAAACCCTTATCAAGAAAACCTTTTGCAAAATCACAAGAGCCAGATGATGACGCCATTGTTGACAAGAAAATAACCTGGAGTACGTGTACTCAACTTAAAAGGTTTGGTATTTAATTGGTTTTTCAGGAAGAAAGATTTTAGAGTTTCTAAAGACAGTTTGTGACAAGTAACACGGGTACCCGTACGAAAGCAGCTTTGACCCATAAACAAAAGACACTATGACATCTGAAAAAGACAGATCAAGAAAATTGTCTTGCAAAGCAAAATATTGCTAAGTGAATATTTTCACAATTCTTAGCTCAATAAATTTTATATTCTCCCAAGAGGAAAATTTAGAGCATAAGAGTAGCATTTTTAGACCAAGAACAACAAAAAAATAACATAATTTTTTGTAATTAAAGAACTTATGCAACAATGCATGTGGACAAAAGTTTGGCTAACGACCGATAAGAGAGTAGCACAAACAAAATAGAGAATATATCTTTTGCAGACAAACCTGTTTAGAACACTCTTACTCAACATAATTTTTCATGAGTAAGATTTCAATCCTTGTGATTAATTAGCACAAGTATGAGCCCTAAGCTCTTTAAATGAATGGTGTTCACGGTTGAGTCTCTTTTCCTTCCAATTCTAGGAGAGAATCCTTTTTGATGTGAAAATTTATCATAAAACTTGCTGTCATCAAAATACGAGACTATGTTTGAGTTCTTACCCGAAGAGGTTTGTCTGAAGGCATTTATCAGCCTGTTGATAAGAACATTGTATCCCTCAATTATTAGATTAAGTTTGACCTTCATATCTCAATTGCAGTTTCCACCTTTTGGATACTTTCTCACTTCTTGAAAATTATTCTCCGCTTTAGTTTCAGAAGGACTTTGATGAATTCTCCTTGGCCGATATGTGTTAAAATCACTATTCATCGTTCGAACGAAGGAAGAGTAATTTGAGTTGACATTCCTGGAAGAGTTCACAGGGTAAGTAGTAAAACCAATTGGTTTAGACATTCGAATTTCAGTTACACCTTTGAGTATTAAATCTAAGGTGTGTTGAAGACGACCAAAGAAATAGTCATTCTTCCTCACATTGCATCTCCTTTGAACGTGTCCTTTTGAATTACAAAAGAAACATCTCAGATCACGAGAGTGATTAGAGTGAGTAGGATTAACATGATCGTTGGGAGACTCCTTTCTTCCGAAAGATGTGATCAATTCTTGATGAGTGGAAGCCACAGGCACATCTTTAGAAATCGGAAGAGAGTGTATTTTAACTTTTGAAACTATTTTTGTCAGAGGATCATGATTATGCATGCTCACGGTTTCTAACTTCACAGTTGGTTTAAAAGTGAATGGTATAGAGGTCTCCCTGAACATCCTTTACCCTGAAAAGAGATTTTACTCAATAGATGTTCAATTTCTAAAGCATCCTCCTTGAGTTTGGCCTCGAGTACGGTTCGAGATGAACATACATTAGCATTTTCCTCATGAAGAGATTTTATTTGGAAATCACGATCATTTACTATACCAATGATCTAATTGACTTTGTATTTCAACCAGATGATTTTAGCAGCCTGGAATCCAACACTATTCAGAATCAATGCGCTTCCTTTGGCTGCTTCCCTCTCAACTTCAGAGTCAGACTTGTCATTGAGAGAATCAGGGTCACACTTGTCAATACTTGTATGTTTCATGGGAACAAGAGGTTCATCTATTTGAGAGATAGACAAGCCTTTCTCTTTAGTAGATTTCATAAAAACATAAATTTTGTCTCTCGTGATGCGTTTGTCAGAGATAGCACAACTGTTCATAGAGTCAGGTCGCTACAAACACAGACTTATAAGGTCTTAAACGCGTTTTCCTGCTCTGATACCAGTTGAAAAAGAGGGGGTCTAACAACCACACCCAATATTTCATTTAGGCAAACTGTATGGACGAACTCCAATATAATTCCAAGAGAATCAACTAGATAGTCAGACTCAATCAATGGAAATATATCCAAGAGTTGTATCTTTTCTCAATGTAATCAACAAATAAAACAGATAGAATCCGTGAGCTTGATTATTATGAAAAACAACTTGAACGGTACCAAAGACCAATGTTCAAGTGTCAATCAACTTATATCAACAACCAAGGGTTGGATTATATAATTGATCGAACAACGCACAACCTGTGATAATTCAATTATATAAACAAATATAATGCGAAAAAGAAACAACACATACACCAGAAGTTTTGTTACCGAGGAAACCGCTAATGCAGAAAAACCCTGGGTCCTAGTCCATATTTGAACACCACACTGTATTAAGCCGCTACATACACTGGCCTACTGCAAGTTAACTTCAGTCTGGAATGTAGTTGAGCCCTAACCAATCTCACACTGATCAAGGTACATGCGCGTTCCTTACGCCTCTGAATCCCAGCAGGAATCTACGCACTTGATTCCCTTAGATGATCTCACCCACTTACTACGACCCAAAGTCGAAAACTTGATAAACAAATCTGTATCACACAAAAAGTCCATTGAATAGATAAATTTGTCTCCCACATAAATACCTATGAGTTTTGTTCCGTCTTTTGATAAATCAAGGTGAACATGAACTAATTGATACACCAGACTTATATTCCCGAAGAACAACCTAGTAATATCAATCACCTCACAATAATATTAATCGTATGGTAGCTCTTGAGGGGTGATTTCAGTTTTGGTTCTACCCATCCTAGTCACACTAAATGACCTCAATTTGCTAGGAATGGTAAGAGAGAGAGTTGCCTTTCCATTGTACCTTGTCCTTCCTTATATAAACTTTCCCAAAATCCCTTCCTTTTATGACATCATGACACATGTCCTAAACCTCCTTAATTACCACTAATGCCACTCTTTCTCTATAATGACCATTTATCCCGCGTTAATTCCTTCTTTGTCCCTTTTACCCCATAGGTATCTTTCTCATTGGACTTGGGCTTAGTCCCCAAGTCCCCATGTCTCCTATTGGGCCTACCTCTCCTCTAGGGGCACCAAGGACCGGTTAAGGTATATCATTTTTTATGTATCAAAATTAGTCCCCTGACTATTGGGTTAATTGTAAAATAACCCAATAGTCATAGGATTCTTTCTAGCGCTTCTTTCTCTCTTGTTTTGGAACAAAGGGTGCGGTTTCTATACCCTCTTATCAACTCCACGATCTCGAGCGGCGTTTGACCTTCCTCATCGTGTAGGTATTTCCCACTTCTCCCTTTTCAGTTTCCGCCGGTTATCCTCCCCACTTCGTTACTGCCACGTTTGAACTTCGAGACCTTTATATATATAGGTCCATTGATCTGTTCTCCCCTTATCTTTTCCCTTTTATAGCTTATCTTCCCTCAATTCTTAACACCCATACACGCGCCATATCTAGCAGTACTACCAGTAGCAGTTCATCTGAGGAATCTGACGAACCTGAGGAAGTGATGAGCACGGGTTCCGAAGAGACCGAGTGTGCAGATCATGACGAGATCCTCCTACCTCCTCCGACGGATGGTCGATCCTACTCAATTGCGGAGTTTACCAGCGTATCTGATCTAAAACGCGCGCTGAGGCTGAGGGGACTCCGTGGAGGTAAGTGCGTCATCACTCTTGATGATGCCCTAGTTCCTCATCTTTTAAATCCTCTTGTGTTACCTTATCCACCCACCCCCGGGTGGATTATACAACCCGAGTCGGATTAATAAGATTTTTTTGATTTGTTCGTTGTAGTAGTAAAAGGGTTGTCGTTCACTCGGACGTTGTTAAGATTAAATTAAAAGGTTTAACGAAAATAATAAAAGAGAGAGTCACTGGGTCGAAGATTCCACCGCACTCATATCAATAGGTTCAATGATTATTCTTCAACAATTATAGCTCATAAAACAACAATGACTCTTATTTTTGCCAATGTAGATTCTCCAAACATTAGTTATAAATCGTAAGCATGGGCCATCAAACATCTAAGCAAGCATGACCCATCTAATAAAATGATAACTAATTTTTTCAAATCATAATTCTATTTTAATTAGTGCAAAAGTCATATAAAGAATTAATTAAAATTACCCACGTATGAAGTTCGGCTTCCTCCGTCGACCCAGTGTCGGGGCTTAGCTTCTCATAATGAAAACACACTCAAAAAGATAATTCATAGCTCAAATGGTGTTTTTATTAAAGAAAACTGATAATACAATGAATCGCAACACCGTATTGGCAAGTTAAGCGTCAATCATTACAATAATTGTTGTAAATCAAGCTATTTGTTACAAATGGACTGTTACAAAGATTTGAAAATTTAAGACGCTAGGATCTTGGAAAAATAAGACACTAGAAATAACGACTGCAGTTTGCAGTGTTATGTTCTTCGTGGCTTCTTCTTCCTGCAGGTGATGATTCACTCTGCAACTTCCTATTTCACGCTCAGTTACTGCCCTAAACTCTCGATGATCTTTACTCAACTCCTCAGCAGACTATTTATACCCGACAACCTCCAAATAATCTCAGTTTAATGCCAAATATTCTCCATTATTCTTCCACGGTTTTATTTCCTCTTATTTCTTTGATTTTTATTCTCACGAATCTGCTGGTGCTGATTTCACGACACAGTCCCCTTTTATAACTCCTTCACACTCCAAACTATTGCTCGAGTACCTCTGATATGTGCAGTACACGTTTCCACCTAACACAATCCCGTGAATATCCTCTTCAACTCTGTTTTGTCCAATCCACGTAACCATCCCACTTTTCTCTATTCCAACTCATATACCAGCCCTGTTCAGCTGTAACAGACCCGTACAAGTCCAAAACCACGATTAATTCGCACCCGAACTCCTCCAAATCTCTAACTGAACTTTTCCGGTAGGGAATAAACCCGAGAATGATATTTTCTCCAAATCCGTGATTCCACCAATTATGATCGAAACAAAACACCTTACCACTCTCGTTAAACTGATCCAAGTAATCCCTAACAGTTTCAGCCATTTAATCTCCTTAGAACACGATCAAAACTTCAACCCTAATTTTGTTCCTTTGAAACAATTTTTCCCGCCAAATTTCATAAACTGTTTCCGTGATTTCCCGATTATCTAGCCAATTTTGATCGAAACGATTACCCATACCAGACCTGTTTAGGTACCAGGAACAAACCCAATTGATTTCAACGCTTTAATCTCATTCAAACACCTCCAAATCTTCAACCCTAAATCTGCACCCATTTTCCCGCCAAAATTTGAAATTCAAACAAAGAAGATGACTGCCCCTTATCCAATCCGGGAGTGCGAATAGCAATTAGGGTGCCCCTTAGTAATTGGGTGCCCCTTATCCAAAACTGAGAGTCCGAATAACATGTGTCCTCCGGGGTACGAAAACCACTTTTCGAGCAACTTTCTCCATAAGAGCTTATTTCACAAAAACACCTACAAACAAGTTTATTAGTGATAAAATCAGGCCTAGATAATGTATTTATGGGTTAAAATGCGTCGCACATTCGTGCTCATTAGACCATGGATGCTTTCGCGTTTAAGACGGTGCCGCGAATGGCTATTCACCGCGGCGACTACGATCTCCCTGTCATTGATATTCGTTCCAAATCAAAAACCCATCCGATATGGCCGCACTGGACATCCTATATACGTTCCAATCCCAGTCACGCGGCCATTATTCGTGAAGCGGGTATTGACGAAGCTATAAATTCATCTCTCAAGCGGGAAGTGAAGAGATGTAGGCGCGACATAACACGACTCTTTTGTCGCTGGGC
This sequence comes from Papaver armeniacum, assembly GCA_023531295.1. Taxonomy (NCBI): domain Eukaryota; kingdom Viridiplantae; phylum Streptophyta; class Magnoliopsida; order Ranunculales; family Papaveraceae; genus Papaver; species Papaver armeniacum. The sequence continues at coordinate 48,188 of JAJJWW010000721.1, read as the reverse complement.
CCCTCATGTTCATACTCTTTTTACAACGTGGGGGGAGGAAACCATAGTTCTGGAGGATGTAGTCTCCCTTACAGGGTTACCCATCCATGGTAGTCATTCGTATGACGAGGCGGTTGTTTACGGAGCGCTGACTGATGAGGACAAAGTATTGTGGACTTATCTGTTGGATTGCAAGGATGCCTCTTGGAGTGAGTTAGTGAGGAAGGACCAGACGCCAGCAAAATAGGGTGAGGAAAAGAAGATTGCTGACGCAGGCAAGAAAAAAATATCATCGTCTGCCACAAAGGGGAAGGCCAAATGGGTTGAAAAGAGGAAGCCTCATTCGGCGCGTCCAACGTGTGAGTGATTGCTTGCCAGTTCTATCCATGCTCATGAAGCTATTCATGGCTCATCAAGTCCTCCAGCAAAGGCCGGTCCTGAGTGGGTTACCACTTACCAAGACCAACCGACGCGCTTCCTTTCCTCTCTGGATTAAGTATTGGACTCCGCGGTTGGTAGACAGAAAAGTTATTCCCCCCAAACTAAAAGAGAAGAACCCTCGTGCGGAGTTGGCCGCTTACATTGTGTTTTGGCTTTGTCATGATGTGTTTGAGTATATTCCCCAAGATACCATTAAGAGTGAACTCGTGCCAATGGCAATGTTGTTATCTCGCGGTGTTTCTTTCCCGCTTGCGCCGATGTTTTTAGGTGGCTTGTATCGCCATCTAGATTTGTTCTATCACGACCTTCAAACGGTGGGTTCATCCTATATGATCGAGACTTACATCCCGGCTTCTTTTATGCAAGCGTGGTCTTTGGAGCATGTTTCCCCATACGCGCGTGATCCTAATGAACTAGCGATTCACCGAGAAGAAAATGTTGAACAAGATGATGGCTCGGTTAAGAAGGTTCCAGTTGTTTATGGCTACCCGCGGATGGATCTTTGGAATCTCAAGGGGAAAGTACCCACGAGCGATATTTCCCAATACATGGACGTGGCCAAGGATTTTGTGCCGTTTCCTCATCAGGACGGTCGATCGGGTCCAGCGCATTATGATTTTACCGCGCCTTTTGACATAGAGTTGGACTCGACAAAGCTCTTGGCAGAGGCAGATTTTGATTCGGTAATGGCAGTGTTGCCTGTTTATCTTCCTGGTTTCCACGCTGGTAAGTTTATTGCCATGTCTTACAATCCCAACCGTGCCGCTTGGCAAGTTAAGTTTGGCCAAGGAATTCCCCATAGATTTCCTCCTTGTGGGAGCTCTGATATTGGGGACGTCATCGCCAGTTTTGATCGTTTAGTCTTCAAGGGCCGGTTCGTCTGTGTGATCGAGGGATCGACTTTTCATTTAAGCAGCCTATTCCCGAGCGCCCTTTGGCAGTTACTGAGGGAGCCCATGAGTACCATCATTTCATACGTTGTTGAGATTTGAATTTCCTTTTGCCCGAATGCCCCCCCCCCTCCCCGTGACTTATCCTATGAAGACCTTCGAGTGCTTCATGCGTCTGGCCGAATCAAACTTGATGATACCATAGCTGCCGCATCGTCTCGTTCCAGCTACCAAAGGTCGCCCTTTAGAGCCCTTGGTGACTTCTTGGGCGCCACTTGAAGGTTATGAGCCCATAATGCCGAAGAAAGGTCGAAGTCGTTTTCTGATCGTAAGCCCCCGCGGATAGAGGTGGTCAGACCATCTGTTAATCCCCTGGCAGCGCAGGTACTTGTTGTCTCTTATCCTTTTTACTTTTCATTCGTCCATCATTTGTCATCATCATTTTTTTTTTTGATAAAACGAGTGGCGGGGATTACGTTCTCAGGAAGCTCCTCTTTCAAATTTTGTGGGGGTGGAAGGCCCCTTCTTACGTAATGGAGGAGTACCTGAACATGCCCGATAGCGATTGGACTGAGAAGAGCCTTTCCAAGAAGGCTAGGCGAGAAGCAGCTAAATTGTCTATTCCGCGCTCTTCTTCTTCTGCTAACATCTCGTCTCTATACCCTCAGCAGACTCAACGAAGGAGCGCGTCACAGCCTCCCAGGAGTGCTAGTGGTAGCCCGACTCCCTCGTTCGTAGACCGGGTAAGGAATCTTGTAGTTAATCTCTCTGAGGGGACCGGTTGGGTATCCTTACGCCTTTACATATCATCAGTTCACCCCCTTCGGGTCGAGACGGTTCGTGCCAGAGGTGAAGCTCCAGTGTCTCCTAGTGCCGTTTTGCAATCAATGAGTCCATCTGGTTCTAGCCAGTCAGTTTTTGGTGGGTTATTATCCCACGTGGCACCACCGGTTGGTGGTCTTAAAGGTAAATTACACAACTCCCTATTTAATACGTGTCTTTGTTTTTCTTATTCTTCTATCTTCTCTCCTCTTTCCTCCTTTTTTTTTTATAAATCTGAGCATTGCTTCGCGATGTCACTCATTCCTCATTTTTCAGCTCATGCTAGTGACTATGAGTCGTCCTCCGATTCTTCCGCGTCTCGTCACAAAGCTACTGATCCTCCACTCGACTCAGTCATTTCTAAGGTTAGTTTCTTGTTTTTGTATATATTTCTTATCTTCGCGCTCCATTCTTGTATATTTGTTAATACTCGCATTTGGCACTAGGATATGGGTAACAACGTAAGGAGACCACCAGACCCGAAGGTTCCAACACAGATGGTGTGCGGCGCGTAGTCCCTGGCGGTGATGGGTCTACTAAGCGTACCCGAACAGATGGTGGTGGTTCTTCTTCAGTCACTCCTTCATAGAAGCGAACGGATAGTCCTAAAGTGACGGTGGTCCCAGATGCTCCAACAACCTCGATGATGTGCAACTTCGTTTCCCTATAATAGCGAGTGCTGCTGAGGCTGGAGTAGACCCTGCTACCCATACGCTAGTCCATGGATTTTGGGTACCAACCGTCTTCGCCGCCACTTACAAGGACATTTTGGAGCGGGCCGGTGGTCATATGGGATCTTCTCGGACATCCGGACTTTGTGTTATATGACTAAAAACCTCCTAGAGGTCGTCGACCAACTTACGCGGGTAGGGGATGATCCTGTTGACGCGGCGGTGATGCGTGGATGAGAGACTACCATCTGATCAACGATCAACATTACGATTTCTAAGCTAGAGGAGGATTTATTGGTGAAGGTGAAGAATCGTAATGATCCACGTGTCCAGCTTGCGGGTCAGATTTCTAAGCTAGAGGAGGAGTTAGAGAAGCGTTATGAGAAGACTGCCAGTAGGAAGAGGGCGTTGAATCAACTGGTTGCAGATGTTGGGGTAGCTAGTGACGAGGTGATACGATCCGAGACCGCGGAGGAGACGGTTCGCGCGGAGCTTAAAAAGAAGCGGCAGGAGTTGTCCCAGCTTCAGTCCACTTAATATGCTTCTTCCCCATTTCTTGCTTATCTTTGATTGTGCTGGTCCTTCCTGTCTCTAGGATAATTGTTGTTTGTTGTTGGTTGGTTCCCTTCTCTTTCGGTTCTTTGCTTTATTATTATGTTTCTTTTGGATTACTGTGGGATATTAATATGGTGCATGGCGAATATTAGTTTATTATTAATGTTACCTAAACTTTGTTGGTTCTTAATTTTTATGTGGAAACGCGCCTACGCACACTTTTTTTTTTTTTAGAAGAATAGAGTTGAGTGAGTCATTGGTTGGGTGCGCCAACTTGCCTTCTCTTTTCGGATGATTGGATGGTAAGCGGAGCGCTTTAGTAGAAGGGTGTCGTGGGTTGGGTAAGCAATGATAGAACGCGCCTACTCCCCCTTTCTTTCCAACGTGTGAGGGGTTGGGATGGCGTTGATAGAACACGCCTACTCCACCTTTCTTTTTATCAGAAGGTTGCGGTGGGTTGGGTGGGCGTTGATAGAACGCGCCTACTCCCCCTTTATTTTCAACAGGAGGGTGCGGTGGGTTGGGCGGGCGTTGATATAATGCGCCTACTCCCCTTTAATTTTTATCAGAAGGTTGCGGTGGGTTGGGCGGGCGTTGATAGAACGCGCCTTTATATATATATATATATATATATCGGAAGGATGCGGTGGGTTGGGTGGGCGCTTTACAGAGCACGCCTTTTCCCTCTTTTTTTTTTCTTCTTCTTTTCTCTTTATTTTTTTGATGAAGGCGCTGGTTAAACACGCCAACCCATTTTACTCTTCGAATGACCATGGGGGAAATCGTAGGTTAGACGCGCCTACTCCCTCCTTGGTAGGTTATCCCATTGGGCGCCTTTGGCATTTCCGTATCTTTTGGTATATGTCGGCCAATCGGGCGCCTTTGGCATTCCCATAGCCTTTTGTAGATTTTTCAGCCGACCGGGCGCCTTTGGCATTCCCGTAGCCTTTTGTAGATTTGTCAGCCGACCGGGCGCCTTTGGCATTCCTCCGTTTTGTAAATTTGTCGACCTACGGCGCCTTTGGAATTCCCGTAGCCTTTTGTAAATTTGTCAGCCGACCGGGCGCCTTTGGCATTCCCCGTAGCCTTTTGTAGATTTGTCAGCCTACCGGGCGCCTTTGGCATTCCCGTAGCATTTTGTAGATTTGTCATCCGACCAGGCGCCTTTGGCATTCCTGTGACCTTTTCTCATCATATCGCCCACGAATTCCAAAAAGAGAAATTATTCTTACCATAAAAAGGGGGACTGTTTACAATTTTTAGTTTCATCTTTCATACTCTTCCCCTCCCCCCTTTTTTTAGTTTAGTGGCGAGGAAAGGGGTCGTGCTCAATAGCCTGCTTAGTTGCCTCGAGCTCCCCAGAGGCGCGCTTTCGTTCGAATATACTCCTTATGGCGAAACATTTTTCCGTCGGGTGTCCCAACCTCCGATGATAGTGGCAATACTCCACGTTCTTATCCATCTTGTTGACGTCTATCACTTTCGGGGGCAGCTAGATTTCCTTTCCCATAACAAACTGGTTTAGTATTTCGATCACGCGCTCCCTACTACAAGGCAGAGGGGGTGGTGGGTTTGACTCTCGCCTAGTCCATCCATTTCTCCCTTGGCCTCCACCGGCGGTTTGGAACTGATCCCTTCTCTCCCTACTGGTGTTGGAACTTATATCGCGTGGTGCCTCAGATGCGGTGTTGACTGTGTACCGCCAAGAAGGGTTTGTGGGTACTTCTTCTACGCAGTCGGCGATCCTCTCGGCTGCTTCTTCTAGCTCGACGAAAGTTTGGAACCTGAAATTGATTAAGCTTTCCTTAAAAGCTGGGATCATTCCACGCACACATATCTCGACAAGTGCTCCTTCGCTGATGTCTTCATGACAGTATAATGCCAGGCGCCAGAACCACAAGATGTATCTTCCTATTTCCTCTCATATCCGGTGTCCGCTCCTGCTTAAGTCTATTGCCGTGATTTTCCTCTTGGCTGAATAGAATTTCCCAAGAAAAAGCGTGGACATGGTTGGCCAAGAATCCACAGTTTCCGCTTTTAAGTTGTCATACCAGGTGTGAATGATGTGCCTGTGAGTGACTTAGGAAATTCCCTTAGACACAACTTTCCATCGGAGACTTTGTCATTCATTGCTGATAGGAATCGGCTGAGATGTTCCCGCGCGTTCCCTTTTCCATCGTATGTCTTGAATTTCGGAGAAGTGTAGTCCTCGGGATATTGATATTCTCGGATACTTGCTGGGTCTGGACTGCCTACGAGTGATAGGTGTAGAATACACCGTATTTACTATCTAGTAGTTACGCTTTCTTTGCTATTTTTCTTGTGAATTATGTACTTTACGCGTGTTTTTGAGTTATTAGATACTCTGGAGTCATTCGGAACAAAAGAAGGAGAAATCATTCAATTTGAGTTGAAGGGGGCAGAAAGGTCATTTCACGGGAGTGCAACCGAGCCAAGCCAACAATAGGGGACAACCACTACAGCTTAGTCTAGAGAAGCAAAAAGGGAAGACATTATTGGTGGCCATTATATAAGGAGGGGGTGCTTATAGTCTTCTGAGTACCCCCTATCTACTTCACCTAAGTGGGTATAACATTTCTCATTTCCTACACTTAAACCTAAAATTCAGAGAAGAATTATTTCTCTTATCATTTGTTCCTCCCCAGCACGAAAAATGAGAAAAGTTGCGGTTGTGCCATGATTGAGAGAAGGAAACCATGGGAGTCGAGGAAGGAGAGATTCAGAGATGTTAGTGGTGTAATCACCGATGAGACATGGTAGATGCTACAGAGACGAAGAATTTACTGTGAATAAAGGGGATCTGCATCTCGTCTGGGGTTTGATGTTTGCCTGAAGTTTCAGATCGAGAGAAGGAGAAGAGGGGTTCGATTTGAGCGTCTGCTAGGCTCAGGAATGATGGGTATTGGATGGATTCGGAGATGAAGACCTAATGATGTCTTATTTGATGAATCGAGAAGATGGGTTGTATGTCGCATCATGAATTGAGTCGATACATGAAGACTTAGGGTTACGGAGGTGTTATTTTGGTGAATCAAATTACAGGATGACGATTTCCATGGGTTTAGAGAGTTGGGTTTTGTCTTTGAAGTTGAGATTAAAGAAGAAATTAGGTTCAATTTATGAAATGATGATTTTCTTAGTGGTGGTGTTTGATGGGTCTAAATCTGAAGAACTGAATTCTGAAGCTGAGATGTTGGTGATGAATCTGTTCATGGGTTGAGCTGTGGTACGGTTAGGGTTTGAGAAATGGAAGGAGATGGCAGGCTAAAACTGCAGCTGAGAACTGGTGCTATTTGTGATTGTTGCAGGTGAGCATGGGAAGCAATGATGCTGGAGTGAGCTGCAGGTTACAAGAAATGGGTCTTGAAGCAGGGTTGATGGATTTGGTCTGACAAGACTCAGTGAGAAGGCCTGAGTTATGCTGGTGCTGTTTCGCAGAAACTATGGTGCTGATGTTGTCTCAGGTGGTGTCTCTGGAACTGGCAGGGTTTAAAGATGCTCAAATGCAGTCAGAAACAATGTGAGCCGAGGGGAATTGGTAATAAAGCCTGGCTGTAGGCAAAATCTTGAGGTTATAGAGTCAGAGAAAGTGGCGGTGAGATGGAGCCTGATGCTATTGGATGGACCAGTAGTTATTCTTGTGGTGAGTTGGATTTGGCTGGTGTCGTGTTTATGGAATTAGCGAGAGGGCAGCAAGGTGCAGTATGTGGAGCTGGGAACTGAAGGTTATGGATTGAGTTGTAAGGCGAAGTTATGATGGAACTAAGCACAGAACGGCGTCATGCAGGCGCAGCCGCTCTGAACATAATGGAGCACTAGGTATGGTGCGCTTCGTGTGTTGTGTAGGTCTCACCTGAAATGTAGAAATTTAGTGAGATGGCCTGGGCAAGATGGTGAATGTGCAGCTGGGTTCAGGTTAAGCTGCTGTGCCAGGCGAGTTGAATGCCATGAAGTCGCAGCTGATGGAAGAAATGCTTTGCCGTGTGTTGTTCTCGAATGGGATTTGAATCTCAGGTGGCATTGAGAGTTGGTGTTGGCTGTGTTAACCTTGAGCTGACAAGGGAGTGAACTGTGGCATAGCTAAGATGGTGCAGCTGAAGTTTTGGGTTAAGTTGTAGGATGAGCTGAACTGGCCGTTGTTGCCAGTGTGCATCGAAGTTATGGGATTGGTGTTTGTGAAACTTATGTTGCGGGGCCTCGAGCCGCTTGCGTGAGCACAAAGAAACTCGGCTGCAATTGTGGTGGTTGGAAGGTTACATGGCGGGGCGGTGATTGAAATGACCGAGATGTAGGCTTGATGATTTAAAGGGTTGAACTTGAGTTGCAAATGAACTAGGCGATGATGGTGCATTCGGGTTATGCAATCGAGGTTCTGAGGAAGGCGACCATCATGGTCAAGCACAATGATTGTGCTACGATTTCCAGCCAATGCAATCAAGCTCAAAGCCAAGGTCACTTCACCACCAGTCTGACTTGGGTCTAACTCATGATCCGACTTACCCTCGACTCCTGTTTGACTCGTTCCTACCGGAGTTGACCCGAGCCGACCCGCTGACCCGACCGAGTTGACTCCACCGAACCTATGACCGGCGGACTTTACTGGTCACCCGAGATGTTTTCCTACTTACTTTCCTAAGCCAAGTTCCGACCACAATACCAGATTTCCTACGACCACTTTTGGGTCATATTTTCTACATGGGTTTCTCTCTCTTATGGGCTTGGTGGATTTTCATCTAATGGACTTTGAAGACTAGACCTAATTTTAGAAGTTGGAGAAAAGCTATAAAGGGAAGGTCTTCTACAACTTATGAGATATCTTATTCTTGGAATTTTGGAGAGCCACTTTTGTTTACGCTTCTAGGGTTTGCTTTTGTTCTTCTTCTTCATTATTTTATTATTGAATATTGATTATGATGAACTCCATAGCTATGAGTAGCTAAACATCTTATTGGTTATGGGATAAAAGTTGATTTCTCAACATGCTTTTGATTCAATGAATTAGTTTTGTCTCGCAATTTATTGTTTGTGATTCACAATTAATAGTGTTATAAGATTTGAAAACTTGTTAGGTTGAGTCCGGAATCAATCCGATTTGTGTTCATCTCTAGAGATATATTAGGGTTTTCAATACGAAAAGTTGTTTATCCCTGATTCTAAGTAGCATAATTGTGGTTAGTGCTTGTAGTGATATATCCTACTAGTCACAAGTGAATCATAACTTTTGTTAAAACGTTTAGTGCTTTTACACATTAGTTTGCATTGATGAGTCTTATTCCATAAAACTTAATGCTTTTAGGGAGTTAAACTTAATTGTGCTTTTACACTTTAGGTTGCTTTCTACGAAGAATTCACATATGCATCTTTTAATGTGGTTGTGATGAAAACAGAATTAACGGGTTATACTTGCGATCAAGGTATCCTAGGACTTTTAATAAATACGAGATTAAAATACCAATTCTAATCATTGATGAAAATACATGTTTGTGAATGATACTATCCTGACCAATATCTTCTTCTTATTGATTTCTCAAATTATTTACTTTGCTTTCAATTACTTTTATTTGCTTAGATACAACAAACATACCCCCGTGGTTACTTAGAAACTAAATTTTATAACAACGAAAGCCTCTCTGTGGATACTTAACTCTTTCTTATCGCATACTATATTTATATCTAGTTGATTGAGAAAGTGAAATTATATTTGACTTTGACAACCGACCAAATTTTGGCGCCCGCTGCCGGGAGGCATACGGCTTTGTTATTAAGTTTTTAGTTTCTTTTTACAATTTCTGCTTTTTATCTTTGCTTTCGGTTCTTGTCTTGTTTCTCACTTGTTTTGGAGAATTGTTTGCAGGTACCTAATCTCCGCTTCTAAGGATTGGAATTATCCAAGGTGCGTGATAGCTACTCGACGCGGCACAATACTCCAACCAAGTCAAGACACAACGGACGAGCACGAGTTGAAGTAGGAGAAGAGATTTTCCAACAACAAGAAGAAGGAAAAAGGTTCCAATCGTAGAGGAACCACACGTGGAAGAAGAAGAAGCAATGGGTGATGCAAATCGTTCACTCAAGGACTTAGCTTCTCATAGATTGATACACAACAGGGTGTATTCAAACGAACTCTACTTTTGAGATAAAGCCTCTGTTGCTAAGAGAATTACCAAAATTCCATGGCATGGTGAATGAAGACCCAAACAAACATCTTTGGACTTCCACACCATTGTCACGGCTATGCTTCCAGCCGAATGTTGAGGCGGATGATGCAATGTTGAAAGTTTTCCGTTTCTCTTTAATGGATAGTGCTAAGGATTGGTTGTACTATTTACCTCCTAAGTGTCACGACATGGAATGGGTTGAAGAAACTCTTTTTAGAGAGATATTTTCCTCGCATCAAAGGCTACTCAAATTCGCAAGGAGATTTGTGGGATGAAGCAAAACGGGAGAATCCTTATATGAATGTTGGGAACGATACAAGAGATTGGTGGCAAGCTGCCCTCACCACCAATTCAGTGACGCTATGATCATCCAATACTTCTATGAAGGACTCCAATCAAGTGATAGGAATCTTATTGACGCTATGGTGGTGGTGCACTAGTTAGCAAGACGGTGGCACAAGCTAGAGAGTTGATTGAGAACATGGCGTGAACTCACAACAATTCTTGAGTCGTGGTTCGGATGTGATTCTAAGAAGGGTGAGTAAAGTGAGCGAGGTGGAGGAACTTCGTCAACAAATGGGTAACATGACAAAGAATGTTGCAACAAGTTGCATCCGCTGTTATACCAAGTTCTCCTCAATCTTATGAAGACGAGCAAGCTAATGCGATCTTTCCAAATCAACCAAGACTATATGATCCCTACTCCAACACTTACAATCCGGGATGGAGAGATCACCCCCAATTTTAGCTATGCTAACAAGCAAGGTGCAATTCAACAACCTACTTTCAACCGTCCGAGTGGATTTCAACCACAACAACAACAATTTCAAAGAACCTCAAACACAACAATCAATGCAAAATCAAGGTTCTGATATTGATTCAAAGCTTCAAACAATGATGCAAGGCATTTCCACCATGTTCAAAGAAAGTCAACAAGAAACTAAGAGTGCTATTAAGGAGTTGCAAACACAAATGGGCTCCATGGCTATTGAGTTGAACCAATTGAAGGCGCAAAATAGTGGGAAACTCCCCTCTCAACCTATTAACCCAAAAGAGGGTGTCAATGCTATTACGTTGAGAAGCGGTACACAACTTGTGCAACCCGAGGTTACCGATTCGGCAAGGTGGACACACCCAAGGAACCTGTTTTGGAGGAGAAGAATGAGGATTCTCCCCAAACTTCCCGAGGTACCTATTCCTAACGCTAAAACTCCTGTTTCTTCTTATGTTCCTCCTTTACCTTTTCCTCGCAGATTTGCAAGTTCTAAGAAGGCGGAACTAGAAAAGGAGATTTTAGACGTTCTTAAAAAAGATCCATGTGAACATACCACTCATTGATGCAATCAAGCAAGTTCCAAAGTATGCAAAGGTGTTGAAGGACTTGTGTACCAACAAACAAAGACTCAAAGGTAATGAAGTGCTTAGTGTGGGGGAGAATGCTTCGGGCAATCTTACAACACAAACTCCCACTTAAGTGCAAGGATCCTGGTAGTTTTGACATTCCCCATCACAATTGGTAACACTACATTTAACAAAGCTATGTTGGATTTAGGTGCATCCGTTAATGTTATGCCTGTCGCCAATGTATAATTCACTTGATCTTGGTCCTCTTAAAAGGCTGAAATTGTATTGCCATTAGCCGATCGCTCTAATGTCTACCCAATGGGTATTGTTGAGGATGTTCTTGTGCAGGTTAATCAACTTGTATTTCCAGCTGACTTTTGTGTGTTAGAGATGGATGAAGGTTCACCGGACTCGCCTCTTCCATTGCTTCTTGGGCGTCCCTTCATGAAAACGGCGAAAACCATAATTGATGTGGATAAGGGAACGTTGACCATGGAGTTTGATGGAGAAATAATACGTTTCAACATTTTCGAGACGATGAGATATCCTAGTGATGTCCACTCTTGTTTCTCCATTGATGTTATGGATTCATTGGCACAACAAATGTTTGAATTAAACTAGTGATGATGCTTTGGAAACCGTGTTAACTACATCCATGGATAATGGTGTAGAGTGTGGTAATGAAGTCAAGGAAGCCCTTGGTGATCTTAATTCACTACAAGGATGCCCTAAAACTCATAATATCTCTTTTATTTCTTTACCATGCAAGGATGAAAAGCTTGTACCTTCAATTGTTAAATCTCCAAAATTAGAATTGAAACCTCTTCCCGACCACCTAAAGTACTTGTACTTGGGTGATAATGAAGAGTTACCTGTGATTGTTTCTAATAAGCTTAATGATTTACAGGAGCAAAAACTTCTAAGGGTGCTAAGGAAGTACAAGACGGCCATAGGATGGACAATCGCCATATCAAGGGTATAAGCTCCCGCCGCTTGTATGCACAAAATTGTTTGGAGGATGATGCAAAGCCTAAAGGACGCGTAACGTCGTTTGAATCCTCCCATGATGGAAGTTGTGAAAAAGGAGATACTCAAGCTTTTGGAAGTGGGTGTTATCTATCCCATATCCATAGCAAGTGGGTAAGCCCGATACAAGTAGTACCAAAGAAATCGGTGTGACAAGTGGTGAAGAATGATAAGAATGAGCTTGTCCCAACTCGTGTGCAAACCGGTTGGAGGGTTTGTATTGATTATAGAAAATTGAATGCCACCACTAGAAAAGATCACTTTCCTTTACCTTTTATTGATCAAATGCTTGAACGTTTAGCTGGACACTCTTACTATTGCTTTCTTGATGGCTATTCAGTTTATAATCAGATTGTGATAGCACCGGAGGACCAAGAGAAAACCACTTTCACTTGTCCTTTCGGTACTTTTGCTTATAGAAGGATGCCTTTTGGCTTATGCAATGCTCCTACTACTTTTCAAAGGTGTATGGTAAGTATCTTTTGAATATGTTGAAAACATAATCGAAGTGTTCATGGATGACTTTAGTGTCTTTAGTGATTCATTTGACCTTTGCTTGAACAATTTGTCTATAATCCTTGAACGATGTGTTGAAACAAATCTTGTGCTAAATTGGGAGAAGTGCCATTTCATGGTAACTCATGGCATAGTTTTAGGCCATATAATATCTTCTAAAGGCTTGGAAGTCGATAAATCTAAGATAGACCTTATTCGTGTTTCTAACCCCTCCCACTACGGTGAGGAGATACGTTCTTTTCTTGGTCATGCAGGTTTTTATCGTAGGTTCATCAAGGACTTTTCCAAGATAGCATCACCACTTTGTAACTTATTGCAAAAAAGATGTGGTTTTTAACTTCGATGAGAAATGTATGGTGGCATTCAATCGTTTGAAAGAACTTTGATTTCAGCCCCTATCATTAAACCACCGGATTGGAGTAAGCCTTTTGAGCTCATGTGTGACGCAAGTGACTATGCTATTGGTGCGGTGCTTGGGCAACGTGTGGGGAAGCTTCCTCAAGCTATTTATTATGCTTCTAGAACGTTAAATGAGGCCCAACAAAACTACACAACCACAGAAAAAGAGTTATTAGCCATTGTTTTTGCTTTAGAAAAGTTTCTGTTTATCTAATTGGTACAAAAGTTGTTGTCTTTTACGATCATGCAACACTTAGATACTTGCTTACAAAGAAAAAGGCGAAACCGAGGCTCATACGATGAATTTTACTCTTGCAAGAGTTTGATATTGAAATCAAAGACAAGAAAGGAATTGAGAACACCGTTGCAGATCACTTGAGCCGACTTGCTGTGGATAAGGAGACTATCCCGTTGCGTGAAAGTTTCCCGGATGAGCAACTATTCTCAATTGCCTTTGGAGAACCATGGTATGCCGATATTGTCAATTACTTAGTTTCTAAACAAATCCCAAAGAACTTGTCTCGTGATGAGAGGGACAAACTTAAGAGGTTAGGGAACCAATACATATGGGATGATCCATACTTATGGAAACATGGTAGTGACCAAGTAATACGAAGGTGCGTTCCCGAATCTGAATTTAACTCTATCTTATCTTTTTGTCACTCTTATGCTTGCGGAGGACATTTTGGGAGTAAGAGAACCGCGCACAAGGTACTTGAAAGTGGTTTTTATTGGCCAACTTTATTTAAGGATGCACATATATTTTGTACAACTTGTGATAGGTGCCAAAGAACCGGCAATCTAGGTGCCCGAAATCAAATGCCACAAACTTATATTCAATTTATTGAAGTTTTTGATGTATGGGGTATTGATTTTATGGGGCCTTTGTCAACTCCCATGGGAATTTTTATATCTTACTTGCGGTTGATTATGTCTCGAAATGGGTGGAAGCTAAGGCCACCCCTACTAATGATTCTAAAGTGGTTTTGATTTTGTGCAAGCTAATATTTTTGCAAGGTTTGGAATTCCAAGAGCCATAATTAGCGATGGGGTTCTCACTTCAAAAACAGGATTCTACAAAGCTTGTTGACGAAGTACAATGTGTCGCATAAGATTGCAACACCTTATCATCCCCAAACCAATGGACAAGCCGAGGTGTCTAACCGGGAGGTGAAATCTATTCTAGAAAAGACTATGAACCCAACAAGGAAAGATTGGAGCATGCGACTTAATGATGCTTTGTGGGCGTATAACCGCATATAAAACACCTATTGTGATGTCTCCTTTTAGGCTTGTGTATGGTAAACCTTGTCACTTACCCGTGGAAATTGAGCATAAGGCGTTTTGGGCTATTAAACAATGCAACATGGAGATGGATGGGGTCGAAAGCAAAGGAAGTTACAACTCCAAGAGCTAGAGGAGCTTCGCAATGATGCATTTGAAAGCTCACGGATTTATAAAGAAAAGACGAAAGCATTCCATGATAACATGATTTCTAGGAAACAATTTTGCATTGGGCAGAAAGTGCTTTTGTTTAATTCTCGTTTGCAATTATTTCCGGTAAATTAAGGTCACGATGGATCGGACCTTTTATTGTTACTAATGTGTTTTCTCATGGTGCGTTGGAAATTGTGTAGATAGCTACAGGAAAGAACTTAAAGTTAATGGGCACCGGTTGAAACCATATTATGAGAATTTCACTTCCGAAGTGGTGGAAGGAGTTAACTTTGTGGATGTACTCCTCTGGAGGAGTCATAGAAAGCAAGGAGATAGTCGGGCTGACGACTTTAAACCAAGCGCTAATTGGGAGGCAACCCAAAGGATGAGTATTTCTTGTCTTGTATTTATTTCTTTTCTTGTTTTGTTTTCTTTATTTTTTCTGATTTCTTGTTAGGATTTCCCACCTTAACTTACTTTGGACGATTCAATTTACATTGAGGACAATGTAAAGTTTAAGTGTGGGGGAGTGGTTTATGTTGTAAATTTTTGCAAATTTTTCAACTTTTTGTGAAATAGTGAATAAGAAACCTCCAACTTGTAGTTAGTTTAGAGTCACATAGTATACATGTCGCTAAGATTACATCGAGAATCTCACACTAGTGACTGAACTTAGAGATGACAGAGAACATGATCGGGTTTCTTAATTGTATGAGAGTTAAAGTTGGATTTGACCATGCCAAAGGCAAATAAGGTGCGACCAATTTATTAGAACAGTGATCCCTATAGTGGAGACTACCCATGATACATAATGTGAGGTACCAACCTTAAATTCTTTGTACTGTCTAAATTTGTGCTTTTGAGTGTGTGTCACCGCACGTAAATTCCGGCGTAATGGTGAGCTGCCCCAACTTCCCACCATAGAAGCACTATTTTGATCTCTTGAGTGCTATTTTTATCAACCATGATGGTGACATCGAATTGCTAACTTACATACCACTTGTAATCTTGTTCGCAGTTAGCACCATCCACCTATTCTCTCTCTACACCAACAGGTCCATAGAAACACCATCATCATCAACAAGAGGAGCATCACAAATTTGAAGGAAAGTTGAACACGTTTGAGGTTTACAAGCAACAAAACAAGGAGCATAATTTTTATAAGTTGAAAACTATTATACAAGAGTGAAAATTATAAAGGATGAGAGTTCGAGAAGTTTATGATATCAAGACATAAAAGTTGTGAAGAATCAAGCGGTAAAGTACTTACACCATGGCCTTTGTATTTTATTTTATTTTGTATTTATTTTTCTCTTGTCTCAAAAAAAAAAAAAAAAAAAAAAAACGAAAATAAATATAAATAAAAAAAAAAAAGAGACAAGAGAAAAATGTTTAGGTTTGTTAATAGTTTTTATTGTTTTGTTTTATTTTTATTTTTGTATTTGTTTTATTTCTTATTTCAAAAAAAAAAATGAAAAAAATGAAAAAAAAAAAAGAAAGAAAAAAAAAAGAAGAAAAAGAAAAAAAAAAAAAAAGATTTTGGGTTTGTATAGTTTGTTTTTAGTTTTGTGTTCTTTCAATAAAGCCAATGGAAAGAAGGAATATCTATAATGAAGTTTCAAGCGACAAGGAATTTGAGGAAAGAATCATATTGTCAAGATTCTACGAAGTTCAAGAGTTATCATCAAGAGTTGAAGACCGAAGACGAAAATGAAGACACCGATAGAAGACCGAAGACGTTTCGTGGATGCTGTGGAGAGTGGTGCTAGTCGCACGCTCGAACGGATACGAGGTAAGTAAGCATATTCCCACCTTCGTTAAATGGTTGATTTCCTTTCAAGAGATCGCCGAGAAAATGGGTTTTCAAAAATATATAAAAGATGTGGGTTTTCAAAATATTTCGGAGGGTTTTGCCTTCCTACCATTCAACGTGTCGCAGATTTCTCTTCATTCCTACCCGGACACATGTGCGACCCATAAAAAGTCAGTTTATTATTGAGCGCAATATCATAAAACCCTTTCTTGTGAGGCAGAGTCGAGACTTTTGATCACTCCGAACCCGAATTTTAGTCGAGAAGGGATGGTTATTTCTCTCTCAACTTTTAAGAATGAGATTGTGTTCATTTATGTGTCTAACTTCTTATGACTAGTGTGCAATCTCTATGTCTTCTTAGCGCGTTGGATACTATCATTACGGAGAACTAGTAAGTTGGAAATATAGGTTTTGTGGGTATATCTCTAGTAAACCCTCACGAGACTATAACTCGTCCACTAGGGACACCTAGGGGTTTAAAGGCTTGTTATTTATGCTAAAAGTGACCGTAGCCTCGACGACACAGAGTTGTTGTATTTTATTGTTTTGTTTGATTTGCTCGAGGACTAGCAAAGTCTAAGTGTGGGGGAATCTGATAGGTGTAGAATACACCGTATTTACTATCTAGTAGTTACGCTTTATTTGCTATTTTTCTTGTGAATTATGTACTTTACGCGTGTTTTTGAGTTATTAGGTACTCTGGAGTCATTCGGAACAAAAGAAGGAGAAATCATTCAATTTGAGTTGAAGGGGGCAGAAAGGTCATTTCACGGGAGTGCAACCGAGCCAAGCCAACAATAGGGGACAACCACTACAGCTTAGTCTAGAGAAGCAAAAAGGGAAGACATTATTGGTGGCCATTATCTAAGGAGGGGGTGCTTATAGTCTTCTGAGTACCCCCTATCTACTTCACCTAAGTGGGTATAACATTTCTCATTTCCTACACTTAAACCTAAAATTCAGAGAAGAATTATTTCTCTTATCATTTGTTCCTCCTGCTGTCTGAAAAATGAGAAAAGTTGCGGTTGTGCCATGATTGAGAGAAGGAAACCATGGGAGTCAGAGGGAAGGAGAGATTCAGAGATGTTAGTGGTGTAATCACCGATGAGACATGGTAGATGCTACAGAGACGAAGAATTTACTGTGAATAAAGGGGATCTGCATCTCGTCTGGGGTTTGATGTTTGCCTGAAGTTTCAGATCGAGAGAAGGAGAAGAGGGGTTCGATTTGAGCGTCTGCTAGGCTCAGGAATGATGGGTATTGGATGGATTCGGAGATGAAGACCTAATGATGCTTCTGCTGATGAATCTGAGAAGATGGGTTGTATCTGCATCATGAATTCAGAGTCGATACATGAAGACTTAGGGTTCTGGAGGTGTTATTTTGGCTGAATCAAATTACAGATGACGATTTCCATGGGTTTAGAGAGTTGGGTTTGTGGTGAAGTTGAGATTAAAGAAGAAATTAGGTTCAATTTATGAAATGATGATTTTCTTAGTGGTGGTGTTTGATGGGTCTAAATCTGAAGAACTGAATTCTGAAGCTGAGATGTTGGTGATGAATCTGTTCATGGGTTGAGCTGTGGTACGGTTAGGGTTTGAGAAATGGAAGGAGATGGCAAAGCAAAACCCAAATTTAGAATCAAAGTGCTATTTGTGATTGTTGCAGGTGAGCATGGGAAGCAATGATGCTGGAGTGAGCTGCAGGTTACAAGAAATGGGTCTTGAAGCAGGGTTGATGGATTTGGTCCGACAAGACCTGAGAAGGCCTGAGTTATGGCCGGTGCAAGTTTTGTTGAAAACTATGGTGCCGATGTTGTCTCGGTGGTGTCTCTGAACTCGGGCAGGGTTTAAAGATGCTTCCAAATTGCAAAGCTGCAGCAGCAATGTGAGCCAGGGAATTGGTAATAAAGCCTGGGCTGGTAGGCAAGTGCTGAGGTTATAGAGCTGTAGAAAGTGGCAGTGAGATGGAGCTGATGCTATTGGATGGACAGAGTAGTTGTTACTGTGACTGAGTTGGATTTGCTGGTGTTGTGTTTATGGAATTAGCAGAGGGGCAGCAAGGTGCAGGTATGTGGAGCTGGAACTGAAGGTTATGGATTGAGTTGTAGCTGAGTTATGGTGGAACTAAGCCTGAGAATGGCGCTGATGCAGGGCAGCCGCTACTGAACATAATGGAGCACTAGGTATGGTGCAGTTTCTGTGTGTTGTGTAGGTCTGAATTGAAATGTAGAAATTTAGTGAGATGGCCTGGGCAAGATGGTGAATGTGCAGCTGGGTTCAGGTTAAGCTAATGTGCCAGGCGAGTTGAATGCCATGAAGTCGCAGCTGATGGAAGAAATGCTTTGCCGTGTGTTGTTCTCGAATGGGATTTGAATCTTCAAAAGCATTTAGAGTTGGTGTTGGTCATTGTTAACTTTGAGCCGACAAGGGAGTGAACTCGTGGCATAGCTAAGATGGTGCAAATTGAAGTTTTGGGTTAAGCCGCAGGATGAGCCGAATCAAGCTATGGTGCCAGACAGACCGAGTTATGGGATTGGTGTTTGTGAAACTTAGGTTGCAGGGCCTGAGCTGTTCTGTGTGAGCACAAGAAACTGGCCTGCAATTGTGGTGGTTGGAAGGTTACAGGGCAGGGCAGGTGATTGAAATGACTGAGCTATAGGCTTGATGATTTAAGGGTTGAACTTGAGTTGCAATGAACTAGCTGATGATGGTGCATTACAAAGTTATGCACCGAGGTTACAGGAAGGCAGCCATCATGGCCGAAGCACAATGATTGTGCTACGAGTTCTCAAGCCAATGCAATCTCCTCAGGCCAAGGTCACTCACTCACCAATCCGACTTGGGTCTAACTCATGATCCGATTTACCCTCGACTTCCGGTTTGACCTCGGTCCTACCGAGTTGACCCGGAAATGACCCGTTGACCCGACCGAGTTGACTCACCGAACCTGGGTGACCGAGCGGACTTTGCCGGTCACCCGAGATGTTTTCCTCTACTGACTTTCCTACCAAGTTCCGCCACACACCGATTTCCGGCGACCACTTTTGGGTCATATTTTCTACATGGGTTTCTCTCTCTTATGGGCTTGGTGGATTTTCATCTAATGGACTTTGAAGACTAGACCTAATTTTAGAAGTTGGAGAAATGCTATAAAGGGAAGGTCTTCTACAACTTATGAGATATCTTATTCTTGGAATTTTGGAGAGCCACTTTTGTTTACGCTTCTAGGGTTTGCTTTTGTTCTTCTTCTTCATTATTTTATTATTGAATATTGATTATGATGAACTCCATAGCTATGAGTAGCTAAACATCTTATTGGTTATGGGATAAAAGTTGATTTCTCAACATGCTTTTGATTCAATGAATTAGTTTTGTCTCAAAGAATTTATTGTTTGTGATTCACAATTAATAGTGTTATAAGATTTGAAAACTTGTTAGGTTGAGTCCGGAATCAATCCGATTTGTGTTCATCTCTAGAGATATATTAGGTTTTTCAATGCGAAAAAGTTGTTTATCCCTGATTCTAAGTAGCATAATTGTGGTTAGTGCTTGTAGTGATATATCCTACTAGTCACAAGTGAATCATAACTTTTGTTAAAACGTTTAGTGCTTTTACACATTCGTTTGCATTGATGAGTCTTATTCCATAAAACTTAATGCTTTTAGGAGTTAAACTTAATTGTGCTTTTACACTTTAGGTTGCTTTCTACGAAGAATTCACATATGCATCTTTTAATGTGGTTGTGATGAAAACAGGGAATTAACGGGTTATACTTGCGATCAAGGTATCCTAGGACTTTTTAATAAATACGAGATTAAAATACCAATTCTAATCATTGATGAAAATACATGTTTGTGAATGATACTATCCCGTGACCAATATCTTCTTCTTATTGATTTCTCAAATTATTTACTTTGCTTTCAATTACTTTTATTTGCTAGATACAACAAACATACCCCGTGGTTACTTAGAAACTAAAATTTTATAACAACGAAAGCCTCTCTGTGGATACGAACTCTTTCTTATCGCATACTATATTTATATCTAGTTGATTGAGAAAGTGAAATTATATTTGACGGATTGACAACCGACCAACGAGGCAGCGATTGTCTTGTTTTATCACATGGTAATTTGCTCAAAGTACTTTTCCATTTCTTCCTGCGACATCGCTGCTGTCTTGTCATTTTTATGTCCTTCGCCCTTTGTTGTTTCTTCAGGAGCACTTTGGACCGCTATTACTGCTTGTGCTATCCAGATTTCTAGCTCCTTCCTTCTTTGTGAGCGATCTTCTAGCTTTGTTGTCTCATACAGAAAAGTCTATTGAATAGATAAATCTGTCTCCCACAGAAATACCTAAGAGTTTTGTTCCGTCTTTTGATAAATCAAGGTGAACATGAACCAATTGATACACCGGACTTATATTCCCTAAGAACAGCCTAGTAATATCAATCACCTTACAATAATCTTAATCGTATGGTAGCGAAACAAGATATTGTGGAATCACAAACGATGAGACGAAGATGTTTGTGACTACATTTTATCTTGCTTATCGAAGATTAAATCTCGAGTTAATCTTAAAGAAGATAGTACTCAATCACGATAGAAAACAACAAGATCAGATCACGCAACTACAGAAAATAGTTGGGTCAGGTTTCACAATCCCAATGAAGTCTTTCAGCCGTTAACCTACGGAGTTTTGGAAAAACCTAAGGTTAAAGGAGAACCGACTCTAGTCGTAACTAGTATCACAAAAGAGGTGTGGGGATTAGGTTTCCCAGTTGATATAGTTCTCCCTTATATAGTCTTCAAATCAGGGTTTGCAATCAATGTTACCTTGGTAACAAAGCATTCAATATTCACCGTTAGATGAAAACCTAATTAGACTCAAGCTAATATATTTCAACCGTTAGATCGAACTTAGCTTGTTACACACAAATGAAAAGTGACTTCATTTAGATATAGGTAACCGTACCTAAACGTGTGCACCTTGTTGGCTCAATAATAGTTAACCGAAGTTAGCCATATGAAAACTTTCATATCAACCTTATTCATTTTAACCATAACTAGTTCAAATGACTCAAATGAAACTAGTTCTAGAGTTGTTCAATTGTTTATATTCTCATAGAAGTATACAAGACACAATTAAAGCAAAATCGCTTTTGATTCAAACAATCAATTCATGAACATTATAGCCACTATTGCAAAAGATTGCATTCCTTAATTTATAAATGTATTAGTTCATGAACAAACCGATTTTAGAACATAACCTACTCAAGTATGCAAACGTGTACGCATACTTAAGTGGCCGGACTTAGTTTGGGTTCGCCAGTACGCGAACGAGTACGCATACCACCAAACTCAGTTGAACTCCGGAACTTGGACTTACTCCAGTACGTGATGCATACTTAGTTCTCGGACTTTCAATCACCAATCAGTACGCGTATGGGTATGCATACCATGGTTCCCAGACTTGGAATAACTTGCAATAGTTAGCATACAAGTACGCATACTGTGTTATATCCGATCATGGTTAATTTGTTCTAAACTCCCATTTCAATCATTGAAACATTCTTTGAAGACGGGGATAGTTGTGTCACACAAACTATTAGCTTCGAAGTTATTTTCAAGTGATCGAATGATCAATACGAAACATTCTGAGTCTACATCAAATGACTGACTCACACAATCATGTAAGATGTTACCAGGCGATTTTCACATGATCATCTTTTGACTTTCGTCAATAATATACAAGATAAAATTGGTTAAAGCGAAAGCTTACCAACACATATTTCGAGAAATATGTGCGAGTTAAACTCAAATAAATATCAAATGTGTACAATCGAAGTTTATATAGCTATACGACTTTTGTCTCAAATAGGAGATAGAGTAGATAGACTTTTGAGTGATAGATAAGTTCGAGTCTCCATATACCTTTTGTAAGTGAAGTTCCATAAGCTCAGTAGTTCTTCGTCTTCAATCGATGAACGCCGTGTAGTCTAAGCTCAACTACACTTTCTATCCTACTCCGAGACTTATCTATAAGTAGACTAGAAATCAAGACTTATAATTTTGGAAACTAAACTTGTCAAACAAGCTTAAGATAGCAACGCTTGCGAGTTCGACCGAGCAGTGCTCTTACAAATGCATTCACACATCTTAGCTCAATAAATTTTATATTCTCAAGAGAAAAATTTAGAGCATAAAAGTAGCATCAGAATAAACTTTCATAAAAAGAAATCAGCAAAAACAAAACTAAACAAAAATACTTATGCACAAATGTCTACAAATGACAATCAAGCTAAGAACGATAAGAAAGTATCTAGACAACTAGAGAACATGTGCCATCAAGTATACCTGATCAAATCTCACTCAGCCAGGATTTTTTAGTGAGTGAGGTTTCAACCTTCTGATTAACTAGCAGAAGTATGAGCTTTGTGCTCATCAAATGAATGTTGTTCATAGTTAAACCTCTTTTTACTAATCTTTTGAGGACAAACTTATTGATGAGAAAAGTTATCATAAAACTTACTATCATCAAAATACGACGCATAGTATGGATTCTTACTTGAAGGTTTTTGACTAGAGAAATTTAATAACCTGTTTATGATCTCTTTGTATCCTTCAATTATCAAATTTAGGTTGTCTTTTACACCTCCATTTTGCTTTCTTCTTCTGGTACCTTATTCACATCAAGAGCAACAACATTTCCCTTTTGTTGATGGTGGATTTTCAACAAAGGGCAAAACCGTAAAATCATGATGCATGTTTCGGCACGGCTTTCAGGCATGCAACGATTCATACTTTACGAAGCCATGATGAATATGTTTTTGAAATGCCCCACTAGCTTAGCGATTCGATCCCTGGCATTTCATCATACTCTCAACAGTTGTTCAAAATCAAAACATTGATTTTACAAAAATATATATTTTAATGTGAAACTCACGTAAATTTGAAAATATATGTATATTTTTGCTCCCTCTCGCGAGTATCCGTCTTTGAAACGAGAATTTATTCCATTTTGTGAAATCTCACAAATTAAAAAAAAAATTCTACTTTTGCTCAAACGAGCGCCCGTCTATGAAACGAGGATCTTTTATACTTTTGTAAAGGTCCACATATTCCAAATAAATTTTATCATGAGGTGCATGTCTTTTCAAAAATTCCTCTAACTCTAAGGATCATTATTTATCACTTTTACTACGAACCTACGTTCCTAAAAGTATTTGTGAAAGTTCATGCTTTGAAAATAAATTTTGGTTTTCATGAAACCTCATCAACAACATTTTATCTACTGCAACTAGACCATGTCTACTCAAGAATTCATGTATCTCTTTCATATTAGGGATTATTGCTCGTTTTTTAAACTAACGAACGAACGGGCATATGTTTTCTAAAAGAAATTTTCATGAAACTTACGCATACATGCACACATGGAATTTATTTTGAACAACTCATGAAAAACTGAACTTTTAAAAAATTTAGGGCTTATCTCCCTTTTGTATTAATTTTATTTCCAAAACCTAATAAAACATGGGATCCTTTTTGGGCTCGGGCCCGTAAATCCTAAATCGACCAAAACTGGACTTTTGACTGACCAAATCAGCGATGCTTCATCTCTCTGTGCTCACGGAATCACGCTCTATCGAACTATCAAGGTCCTCACCCGAACGTTTTCTCGTACATGACACCATTGGAGCAAATCGAGGATTCTGAATATACCTTTGTAGACTGAGTTCAACCACCGATCTCATCGACAGAAAATCACCATTCAATGCATTACTACGGAACATGACTGTTCCCAACTAAGCAGGGGACTTAATGTTGATGGTGGATTTTCAACAAAGGGAAAAACCATAAAATCATGATGCATGTTTCGACACGGCTTTCAGGCATGAAACGATTCATATTTTATGAAGCCATGATGAATATGTTTTCGAAAGCCCCACTAGCTGAGCGATTTGATCCTGGCATTTCATCATGACCTCTATGCAGAATAACATAATTGGGCGGTTCTCCGTAGATTGAGAGTTTAACGCCTTCAGGACGTCGGTGGCACTCACTGTTCCCTAACTGCAGGAGAGAGACCCACCTCCACATAGAAGAATAGTTGGGCGGCGGACGCCTTCAGGACGTCGGTGACACTCACCGTTCCCTGACTATGTGGATAGACCGTGTATACATTCAGGCGGTTCTCCGTAGATTGAGATCACTAACGCCTTCAGGTCGTAAACAACACCGTGACTCCATGACTATGCACCATTCAGAATGGATGTGATGCTTTAACTGGATAATATCTTTTCTGTATTAGATTAATTCTGCCGTGATATTCACCACTGAATCCCCAGAATGATCTATTATTGCTCCTATTCCATGGTAGAATCCGCGGCCTGATCCCATGGAATGGCAATAACAATTGCTCCTATTCCATGGTCGAACCCACGGCCTGATCCCATGTAATGGCAATGACAATTGCTCCTATTCCATGGTCGAATCCACGACCTGATCCCATGGAATGGCAATAACAATTGCTCCGATTCCATGGTCGAATCCACGGCCTGATCCCATGGAATGACAATAACAATTGATCCGATTCCATGATCGAATCTATGACTTCATCTCACGAAATAGAAATAAACTACTGTGTCATCTCATTATTCCAATTTCATGATCGAATTCACTTTTAATCTCATGGAATGGTAATAGATAATTTTATTACTCCGATTCTATGGTCGAATCCACGATCCCATGGAATGGTAATGCCTATTTTATTATTCCGAGTTCATGGTCGAATCCACAACTGATCCTATGAATTGATAATAAATAACTACTCATTTATTGTTCCGTTTCATGAGTTATTGTACGCTGAATTTCAAGAATTAGCATAAATACTCAACCATCGAGCATCTGGATCATCACTGAGTAAGCCCCACAAAAATAGTGCAAGTGTATTCGACAATGATGCACGACTGAGCACCCGGATGCACGAACGAGCATCCAAAAAATATGAAACAATGAGGAATCCTAAAAAATGAGGAGAAAACAATAAATATTAATAAAATAATAAGAGGCGCCGTGGCCGGCCCACTGCCGGCCGTGCCCTAGCCATGGTCGGTCCATGCCTCTTCCATTATTTTCCTTATTTTTTGTTATTTCATGAACTCATGAAAACTCCTTGTTTTAGCAACTTTCCTTGTTTTTGCAAAAACTCATGAATCCTCCATAACTTCAAGGATTCATGAAAATAATATTATAAAATAGGAAAAGGTATGCGGGGCCACCTGCAACCTAGACCTGGCCATGCCCGAGTAATGGTCGGTCCCACACCTCACAATCCTTAGCTTTTATATAATTATTATTACCTAATCTCATGAAACTCCTTTGTTTCAACAAAAAACCCAAGGATTCCCATAACTTCAAGGATTCATGAAAAATAATATTATAAAATAGGGAAAGGTGTGCGAGACCAGGCAACATAGCCGGCCGGCGATGCCCTAGACATGGCCGGTCCCATACCTTGTAATCCCTAATGAAACTCCTTGGTTTGAGAAAAAAATCATGATTTCGTCATAACTTCTCAAATTTTGCTCAAATCATGAAAAACCAAAATCAACAGGTCACACGACCGGCTAGCCTCTCACGGTAATTTTAAATGTTAAAATACACTTATTTTAATATTTACAAAATATTGATCAATTGAGCATACATGCTCATTCCAACAAAAATCAAGAATTTCGGTCCAAGATGAAACTCTTCAAAATTCACAACATTGCTCGAACGCACATCGAAAAATACTGAAACTCTCGATGCATTGAGACACGGCCACCATGAAAACACGTGCATACCTTCATGACCGACTGAGTCATCCTTAGGGCTTGCACAAAGCCGGTCCCACACGTTTTCATAATTCTGACCTAATTTGCTCAATTGCTCGTATTGGTCCCAAACTATCTCCAACCAACCTTGGGATTGCTCAAACGACCAACAACTGGTCACGTGACCACCAAGAGCCGGTCCCATGCTCTCTTGGTCGGTCCCCATCTTCCATACCTAGGTTTTATCACCTAATCTTTGAACCCGGAATATTTCGAAGAAATGATGAAACCAACATTTAATCATCATTCTTTCACCAATCCTCAAACTGAGAACCCTGGTGCATGCTCACTCGAGCACCGGGTACCACATGGACTCCCATCATCCCATGTGGTCGGTCCCTCTATCACTCATGACTTATTTTCAGCGATTCATCAACTATGATATGAAATTAGGGTTTTGAATAAATGCTCCACGAATTATCACTCTGAGCACGATTCAAACACTAATGAATTTATGATGGATTCAACAACCAACATCTGAATTAATCGTATAATATTTGGTAGCTTACTAATATGTTAATATTTTATTGGGTTACGTCACCAATAAATATTTCGTCGAATCGAGCAATACTTGCTCAGTTGCTCAAATATTGATCCAGCTATCAATATTTGGTAATTTATCAGTAATTTGTCGAATTGAGCAATGCTTGCTCAATTGCACGACAAATTATCAACATTCAGTAATTTTCCGAATTGAACGATACTTGCTCAATTGTACGTCAAATCATCAACATTCATTATTTTGTCGAATTGAGCAATACTTGCTCAATTGCTCGTCAAATTCTCGATATTCAATAATTAAATCGAATTGAGCAATACTTGCTCAGCTGCTCGAATATTGATCCAACTATCAATATTGATAATTTATCAGTATTTTGTCGAATCGAGCAATACTTGCTCAGTTGCTCGAATAATCCACATATATTCAGTAACTCATCAATATTCAAAAACTCGTCGAATTTACAATATTTGCTCAGACGAGCAACATTAACATTCATGAATCGATGAGCATTTTTCAAACATGCTCGATTCAATAAAACCTAGACTCATTGTCTAATCAGTCAATAACTGACAAGCTAAATACACGTCTGTCATGCAGACTCCATGATTCGTGAGACATCAATCACATCAAATTGGGGGATAACAACTAGGGTTTTGGTCTGGCGGTTTCGGCACGTGGATTTCATCCACGAAGAGAAATGTGCGTAAGTTGTGTAAACGGTTGAAGGAGTTAGCAAAGTAGTGGGTGCACGATCCGTCAAGTCTCCACACGACATGGAACTGACTTTACGATCTTCCACTTGCCCACTCTTCCACTCATGAAACCGTCACACTTACGAGGATCAAGGTGTTCACAACTTTGACAATATAAATAAGTCTCTCGAATCCATGATTGAAAACAACGAATGATCACTAGCTATCACAATCGTCCACACGTAATTTCTCGAGTAACTACTCTCAAGAATTCATCAATCTATCGAACTTATTCGAACTCAACAGTTCACCAATTATTGCAGAAACCTTCAACACATCCACAATCCTTGATCATCATTGATTCCATACAATTCTCGCCTTCCTCATACAGATCAACCCATCTCCCTCTTCGCGGACGAATTGACTCTGGAACGGCCATTGACTTGGTTTAGGTCGGAGTCATAGAGATTGATCTCTCGAATCTAAGCACTCTCTTTGCAGTGCATCTGTATGAGGTTGAGCAATTTGCTTGGTTCGAGGAGTCTCGAACGCTCGTCTCTTCATTTCCCCAAAAAACCAGCAAACCGTTTTTCCCCATCCACACCTTTTTAACCGAAGAAGATCATTTTTGAGATTTTCTTGGACGATTTGTGTTAAGTTTACTGTTACAAGCTTGAACATCGAGGAACAAATCAAACTGAATTTCCTGGAAGGATTCACAGGGTGAGTACTAAAACCAATTGGTTTAGACATATGAATGTCAGTTACACTTTTGAGAATTAAGTCTAAGGTATGTTGAAGTCGAAGAATAGAATTGTCATTCAACCTATATTTGTTTTTTCGTTCAACATGTCCTTTCGGATCACAAAAGAGACACACTCTTCGATCACCCGGGTGATTTGAGTGAAATGACTTAACAACATCGTTAGAGATTTCTTCCTTCCGAGCGACGTGTAGTTTCCTTGATTAGAGGAAGATACCAGCACATCTTTTCCAAGAGGAAGGGTTTGCAGTTTAGCTCCTGAAGCTGTTTTCATTAGAGAAACATGATTTGAATTAGTCACGTTTTCTAATATCACAGTAGAGTCAGAAGTATTTGGTATGTCAGACTCCCCATAACGACTTTTATCTTAAATAGAGTTTACTCAATAGTCGTTCAATTTTATGGGAATCTTCCTTGAGTTTAGCCTCGAGTAAGGTCCGGGAAGAACAAACTGCAGCATTATCCTCACGAAGAACCCGTAGTTTGGAATCATGATCTTTTACCATACCAACCATAGTATTGACCCTGTGTTTCAGCCTATTGATATCAACTGCCTGGATTCTAACAAGTTTTAGAATCGATACACTTTCTCGGGATGCTTCCCTTTCTACTTCAGAATCAGACTCATCAGTAAGAAAATCAGGGTAACACATATCAACACTTGTGTGTTTCATAGGAACAAAATGTTCATCTATATGTGAGATAGACAAGTCTTTCTCTTTAATAGATTTCATAGAAACAGAACTTTTGTCTCTGGAGCTGCGTTTTTCAGAGATATCACTACTGTCTATAGAGTCAGATTGCTACAAACGCATACTTAAGAGGTCTTAAACGTGTTTGCATGCTCTGATACCAATTGAAAAAGCGGGCGTCTAATAACCACGCCCAATATTCCGTTTAGGCAATCTGTATGGACTAACTCCAATATATTTCCAAGAGAATCAACTAGACAGTCAGACTCAATCAAGGAAAATACATCCAAGAGTTATATCTCTATTTCTTAATGTAATCAGCAAATCAAACCGATAGAAATCCGCGAGCCTGATTATTATGAGAAACAACTTGAATGGTACCAAAGACCAATGTTCAAGTGTCAATCAATTTATATCAACAACCAAAGGTTGGATTATCTAATTGATTGAACTACGCACAACCTGTGATATTTCAGTTATATAGAAAATATAATGCGGAAAAGAAATAACACAGACACTAGAATTTTGTTAACAAGGAAACCGCAAATGCAGAAAAACCCCGGGACCTAGTACATATTTGAGCACCACACTGTATTAAGCCGCTACAGACTCTAGCCTACTACAAGTTAACTTCAGACTGGAATGTAGTTGAGCCCTAACCAGTCTCACACTAATTAAGGTACTGTTGATGGTGGATTTTCGTTTAAGGTTAAATTTGTAAAAAACCAGAAAATCATGCGCTGACATCTTGTAAAAGATAAAGCCGTTTATAAGTGACGGATACTCCTCACTTAATTCACCAAGAATGGAGCATGTAGCAAACAATCCCTTCCCCGTGAATTTCATATCGTCTTGTATTTCTGTACTCATTACCGCCGTGGCATGACGACCGAGTGTTACTCTTCACTGAGTAACACGAACCTCCAAGCACTATAATGAATCCATGTACGAAATACCCGCATGTGCCGATTCTCGGTGTTTATACTAGCCCGAGCCCTCTCTGTGTTATACTAGCCCGATTGAGCGCCGGACTTACCAGATCGTCTCCGGATATGATTCGATCGCAGTCATCCAACTCCACAAGCATGATTGGATGACCACGATCAATTCCATCACCCTAAGCATGGTATGGAATACCCACGGCCTTAGCTTGCCGGATATGATATGATCGCAGTCATCCAACTCCACAAGCATGATTGATGACTTACGTATCAATTCCATCACCCCCAAGCGGAGTATGGAATACACACAACCGACCCCACATGGTCGCACCATTGGCCTTCGCTTGCCCGAAACCGTCCATACCAAGCATTATGGACTTTGAAAACCTAAATTAGGTTTGCGGCATATTACATGTGCCGCAAAACGAAACTAACCGTCCATCTTCGCAGGCATAGATGGAGGGTGTAGATGTAGACTCAAAGGGCCCTGAGCATGTCGACACGATCACCGTGTGACCGCCACACTTGACCAATCGGTCAAAGCCAACCATGGTTGGTTACAACAAATTCGTCCGCCCAAAAGAGCATGGTCGCGCGGCTTTGAAAGCCAAAATTAGGGTTTCAAGTCATCACGCGCGTCCATCTTCTCTCCTATTTAATGGAGGGTCACAGATTGATTAACCAAGGCCGTCATACCAAAGATGACCACCGTGGGCCCATCTACCTCCTCTTGCGGTCGGCCAAGGCATACCATGCCCGGCTAATCCAAAACGCCCGACCAAACTCACGCGGTTACATCTCCAAAATCCTAAACCGATCTCGACCGCTCAACTTCACCTGGGATGATTTGAGTGGCTTAGATCACGTTTTCATGGGATAATCGAGTATAGGTGTGAACACTAGCCTACCACCTACACGCTGGTATGATCGACCAAGACCGACCAAGATGGGTCGTCTTGGAACGCACGCCAAACTTGGGATGTCATGCGGTTTCCAACTCCTTTGCGGCAAGGGATTTCGTCATAAACCGATCTCAACCACTCCTCTTGACGGTCAAATTGAGTGGCCTAGATTGCATCTCCATGAGACTATGAGACATGGACGTGTACACCATCATGCCGTCAACACGCATGTATGGTCGGTCCTCCACAAAATCCTTCCCATATTTGGTTTCGACTAAGTCAAGAGTGATGCTTGCACTTTTTAAAAACCCCGATTTCATCAATCTGGTCGCAGATGAGTGTCTCAAACATCATCTCATCCGTCCGACTTCACCAAACTTGGTTATACAACCTGGTCAGAGTTATTTGGTTAGTGAGGAGTCATTACCCATCACTTTACCACACCGTAATGCAAGACTGCATAAAATACACACGATACTTCACAAGTATCGACTTTCTAACGCAGTTATTCAATTGAGATTACATGCTATCTTTCGTGGATCCACGATCCACATTCCAGACATCAATCATGTCACAAATCTGGGATACTTACTGGGGTATTGGTCACGGTTTACAACAGAGCAAACAGGCAACACGCCATCACAAGAACGTGTTAGGAAGTCATGGACCAGTTAGAGATGAACAGAAAAGTGGGCAAGACCGGTCGTGTGTTACCGACACACAACTCCACTACTCCATCATTCCACTACCTCCACTTCCCACGAGAAACGTGAATGAGGCTCAATGACTTGTATAAATAGGGTCTCCGCCCTATTTCCAACAACAAGGGAATAACGGAGAACAACACAAGTTCGGGCATTTACGAAAACCAAGTGTTAATACAAACCGTATTCAAACACTCGAGCTCGCTTGCATCAACCGTAAGCTTGCTCATCTTTCTCATTACAAGTCATAAGCAAGCCAACACCTTCACAATCTCAACACCTTCTTCGCTTCCCTCCCTAAGATCAACCCCATCTCCTTCACTTTGTGACCGAAACAAGTCTGAACGGCCATTTCTTGGTTTAGGCCGGACTTGCACAGATTGATCTCTCGAATCTACAAGCACTCACCGCGAAGGCATTTGTTGAAGGTTTAGATTCATTCCTCATCCACACCCCAAATTACCAAATTCTGCAGGAGTAGTTTTCACCCATCAACAGGTACAACCGCGTTCCTTACGTCTCTGAATCCCAGCAGGACTCTACGCACTTGATTCCTTTAGCTGATCTCACTCACAACTAAGAGTTGTTACGACCTAAAGTCGAAGACTTGATAAACAAATCTATCTCACATAGAAAAGTCTATTGAAATACATAAATCTGTCTCCCACAGAAATACCTACGAGTTTTGTTTTGTCTTTTGATAAATCAAGGTGCACAGGAACCAATTGATATACCGGACTTATATTCCCAAAGAACAACCTAGAATTATTGATCACCTCACAATAACCTTAATCGTATTGAAGCGAAATAAGATATTGTGAAATCACAAACGATGAGACAAAGATGTATGTGACTTCTTTTTATCTTACCTATCGGAGATAAATCTCGAGCAAATCTTAGAGAAGATAATACACAATCACGATAGTATAAAGTAAGACCAGAACACACAACTACAGAGAAAATAGTTGGGTCCGGCTTCACAATCCCAATGAAGTCTTTAAGTCCTTAACCTATAATGGTTATAGAAAAACCTAGATTAAAGGAGAATCAACTCTAGTCGCAACTAGTATCACACATAAGGTGTGGGGATTAGGTTTCCCAATTGCTAGAGTTCTCCCTTATATAGTCTTCAAATCAGAGTTTGCAATCAATGTTACCTTGGTAACAAAGTATTCAATATTCGTTGTTAGATGAAAACCTGATTAGATTCAAGCTAGTATATTTCATCCGTTAGATCGAACTTAGCTTGTTACATACAAATGAAATGTGACTTCATTTAGATATGGGCAACCGTACCTAAACGTGTACACTTTGTTGGCTCAACAATAGTTAACCGAAGTTAGCTATATGAAAACTTTCATATAAACCTCGTGTATCTTAATCACAACTAGTTCAAATGACTCAAATGAAACTAGTTATAGAGTTGTTCAATTGTTTATATTCTCATAGAAGTATACAAGACACAATTGAAGCAAAATTGATTTTGATTCACTCGAATCAATTCATGAACATTATAGCCACGATTTGCAAAAGATTGCATTCCTTTTTTATAAGTGTATTTGTTCATGAACAAACCGATTTTAGAACTTAACCCACTCAGGTATGCAAAATTGTACACATACCTAGAGTTCCCGGACCTAGTCTGTTCGCCAGTATGCAAAATGTACGCATACTCTCGTTCACGACCAAGATCAGTTGAAATCAGTACGCATACGGGTATGCATACTAAGTTCCCGGACTTCAACTGTTAAATCAGTACGCATACGGGTATGCATACAAAGTTCCCGGACTTGGAATATATCTATAACAGTTAGCATACAAGTACGCATACTGTGCTATATCCAATCAATGGTTAATTGTTCTAAACTCCCATTTCAATCATTGCAACATTCTTAGAAGATGGGAATAACTGTCTCACACAAATTATTAGATTCAAAGCAATTTTCAAGTCATCACTGATCAATACGAAATATTCCGAGTGTACATCAAATGACTGTCTCACACAAATCATGTAAGATGTTACCGGGCAATTTTCACATGATCATCTTTTGACTTTCGTCAAGAATAAAAGATGAACTTGGTTAAAGCGAAAGCTTACTAACATATATTTCGAGAAATATATAAGCGAGTTAAACTCAGCTCGAAATATCAAATTTGTATAACTTAAAGTCTATATAGCTATACGACTTTTGTCTCAATAGGAGATAGAATAGTATTAGACTTCTGAGTGATAGATGAGTTCAAGTATCCACATACCTTTTGTTGATGAAGTTCCACAAGCTCCCCTTAGTAGTTCTTCGTCTTCAATCGATGAACGCCGTGAAGTCTAAAGCTTAACTACACATTCTATCATAATCCGAGACATAGCTATAAGTAGACTAGAAATCAACACTTATAGTTTTGGCACTAAACTTGACAAATAATCTTGAGATAGCAACGCTTGCGAGTTCGACCGAGTAGTGCTCTAACATCTTATGTTGTATTTTAAAAAATAGAGTTTGCTTAATTCTCAAGTTAGCTTGAATTCTAAGCTAACCCCGGTCCTTGAAACACTATACATAGAGATGCTCTTTAAACTAGGAAAAAAACAATCCCTGACACTCGATGTGTTATTTGATTATAGAGTCGTCCTTCATTTACCTAGGTTTCCTCTGAGAAACATAATTAGGTCTACGACTAAAAGACTTGCTTTGGGGATTCTTGAATCCAGGTCCGACTATCTTTACCTTGATAGTTTGTGAATCCTGATCTTGCTTTTCTGTTATCGAGGTTTTTGTAATCTCTTTCAGGCAAGATAAATAGAAATCATAGAGTTCTCTTCGTCTCAGACTTTATGATTCCTCAAGATAGATATTTGAAAACTGATCTTAGTTGATCTTTTGAAGATTTTTTTTTTTGAGAGGTGGTTAAGAATCTAGGCTTCTCTTCGGTAGTCGTAAGATTCAGATTTGTGAGGTTTACTATCTTTGTCTATTGCAAACAGATTTTCACACCTTGATCTTTGATCTGAATGGAAATCAAATAGGCTTATCTGTTAGAGGCAGATTGGTATCAAAAGTCTTCATTGAGGGTAAATCAACTCTTAGGCTGTAAAGGACGCTAGCTAAGGGAATCAAGAGACGTAAAACGCGATTGTAATCCCAATAAACATAGGGTGGATCAGGTCTCAACTACATTCCAGTCTGAAGCCTGATAGTCAGAAAGTGTCCGTAGAGGCTTAATACAGTATGGTGTTCAAATCTGGACGAGGTCCCGGGGTTTTTATTCTATTACGGCTTACTTGTTAACAAAATTTCCGGTGTCTTGTGTTTTTCCTTTTCCGCATTATATTGTTACACAAGTTTGTACGTATTCAATTTAAGTAGATACGTTCGTTCAATTGTAATCGATTACGAGATTTGTTTCTTGTAGATCTTCGTATCTTGAAAGATAGATAACAATTTTAATCACTGTTGATGGTGGATTTTCAACAAAGGTCAAAACCATAAAATCATGATACTGCATGTTTCTGATACGGCTTCGGGCATGTGACGATTCATATTTTACGAAGCCATGATGAACATGTCTTTCGAAAAGCCTCCACTAGCTGAGCGTTCGATCCCTGCATTTCATTGTGCCCTCTATGTAGAATAATAGAATTGGGCGGTCTTCCTACATAATTGTTTGTTGAGAGGGCTTAACGCCTTCAGGATGTCGGTGAATGTTTCAATGATTGAAATTGGGCGGTCCTCCTACATGAGACAGTCATCTTACATGGTTAATTTGTATGCATATTTTGATGTTTTTGTTATTTTTGTAAGCGAACATGTAATCACTGTTTTGATTTGAATGAATTGAAATATGTTGATTGTCCAAAAAAAAGAAAAAAAAAAGAAAAGAAAAAAAACTCGAAAACCCTTCATTTTATGGGTAAAAATCGTTTTTGCCGATTTCGGTAAATTCGGTAGGTGAGTGAGAAACTGGTTCAAACCCTAAACAAATGTGCTGCACGTGAGCACTTTATAGATTCGAGAGATCAATCTGTACAAGTCCGCTAAACCAAGAAATGGCTTCCCAGGACTTGCTTCGGTCACAAAGTGAAGGAGAAGGGTTGATTTGGGGAGGGAAGCAAAGAAAGGTGTTGAGACCAGAATAATTTCGAGAGAGTAGTGTCTCGACTTGTATCGGGAAAGTGGAAGCTTCGTAAGCTTGCAAGAGATGAAAGCTTTTGGAGAGCTTGCAAAGTTGCGTTTTTAGAGTGTAGTATTTTCTCCCGACCGAGACACGTTGTCTGGTGAAATAGGTAAGACCTATTTATACAAGTCGAGATTGAAACGTACTCTGCCTCATGAAGGAAGAGAGTAAAGGGTGAAATAATGGGAGGAGGTGGTAACCGCATGGTGTTAATGGGTGAAAACGTTTTCACCATTATTTCCTCTTTTATTTGACCGCTTTATTCCTATTCACGCTTTCTTAATGTGAGCGTAGTGTACGCCGCATCTTGTGACCGCCAAACCAAGACCACTGGGAAAGCATCCCCCTGATTTGTGTTGATGTCTCGAGTGTTGGTTGCATCTTGAGTGCAAGTGGTGCTGCTAGGGGCGCATGTGGCATGTGCGGAATGCCTTTGTTGCGAGTTGCACCTCGAGCGCAAGTGGCAATGCCAGAGATGCTAGTGGCGTGTGTGGCATGTGCCAATGGCATGTGTGGAATGCCTTGGTGGTAGGTTGTACGTTGAGTGTAAGTGACTACCGGCGTGTATTAGGCCACGACTAGGTAATGAAAGCTACCACCGAGCGTGTTGGCATGTGCCAATGGCATGCGTGGCCAATAGGGTCACGGCTGGTAAGAAAAGCTACCAATGGCGCATGTTGGCATGTGCCGACGGTATGCTTGGCCATTAGGGCCACGCCCGGTGAGAAAAGCTACCCAGCGAGCGTGTTGGCATGTGCCAATGGCATGCTCGGCCATTAGGGCCACGCTTTTGGTAAGAAAGGCTACCAAGGACGCATGTTGGCATGTGCCAATGGCATGCTTGGCCATTAGGGCCACGCCTTGGTAGAAAAAGCTACCAACGAGCGTGTTGGCATGTGCCAATGGCATGCTCAGCCATTAGGGCCACGTTTTGGTAAGAAAGGCTACCAGTGACGCATGTTGGCATGTGCCAATGGCATGCGTGGCCAATTTGGTCGCGCCTTGGTAGAAAAGGCTACCAAATGAGCGTGTTGGCATGTGTGGCCCAATTTGGGTCGCGCTTGGTAGAAAAAGCTACCAACAGCGTGTTGGCATGTGCCAATGCGTGGCCAATTTGGGTCGCGCCTTGGTAGGAAAAGCTACTAGCGAGCGTGTTGGCATGTGCCAATGGCATGCGTGGCCAATTTGGGTCACGCCTTGGTAGGAAAAGCTACCAGCGAGCGTGTTGGCATGTGCCAATGGCATGCGTGGCCAATTTGGGTCGCGCTTTGGTAGGAAAAGCTACCAGCGAGCGTGTTGGCATGTGCCAATGGCATGCGTGGCCAATTTGGGTCGCGCCTTGGTAGGAAAAGCTACCAGCGAGCATGTTGGCATGTGCCAATGGCATGCGTGGCCAATCCGGGGTCGCGTCTTGGTAGGAAAAGCTACTAACGAGCGTGTTGGCATGTGCCAATGGCATGCGTGGCCAATTTGGCCTAGGTTGCATGGTTTGCAAGCCTAGGTGCAGGCGCTACTTTGGCATGGCGCGGCTAGGGCCAAGGTAAGGGTGTTTGGCTTGGCGTGGCGTGACTAGGGCCAAGGTAAGGGTGTTTGGCTTGCGTGGCGTGACCCGGTGTAGCTAGGGCCAAGGCGAGTGTGTTTGGCATGGCGCGGCTAGCTCGGGTTAAGTGTGGTCGGCATGATTTACCATTGGCACGGAGGTGCGGCTAGCATGGTTGGCATGCTTGGCGCGTTTGGTATGGCCGGCATGATTTGCCATCGGCATAGAGATGCGGCTAGATTGGGCTAGGTGTGGTGGCATGATTTGCCATTGGCACGGAGGTGCGGCTAGCATGGTTGGCATGCTTCAGTAGCATTTGGTATGGGTGGGCATGATTTGCCATTGGCATAGAGATGCGGCTAGCTTGGGCTAGGTGTGGTCTGGCATGATTTGCCATTGGCACGGAGGTGCGGCTAGCATGGTTGGCATGCTTCGGCGCGTTTGGTATGGCTGGCATGATTTGCCATTGGCATAGAGATGCGGCTAGCTTGGCTAGGGTGTGGTCTGGCATGATTTGCCATTGGCACGAGGTGAATTAGGGTTTTGTTCGTTGTAACCCTAATTTGAAAAAATACCCCTATTAATTACCGACTACATGCATTAAATGTTCTAATAAATGTGTCACTGGTGACATTAGGTTATTTGGGGTTTTACGATTTTACCCTTTGTCTAAAAACCACCATCAACACCTTCGGATTCAAACCTACTGATTTGATGCAATTTCAGAGTCCAAATTTGTGCACCCGCACGTTACGGCTCCTCTAATTTGTTAACAAAACCCTCACAAAACGACTTGAAAGAGGAAGATAACCATCCAACACTTGAAAATGATGACGAAGTTTTGACACAAACTCAAGAACAACAACGTCAAGAAGCTAATTCATGGAGAAAGAGTATAGCGGATGATATGTGGACTAATGTTCGTGAACAAAGGGAGTTAGAATTGTATGGAGACCGGTAAAATAAAAAATAGATAAAAATTATCTTGTTGCACAACAATAACGTAAGATTGATAAAGAGATAGGATCATATATATATATATATAATTTTTTTTTCTTTCTTTTGATTAAAGATCATTTTTATTTGCAAATGAAGATTTGTTGTTTCTTAAAAGAGAATGAGTTAGGAATGAACTCTCTCAAACTCCCCCAAACTCTCCCAAACTCCCTCTAATAAACTCTCTCAAACTCCCTACACTCCCCCAAACTCCATGAACTCAAAAACACCAAACTCTCCCAAACTCCCTACACTCTCTCAAACTCTCTCAAAATCCCCAAGATTCAAACTACACTCAACTCCCCACAAATCACTTGAGGACTAACCCCCTCTTCCTCTTTTTTACTCTACTTCTACTTTTATAATTCTTTTTTATTTTTACATTTTTACTCGTCTTCTCTGTCTAGAATTAGGAACAGAGAATATCCATTAATGCATCCTCTTTCTTCTCGCTCTCTTCACGGTCTAGCTCTCTCTATTTTTTCTAAAATAAAAATCAATTGGATGTACTTGATTAGTTGATTTTGAATAATTGATTGACATCTGATAAATCAGTTTTTAATATTTGATAATCGTTCATTCATCCTAACCTCATTCATCTGCAGAAAATTAAACTGGTTGGGGATATTAGAAAGCAATTCAATAAGTTGTGAAGGGTATTATTCATTCATCATCTGCAATCATTTCCAACGGAATCTAACTATTCCCCTTCCATTTCTCTTCGTATTCGTTTTCAGCTTGTTAAAATATTCAATTTCTACGTAGAGTACAGTGAGGATGATACAATTTACCAACAGATTTTGAATCGAATGACGATGATTAGAGTAAATCAGATCCGGCGTATACTAAGGATGGTGTAAACTTGAAATGTCACGACAAAGAAATTCCTATAACTTGTTTTCACAAACGGAAAAAATATTTTCTAACTCCTAGAGATGGGTATACCTTAATTAATCGGTATACCCAATAAGACAAAATCGGGTCATTTTGAAGTAAAACCAAGCCACCCCTTAACCTTGTATTTTCAAAATGGCAAATTGCCTCGTTTAATTAACACTAAAATTTTGTTTAGATTAATTAATTAAGTTTAAATTGATTGAATAGATTAAAACTTATGAAAGTTATGAAATTTTGTTTTTGATTGAACATTTGTGGGATGATTTTTTTTTTTTTTTTTTGAGAATATCTCTTGCAACGAAAATGAAGCACACAACCGAAATACTTCTAAAAAGGGGATTGCAAATCTGTTATATGAAATCATACTCAAAATCAACGAATAAATCAACACTTTCGGTTAAAGTATGAAAAGTCGGCAAGGTCGACTAATGAAGATCATGCTAAGGCCAAAAGTGGCCGCAGCAAGATCTTCATCGTCAACTCGCCTTAGGCCAAAAGTGGCCGGCAAGGTCTTCATCGTCGACCTCGCCCAGGCCAAAAGTGGCCGGCATGATCTTCATCGTGAGATCTTGCCGACTTTTGTTTTTTGACATACGGAGATGACATAAAAAATTTATTGGCCGGCAAGGTATTCAAAAAATACCCTTCCCTGTTGTTTGGCCTAAGCAAGGTATTCAAAAAATACCCCGCTAACATTGAAATTTTTTACTGATCCACGCCATGGTCACATGAAAAGTCTAAAGATATTCATGTCACGACCTTGCCTACCGAAGACACATAAATCATAATTTTCGATTTCTAACCTAATATAACAATCAAATCACACAACACAATGATGGGTTTGAGTTTAAACATCATTTATAGTCTTCTTTTTCGCCTGGTAGAGTCAACAATTTTTTTGAAAATCAAAGTTGAAGATTTTTATATGGCTTTGGTTGATGGAAGATGAAGATGAAGATGAAGAAGAAGAAGAAGAGAAGAAGATGAAATGAAGAGAATAAAAACCGATTTAGGTAATTAAGATTATTAATGGGTAAGGGTAGTTTTGTAACTTACCCATTAGGCCTCCCCCAAAACCCACAAAAGTGTCCCTTTAAAATTGGGTATACCCCAATTAGTTTGAGTATACCCCAATCTCGCCATGTTTTCTAATGGTAAGTTTGATTTTAGAGTACTCTTGATTTTTATCAAACATATAGATAGATCTCGAGATGTTAATTAAGTTTTGAAAGAGAAGATTGCAAAACTTGCAAGTCAGAGAGTTATTGCTTAATCGGAAAAGATTTTATTTTATTTCCGAAAAATATTGAAAACAATATACTCCGTTTGTTTTCAATATTTGGAGTATAAAAAAGAGGTGGTTTTGGGAGGTTTAGTCAACAAATTAGAGGAGCCGTAACGTGCACCCCGGTTTTGAGGGGTGCCCAAATTTGGACTCGCAATTTCATAGTATATATTTAAGAAATTCTATATTATAAAATTGTGGAAGCCAGTAGCCCTCTGCCATGTAATAATCTTACAGTATTGTATCTAGCGGGTACAAGTGGTATTTCAGTTGCCACTTATTGACATCTTTGACTTGATCGATATCTAGTGGCAGTATTTGAATTGTTTTGCTGGTGGATGGATATATATATATATATATATATATATATATATATATGCTTACATTAACTCTTAATCAAGGTTCCTTGACAAACCATTAACGAGACACTTTTCCAACCCTGATGAGTGCAAGGTAAGCAATCGTTCTGAAAACCACAAGCATTGCAGTTAGAGAGAGATATGAGATGGCTTCACCTCCAAGTCCAATCTTTTCTATAGTAGGATCACTTCCGATTCTGCAAGTGATATTAGGTCCACATGCATACATCTCGTCGCTTTCATACTGGGAGCTTAACAGGAGTTTGTAGCTATGGTACGTGACAGATACATACTTGAGCCATGCTATGAAACTTGGGACGTTTCGAACATAATAGCCGCCAACTAGAAAGAATGCATTCACTATGACCGCTGCCAAAGTTGTTGCAGACCTAAAATTCATGACTACCGCACCAATTGCGAGCCCTACTCCATGTGAAACTAAAACTGTATAAAGAACGACAGTTAGTGTTCTGAAAAAATGAAAAGCCGTTGGTTTTAAGCCTGCCATCCAATAAGTTATGATGATAAACCCAAAAGGCAGAGCAAGTTCCATTGGTAGGTCGCCAGCTGATCTTGCCATGAAATAGGATGAGAGCCTGTACATGCCTGATGATCGCTCCTTGGTAAGCATCAATTTTTCTTGTGGGAAAGTAAATAAAGCTTGGAAAAGTGGTATTAATCCCCACATCATGGAGTAAAAGAATAGTAGCCCAATCTGTCACACACGTAAATGTAGTAAGTCGACATGTTACTTTGATCAAGTATGCATTGGTCGTCATGAAAATTCTAACATTTTAGCCTAACATTCTAGATCAAAACAGTGTTAATCTAACATTTTAGCCTTATACCAAGGCCGGTGGAACACAATGCCACCCGCCCACGAAGTACCATTCCATTTTCATGACAATAGCACCCGAGAATAAAAAACATCCCAACAACACGAGAGTCTAGTTTAAAAACATGACATGTTGGGGTTTTTCATCGACCCCAACATTTTTTTAAAAATGATCAGGAAAAAAAGAAGAAGCCTGACAGACATAATTATTGGTACAGCATTACTAATTGTACTACTTGAAGAAGAAGCAATCAGATTTCCGGAATCTTAGCCAACTATTGCGGAGGGTTCACAAACAAAAATGGTCTTTGCAAGAGAGAATCTTTTTAAGAAGAAAGAAGCAAATTTGTCCATAATTAGAATGCATACGCGTACCTGGTCTTGTAAATCGGCAGTAGACGATTTCCACCAAAGAAGCCCGCAGAGAAGTGACATGACCAAAATTTGAGCGATTTTTATGAATGAAAATGATTCATTCTTTCTTTGTTTAAGATCCCTTCTCAACAGTATCCAGAATTGTTGACCCCAACTAGTACTCCATCTACCAAAATCTTTATCATCTTTAGGATGATCATGATCTTTATAATCTAACTGCCGACCTTCTACCATTTCCTGACTAATATCCCTCTTAACCTTTTCATCAAGATTTATCTTGTAAGCAGAGATTAGTTGTTGTTTTACTTCCTTTCTTTTATCCATGTCCATTTCATCCATATGAACACCTAAAATACACATACAAATATTCACATATGAACATTGGTTGATCAAGATAAAATCTTATGGAGAATGTAATTACGTACCATTGGCAAGATCCAAAAGGAAATCTGCCGGGTTCATAGTAACCGATGGAGAGTATCCGATGCCAGCGAAGTAGTCCATAGTTTCTTCTCCCTTTCCGAAATACAAAGGGTTGCCCTCCGATAGGACTAAGATCTTACTGAACATGTAATAAAGTCTACTAGAAGGTTGATGAATTGACATCAAAAC
Organism: Papaver armeniacum; assembly: GCA_023531295.1. Classification (NCBI taxonomy): domain Eukaryota; kingdom Viridiplantae; phylum Streptophyta; class Magnoliopsida; order Ranunculales; family Papaveraceae; genus Papaver; species Papaver armeniacum. The sequence goes on along the minus strand of JAJJWW010000721.1, from coordinate 5,973 downwards.
TGTTCGTCCACCTCTGGCTAACTCCGATAACAAAGTCACGACTTGCTGAGCCGATGTTGAATCCAAACCAGATGTAGGTTCGTCGAGAAACAATAAACTTGGGTTGATAAGGATTTCTTGCCCAATGCTAACCCTCTTACGTTCTCCCCCGGAAACACCTCTCAGAAATGGTCCTCCCATTATGGTGTTCTTACACTTTGTCAGACCTAGTTGATTTATTACTTCTTCAGCATGCTTAATCTTCTCTTCTTTGGAAAGGGTATTTGGTAATCTCAGAAGAGCTGTGAATACAAGTGTTTCTGTTACTGTGAGGTGAACATGAAATTTGTCATCTTGAGTAACGAAACCGGTGTTTCGATTCATTGAGTTGGTGAAGGATTTTCCATTATATGTAATGTTTCCGGTTAGACGTCCGCCAAGACGACCTCCTAAAGCCGATAACAGTGTTGTTTTGCCGCTACCTGATGGACCTAACAACGCCAGCATCTCACCAGGCTGCACTGAACCTGTTATTCCCTTCAAAATTGTTTTATCTACTGGCGCTTTCCCTCCTGCTCCATTCTTGAGTTTGATATCGTAACAAACATCTTGAAACTGCATCGAATCATTAGTATTGCTATTAGCAAAATAAGAAAGTTAGTCTGCCGAAACAGATATTATTAATCGGCGTTAAATCGTATCACTTACCTTCAATGCTACCGGTCTATTAGATTTCTTGATGATGTCCATAGCTGCAGAATTACTCTCATGTTTAGAAGACTGAGTTTGGTCGTCTCCATTAATCATCCTTTCTTTTCTTTTCTTTCAGTTCTTCCCGAAAATGAATCTAAAAATGCATGTTTGTTTAATAAACTTTGGTGATGCATATAAAGTCAATGATAATTTTTATAATTAGCAATTTACATTTTCGAAGTTATTTATAACGACAGATGTTTTTGCTTAAAAAAGAAAAGATGTTAATTGATAAGAAAATTATACTTATATTATGGGCAAAATACTTTTATCTCTAAGTAACATTTTTCTATTTGGTATATAAAAAAAAATACTAATTAATTTAGATTTTTGTTATAGGGAAAGCTGACTTGTTTAGGGGAAAGCTAAAAATGTTTGGCCGTGGTATTTTTTTTTGACTTGGATTCATTCAAAGGGAGGAGTGAAAAAATGTTTTTCCCCTAACAAAATACAAGCGTTTACCATTTTGTCCTCCACTTATTTGGGCCAGCGAGAGAAGGAAAGTTTAGGTTATCGTAAACAGAGAGTAGTAGAAAAAAAGAAGATAAACGAACAAAAATCCGGTGCCGTACAATCAAGATGAATGCTAACCACTGCAAGTAGAAAGAAGCATCTTGTCGACCAATCAAGTAAATAGCTTTTAACCTACTAAGTTAATCAAGATATACTAGATATGGAAAATTGTATTGAGCGAAAACCATGTTAGATATAACCAAATCCAAAAGAATGCAATACAAAATTAAAAAGTGTTGCTTACTAGGTATAGGGACGACCAATGATCTATAATTGTGTCCAAATAACTCAAATTGTCTGCGAGGCATTTTACCGAACACTCACCGTGCACACATAAAAATCCACAAAACTAACCTTTCCTTTAAACCCAAACTTCAAAATACATTTTGATTGATTAAACTAGAGTAAATTGAGAAACATAATTGGTTTTAGTACCCAGTGGATTAGATCAGAGTTATAATTACAACACTTGCTATAGAACAGATAGAAAGAGCTAGAACATAAGATGACTTGGTTGATAAAATACAATCAAATTTAAGCCATAAAAAAACATGTGCAGAATTTAGGGAAGAAGATCTAAAAGAACACCAATGTTTTTTTTCCCTCTTTCGGTGAAACACTAATTTTGTCGACTGTTACAGTGAAGCTCATGGTCATCGACTCAGGTTTGGTTAGTGAATAATCTGGTAATACAAAAAAAAATTGTAAAGCCAATGTAAATGTCTGTAAATTTTTACCCCTATACACATCTCAATATCATTAGCTTTCCCCTTAAACAAATCAGCTTTCCCTATAACAAAAATCTTAATTTAAGAGACCTATTATTTATTTTTTTCTTTTTTTTTTTAAAAAGAAGGTTATATTAAAAAGAAAAACCGCACAAAGTAACTACAATTCGGGGGAGCAAAAAAGAGCCTTAAACATGTAAGTCTGTCTCTCACATAAAAAAGACTTGACTGATAGCCATATCCTTGAATACATCTTTATCAAAAAAACCAAAACATCAAAGTCTGCTTTACAAGTAAACATAATTCATCAATATCTTTCGGTCTACCACCACCAAAAGCCTTGTTGTTTCTTTCTTTCCACAAGTGCCAAACCACTGCATAATTGACCTTCCACCAACCTCTCTACTCCTTCCATTCAATGCATTATTACTCCGTGCTTCAAACTACTTTCGCATTGTGTCACATAACCCACCAATTTTGAAACCCTTAAGAAAATAAGACCAGACTTCAAAAGAATATGGCAAGTAACCAACATATGATCAACAATTTCTTGTTCTCTCCTGCAAAACAGACAAGGAGCACTTTGTACTTCAATTCCTCTATGCATAAGCATACTCAAAGTGGGAAGCGAGTTGTGATAATGAGCCCATAACATAAAACTTACCTTAGATGGTATGCTTTTCCTCCATACATGCTTATAAAACTCATCTTTCTCCTCTTATTGGATCTGCATTTCATAACAGTTTTTAACCGTGCACCCCCTCTGATTTCCATGTTATCCTCCTCCTCTGACTGCCCATGCACATGACCCAATTCATCACAAAGCTATCACATTCAAGCTGTTCATTACTTGACAGATTTTTTCTAGTATTACAACTTAGCATGCCCTCCACAATCATGTATAGGTCTTGACCTTATCTAAGCTTTATAGATCACGGAAACTGCTTTTTTTAAAGAGACCTATCAACTTAAGGGACATCTAAATGAGGATATTGCAAACAAATTTTGGAAAGTTATTCACACTTTTGATATTAGACTTGCTTTCCGTTATCATTCGAGAGATACCATCAATTACTTGATTATCTTTTCTACCAACAAAAATAAATTGACAGAAAAAAATTTCACTCGACATTGTATTAAGTTATGAGCCCTTATTCATTTTATTAAGATATAGACGAATGACTTGTAATTCAAAATTTTCCAAATACTTACGTAAGGTTACCAAAACCCATAAAAATAAAAACAATTTGGAACATGAACATATATGGTGGCGTGTATGGTTCTAAAGAACAACACATCCACTTTAGAATAAATATGAGTAGATCAAATCATATTAGTCTTTAGAAATTTGAGTTTGATAATAGCCCATGTAAGACTATTTGGATAGGCTATGAATTTCATCATACTTTTTTTTTCCTTTTCAATCATTCAAACCTGAAAACAAAACAAAAGAGTTATTTCTTTTCCATTAAAGACATCTAGCATATTTTAATGCCTATCCCCAAGGAGCCTAATAGGATTGTTGATGGGAAAAACGATCCGCCGGGTTTTTAGGGAATGGAGAGACGACTGAATGGGGACGAGGCTCCTCAACCGAACAAACCGCCTAACCTCAAACAAGATGCACCGCATGGGAGTGCTTTGAGTTCGAGAGATCAATCTCAGACTCCGTCCTAAACCAAGACAATGGCCGTTCCAGTCAATTCGGTCACAAAGAGGAAGAGGGTTGATCTGCAGGAGGGAAGTTGAAAGTGTGTGAGATCAATGATGATCAAGGATTGTGAATGTGTTTAAGGTTTTTCGCAAGCTCTCTCGTGAACTACCGAGTTCGAATAAGTTCTTCGATTGATTGAATTCTTGAAAGTGATTGCTCGGATCAGAAATCTTCGTTGTTCAATCGTGATCCCGAGACTTATTTATTATATTGTCGAATAGTAGACACATTGATCTCCGTAAAGTGTGACGGCCGAGTGAAAGAGTGGGAAAGTGGGAAATCGTGGTCTAACCAGCTTCCAGTCGTGTGGAGACTTGGTTGATTGTCCACCCACTACTTTGCTAACTCCCTCAACTGCTTGCACGACTTACTCACATTTCTCATCGTGGATGAACATACGTGTTGTAGGCCGCCAGACCAAAACCCTAATTAATATCCACATGTGACGTGATTGATGCCTCACGAACGGGAGTCGCGCAAAGCTGACACGTGTATTTGATTAGTCGGGCCGTCAACTTGATTAGACAATGAGTCTTAGTATTGTCTCTAATCGAGAATGATTGCTGAATGCTCTAGGATTCATGAATTGAACATGTCTGCTGGGACGTATAGTTCTCGAATGAATGATGTCGATATTGCTCGTCTGAGCAAATATTGTCGATGATGAATTGTTGAATATTGATAGTTGAATCAATATTCGAGCATTTTAGCAAATATTGCTCATCGATAAATTACTGAATATTGATAGTTGAATCAATATTCGAACGCCTGAGCGATTGCTCGGTGAATATTCAAGCATCTGAGCAAGTATTGCTCATTCGATAAATTACTGAATACTGATTGATAGTCGAATCAATATTCGAACATCTAAGCAAGTATTGCTCATTTGATGAATTACTGGCAACGCGGCCAAATAAAATATTAGTAGCTGGAAAAAATATTATATAACTAATCCGATGTTGATTGCTGGATCAACATAAAATTATTAGTGTTTGAACTTGCTCAGAATTGCGACTTGCAGAGCATTCGCTCGAAATCCTAATTTTGATCAATTGGTTTATCAATTGATGATTTACTAAAAATAAGTAAATTAGTGAAGGAGTGACCGGCTACATGGGATGATGGTCAACCATGTAGCGCCTAAATGCTCGAGTGAGCATACACCAAAGTCCTTTGTTGACCAGTTGGTGAAAGGATGATCAAATGCTGGTTTAATCATTTATTAAAATAGTGCTCGTGTGAGCGTTAGGTAGTAAAACCTAGTTATGGAGAGATGAGGGACCAACCAAGGGGTCATGGGACCGACCCTTGGTGGTCGTGGGACCAGCTGAGCAGTCGATTGAGCAAGTCCCAAATTGGTTGGAGAGCGTTTGGACCCAATATGAACAATTGAGAGATAATTAGGTCAAAATTATGAAAGAGCGTGGGACCGGCTCCTTGCAAGCCTAAGGGGCTGACCTTGGTCTCCAAAGTGGCATGCCCGTGTAACCATAGTGCCTGTGTCTCGACCCGAGAGTTTTGGTATTTTCTCGGGGCGCGTTTGAGCAATATTTTGATTTTCGAAGAGTTTGATCTTGACCTGAAACTTCACTTTTTTCGAATGAGCGAGTAGAACTTTGCTCATGCGACCGATATTTTGAGAATATTAAAATAATAATATTTTAATTTTTGACGTGAGAAGCCTAGTCAGTCATTTGACCATTTGACTTTTTGGCTTTTTCATGGTTTGAGCAATATTTGAGAAAATATTGAAAAACTAGGGTTTTCGCTCAAACGATGGAGTTCCATGAGATGAAGGAAATAATAATATGAGAAAATAAGGGTTTGTAGGTGCGGTACCGCCCACGCCTAGGGCATGGTTTACTGCCGTCTGTGGCCCGGCCCCGTGACACCTTTCCCTATTTTTGTTTGATGAAAGTATGGAGAAACTAAGAGTTTCGCTCAAACGAGGGGAGTTTGCTCAAATGAAGGAGTCTTCATAAGATAAGGGAAATAATAATTAAAATAAAATAAAATAATAGAAGAGGGGGACCTACGGTTAGGGGTCCTTTCACGCCTCTTGTTTATTTTATTTAATATTATTTTCCTTCATAAGTTCGTCGCTCGTCCATATTTTCGAATGCTTGTTCGTGCGTTGATTTGCTTGTTCGTGCATTATTGTCAAGTACACTTGCACCATTTCTTGGGCCTACTCTGATGATGGTCCTGACGCCTCCCTGGCAATGAATATTTATTACTAATTCATGGAATTTAATGGGAATAATCCATGAAACAGAGTAATAAAAT